>OY740793.1:62347055-62947055 GCA_963514005.1 Raja brachyura
GCACTTACTCCAGTTAATCCTAGCAGAAGATGCAGCCGAGAATATCTCCTGGCAGTCACGCATCCTCCGCAGGTCACCAGGATCAGTGAACATAAGAAGTACGTCATCGGCATACGCCGATAGAATCACCTCAACCCGCGGGCCAGGTAGGGCCAGGCCTGTCAACCTCCTCCGAAGAAGACACAGGAACGGCTCCACACAGACCGAATACAACTGGCCCGACATAGGGCACCCCTGGCGGACCCCCCTCCCAAAATGAAAAGGAGATAGCACCGCGCCATTAACCTTTACAAGACACTCCGCAGCAGCGTACAAAAGCCGGACCCGGGCCACGAAGTGTGGTCCAAACCCAAACGCTTGCAACGTCCCAAATAGGTATTCATGCTCTACCCTATCAAAAGCCTTCTCCTGATCAAGAGACAGAAAAGCAGCTGACTCACCAGTACCCTGGACTAAATGAATCAGGTCCCTAACCAGGTGGATGTTATCCTGGATGGACCGGCCAGGGACTGTATAAGATTGATCAGGATGAATCACTTGATGCAGCACGGAGCCCAGGCGATTTGCCATTGCCCGTGCAAAAATTTTATATTCTGTGCAAAGGAGAGAGACTGGACGCCAATTCTTCAACAAACGGAGTTCGCCCTTCTTAGGCAGCAAGACAACAACCGTCCTACGCCACGAGAGAGGCATCACTCCAGTCGCCAGGCTCTCCCCCAAAACCAACATATAGTCACCCCCTAGGACGTCCCAGAATGCTCTAACAAACTCCACCGTCAACCCATCCAGCCCGGGGGACTTACCCCTCCTGAGCTGATGCAAGGCGCGAGTCAACTCCTCCAAAGATAAGGGGCCATCAAGAAGATCAGCCTCCCCCCTATCTACGGTCGGTAGACCCTCCCACAGATCTCGCTGAGCCTCCACACTGAATCCTTCCGCAGAGAACAGGGTCCCATAAAAGGACCTAACCAAGGCATTAATCCTCTCTGGATCAGTGACAGAGGAGCCGTCATCTGCAAGCAACTCCACGAGCTGTTTTCGAGCTCCCCGCCCCTTCTCCAAAGAGAAAAAGAAAGGCGACGCTCGGTCCAGCTCATGCAGCATCTGGACCCGAGACCTCACATAAGCGCCTCGAGATCGCTCAAGCAGCAGACTCCTCAAAACCTCCTTCTTCCTCTGAAACTCTCCCCATTCGCTGGAGTCTTCACCAAACTGACCCAGGCGAGACTCAGCGTCCTGTATCTCCCTCTCCAGCTTCTCGACCGCTGAGTCCCGCCTCCCAGTCGACCCCCATGTATATTCCTTACAAAAGAGACGGATGTGAGCTTTACCCACATCCCACCACTGCCTAAGGGAAGAGAAGCACCTCTGCCTCTCTCTCCACTTCACCCAAAACCGAGTGAATGACTCCCGGAAACACCGATCCTCCAGCAGCCTGTTGTTAAAGTGCCAGTACGCGGACCCAGCCCGAGCGCACGCTGGATTGAAATCCACACGCACCAGACAATGGTCCGAGCACGGCACCAGCCGCATTGAGGCCGCTGAGACACGGGAAACAAACGCTCGGGAAATATAAAACCGATCAATGCGGGAACCACCGCCCTCAGACCTCCGCGAAAAAGCAGTGGAATCAGGGTGAAGGTCCCTCCAAACATCAACCAACTCAAAGGAGTCAATCAAGCCTCTCAGCTTCTTCGCTACAGCAGGCGCACACTGAGTACCAGAACGGTCCCGCACCTCAAGTGTGCAATTAAAGTCCCCACCAAGGAAGACACACTCTCCCCTATCAATAGTGCCCAACAGAGCATTCACCTCCCGAAGCAGGCCGGCCTGCATCGTGCCGGAGCTAGGGGCATACACGTTAATGAAATGCAACGGCATGCCATCCAGGCTCACGGCCAGATGGAGCAAACGTCCTGGCACCACTTCCTGCACTTTTAAAATGCTTGGCAGAAAATTTGGGGCCAACAAAAAAGCCACCCCACTCGAATTTGAGCTGAGATGGCTCATATAAACCCTCCCTTCCCACTCCAGTTGCCAGGTAGGTTCATCACTAGCAACGGTATGTGTCTCTTGCAGATAACAAACTGCAAATCTCCCCTCCCTTAGGGCTGATAAGAGCTGAAATCTTCGAAAACTCGCTCTACTCCCATTTAAATTTAATGTAGCTACTGTGAATGTGTAGACACATTAGATTGTGACCCTCACACTCCCTGTAGTCACAGGAGGTCCTTTTCTGAGGACCTTCAACAAACCCCAAAACTGCCCCAAATCCGAGTCAGAAAGACCACTATCCTTGTTACTAAGGATAGCCTCGAGACTCTCCTTCACATCTAGAACATCCTCCCATCTCCTTGTAGCGGCCCACCATAATGTTTTGGGAGCACGACTTATTTTTAAGAACTCTCGCACCTCAACAATAAGCTTCGCCTCAGACACGGCCTTGGAGTCTGGGCTCTCAGCCAACCCGCTCGCACCTGAATCAACAACCTCAGAAAGACCAGAACTGTCTGACACAACACTCTCTGAGCCCCCCCCACTGGCCGCATCGCTATCCTCCTCCACAGCCATGACACGACCACCCGGATCAATGCTGGGGGTGGGTCCCAACACCCCTACCTGAGACTCGCAGCCCTCTGAATGGCTGGGCTCCTGCCCGCTACCATCACCCTCCTCCTCCGGGCCTGGGGAAGCAACAACAAGAGGCATCCCCAGGGCCTGTGGAACACTGGCACCCTCGGAGTCTGAAAGAGGATCACGTCCCATAACAGCCCTGACCTCCACATCATCCAGAGTGCCCTCTCCACAGGCATCACCCAGAGAATCACCACCTGCCATTAACCTCACCCCAGACAACTCATCCGGTGAGGCATCCCGCCCCCCAGCACCTCCACTGGCACTGATATGGAGCACAGACTTGAACGACAACACCCCCGAAACTCCCCCCTCAGCCTGACTCTGCACATCCCCCGTCACAGAGGGCACACTACCAGAGGAGCCAACCACGTCACCTACCGTGCTAGCACCCTCAGTAGGCCTCTGAAACGAGGGGACCTCATCCGACCCAGAGGGTACACACCCAAGGGAGCTAACCACAGCATCTGCCGAGATAACTCCCTCAGAGGGCCCCTGAGATGAAGGGACAGACTCCCGCCCAGTGGACACAACTCCACCGGAATCAACTTCAGCACCCAGTCCGGTGACACCCGCTGTAGATCCATGAAGAGAAGGCCCAACCACCGACCCAGAAGACACCGGGTCAAGACCACTTTCAGCCACCTCAGTGGTGGAAAGCCCGGAGAAAGACATCCCCTTCGCTCTGGACCCACGCCCTTCCTCCTCTTCACCAGGCAAATGCCTCCTTTTAGTCCCACTCGCATGCGGAGGTGCGGTAACCTCCATAAGGGAAGGGTCATCCGCCTCCACATTACCCCCAACCACTTTGCCACCCACACGTTTAGACTTCTTTCCCCCCTTCCGAGCCACCACAACTCCCCCCTGGGCCCCAGCAGGTGCAGTCTGCACCACACTGGAGCCAAACTCACCCGATTGCACTTTCTTCGCTCGGGCAGCCCTATCCCTCTCCTTCTTCTTATTATGCTTCCCCTGCTTCTCCCAAAACCCCCCCTCAACACTCCCCTCCTCCTGCGCCCCACCTCCATCCACCGCCACAGGCGCAAGACGTAGGGGACGTGGGGGGCTTGGGCTCTCACTGCCCAGGGTCCCCAAAGCGGAACCTCTGGACCCAGAAGGCTTAGCACTGCCGCCCCGGGTCACCAAGGCAGAACTGGCAACCTCAGCCGGGTCAGCAGTACCACCCCGCGCCGCTGAGGTTTGACCAGCCACCCCAGATGGGCCAGCAGCGCTTTCCTGGGCCACTACACTAGAACCTCTAGCAGTGCCCCCGCGAAAAAGACACTCCCTACGGAGATGTCCAAATTCGCCGCACGCATGACACCGTGCCTTTCCCCAACTCCAACGCACGGTTCTGGGTACACCCTTATGCACCACCTCAAAACTCCCCTCGGCACCATCCCCCTCACCCACCTTCATGAACACCCTCCTCTTGAAACTGAAGACCCCTTTTTCCTCCGGGTCCCCCCCGGGATGCAAGAGACGAAAACATTTAGACCGCACCTCCCCGAACTTGGACAGGTGTGGAATAAGCACTGCATCCGAAAAATAAGTGGGGCAGCTCCGCAGGAGAACCGGTCTCACCCTGGATACCCACGGATCCACCTGTACGTGGACCCCCCCCACTGAGATCCCCTCCTCCAACGCTCGGGCCACACACTCCCGGGTCTTAAGTATCATCTCCACCTTTCCCCTTTCGAGCTCAGAAGAGACAATAGCCCCCCTCCCAAGAAGTTCATTCATGGCCTTCGTAATTACCCCCCTAGACATCATAGGCCCAGTTTGAACAGAAATACCAAAACTGTCCCCATCCAAGTCAACATGAGGCTCAAGCTCAGATGGCCTCGCACCCGCCACTGATGCCGTCGCTGCGTAGGTCCGGACCTTCGGCCGCGCCCCTTCCATCGCCATCCTCACAGAGGCACAAACCAGCTCCAAGCACCTCAGCAGCACAGCTCCAAGTTAAGTCCCAGAGACAGTCACAGTCAAAGACAGGCAGCAGAAAACAGAAACCTCCAGCTGAAGCAGGAAAGTCCCCAGGTTCGTCCACAGCCAAGAGCAGCTTATGGGAAACTCGATCCCAGTCGCGCTGGACGCAAAAGTACCTTCTTCACATTAAGCCAGGCAGCCGCACTGACAAAATGACTTTAGGGCAGAGAAGCGGAGCCAAAAACGACAAAGACACCGCACAACTTCAGCCCACGGAGATCACAGGCACTCTTGGCAATCCGCCAACGCCAACCGCACCCTCGACAATGTGGAGAAACTCAGGAATCTTCACACAGATGGAGGCTCCCCAGACCAGAGAAAAGCTTCAACAGCCCAACAATAAGTTGAACTATGAAGCCCCCCTGGGTCTGTGCCCTCTCCAACGGCAAAATCCTGGAAAGGCTGCTCCAATCCTTCTCAACTGCAGAGCTGAGAAGAAAACACGACCTCTCTCTCTCTCTCTCTTTCTCTCTCCCTCTCCCCCTCTCTCTCCCTCTCCCTCCCTCTCCCTCTCCCTCTCCCTCTCCCTCTCTCTCTCTCTCTCTCTCTCTCTCTCTCTCTCTCTCTCCCTCTCTCTCTCTCTCACTCTCTCTCTCTCTCTCTCTCTCTCTCTCCCTCTCCCCCTTGGTCACCCATTTTTCTCTTTCCCAATTCTTCTCTTGTCTCTTAGTTTCTCCCCTCTTCTACCCAAAGGAAAAGCATATTGGACCATTGGCCATTACTAATTAAATTAGGATTGATTTGTTACCTTAAATTGCCCCCTGTGAGTAGTTGAATGGTTCAATTTGTAAATTGGTAATGGGAATGTGTGCACAAAAAAATGGTTTTAATGTAGGATTGGTGTAAGTAGATTGTTGGCAGCCAGCACAGTCTCGATGGGCTGAAGGGCCTGTTTTTATGCCGTTTGACCGTGAAAACCCATTCATTTTTCATCAATGTTCTGAAACCGTGCTTTGGATCTCAACTTTATTTCTTCCTTGGGTATCTATGTTAAAGACATTAGCCTCTTAATTCCAGTCTGAAGTTTATCCCAGGACACCTGCAACCCTCTCAGGCCAGATATTGCAAAAGGTGACATTGGTGTATGAAATGTTTAAAATGTCAACGTGACTTTCCAATTCTCTGCTGTTTTGCGGAGAAACATGTTAAGGTTCTATTTATAACAGAGTGATCTGTAGCCTTACACATTGCCGGCGATGTTCGTCAGTGATGAAGGCTAACAGTGGAAGCTCAAAAGTAAAAATATCAAATATTTAATGGTGCAGCGGGAAGAGCTGCTGCGTCACAGAGCCAGGGACCCGGGTTTGATCCTGACTTTAGGTGCTGTCTGTACAGAGTTTGTACGTTCTCCCCGTGACCTGCGTGGGTTTTTTCCGGGTGCTCCGGTTTCCTCCCACACTCCAAAGACGTGCGCGTTTGTAGGTTAATTGGCTTTGATAAAAATTGCAAATTGTTCCTTGTGTGTAGGGCCTGTCCCACTTAGGCAACTTCTTTAGGCGACTACAGGCTACTGCTGAAAAATGTTCAACATGTTGAAAATGTTTTGCCGACAGGGGTAACAATTTGGGCTGTCGTAGGTGCTGTCGTAGGTTGTCGCCAGTTTAACGTGGGTTGTGCCAGGTTAACGAAGGTTGTCGTTGGTGCTGACTTGGGTGAATTCCATTGTCCTGGTCGCTGGCAGTCGTCTAAAACATCGCCTAAGCGGGGCAGGCCCATTAAAGTGTGGGGATCGCTGGTCGGCGCGGACGTGGTGTGTCGAAGGGTCTGTTTCCGCGCTGTATCACTCAACTAAAGTAAACAAAGCAACAGCATCCATAGAAACATAGAAATTAGGTGCAGGAGTAGGCCATTCGGCCCTTCGAGCCTGCACCGCCATTCAATATGATCATGGCTGATCATCCAACTCAGTATCACGTACCTGCCTTCTCTCCATACCCTCTGATCCCCTTAGCCACAAGGGCCACATCTAATTCCCTCTTAAATATAGTCAATGAAGTGGCCTCAACTACCCTCTGTGGCAGAAAGTTCCAGAGACTCACTACTCTCTGTGTGAAAAAAGTCTTTCTCATCTCGGTCTTAAAGGATTTCCCCCTTATCCATAGACTGTGACCCCTTGTCCTGGACTTCCCCAACATCGGGAACAATCTTCCTGCATCTAGCCTGTCCAACCCCTTAAGAATTTTGTAAGTTTCTATAAGATCCCCTCTCAATCTCCTAAATTCTAGAGAGTATACACTGAGTCTATCCAGTCTTTCTTCATAAGACAGTCCTGACATCCCAGGAATCAGTCTGGTGAACCTTCTCTGCACTCCCTCTATGGCAATAATGTCCTTCCTCAGATTTGGAGACCAGAACTGTACGCAATACTCCAGGTGTGGTCTCACCAAGACCCTGTACAACTGAAGTAGAACCTCCCTGCTCCTTTTCTCAAATCCTTTTGCTATGAAAGCTAACATACCATTTGCTTTCTTCATTGCCTGCTGCACCTGCATGCCTACTTCCAATGACTGGTGTACCATGACACCCAGGTCGCGCTGCATCTCCCCTTTTCCTAATCTGCCACCATTTAGATAATAGTCCGATAAACATCCGATGGTGTTTAACAAATGGAGAAGGAGACAATGTGTTGCAGGGGGGTATTTCATGCCAAAAATATTCTTCTCACGATCTGGCAACTGCAGACCACAAACTGCCATTTCTTGGTCTGAACCTCTCAGTTTCTCACTGGTAATTTTATTTTCGCAACACCAATCACCCCTCCACTGTGCATCCTGCGTGCCTCGCACCCACAGATGTACCCCTGCTGGTGGAGCAGCTTTCATGCCAGACAATGAGGCTTTCCAACCGATCGGAGACCAGATCGTCAGCGAGATAGCTGCAAAGCCAAGTGGGCCTACTGCCTATTTATAGTTGTCAATGCCAATCGCAAGCACATTAGATGCAATTGTCTGCTGGTATCAAAGTACACTCTCAGCACCCTGTCAGCGTGCTGCAAAGTACCGAGACCATCGAACTATGCAGCACAGGAACAGGTCAGAAAGAATAGGAGTAGAATTCAGTAGGCCATTCAGCCCGTCAAGTCTACTCTGCTATTCTATCGTGGCTGATCTACCTCTCCCTCCAAATCCCATTCTTATGCCTTCAACCTATAACCTATCTTAAGGGGTTAGATAGGCTAGATGCAGGAAGATTGTTCCCGATGTTGGGGAGGTCCTGGACAAGGGGTCACAGCTTAAGGATAAGGGGGAAATCCTTTAGGACCGAGATGAGAAGGACTTTTTTCACACAGAGAGTGGTGGGTCTCTGGAACTCTCTGCCACAGAGGGTAGTTGAGGCCAGTTCATTGGCTATATTTAAGAGGGAGTTAGATGTGGCCCTTGTGGCTAAGGGGATCAGAGGGTATGGAGAGAAGGCAGGTACGGGATACTGAGTTGGATGACCAGCCATGATCATATTGAATGGCGGTGCAGGCTCGAAGGGCCGAATGGCCTACTCCTGCACCTAATTTCTATGTTTCTATGTTTCTAACCTCTGACATCTGTGTCTGTGCCGACCATCTTGCCACCTCTTATCGACCTACATAGAATCTATATAATAATAATAATAATAACGGCAAAAAGAAACTTATACTAACATTCTGGAAAAATGCACCCACACCAACGCTTAGAATGTGGATTTCAAACATGTCTGAAACGTTACACCTCGAAGACATGAGATTCGGCCTAGCAGGCAATTCTGGACAATTCTTAAAGACTTGGTCTCCATTTATCGACTTATTACAAGCATAAGGTGCGACATAACTCTGGAAATAAACGGTTTCAGAACCGGGTGAGGGGTGTGTAAGGATACGAAGCAGGTACATCCCTTTTATTTTATTTTATTTAATTTACTTTTCTATTATTAAATTTTAAAACAAGAAGTTGCACATGGAATGTATTATATTATTCTTGGATTATACTACTGTACATTACTTCTAATAAAAAAAATAAAAATGATAATCTATGTTCCTCCTTTACTTCACATCCATGTGCCTATCCAAAAACTTCTTAAATGCCAACAGCACATGTGCCTCCTCTATGGTATAAATGGTATAAGTTCCATATTTCCTTGAACTGGGGAATTTCTCCATCGAGTCTATAGAAACATAGAAACATAGAAACATAGAAAAATAGATACAGGAATAGGCCATTCAGCCCTTCGAGCCTGCACCGCCATTCAATGTGATCATGGCTGATCATCCAACTCAGTATCCCGTACCTGCCTTCTATCCATACCCCTTGATCCCTTTAGCCACAAGTGCCACATCTAATGCCCTCTTAAATATAGCCAATGAACTGGCCTCAACTACCTTCTGTGGCAGAGAATTCCAGAGACTCACCACTCTCTGTGTAAATAATGTTTTCCTCATCTCGGTCCTAAAGGAATTCCTCCTTATCCTTAGGCTGGGACCCCTTGTTCTGGACTCCCCCAACATCGGGAACAATCTTCCAGCATCTAGCTTGTCCAACCCCTTAAGAATTTTGTAAGTTTCTATAAGATCCCCCCTCAATCTTCTAAATTCCAGCGAGTACAAGCCGAGTCTATCCAATCTTTCCTCATATGAAAGTCCTGACATCCCAGGAATCAGTCTGGTCTATACTAGCTCACAGAACAAGCCATTCCTCACTAGTTCAGAGATTCAGTGCAGAAACAAGCCCTTCAGGCCACCGAGTCCACACCGCCAAATGATCCCAGTACACCAACACTATCCTACACACACTAGGGACAATTTTTACCAAAGCCAATTGACCTACACACCTGTACATCTTTAGAGTGTGGGAGAAAACCGGAACACCTGGTAAAAACCCACAAGGGCATGGGGCGAACGTACAAACTCCGTACAGGCAGCACTCATAGTCAGGATCTCTGGCGCTGTATAACAGCAACTTCGCCGCTGCGCCACCGTGCCGTCCTAATTTTCCCTGAAAGCTATTCCCCTCACATTCCCGTCAACTCCCCCAGATTCTACCACTAACCCGTGCACCAGGGGCAATTGACAGCGGCCAATGAACCCACCATCACGCACGGCTTTGAGATGTGGATGGAAGCAGGAGCCCTAGACACGGAAACACGGGACAGTAACTGGAGTACTCTCAACCTATGCTTGCGTTGGCACAATTTCCCCAACATGTCAGAGCCAGGTGGAATATTTAAAAATGATCCTGCCTTCTTGCTTTGACACGCGCATAAACAGAAGGTACGGCTCAGAACAGGCCACTCAGCATTTTTAATAGTGTTTCTGGATCTTCTGTCATTTTTGAATGTTCCATCAATGGACTCCAACTCAGCAAATTCCCATTGGGCCTTATCCAAAGTCTCAATATTCTTATAGTGTGGTGCCAGAATTTGACTGAACATTGACAATTCTCCATGGAATAGAGGGGGGAATGATTTAAGTACAGACTATTATGAAGAGTAAAGATAGAATTGACTACAGGAAACCTTTCCCCAGATCAGAGGTAAATAAAAGATTCTGGAGAGAAGGAATGGGTGACGTTTTGGGTCGAGACCCTTCGTCAGACTGAGAGTTAGGGGACAGGGAGATGAGATGTGGAATGGTACAAAGAACATATAAGGTGTGGAGAGAACAGATTAAAGCAGACAATGATCAAGGAAATGTACAATGGTTCATTGTTGGAAGAGGAGAAGGTGACAAGGAGGCTAGCAAACAATAAAATTAATCAGGTGGACAGTGAACTAGTTGTAGGACTAGGGTGGGGGAGGGACAGAGAATGGGAAAGCAAGGGTTACTTGAAGTTGAGCTGGGTTGTAAGCTGCCCGAGCGATTATTGTCTTACTTAGTATGTCCTTTGACAAGCTCCAGCATGTAGGCTGGTTCAAAGAAGCCCAAGGGGTCAAAGTCAAGCTGGCACATTGGATCCAAAATTGGCCATGCAATAGGAGACATAAGGGCTGGCGGAGGAATGCTTTTCCAATTGCAAGTCTGTGCCAATGGTGTACTGCGGGGATTGGTGCTGGGATATGTGTGTGGGAAGGAACTGCAGATGCTGGTGTACACTGAAAATAGACACAAACTGTTGGAGTAACTCAGCGAGACAGGCAGCATCTCTGAATACAAGGAATAGGTGACGTTTCGGGTCGAGACACTTCTTCAGACTGAGGTGTTTCTTGATGTTTGTGAAAGGCATTAATGATTTGGATGTGAATGTCAGAGGTTTGATTCGTAAGTTTTCAGATGACCTGGACACTAGTGCTTTTATAGGTAGTGAGATTACAGCATAGTTTTAGTCAACTCTACAAACTGTACAGGGGAAAGTAATGGCAGATTAATTTAATCCTTGCAGGTACAGAGTGATGTATTTTGGAAGGTCAGATGAGGATGGGACACGCACAGTAGTGTTAGTGCTATCGGTGACGCCATGACCAGGTGCTCAAGGTGGTTGCTGACATCGGTAACAGCAAACACCACCAAATAAATCAATCACTTCTGTCAAAGCTGGAGAGAAGCCTCGACCAAAACCAAAAACAAGGACGGGCCTCCTCTACACAGCCACTGACTGGCAGCTGCACGTCGATCTGGGCAAACAGCTGAAATTTCCACAACACATCACAGCAACATCACTCCGGTCAGACATGATATCACCTCCAAAGTGACAAAACAGTTGATGATTCTGGAGCTGACAGTGCCCTGGGAAGAGCGTATTGAAGAGGCTAACGAGAGGAAACGCGTAAAGTACCAGGAACTGGTGGAGATGTGCCAGGACAGAGGCTGGAAGACAGACTATGAGCCGATAGAGGTGGGCTGTAGAGGCTTTGCAGGATGCTCACTCTGCAAAGTCCTCAACCAGTTGGGCTTTACGGGGCTGGCGAAGAAGAGGGCCATTCAATCCACAAGCGAAGCCGCAGAGAAAGCCACTGGATGGCGTTGGATTAAGAGGGCTGATCCGTGGGCGGTTGCTGCTGGGACGCAATTCGGGGCCTGATTAACCCCGGCTGGGTCGCCTGGGCCAGGGTGTCTGATGTTGTGAGACCTCATCACCCGATGACCCCAGGTCACATCACTGAAGATGCGTCCCAGCGCATCTAGAAGATGTATCTTTCACTCAGTGGTGAAGAAGATACCTGAGAGCTGTGGGACAGGATAGAAGAGCAAAGAATGTTATGTTTCCGTTTTATAAATGATTGGTGAGGCCACATCTAGAATATTGTGCATGGTCCAGGATTGTGTGGTTGCTCTGGTGTGCAGAGGAAAGTCATCAAGGTGTTGCCTGGATTACAGATTTTCAGTTGTAAGGAGAGATCACAGAGCTTTTTGTGCCTATCTTTGGTTTAAACCAGCATCTGGAATTCCTTCGTACACACGAGAGGTTGGACAGGGTAGATTTGTTTTCATTATAGCATAGAAAATCACGTAGGGTTTTGTGACTTTAATTCTCTATGTTCTTAAGGTTTTAAGTCGACTCTTATTTAGCTTTTGGCTTTTATGTTGTACATTTGGAACGATAAAATCCTGACATGTTAGATTTTTATCGGCTTTGAAACATTGTGTTTGATAGTCTATAAGTCACCTTGCGGAAGTTCTCCTTTCATCATTAGCGCTGTGTACATCAGCTCCAGTTGCAATCCCCTCCCATGTTTGACTTCAATGGCACTGAGAGTGTGAAGGCAAGTACAACTCTGAAGAAGGGTCTCGACCCGAAACGTCGCCTATCTCCTTCGCTCCTTAGATGCTGCTGCACCCGCTGAGTTTCTCCAGCCTTCTGTGTACCCTCGATTCTCCAGCATCTGCAGTTCCTTCTTTAATACAACTGACACTCAATGTTCTTGCACACGCCAACATCCAGAGGGGAATCATAACTTTTCTTCCGTTAATTCCCCACAGCGCAGAGCCAAATAACATTCAGGATGTAATTTTAGTTATACCAATAGCACTTCATATGTGTGGAAATCTAACACGTTTTCAGTTATCTCGTCATTGTAAATGTATTCTAAAATATGCCTTGCATTTTGTTTTGTTAACATATTTACTTCATTCTCTCTACGCTTAAATCCAATTTAATGACACACATTGTATAGAAGTCAACCAAGGTATATGGTTTAAGATTCTTGGATTTGACACTAACGTCTTGTTGATCACTTTCTATTTAAACCGAGTTTTGGAACACACATTGTTTTAAGCAATAACCACATAGAGAGGGCATGGTGGTACAGCGGTAGAGTTGCTGCTTTACAGCGCCAGAGACCTGGGTTCGATCCTGACTACGGGTGCTTGTCTGTACAGTGTGTACGTTTTCCCCTTGACGTGCTTGGATTTTCTCTGGGATCTCCCGTTTCCTCGCACACTGCAGAGATGTACAGGTTTGGTACAGGGCCGTATAAGCTTGACAAACTTAAAGGGCCTGTCCTACCAGCATGCAACTGTATGCGACGAGCGCCACCTAACGTGGTCGCTTGAGCCGTCCGGCGTCGTGGGGCTGGTCCCACTTCGATCGTCGGAGCCGTGCGGAATTGTGCGGAGTTTGTCCCGACATCGCGCGGGGCTCCGAAAAATGGACTATATTCAAAAATTCCGCGCAGCAACGGCTTGTCGGCTCGCAGTCGCCTCGACGCATGACACACCGCCTTGACATCGTGCCTCCGTGAACCTATCTGTAGGTGCCTCCGTGACCCTCTATGTGTGTGGCTCCATGGCCCTCCGTGTGTGTGCCTCTGTGCCCCTCTCTGTGTGCCCCTCTCTGTCCTGGCGAACTTTCCTTAAGACTTCGCTCCCAGTTTGCCTCACTTTGCGCCGCGTTACGCCACTCACCCGACCTCCGCGCGGCCCTCGCTGCCGGTTTGGTTGCGCTTGCCGCATGCAGGCGCATGCTGGTGGGAACGGCCCTGTACAGGGGATCACCCGACATCCGCGCGGCCCCTGCTTCGAGTTTGATCGCGCTCATCGCATGGAGTCGGATGCTGGTAGGACAGGCCCTTAAGCTTAGGGTTAGGGTTAGGGTTAGGGTTAGGGTTAGGGCCGGATTTACCACAAGGCTTCATAGGCTGAAGCCTAGGGCCTCGAAATCCAGGGGGGCCTCCGGCCAAGGCAGGACACCTGCCATTCAACTCTGGGCGGGCCCCCCTCTCTATCTCTCTCTCTCTCTCTGTCTGTCACTCTCCGTCTCCGCCCGCCATCCGTATCCGTGTCCGGGCCGCCGGTCTCCACTCTCTGCTCGCTCCTCATTCAAAGGCAGGCCGCCTTACACATGGGCATTGCTATGACCAGCACATCGTCCTCCCTGCACGTGCGCTCAACCACGGGCAGCACATCACCAGCCGCCCTGCGCATGCACACTGCCACGGCAACTGGTCGGTGCTGGGCACTTTCTCCCTCGCTTTGAATTGTGGGAGATCTGGCCGCCATTGCTGTCCGGTCGCCGCTTCGCCGCGACCGCTGAAAACCAACACCGAATCACTCTCTGGCCCTGGATCTGGAGTAACTCTTGCTTCTGGTTTCCTGGTCCTCCATAACTATTCTAAATGGAATTTAAACTGGAGGTAGTGGAGAGCTGAACAATAACAGCCTATTGCATTGTATCTGTTTATTTATTGTGTATATATATGGTCTATGGTATATAAACACACTGAATTTTTATCTCCTGGTCTGTATTATATTGCTGCATACATATTGTGTTGTGCTGCAGCAAGCAAGAATTCCATTGTCCTATCTGGGACACATGACAATAACATTCTCTTGAGTCTTGACTTGGACTTAGCAAAAAAGGGTTCTGGGGAAAAATAAATCTACCTTAAATTTATTATTTATTTATTTATTTATTTATTTATTTTTTGGTAATTTTTTTTAAATTAGAAGTAACTACATAATAAAAAGCAATTTGTTTGTTGTAGACATACATTATCAATATTATTTATATTAACAATTGCATAGTAATTGTACTTCTATATATATTTTCCAATTTTTATAAAGATAGAAATTAATAGAGAGAGAGAAAAGTTGAGAAAGAATGGAGTGTTCAATAGATTATACATCGTTGGAGATATATCCGCGCTTTATGAAATGTAATTCTTCATCTATTCTTTGAATCTGGTTTCAGTCGGGTTCTCGTGCCGAACCAGTTTGCCCCTTCAAATATTCAATAAATGGGGACCATATTATTTTAAATAGTTCTTGTTTGTCCATTAAGACAAATCTTAATCTTTCCAAATATAGAGTCTCCAACATTTCCGTAGTCCACATTTTAATTGTGGGGGTTGTAGGACCTTTCCAAAATGTTAATATTAATTTTTTTCCCAATTATTAAACTACAATCAATAAAGGTTCTTTGATTCGATGTAATGAATTGATTTTGTTCTATTATTCCTAATATTATTAATTTTGAATCAGGGACCAATTTGATATTGACGACTTCCGAAATTATCTTAAAAATTTCCACCCAAAAATTATTAATTTTTATACAGCTTACGAATGTGTGCGTTAGGTTAGCCTCTAACTGTTGACATTTATCACAAATAGGGGAAACGCATGGGAAAATTCTATTCAATTTGGTTTTTGAATAATGCAATCTATGTAATATTTTAAATTGTATTAAAGAATGTGTAGCATTTAACGAACAGTGATGTAGATGTTGTAAGCTTTCATCCCTAATTTCTGGCCTTATTTTTTGACCTAATTCATTTTCCCATGATTGCTGCTACCTTAAATTTAGTTGCGTCTGGTTGGGTAACTATGGTAGGGTGAAGACTATTTCATGCTTTAATTGCGCGGGGGAACTCCATGGAGCAGCCAGCATCTCTGGATAGAAGAAATTGGGTGACGTTTCGGGTAGAGACCCTTCTTTAGACTCCCTCTGGTTTTAGTGTTTTTAGTTTAATTTAAAGATACAGTGTGGAAACAGGCCCTTCAGCCCACGGAGTCCACGCCGACCACCGATCACCCGTACACGAGTTCTATCCCACACATGAGCGGAGTAAGTCAAGAGTCAAGAGTGTTTTATTCTCTCTCGTCCCAGTTAGAACAATGAAATCCTTACTTGCAGCAGCACAACACAATATGTAAACATAATACTCTGTAAACAATGTTATAAACGAGAAAACAAAATGGTGTATATTTATACATGAATATATAACTATATATATATATATGTGTGTGTGTGTGTGTGTGTGTGCGCGCGCGCGTGCGTGTGTGTTCCACTGCGACAGGCACCGTTCCAGACCCCGGTTGTTCAGGCGATTTGACAGTCACTGGCAGTCCGCTGAAAAATCACCGAAGTGGGACAGGCCCATTATTGACTACATTCTTGGTGGAGACTATAACAGATGTCCAAAGTGAAAGTGTGAAGGAAAACATAGCGACAAAGAAACATAGAAAAATGGGTGCAGGAGGAGGCCATTCGGTCCTTCGAGCCAGCACCGCCATTCAATACGATCATGGCTGATCATCTGAAATCAGTCCCCCGTTCCTGCTTTTTCCCCATATCCCTTGGTTCCTTTATCCCGAAGAGCTAAATGTAACTTGAAAATGTCCAGTGAATTGGCCTCCACTGCCTTCTGCGGCAGGAAAATCCACAGATTCACAACTCCCTGGGTTGTGAAGGAACTCTCCACCACGCTTTAATTATGCACAGGCGTCCCTCAAAATGAATTGTTTTATAGTCAATCAATCTCTTGTTTGTTTTGAGGTGGGCCACTCGCTTGTCTGTGAGATCATTGACTCCTTTTTGCAATCATTCTTATAACTAAAACCTGCCTGTGCCATCAAAGCAATTTGTCTCCTTTATAAATCCAATAAATGCTTACGATGAGCAACTTCATTATTTTATTATAACCATATAACCATATAACAATTACTGCACGGAAACAGGCCTTCTCGGCCCTTCCAGTCCGTGCCAACCATTTATTTTCCCCTAGTCCCATGTACCTGCACTCAGACCATACCCCTCCATTCCCTTCCCGTCCATATACCTATCCACTTTACTTTTAAATGTTAAAATCGATCCTGCCTCCACCGCTTCTGCTGGAAGATCATTCCACACAGCCACCACTCTCTGAGTAAAGAAGTTCCCCCTCATGTTACCCCTAAACTTCTGTCCCTTAATTCTCATGTCATGCCCTCTTGTTTGAATCTTCCCTACCCTCAATGGGAAAAGCTTATCCACGTCAACTCTGTCTATCCCTTTCATCATTTTAAAGACCTCAATCAAGTCCCCCCTTAACCTTCTGCGTTCCAAAGAATAAAGACCCAACTTGTTCAACCTTTCTCTGTAACTTATATTTAGTTACTGTAAAGAAGGCAAAGATTGTTATCACGTGAGATTAATCCGAATCCTAATCTTATGTCTATATGTACACAAGAATAGGATTCTCTTACAGTCGGATACAATCACACATTTTCAGCTGCAATGTGACATGACATTGCCTAGTGTCTATTATTGCTTCTAACTGGTTACTAATCCTCTTAATTCTCTTTAAATTTATGCAATTTGGGAGCCTGTTTAAAATTACTCCGATTTCCATCTTTTGCACGTAGCGTCTTATTATTGCACGTAAGTAATTATATGTAATCATTAATTTTATTTGCTGCTACTATGTTGCTTGTTTCCTCAAACACATTTTGAGATCTGCTCTGATTACAATAGATAATAGACAATACACAACAGGTGCAGGAGTAGGCTATTCGGCCCTTTGAGCCAGCATCTCCATTCAATGTGATCATGGCTGATCATCCACAATCAGTATCCGTTCCTGCCTTCGCCACATAGCCCCTGACTCCACTATCTTTAAGAGCCCTATCTAGCTCTCTCTTGAAAGCATCCAGAGAACCGGCCTCCACCACCCTCTGAGGCAGAGAATTCACTCAGCCCCTGTCACGGCCCCATCCCAAGCCCCGGGCTCGGCCCTCACTCCAGCTCCAGGCTCGGCTCCAGCCCAGGCCCAGTCGCCGGTGGGCTCGGCCCGTGGCAGCAGCCTCCCCACCAAACACTGGGCCGCGGGCGTGCGTGGACCCGAGCGAGGCCACGGGTGGACGTGGACCTGAGGGCTCGAGGACCCGAGCGAGGCTGCGTGTGGGCGGGTAGGCGTGGACCCTGAAGACCCCGAGCAAGGCCGGCGGGGGTGGGCCTGGACTCGAGGACCCGCGGGAGGCCACGGGCGAGCGGGTGTGTGAAACGTGCGCCAACCTGAGCCATGGTGCCCGCCCACCTCATTGTGACATCATATCATTAAAGATGGCAAACTCAGAGTGAAGCATCAAGCAGTGAGAATGAAGCAGGTCGACCGTTGGGTAGGTTGTGAAGCGTTTGAAGAATGTTCTGGTAATGTGGCCCCTCTCCCTGATGTCACCCGAAGCTCGAGGAATATTCTGTGTGTGGAATGGACTCCGAGCCGAGCCTTCGTTCCCGCCGACCTCGTTGTGACGTCATCAGCGGAAGCTGGTCATTTTAAAAGGGAGATTTAAAAAAAAATTAAACTTTAATCAGAAATAAGTCATGAAATAAAGCATAAAATATTAAATGAAGCTGTTCACTGCTTAGAGGGGAAAAATGTGTCAGAATATGTAGAAATCTTATTGTTACTGCGTAGTGTTTTTGCAAAAATATATACACACATATACACACATACACACATACAAGATGAGAGTTTTAAAGTTATACACATATATACCTACAGACACGCACGCGCACACACACACACATATAAATATATATACATATAAATATGATTTTACTTCGGAGTCACGTGAGTGACTTCGTGAAGACCCCGCCAGGCACGCATGCGCGACATATCGTCGACCGCATGCGAGCGACAGGCAGGGAGGAGCGTTGCTCCTCTACTGCTGGGACCTGCAGGTAAGTAAAACACTAACCTGCGGTCTTTTTCTTCTAGGTGGCCCTGTCGCAGGGTCTCGCGGCCGCCTCGGATCTGACTGCTGCGGCAGTCAGCGGCGGCTCCAATAGTTGGAGTCGGGAAACCTGTTGACCCAGGAGGGTCCGGGCTCACACACTCGCCGGCGGAGGACGGCAGAGGCAGCCCGACTCCACATCACAGTCCGCAGGGGACACCGCGGGCTGGCGGCACGAAATGGAATGGGGCTTGCCGGCTCGCCGTCTCAAGTTCGCGACGGCAGAGCGGCAGCCCCGACTCTACACCACAGCCCGTGGGGAACACCGCGGGCTGGCGGTGTACATGTAGGAGTGGGGCTTGCAGGCTCGCCGTTCAAAGTTAGAAACGGCAGAGCGGCAGCCCCGACTCTACACTGCAGCCGCGGGGGACACCGCAGGCTGGCGGTGTGCATGTAGGAGTGGGGCTTGCAGGCTCGCCGTCAGAAGTTAACGGCAGAGCGGCAGCCCCGACTCTACACCACAGCCCGCGGGGGTGATACTGCGGGCTGGCGGTGTGCATGTGGAGTAGGGCTTGCAGTGCTTGCCATGGACGGCAGCCCGACTCTACACCGCAGCCCGCAGGGGTTTCTGCGGGTTGCTGGCATTCAGGAAGCAGCAGGCTTGCAAGCAAAGGCAGCCTGACTCCACACTGCAGCTGCAGGGATTCTGTGGCCTGTCTACATTCAAGTGCCCTGCTACTCCAGGGTATGCATTGTCTTCAAGAGGTTCAGACTGCCAGCATATAAAAGTTATTTAAGCATGAGAGGCTGGTCACCATACTTAAAAATAAAAAATAAAAATAAAATTAAAAAAAAAAGAAATAAAAATAAATAAATAAATAAATAAAAAATAAAAATAAATAAAAAAAAACCTCAGGTAAGATACTAACCTTGAATAGCTAAGCGTCTGTATTAGAGTTTGCTTACAGATGGATGGAGACCAGAATGAAGACAGCGAAGCAGGTCTCCAAGGGCCGTGCGACTTCAGATGGGAATCAGCGGCCACCATTCTAGAAGAATGCGGAGGTCGGGGAGCCCTGCGCAGCCAGGACCCGTCTCTCCACCACGGCTGACCATGGGGCCGCAAAATGGTGGAGCACCGCGTGGGACCAGGGTAGGCAAGACCTGGACTCCCTACCACTCTCACCTAAGCATAGTGACTGTGGGGCAAAGGTGCGTAAACGTGTGACCCGCTCGGTGGCTCGTTTTGTCTCTCCTACTATGCAGGTCTCAGAGATGGGGGAGAGCTGCGCACAGGTCATGCCCCGCTGCAGCGGGAGGCATCGACATACCGCCGGGGGTAACCTGCTAGACTGCGAGCCGGTGATGGACCTGCTGGAAGTTGGGGAGCCCTGCAGGAGCAGGAGGTACCGGTGTCCACTGGAACAGGCTGCCGGAGCGCAGACCGGTGGCAGCAGTTTACGGCTGGGCAACCCCGTTGTTACGGGTAAAGCCGGCTATGCGCCCTCACGGACCCGTGTGGTTAAGGGTGACGGCAAGCCTGCACGGACAGCGGAGCCGGTATTGGGGACCGGTACCGATCCTTGCCTCTGCCTTCCCACCAGGCAGAGGTGCCGCTTAGGTCCGAACGACGGCGGACTAGCGGTATGTCCGTGCAGGAGTCGTACACCCTGCAGGAGCAGGAGGTACCAGTACTGCACCGGAACAGGCTGCCGGAGCGCAGACCGGTGGCAGCAGAATACGGTTAGGCAATCCCGTTGCTGCGGGTAAAGCCAGCCAAGCGCCGTCACAGACCCCTGGGGGTGAGGGTGACGGTGTGCCTGCACGGACCACGGAGCCGGTATTGGGGACCGGTTCCGACTCCTTTCCTCTGCCTGCTCGTCAGGTAGAGAGGCCGCTAAGGTCCGAGGGATGCCGGGCTAGCGGGTTGTCCGTGCGGAAGTCGTTCAGCCCCGCAGGAGCGGGTGCTGACGAGTACCTGTCAGCCACTTCGTTGAGGTGTGACCTACTGGCAGAAGCCCCAGCGACTCATCAGGGCCTGGGGAAGTCGACCTGTTGTCCGTGTGTAGCGGCAGCGGTCGCATGGCTAGGATGGAGCTAATGGTGGAGCAACTATATCAGCAGGACCTGGATCGGCAAGAGCAGGAGTAGGAGTCTCAGCGGTCTGGGAGTCGGATCATGACCGCCACCTTCAATGCAGAAGAGCCCACTGCTCTCGATCCAGAAGAAGGAATTGGAGGTAGTGTCAAAAATCTGAAACCTGTATTCAGGGGTACCGCTGCACTCTACATTGGCAGTAAGTATTAATTTCTTGACGACACACCAGTTCCAAGACCAGGTGCTTTCAGAAACCATGGAGAAGTACAAGGATCCTGGAAATTGTGTTCCCCGGAACGTCCCGAGGGTCGACTCAGCCATCTGAGGGAACATTAGTTCCAATGCGAGGGCACAAGAGATGAAGAGGCAGGAAATTCTGAAGCTATTGGCGTCGGGCATCACGGTGCTCGTTAGGACCCTCGATGGGACAGGTGCATCCGCAGAGCAGCAGGATGCTCTAGCCCTCCTGTGTAGCCCACTTCGGGAAACTGTTTTAGTCAGAGCTCCATCCGGCCCGACATTAACCCTGAATTCGCTGGGTTGGGTCCTACCTCCACCACACCACCAAGACAGCTGTTTGGGGAGGACCTGCCCAAGCAGGTCAATGACGAGGCCATTAAGAACACATTTGCACCAGCTCCCCAACAGCAGAAGCCTTGTTAGGGCAGAGCCAGCATAGACTACCTCACCACACACCAGCTGCAGGAACAAGGATTTACCGAGGCGATTGAGCAGCACCCAGCAAAGACGGAATACTAGAAACCAGAACGTCAGGCCCGCCGGTAACCATGGAGGTAAGGGGGCCTGGTTCTCTTGGAAGTGCTGCATGCATAACCTCACAAGTAGGGGGGAGGTACATACATTCTGGGGCTCTGTTTGTCACTATCCAGGGAACAGAGCTATAGACATAATAGATGCATGTAACAGCCTTGCTTGCGCCAGGGAACTGACTTTCGACATGCTGCTAAGCTATGGGTAAATTGGAGCTACATTCCAGCCACATAATTGGGTCGTTACGCTATCAAAGCTTGGGTGAATAAGCAAAATCTCGGCAGGTATAGCGAATGCTGGACAATTACGAGCTTATGCAACTGCCAATCACAGCATAATTGAGGTACAATGGTGGATTAGCAATGATTGTGATTGTTAAATCCCATCATTACATCAAACCTAGTAGTCGCGTTACAAACCGACGCAAGCACCAAGGGCTGGGGAACTACTGACACCATTCCAGTTGGGGCAGCAAATGGGATTGCATGATTCTACTTTCTTCAATCACTAGGTATAAACTGTTAGATATGCTTGGAGCATGTCACGGGCTGCGCATTAATGCACTAATCTGCAGCATACGTATGTTCGTCTTCCAAAATAATACCACTGAGTTGGCATATTAAACCTTATGGGTGGTGTCAAGTTAATATCTTGGGATGAATTGGAAACATTAATTTGGCTCTGGTGGATTGAAAGAATTGGGTTCAGCTATGTACCTTCTGGATCAGCTCAATATAGTGGCGGACACCAGGTCACAAGTATTAATAACGACATCAAGTAGATTGAACCTCCAAATATCTGCTAAAATTATAGCCTAATATGGAATACCAGATTTCGACCTCTTTGCGTCCAGGTTCAGCCATTGGATACCAACATATGTCTTGAGAACTAGATCCTGGGGCAGTGGCGATGGACGCGTTTTCACTACATTGGGGAGAAATGCGGGGTTTCTATGCTTTCTCCATTCTGCTTCATCAGACAGGTGCTGCAGGATACGCAACCAGGCTCTGCAACAAAAAGGACGATGGATGTCAAACAGCATCGTGCAGAGACAGTCCAGTAGGAAGCAGTACCTCGCCTACATAAGGATATGGGAGGTTTCTGTAGTCGGACCTAGACCATCTACATATCTGCTATACTCTCCAAGCTGCTGGTATACTCATGGGTCATCATTAGGATGTGTCCCTCAGTTACAGTGCCAGGAGTGCATTGTCGTCCTATCGCTAGATTGGACTGCGATGAGGTAGTGTTGACCTTCTTCAGGAGCTGGTCGCCCATGATGCAGATGGTCTTGCTCACCTTCAAAGTGGTTATGGTAATGGCACTGAACACAGCTCAACAGGTCCTGACTTTACAGGAATTAAACCTGGATAGAATGACCGGACCATAATAAGGTAACTTCTTTATAGAAGAATTACTTACACTACACAGACCTGGGACTACACGTCTGCAAATGGGCATCAGATGTATGGAGACGGGTCTGTTTCAGCCATGGTAACCCACGTCACAGGGTGATTGTGCAGACTATCTCCAGATGACACGAGGTGGTATTCGGTGCAGCAGGTAAGACACTAATATTTTAAATGTCATTCTATCAGGGCTGCATCCACATCAGTGGCAAGGACTATGGCGGTGTTCATGGATTTTGGCCTCGCAATAGCGAGCTGGGCCAGTGAATCTACACTTCAGCGGGTTTATAACTGATTTATAACCGCTCCCGCAACGTTGGCGGATTCAGTTTTAAGTGCTGTTCTCTAAACGTTTGTCCCCGAGTTCAGGGGGTTATTGTTGTATTAACAAATGTTATTATTTTTCAGCTTGTTCAAGTCTGAAATACGTTAACATACTTCCTCCATCAGAATTACGGCAGTGTGTGAGCATGGGCGTGGTCCAGGGCATGTAATCACAGAGCTTTGAAATCTTCACGAAGTCACTCACGTGACTCCGAAGTAAAATAGTAAGATTAAAAAAGAACTTACCAGTTTGAAGTTTGATCTTTATTTTATGAGGAGTTGCGATGAGGGATTTCGTGCCCTCCGCTCCCAACCCTCTATTAAATATTCAACTGGTATGGTCAAGTTTTAATCTTACTATCTTCGGTTTGTGATCTGTGATTCCACACCGCTGCTTTGAAGAATGTCGCGCATGCGTGCCTGGCGGGGTCTTCACGAAATCCCTCATCGCAACTCCTCATAAAATAAAGATCAAACTTCAAACTGGTAAGTTCTTGTTTAATCTTACTATTAACATACGTATAATTAGCAAACAACATATATTCTGTCTGTGGAGAGTTTGAAATGGATTCTCATACAGGAAGAGATTTTAATGGGCAAGGTTATAGACAATAGACAATAGGTGCAGGAGTAGGCCATTCGGCCCTTCGAGTCAGCACCGCCATTCTATGTGATCATGGCTGATTATCCCCAATCATTACCCCGTTCCTGCCTTCTCCCCATAGCCCCTGACTATTTTTAAGAGCCGTATCTAGCTCTCTCTTGAAAGCATCCAGAGAACCTGCCTCCACCGCCCTCTGTTAATTAAATGTATTGGTCCAACTAGAATTATCTGAAGGGTCTCCACTGATGTTAACTCGTCTTTCTCATTTGTTGGTGCTTCCAGCTAGCACCAAATTGTGAAGATTCTTGGGCAGACAGTGTTAACAGGAGTACCTGAATGAGATGATCATTCATATGTCTCAGTGTGCTGGACTCAATACTCAGCCAGCTTCCTGTTTATATGACTAGCTCCATTATGATTTTAACACTGTCTGCTTCTGAACCTAAGAACTGATTTGAAATTGCTTTGATTTCTGCTATTATTCAGGGACACTTGCAACAATCCAAAAAGATCTATCCAGAAAGATAAATATCCCAGGTCTGAAACATGTCATTATCATGTAAATTAAACCATGTAGCACAGTTACTCTTCATTTATGAATTAATATAACATAGATCACTATTATCTACTGGTGGTTCTAACTAGACTATTATGTTACATTCAGAGAAAAACTAATGGATATATTTATAACTAAATGCAGACAAGAAGAATTTAGCAAATGCTGAAAGTTTTTTAGTGCAAAAAGCATAAAATGTTGTCTTTTGAAAATATTTGTTCCACAGTGTGATCGCTGAAAATTTTCCAGAATATCTTTTCATAAACGCAGTCATATCTTTTTATCTTTTTAAGAGTGAAGCAAATTGCTCCCTAATGGGAGGAGTTTTAAAGTGCTAATTTTAGAAACAGATTTGTAGATAATGAGCATTACTACTGAATTGCAATGACATGCGTAATGCTAAAAAAAGGCTTGAGATCATCGGAGTTAATCTTGGCTGCCTTGCCATCTTCATCCTGAGCATATCTTCTCATAAGTCAGATACTAAAAGCGTTACCTCTCCAGGATTGCAAACTTGCAAACATTAACACTTGTCATTCCTAACATGTGATGGTACACAGTTGGCATTGAAGAACCAGACAAGGTGACCTCATTGTGGGTGTGTCTTAGTCAAGTCAAGTCAGGTTTATTCGTCACATACACATACGGGATGTGCAGTGAAATGAGAAGTTGCAGTGCCTGCGGACCTTGTGCAAAAAACACAAACAAACAAACAAACTACAAACAGAATGGAACAGAATCACATGTTCTTTTAGGCAAGGCAAGGCAAGGCAAGTTTATTTATATAGCACCATTCATACAAGCTGCAATTCATAGTGCTTTACAAAAGAAACAAGAGAATAAAATAGTTTAAAAACATTGCAGAACCACAATACAACACAGGACAACAAAATAGCCAATAAGCCAATTGCATGAATAGTTAAACAAAATCACTCAAATATTAAGGCGATTTTAAAAGCACATAAAAAGGTTAAAACAAGAAGATTAAAATTACCCGCATGTAGGGTCATGAAAAAGCAACATCAAACAATAGTGTCTTTAGGCCTGATTTAAATGTGGTTACAGACTGTGCACACCTCTTTTACATATTAAATCTTGTGGGAGGAAAGAAAAAGGGGAAAAACTGCAATTTTGTAAAAACAGTAGAATGGTCCAGTAAAGTTAGTCCCTGGTGGGATAGGAGTTTACGGGCCGAATGGCCTCTGGGAAGAAATTCCTTCTCATCCTCTCCGTTCTCACAGCATGGCAACGGAGGCGTTTACCTG
Organism: Raja brachyura; assembly: GCA_963514005.1. The sequence goes on from OY740793.1 coordinate 62,372,539, forward strand.
ACCGTAGCAGCTGGAACAGTCCATTGCAGGGGTGGAAGGGGTCTCCCATGATCTTATTGGCTCTGGAGTTGCACCTTCTGATGTATGGTTCCTGCAGGGGGGGCGAGTGTAGTTCCCATAGTGCATTCGGCCGAACGCACTACTCTCTGCAGAGCCTTCTTGTCCTGGGCAGAGCAGTTCCCAAACCAGATTGTAATGTTTCCGGACAAGATGCTTTCCACAGCCGCAGAGTAGAAGCACTGGAGGATCTTCAGAGACACTCTGAATTTCCTCAATTGCCTGAGGTGGTAAAGGCGCTGCCTTGCCTTACTCACGAGTGCTGCAGCGTGCGATGTCCATGTCATATCCTCAGCGATGTGGACTCCCAGGTATTTAAAGCAGCTCACCCTATCCACAGTATCCCCATTTATCCTCAATGGTGTGTACGTCCTCGGATGATGTGCCCTCCTAAAGTCCACGATCAGCTCCTTCGTTTTTTTGATGTTCAAGAGGAGGCTGTTGTCCTGACACCAGAGTGCCAGATCAGCTACCTCCTCCCGGTAGGCCTTCTCATCGTTGTCTGAGATCAGGCCCACCACCACGGTGTCTTCAGCAAACTTGATTATCGAGTTGGAGCTGAACCTAGCCACACAGTCATGTGTGTACAGGGAGTACAGTAGGGGGCTGAGTCCGCAACCCTGGGGGGATCCTGTGCTCAGGGTGAGGGACTTTGATGTATTTCACTCCCATCTTGACTACCTGGGGCCTGGTGGAGAGAAAGTCCAGGGCCCAGGCACACAGGGGGGTGTTGAACCCTAATTCCAGCAGCTTCTCGGCCAGTCTGGTGGGGACTATCGTGTTGAAGGCTGAACTGAAGTCTATGAACAGCATCCTCATGTAGCCCCCCTTCTGGCTGTCACGTTGATAGCAGTTGTGCCTTGGATGGAGAAAGCTGTGAATTCAGTCCCACTCCAGGGTCTCGAGCTGAACATCGCGGCCAACACTTTAGCAGTGTACAGAGAAGGCATTGATGGAAGCGGTGCCCTTTCAATAAGACAACACACAACCCGCAGAAGAGTTATTTTGGTGTTCACAAACAGATTATCTGGTTGTTATCCAGTGGTCTTAATGGAATCGTGCTGTGTGAAAATTAGGAAATCGATCTTGCTCCATTAGGGCAATGGTAGAGTTGCTCCCTGCCAGCGCCGGAGACCCGGGTTCCATCCTGACTACGGGTGCTGTCTGTACGGAGTTTGTACGCTCCCCCCGTGACTTGCGTGTGTTTTCCTGGGATCCTACCACACTCCAAAGATGTACAGGTTTGTAGGCTAATATGCTTGGTACAATTGTCCCTAGTGGGTGTGGGATAGTATGTGTTGGTGGGCCGAAGGGCCTGTTTGTGCGCATGATCTCTAAACTAAACAGTGATTACACTTCAATAATACTCAATTGATTGTGAGATGTTTTCATCTAACAAGGTCATGAGGTATGCAAAGTCAATAAAACCACTTTGAAGAATGACAAGTGAAATTAAAATGTAGAGGTTTTGTACTGGAGGTGGTAGTATTGGTGCAGGGGGACAGAGCTCACTGGCCCCCATTCACCAACAGCATGAATACCCAGAGCTGTACCACAGAGGTCCAGATACACAGGGCCTTTCTTGCTGGCCCCCATGTGCTGGATCTTAATGACATAGTCTCAGTAGCAACAAGGCTTCTAGTGGCCCAGTGGGAAGACTCAACTCCACAATGTCCTGCTCAACTTTCACGACAGGCTAGAAAAACTCTATTTGATTTTTAATCGTTTTTTAATGCCTTTTACTTTAGTTTGGAGATACAGCGCGGAAACAGGCCCTTTGGCCCACTGAGTCCGTGCTGACGCACACTACCATTAAAGAGAATTAAAGACAAAAATCTGTGGTACATTATCACTGAATATACAATACTGTAAACTAAAACTAAAAATGTGTTAAAATCATATAATTACTTAAAAACATCAAAGTTTAATGATAGGAAAAGTAACACATTCCTCCTTTCATCCTGATTCTCTACCATAAAATTCCCAGTGAAATCAGTGCACCCATTGATCCTGCACCAGGTTTGTTCGATGCATCCCAGTGGATCCTCCAAAGGGAAGGATAATGATGGGAACTGAGGTCCAGCAAGTCTCCCACTTCTAAAAAACAACGGTGGAGTGGTCCAAAGTATTTCATCACATCCATGGCACGTAAACAGTTTGTTCTGCTCGAAAGCAGACACAAAATGCTGGAGTAACTCAGCGGGTCAGGCAGCATCTTTGGAGAAAAGGAATGGGTGACGATTCGGGTCGAGACACTTCTTCAGACTGAGAGTCGGGGGAAAGGAAATGAGAGATATAGACGGTGATGTAGAGATATATATATAACACCATATAACAATTACAGCACGGAAACAGGCCTTCTCGGCCCTTCCAGTCCGTGCCGACCATTTATTTTCCCCTAGTCCCATCTACCTGCACTCAGACCATACCCCTCCATTCCCTTCCCGTCCATATACCTATCCACTTTACTTTCAAATGTTAAAATCGATCCTGCCTCCACCTCTTCTGCTGGAAGCTCATTCCACACAGCCACCACTCTCTGGGGAAAGAAGTTCCCCCTCATGTTACCCCTAAACTTCTGTCCCTTAATTCTCATGTCATGCCCTCTTGTTTGAATTTTCCCTACCCTCAATGGGAAAAGCTTATCCACGTCAACTCTGTCTATCCCTTTCATCATTTTAAAGACCTCAATCAAGTCCCCCCTTAACCTTCTGCGCTCCAAAGAATAAAGACCTAACTTTTACAACCTTTCTCTGTAACTTAGTTGCTGGAACCCAGGCAACATTCTAGTAAATCTCCTCTGTACTCTCTCTATTTTGTTGACATCCTTCCTATAATTAGGCGACCAAAATTGTACACCATACTCCAGAATTGGTCTTACCAATGCCTTGTACAATTTTAACATTACTTCCCTACTCCACCCCATCATCCAGATCATTGATGTACATGACAAACAACAGTGGACCCAACACAGATCCCTGAGGCACCCCACTGGTCACTGGCTTCCAACCTGACAAACAGCCATCCACCATTACTCTCTGACATCTCCCATTCAGCCACTGTTGAATCCATCTTGCTACTCTGCCATAAACACCCAAAGATTGAACCTTCTTAACCAACCTTCCATGGGGGACCTTGTCAAAGGCCTTACTGAAACCCATATAGACAACATCCACTGCTTTACCCTCATCAATTTCCCTAGTAACCTCTTCAAAAAAATTCAAGAAGGTTTGTCAAACATGACATTCCAGGCACAAATCCATGCTGACTGTTCCTGATCAGACCCTGTTTATCCAGATGCTTATATATATTATCTCTAAGTATCCTTTCCATTAATTTGCCCACCACTGACGTCAAACTAACAGGTCTATAATTTCTAGGTTTATTCTTTGAACCCTTTTTAAACAATGGAACAACATGCGCAGTACGCCAATCCTCCGGCACTATTCCCGTTTCTAATGACATTTGAAATATTTCTGTCATAGCTCCTGCTATTTCCACACTAACTTCCCTCAATGTCCTAGGGAATATCCTGTCAGGACCTGGAGACTTATCCACTTTTATATTTTTCAAAAGTGTCAGTACTTCCTCCTCTTTGAATCTCATAGTTTCCATAGCTACTCTACTTTTTTCCCTTACCTCACAGAGTTCAATATCCTTCTCCTTGGTGAATACCGAAGAAAAGAAATTGTTCAATATCTCCCCCATCTCTTTTGGCTCTGCAGATAGCTGTCCATTCTGGCTCTCTAATGGTCCAATTTTATCCCTCGTTATCCTTTTGCTATTAATATAGCTGTAGAAACCCTTTGGATTTACTTTCACCTTTCTTGCCAAAGCAACCTCATATCTTCTTTTAGCCTTTCTAATTTATTTCTTAAGATTCTTTTTACATTCTTTATACTCATCTAGCACCTCATTTACTCCATGCCTCCTATAATTATTGTAGATATCTCTCTTTTTTCGAAACAAGTGTCCAATTTCCCTTGAAAACCATGGCTCTTTCCGATTTTTACTATTTCCTTTGAACTGAACGGGTACATAAAGATTCTGTACTCTTACAATTTCCCCTTTAAATGTCCTCCATTTCTCTTCTACATCCTTCCCATAAAACAAAATATCCCAATTCACTCCTTTTAAATCCTTACGCATTCCCTCAAAGTTAGCCTTTCTCCAATCAAAAATCTCAACCCTAGGTCCAGTTCTGACTCTCTCCATAATTATATTGAAAAGATATAGAACAAATGAATGAAATGTATGCAAAAAAATAACGATGATAAAGGAAAGAGGCCATTGTTAGCTGTGGGCTGGGTCACAGGCAATAAGACTCCACAAGAATACTTTGAAGTTAGTACAGTTTAAAGCAGCATCTCCAGTTCCTGCCTACACTGTTCTTACGTAGACTTGCTATGGTCTCAGCAGCAGGGTGACTTCCTACGGTGCTGCAACCATTTAGTGATTCTGTGATTCTGCAAAAATAAATTGATCCCAAATTCTCTATTAGATTTATTAGTGACCAGTTTATATTTATGCTCTAGTCTAATCAGTACGAAGGAATATCAGTCCGGAAGTTGTCTTTTAAGACACTGTAAAAGCATCGCAATTCATGCAAAACTGTGAAAGTTGCATAAAAAATGAGAACTTCAATTGCAAAGTTGTGAGAACACTGTTGCTGAGTCTCCCTGTGTAATGCTGCAGTTATGCTGATATGGTTAGTTTCAGTGACTGATCCCTATTCATCTACTTTAGCTATACAGCTGTCAGCATTTAGCATGCTTATTGCGATCTTTGCAGCCAGCTTTTAAAGGGACTTACTACAGCCTAGTTACAGCAGGCCACTGAGGGATTGATCTGGATTGATGGGAGAGGTGGGGGGGATGTTTCCAAGAGGTCAGAGGGTGAAGAACAGTTTCTGCAAACCACTCTCTGAAACTGCAGCGCAGTGCTCTGAGCAGGAAGTTGCCATGGAGACCTCCGTAAGGATATACTGTAGATGGAGTCTATGAATGTTTCCACCTTGGGTCAAATTCCTGTCCACATTCTACATCTTGTTGTAAGCTGAAGCTGAAGCAGATGAAGTCACTGCTCATTGGGAATGGAGATTAGGTGACCTCCCTCATGTGCCAGCCAACAGCAAGCCATGAGATGTGGCAGACATCAGCAGCCTGGAATGACTCTGAGGTTAGGAGACCTTGAACCTGAGCCTCATCCACAAAACAGCCAAGGAACATTGTGAGGTCGTATTTATAACCGTAGCGGTGAAGACGAATAATGTAGTTTGCGTTAAACACAGAAAATGGCGGAGACACTCAAATGCAGCACTCAGATATGGAAAGGTAATGTAAGAGGGAATGTTATGCTATTTTGTGCTATATCCATACCCTATATCTGACTTCACTCTCTTACAGGTAAAGAAAGTTAATGTTTCAGGTCAAAGATGTAATGCCTTCAACTAGAAGTATTCTTTCTCTCTCCACAGATGCTGACTAATCTGTCTCAGCAATTTTATATTTCAGATTTTCAGCATACAAAATGCCATTATGTGGCAGACTTTAATGGGAACTGGGTTAGGTTGTGTGAGTAAAAAAATATTTTTTGAAATTATTTTTTTTTATTTTGAAAGTTGAATTTTGTGGATTGCTCCACAGTTAACGTAGCATTCTCATAGAGTCTAACAGACACACAGCAGAGAAGCATCCTCTCTAAAGCAGTTTTATATTTTGCAAAGAAAGAAGCGGCAGTGAGAATGAAAATCTCATTCGGTAATGGGATTGGAGTGCGTGAACTAACTTTTAGTCCTTCCTGATGTTTGCACGTTTATCCCACGATGTCCACCCCTCCTGTTACCCTGCTCCTTGCATCAACCACCTCCAGTCCCCCAATTCCCTCACATACCCCATCTTCCCGCTATCCCCTAACCCCTTCCATCCATATCCCTTCCTCTGGCTTTATATTTCACTCCTGCCTCCTCAACAGGTACCTTTGAGTTAGCCTTCATCACTAACTCCATCCATCTGCGAATCAATCCCGTGCCACCCTTACCTATATCCACCTGTCATTGGTGTAGGAACGAACGGCAGAAGGGTCTCGACCCGAAACGTCACCCATTCCTCCTCTCCAGAGTTGCTGGCCGCTGAGCTACTCCAGCATTTTGTGTCCACCTATCATTTTCCGGGCTTTCTCCTTTCCAGCCCCTCCCCCACCCGCTCAACTCTAATCAGTCAGAAGAAGGGTCCCGACTCAAAAGGTTGTCAGTCCATTCCCTCCACAGATGCTGCCTGACCTGCTGAGTTCCTCCAGCACTTTGTATTTGGCTCAAGATTCTGGCATCTGCACTTCCTTGTCTCTCCATTTAATTTTAGCAGACACATTCGATGTTCTTGAAGACATCTCTGTCTTCTTTTCTCTTTCCTGATTTTAGACAGAGATAGAAAAGTAGATAGACACGAAAAGTTGGAGTAACTCTGCAGGCCAGGTAGCATCTCTGGAGAAAAGGAATAGGTGGTGTTTTGGGACTGAGAGTCAGGGGAAAGGGAAACAAGAGATAAATATGGTGATTATAGAAAGATATAGAACAAATGAATGAAAGATGTGCAAGAAGTAAAGCTGATCAAGGAAAGATGGAGCCCACAATGGTCCATTGTTGGCTGCGGTTTTGGTGATAATGAGTTATGTAGACCGTGAAACTCAACAGGACGACAGTGCAACTAGTACAAAGACTAGGCTGGAGAGAGAGGGCAAGCAGGGCTACTTGAAGTTAGATAAACCAAGATGTTGTAAGGTTGTAAGCTGCCCAAGCATAATTTTGAAGGGCTGTTCCTCTAATTTGCGTTTGGCCTCACTCTGACAATGGAGGAGGCCCAGGACAGAAAGGTTAGTATGGGAATGGGAGGGGAGTTAAAGTGTTTAGCAACCGGGAGATCACAAAGGCCAAGGTGGACTGAGAGAAGGTGTCCAGCGAAACGATTACCCAGTCTCTCCTTGGTCTTGCCTCCCGTTTCCCGGCTCTCAGTCTGAAGAAGGGTCTCGATCCGAAACGTCACTTGTAACTTTTCTGCAGAGATGCTGTCTGCCCAGCTGAGTTACTCCAGCTTTTTGCGTCTATCTTCGGTTTAAACCAGTATCTGCAGTTCCTTCCTACACAGATGGAAAAGTAGAGAGCTTTGGCAGTGGCTCGTCTTTAAAGACAAAGCAGGAATTTAGGAATAGGAAACTCCTGCCCAGAGTTACCAACATGTTATCTATCCTTTAAATGTGTAGGAATTTGTGTCTATCAGAGTGAGGCCCAACGCAAATTGGAGAAACAGCACCTCATATTTCGCTTGGGCAGCTTACAACCCGGTGGTGTGAACATTGACTTCTCTAACTTCAAGTAACCCTTGCTTTCCCTCTCTCTCTGTCCCTCCCCCGTCCGTTCTCCCACCAGTTTGACTGTCCTGATTATATTTTATCTCTGTTTGCCTCATTGTCACCCTCCCCTAACTAACAATGATCTATTCTGCATTTCCTTGAACTTTGTCCCCATTAATCTCTCGTTTTCACACGTCACCGTCCTACATTTCTGTCTCCCTCTCCCCTGCCTCTGAGTCCGAAGAAGGGTCTCAGCCCGAACTACCTATCCAGAGATGCTGCCTGTCCCGCTGAGTTACTCCAGCATTGTGTATCTATCTTTCCTTTAAATCCCAGCCACATTTCACCCACGCTAATGACTGTGCCGTGTCGAGACGTTTCCTTTTTAAGAGCAAGAGTGTACATTTCCTCTTTAAGAGTGTGTGCAGTTTTGAGCATGTCCAATATCTCGAGTGTGATAATAAACACAGCTGCAATGTTTACACTGTGCTCAGCATTGATTCTGTAAAAGTAATCGCAATTGCAAGAGTTGAACCGTGGCCATTTACACATGCCTTCAGTTTCTAACGCTTTCGTGTTTGTGGCCGCGTTTCTGCTTCTATTTCTGTAGCTGAGTGAGCTGATGGGGGTGGGGGGGGGGGGGGGGTGGGGGGGAGCTGTGAACAGCGTTAACCCCGTAGCTCCCACCCGCAGTCAGACTAGCAGCTGCACTAGTGTTGAGAAAATGAACGTGACGATAGGATACTGAGTGACACACAGAGCGGCAAGACCAGGCGATGGTGGGGCAGGAATAAGAGCGGGACAAGAAAGGACATCTGTTGCTCAACAGTGAGTTCAGTTACAGTTTAGTTTATTGCCACATGTACCGAGGTACAGTGAAAAGCTCTTGTTGCGTGCTATCCAGTCAGCAGAAAGACAACACATGATTACAATCAATCCATTTACTGTGTACAGATGCATGATAAGGAAATAACATTCAGTGCAAGGTAAAGCCAGCAAAGTCCGATCAAGGATAGTCTGAGGGTCAACAATGGGGTAGATAGTAGTTCAAGATTGCTCTCTAGGTGTGGTAGGATGATTTAAGGGCCGTTCCCACCAGCATGCGCCTGCATGCGGCGAGCGAGACCAAACCGGCAGCAGGGGCCGCGCGGAGGTCGGGTGAGTGGCGCAACGCGGCGCAAAGTGAGGCGAACTTGGAGCGAAGTCTTAAAGGTAAGTTCGCCAGGATAGAGAGGGGCACACGGAGAGGGGCACAGAGGCACACACACAGAGGGCCACGGAGCCACACACATAGAGGGTCACGGAGGCATGATGTCGGGGCGGTGTGTAATGCGTCGAGGCGACTGCGAGCCAACAAGACGTTGCTGCGCGGAATTTTTGAACATAGTCAGTTTTTCGGAGCCCCGTGCGATGTCGGGACGAACTCCGCACAATTCCGCACGGCTCCGCCGATCGAAGTGGGACCGGCCCCGCGACGCCGGACGGCTCAAGCGACCACGTTAGGTCGTGCTAATCGCATAGAGTTGCATGCTGGTAGGGCAGGCCCTTTAGTTGGCTGATAACAGCTGGGAAGAAACTGTCCCTGAATCTGGAGGTGTGCGTTTTCACACTTCTGTACCTTTTGCCTGATTGGAGAGGGGAGAAGAGGGAGTGGCCAGGGTACGACTTGTCCTCGATTATGCTGCCGGCCTTGCCGAAGCAGGGTGAGGTATATATTGAGTCAATGGATGGGAGGTTGGTTTTTGTGTGATGGTCTGGGCGGCAGTGAGGGTCCAGTTATTAATAAGGATTCTTTTGTAGTTTGAAAAACTATTAGCAACACTGAGAAGCATGTTTACCAGCATTTATAATTCAGTAGCTACCAGAGTGCATTTCCCCAACCAGTCCATACAATACAATAATACTTTATTAGCCACGTATGTTTTGCAACATACTAGGAACAGAACACACAAAATACATTTTAACATAAACATCCACCACAGTGACTCCTCCACATTCCTCACTGTGATGGAAGGCGAAAATAAAGTTCAATCTCGTCCCTCCTTTGCTTTCCCGTGGTCGGGGGCCTCGAGCATTCCGTTGACGGGATGATCTTACTCCCGTAGCCGGCGGCGGGCTTCCTCATCAGGCTGATCACTCTTGCATTAGGGGAGGGTCACAGCTCCCCCTTGCCGGGCGATCGGACCCCGGGTCGGGGCTGGTCAAACCTGTGTCATTGGATCCCCCGACATCCACGGTCTCCCCCGAGACTGCGAGCTCTCGATGGTAAAGTCCGCAGGCTGCGGTTGGGGTGTCGATCCCGGGCAAGGGATCGGCTCCGATGGTCAGTCCCCAGGAGGCCTCCAGCTCCAAGATGTTAGGCCGCAGAGCGACCGGAGATGCGACCCAGAAAGTAATCGCGTATCTGGCAGGGTAAGAGATTCCCCCACCCCCACATAAAACAAACCGGAGAACATGAAAACAAACTTTCAAAACACACTAAAAATAGCAAAAAAAAAGACGAATAAACAGACAGACTGTTGGCGAGGCTGCCAATGGTATGGCACCCCTGGTGGAATACAGTGCATGGGGTGGCGACTAGCATTCAACACGGGGCCTGGGGGAACAGGGACAGGCGGGACAGGCAGCGGAGAGAAGGAATGGATGACGTTTCGTGTCGAGACCTGTGGTGGGAGGTGGGGTGTGGTGTAAATGACTTCCAGACTCAGTACATGATTCAAACACATCTTTAATCAGCACTAAAACCTAACAGCATGAAGGATGATTAGTTGTCAACACATCCTGGCTGCTCCAACTGTCGGTGCTGGGAAATAGTGTTAGTATAAGTATTACAGTGGGGTGGAGTTAGAGATGCTGGCTGGTGTGTGATTGGTTAACATGCAACATCAATCTACATCCTTCCCCCCAAAGGTTAAGTGTGAAAGGGCACTCATGCCATGGGGTTAAACACACTCGCCATATCTGTCTGGTGGTCTACTAACACGCCCCGAGCGTGTGCGGACCAAACCCTCCCCCCCCCCCTCACCTGAAAGATGAGGCGGAGACCCTGGAGGTGAGAATGACGCGGCGGAGGCTTGTGGTGACCGAAAGGGGAAACATGCGGTGGGTGAGGCCCCGTGGTTATTGGAGACCGTGGGATGTGGAGGGGTGCAAGGCATGCGGGGACGGGTGGGAGACATTGCAAAAGGCGGCTGGAACTGGAGTGATGGAGCATAGGGACCAGCAGGCGGTGGTCGCGGCTCCCTCACAGCAAGCAGGTGTTGTCGACGTCTCCGGTACACCGCTCCCTCACAGTCTACCAGATACGACCTTGGCTCGTCAGTCGGGCTGACCACAGTGCCCAGACGGGAATGTCCAGTTGAAGTTCGTAGGTGGACGACCTGACCCGGAAGTAGAGGTTTGAGTGGTCTGTGGAACTGTCGTATGACCGTTTCTGAATATCGTGCTTCTCTTGTAGACGTTTCTGGATAGTGGTGGGCTTCAGCACCTGAGGAACCAGTTGTTGTTGAGTGATGGGTACCGGAGGCCTCATCAATCTTGACATCAGTCGCTGTGCTGGCGATCCCAGGGTTCCGTCCCTGGCAACATTTCTGAGATTCAGGAGATCGAGATAAACGTCTGACTTTGAAATGTGTGCTCGCTCCAGCAAGTGTTTGGCGCTTCTGACAGTGCATTCAGCGAGTCCATTACTCTGTGGATACTCGGGACTGCTCGTGACGTGCTGGAAGTTCCATCGGTCTGCGAAAAGCTTTAACATGTGGCTGGTGAACTGCTGACTGTTGTCGGTTCTCAGGCTGACGGGAGCGCCAAAGGTAGAGAAGTGTCTTTTCAGCTTCTGGATGACCATCTCCGATGTGAGGGAGGTCAGTTGGTCTCGTTCAAACCAGTTAGAAAAGGAGTCGACTAGAACGAGGTAGTGCTTCCCGCACCATTCGAAAATGTCTGCCACCAGTGACGTCCAGGGCAGAGCTGGTGGAGGTTGTTGCAGAAGGGGCTGTCGCTGCTGATGAGGCGCAAGGCTGTTGCAAGCGGGGCAGGAGGCTACGCGGTCCCGGATGTAGCTGGCCATTCCCGGCCAGTAGAACAGACTACGGGCACATGCCAGTGTGGCGTGGGCTCCTGGGTGACCGCTGTGTGCCTCTTTGAAGTATACGTCTTGTAGCGATGAGGGTATCACTACCTTGTGACCCTTGACGACAACCCCATCCTGAACTACCAGTTCATCACAGACCAGGAAGAAAGGCTGCACCTCTGTGGGCGTGTTGGATTGTCTGTCTGGCCAGCCTGTTTTGATGATGGAGGAGAGGATTTGAAGCATATCGCCAGTGGCGGTGTGCGCGGCCAAGGTGCGCAGTTGCTTGCTGGAGACAAAATCGACACCGAGGACCGTGAAATGTTCCTGTTCATAGCGATGTTGTTCGCAAGATACCCGAGGTGCACGGGAGAGAGTGTCAGCGACGTGCATTTCCTTACCCTTAGTGTAGGCAATAGATAAATCGTACCACTGCAGCTGCATCATCATATGCTGCAAACGAGCTGGCGCGGCGTGGATGGGCTTGTTCAGGATTGTCACCAGCGGTTGGTGGTCCGTCTCGACCGTGAAGGTGTTGCCGAAGATGAAGTCGTGGAATTTGGAGCAAGCAAAAACGACGGCCAACAGTTCCTATTCGATTTGTGCGTAGTGCTGCTCCGTGTGGGTCATGGTGTGAGAGGCATACGAGACAGGTAGTAGAGTGACCTCGGCAGATGGTTGCAAGCAGGCTGCGCCGAGCCCGAATTTCGAAGCATCGCAGGTGATCGTCACCGGACGTTTCAGGTAAAAAAAAATTAGGGTCGGTGCACTGGTCAGTTTGGACTTTAAGACATCGAAAGCAATCTGATATTGCTGGAACCATGACCATGCTGTGTCCTTTTTTGTCAGCTCCCGCAGTGTTGAGTTTAGTTCGCTGAGGTTTGGTATGAACTTGCCGAGATAGCTTACCATGCCCAGAAAACGCTGCAGTCCTTTCACGTCTGTGGGGGCAGGCATTTCTGTGATGGCAGTAGCCTTCTTTGGATCAGGTTTGAGACCCTTAGGAGTGAAGATGTGGCCAACGTAGGAAACCTCTGGAACCCGGAACTTGCACTTGTCAGGATTGAGCTTGAGGTTGATCTGGCGTGCGCGATCCAAGATGAGCCTGAGATTGTGGTCGTGCTCCGTTGCATCTTTGCCATACACTAGGATATCGTCAACAATGATGGCACAAGATAGGTCCTCGAATAATAGCTCCATAGTTCTTTGGAAGACTTCGCTGGCAGTTGATTCCGAATGGTATTCTCAGAAACTTGTATCTGCCGAATGGGGTGGCAAATGTGGTGAGGTTTGATGACTCCTTGTCCAGCGGTATCTGCCAGAAAGAGTTCTTTGCATCGAGGACAGAAAATAAGGTGGCCGTTCCGACCTTTGCCGCAACATCCTCGACAGTCTTCATGGGATGGTGTGGGCGTATAATGGCAGTGGGGGGGGGGGGGGAAGGGGGGGTGTGAGAGAGGGGAAGTAGGGGTTTGTGGGGAAGAGGGGTGTGCGGAGAGGGGGTGTGGGAGGGGGGTTGTGGGAGTAGGGGAGTGGGAGGGGGGGAATGGGAGGGGGGAGCGGGAGCGGGAGGGAGAGGCGGGAGGGTGAGTGTGGGAGGGGGAAGTGGGTGTGTGGGCTCAGTGGCTCCCGGCCCCCGGCCCCGGCTCCGACCGCACTCTCCGGTTCCAGGACCCGGTTACGGACTCACTCCCCGGCTCCCGTCCCCAGCGCCTGTCACACTCAGTGGCGTCCAGCACTCATCGGCACCTGGCTCATCTTGGTGGTCGCCGCCGTTGCCCACGGAACACAGCCAGCCCCCACCCGCAGAACACAGCCAGCCCCCGTCCGCAGAAAACAGCCAGTCCCCTCCCTCTGCTCACTCCACTCCTTCAGCTTTATTCTCGCCGCTGGTGATTGACAGCGGGTGCCGGAAGGGGTTTCGCTGTCTCGGCGAATGACAGACGAATAACTTTTGTAAAATTTCACCGATCGGAATAAAACGTGATGCACTTGCAGCACAGGAGAATGGTGAGTAAGGTGGCAAATAATTGTAGCGCTATCGGGTACCATTTTTTTGCGCAAATTTTAAAACAACGCAAACCGGAAGAGGACAAGATGAGTTTTATGTATATAGATATATATGTTTACACACATACACTGACACTCATATATCTATATATATATATATATATATAATAATAATAATAACTTTTATTGTCATTACACATAAGTGCAACGAGATTTGGTTTGCAACTTCCATCCGATGTCATAACTTAATCGACAAATAAAATTTAGGTTTAAATACCCCGAGATCAAGGTTTGTAAAAACGAACATTAGACCAGTAACATCAACACAGACTAAAGTGCGAGGCCGGGGGAGACAGTCCATGGGGGTGAGGGGGGGGTACTCAGCAGGGCCGGTTCAGAGCCGCTATAGCACTGGGAATGAAGCTGTTCCTGAGTCTGGTGGTGCGTGCGTAGAAGGCCTTGTAACGTCTGCCGGAAGGGATTAGTTCGAACAGTCGATTACAAGGGTGAGAGGACTCTTTATGTATGCTGACGGCCTTCCTGAGACACCGTGTGTGGTAGATGCCCTCCAAGGCTGGTAGCGGTGTCCCAATAATCTGTTGCGCTCTGTGGACAACGCGCTGAAGAGCTCTCCTCTCCGCCTCCGTGCAGCTGAGATACCACACAGAGATGCCATACATTAGTATGCTCTCTGTGGTGCAGTGGTAGAAGGTCGTCAGCAGCTGTTGGGGCAGACCAGTCCGTTTCAATGTTCTCAGGAAGAACAGTCATTGCTGTGCCTTTTTGACCAGCACAGCGATGTTGGCGGACCATGTGAGGTCCTCTGAGATGTGAGTGCCCAGAAACTTGAAGCTGGACACTCTCTCCACACTGTCTCCGTAGATGGAGATTGGGGCGTATTCCCCATTCTGTGACCTCCTGAAGTCGATAATCAGCTCCTTGGTCTTAGAGGTGTTTAGCGACAAGTTGTTCCGTGAGCACCAGTCCGCCAGGTTCTGCACCTCCGCTCTATAGTTTGTTTCATCACCGTTGGTGATCAGCCCGATCACCGTTGTGTCGTCTGCAAACTTGACAATGGTGTTGATATTGAATGCAGGAACACAGTTGTGGGTGAAGAGGGAGTAGAGCATGGGGCTCAGTACACAGCCCTGTGGTGTGCCGGTGCTCAGGGTGATAGTGGAGGACAGGTGCGGCCCCTGTCTCACTGCCTGCGGTCGCTCCGTCAAAAAATTCAGGATCCAGTCGCATATCAGTGAGTTGAGGCCTAGCTGGTGGCCTATGTGTATGTATGTATGTATATATAACAATATATATATAACCATATAACAATTACAGCACTGAAACAGGCCTCGGCCTTCTCGGCCCTTCCAGTCCGTGCCAACCATTTATTTTCCCCTAGTCCCAGCTACCTGCACTCAGACCATACCCTTCAATTCCCTTCCCGTCCATATACCTATCCACTTTACTTTTAAATGTTACAATCAATCCTGCCTCCATCACTTCTGCTGGAAGCTCATTCCACACAGCCACCACTCTCTGAGTAAAGAAGATCCCCCTCATGTTACCCCTAAACTTCTGTCCCTTAATTCTCATGTCATGCCCTCTTGTTTGAATCTTCCCTACCCTCAATGGGAAAAGCTTATCCACGTCAACTCTGTCTATCCCTTTCATCATTTTAAAGACCTCAATCAAGTCCCCCCTTAATCTTCTGCGCTCCAAAGAATAAAGACCCAACTTGTTCAACCTTTCTCTGTAACTTAGTTGCTGGAACCCAGGCAACATTCTAGTAAATCTCCTCTGTACTCTCTCTATTTTGTTGACATCCTTCCTATAATTAGGCGACCAAAATTGTACACCATACTCCAGATTTGGTCTCACCAATGCCTTGTACAATTTTAACATTACTTCCCTTCTCCTATATTCAATGCTCTGATTTATAAAGGCCAGCACACCAAAAGCTTTCTTTACCACCCTATCTACATGCGATTCCATGTTTGTGTATATATATATATATACAAACACATACTCAAAAAACACCATATGTCTGTATGATGTTCCTTCCACACGCACACAACTCACCCACCAACTCTGGTTGGATGCTGTCAGCTTCCAACTGCTATCCTTCTCAACCAATCTCATCTCCAATGTATTCATAACCAATAAACGCGATTGAACAATCTTAGAGGAATGGGAGACTTTTAGAGATGTTTACGAGCTTTAGAGTGAGTGGACTTGTCAACCAAGCCCACTGGATGACAAAGTCCTTGGACGGTACGATGATTTGAAAGAGGGGAGCTTTGTGAGAGATGAGGAGCATGCTGGAGATTGCGGGGTGACCGGATAGAAGTATATAAAATTATGAGAATCAAAGACATACAGAATCTTTATCGCAGGATAGAAAAATCAAATGGCAGAATGCACTGCTTTAAGATGAGAGGAGAAAGTTTAAATGAGGTGTGCTGGGCAGTTTTTTCACACAGAGGGTGGTGCGTGCCTGGAACGTCCTGTTTTTGATGGGGAGGGGAACAGATACATTTGAGGCATTTAAAGGAGTTTTATATGGGTGTATGGGTGTGCAGGGAATAGAGGGGCATGAGTCATGTACAGGGAGATAAGTGATGGTCTTGACATCATGTTCAGCACAGACATTGGGGGCCGAAGGGCCTGTTCGTGTGCTGTACTGTTCTATGTTTTGATACAAGAGTCAAGAGTCTTTAATAGTAAGATTAAACGAGAACTTGCCAGTTTGACGTTTGATCTTTATTTTATGAAGCGTTACGATGAAGGATTACGTGAAGAGCCCACCAGCACGCATGCGCGTCAATCTTCAAAGCAGCGGTGTGAAGTACAGATAACAGTTGTTGAACTGAATATAGTAAGATTCGAGAACTAGAACTACCAGCTGTATTTAATGAGGAGGGTTGGGAGCGGAGGGCACGTAATCCCTCATTGTAACTCCTCATAAAATAAAGATCAAACTTCAAACTGGCAAGTTCCCATTTAATCTTACTATTTTCTTCGGTCACGCAAGTCAATTGACCAGGGATGAGTGAAATTTAATAAAGCATGACATAGATTAAAACATGCTGGTGCTTTTTAATGATGATAATAGTAATCCCACTCATCCAAGAGGAATTAAAATATGGAACCTAAAATAGTGTTTGCAAATACCCCCGGTCTGGCAAATGGGTTTGTAATTTGTAGTTTGTAAAATGGGTTTGTAATGGATTTGGCAATTCACTGGTTTGACCATCCTGCAGCCACTGGGATGAGGTCCAGCGAAACATTCAACCCTCGCTGCTGATGTTGTTGCAGCCCTGGTGGAGTGAGATTTGAAACATCAGTGTTCACTCCTGCACAAGCCACCCCGTTAAATCACCTGGGGATGGTCTATACCGATACATACGTCTGAGGTTCTCTTTTTGTGTAACTAACAAACATGCTAGTTCAGAGCCTCTAAGGTTCATGGTGACATAATGACTGTTGTAGATGTGTGACCACACCCACAACCAAAGGTCCACGGGGTACACCATGAAACTAGTTTGAGACCTGACGCCCCCGGTAACTGAGTACCTGGGCCTGGGGGAATTTGAGTTGAAGATACCCTTCATAAATCTGGATAACAGAGGTCGAGACCCGACAGCGTAGTGTCCCGACCCCAGCAGGAAGTATGACAACAAGGCAACTACTGGCACAATTTATATAACTCCATCTCTCGTGAAATATAGCTTTGAGAGAAATACCAAGACGTCTGTTATACGTACCGTGTCATACGATATAGTGGGCTGTAAACAGGACACTTACCATTCCTTGATATAGGAGATGTACTGTTTCTTGGTACTATCTCTTCAGGCCGTAGTGATTGCATCCACCGTACAACCTGACAGTCCGTATCCCAGGAAAGGTCTTCTCATAGTCTGCAACCCAACAATTTGATTCGCTCATGCAGAGGATGGTTCTCCCCAGTCACGGGGTAAACCAGCAGATTTTGTGTTTGGGAACAGCCAACATTCGCAGTATGAGTGGACCCATGGCTGTGTAGGCCAGTCAGGCACTATCAAGACTGAGGCAGAGTCTTTCTGGTTTTTAAGCATGCACTGATTGATGAGGCTAAATGGAGGAAAGACATAACGAACATTCCTCCCCAGTGTAGCGAGAATGCATCCATCGCCACTACCCCTGAGAATGGCCACCATGCCAGATGATTTTGCAACTGTTGATTGAGACTAGATGCAAACAAATCGATATTTGGTGTTCCATCAATCCACAATGTCATTAAATACTTTGTGATCCAACATCCATTCTGTCTTGTCATTGATTTACGTAATGATACACCAGCGCCAAATGAGGTTAGGTAAACTATCACAGGATATTAACTTAATTGAACCCATGTGATTAATATATGCCACCACTGTAGTGTGTCAACTTGTAGGTGAGCATGCAGATATGCATATTCGTACAATAAGCCTTTAACCCATAGAATACACCTAGTGATTTTAGGTAGTTGATACCACATAACTAATGGATTGGTAACTCATGCACATCCCATCCGCCTCTGTGACTAGAGAAGGGATAGTAATTCCCCATCTTTGAGCACTGGTAACAGTTTGTAACAGAACGGAAGGTAAAATTGACCAAAAGTACTGGAGCAATGCGGAATACTGTTTGTCCACCATTGTGACTTATAGCTTCAGCTGGTAATAGCATAGATCTGTTGAAAATGACCTACATGGTACTTGAGCGCTTGCTCCTTTGCACGATGTAAGTTCTGATAATGCAAAGCCCCAATTACGCAGCTGAAAACAACCACTAAATTGCCAATTTACACAGGCCTCAATCTCTTGCCCCAGGGAAGAGTCACAGACAATTAATAGAGTTAAAGGTACATCGCAATCTATAACTCTAGTTGGCATCAACTTAAATTTAACTGGATGGATGAGAAACCCCAATTTCTGAAATATGAGTTTTGTGGCTGAAACAGCTAATTTTAGCAAGATTCAGCATTTTAGAATATCACCCAGATAGGCCATAAATATGTATTTTCGAGCTTTGAGCAGCCCAAGCACTGGCTTGGTAATTTGGTAAACAACCTGGGAACTGGTTAGCTTTTTTTGCAACACTTAACTACTATCGTTGCCCATCCAGCTAAATTTCAAATATTTGCTGTGAACCCTGTGAATGGGAACTGAATAGTATGCATCTTTGAGATCGATGCATGCCATAAAGTATCCTATGGAATATCCGCCATTAGACGGTAACGAAGGTTCCCATTAAAAATTATACTGCACATGTGAATGTGAGTTAATAAAGGGTGATCCAACATCATCCACCTTTGCTGGTTTGGATATCTGTTTGTATACCCAAACTGTTATTCGTCGACATTCGTGCAAAACAGTGTAATATATTACCACAGGTAACTAGTCCACACACCCCGTGTTTCGGAAAGAACCAGACACACCTACCTCCATGGTTATCGTTGGTCTTATGGTTCGCCCAAAGGCCCCTGATGCGGGTTCTGTTTCCGTCCTCAGGTTCTGATTGCATCCTTGAATTTGAAGGTTAGGACTGCTGGGGTGCGTGGATAGCACATTTCCCCTCAGAGCCGGCTTGGGTATTGGCCTGAAAGACCTCTGCCCACTGTAATGCCCTCCCGTATGTTTCACAGACATACTTTGGAGTTGTGAGTCAGCCACACACTGACTCCTCGCACTCCGCTCCACAGAGAGGGAGATTTGTAAGTAGCCCTGCAACGGTGCTGCTGCAGGTCCCGACAAGACCTGCGCTGATATGGTCCCGTCCATGGACCATATTGGGATGGAGCATCTCCTCAGTGGGATGAACGTCCTGCGGATGCATCCATGCTCCACCTCGGTAAACGTCCGCTGATGGAACCAACCTTTTTTTTTCCCATGCAGTTGGCGTGTCATGGAAAGTTCCCTCACGACATAGCACCAAACTGCGACTGCCTAGTTCCCCTCCTCAGAGACGGAGATATAAAGCAGCCCTGCGCCAGGCGCTGCCGTGGGCCCCCGAGACCCGCGCTGATATTACTCCCCTCCTTGGAGTATCAGGTGGAGCATCTCTCCCATGAGATGCTCATCTGGAAAAGAAACGTCCGAAGATGCTCCCACTGCAGGAGGCGAATTCTCCGGGCCGGACTTGTCCGAAGTTAATCGGCCTGCAGAGCCAGTATTTCCCACGGAGCCGGGATTCCCCACGGTCTCCGCAGCCGGATTTCCCCCGCGGAGTCGGGATTCCCCGGAACGACATCCAGCAGGAACTCTGTAGAGCGCTTCCTGCAAAGGCAAAAGCACCACCTGAAAAATACGTTTGAAACTTACCTTCAGGTTTGAAACTTACCGCTGGAGGAGCAGCGCGCCTGCCAGCCGGTCGCGGCGCCATGCGTTTGGCGTAATTGACGCGCATGCGGGCTGGCGGGCTCTTCACGTAGTCACTCACGTGACTCCGAAGTAAAATTGTCATAGGTACTGATAGTGTAACAATGAAATTCTGAAATCTAGGGATAAAATTAAAAGGAAAAAAAAAACGTACATGAAAATATTGATAAGTAAAATCCATCACAGTTTCACGTACAAATAACCATATAACCATATAACCATATAACAATTACAGCACGGAAACAGGCCTTCTCGGCCCTTCCAGTCCGTGCCGACCATTTATTTTCCCCCAGTCCCATCTACCTGCACTCAGACTACCCCTCCATTCCCTTCCTGTCCATCGAAATACATCAAATACATCGAAAACGCAAAGGGATAACTCTCCTCATAAACATTTTGTGCAACTGTAACATAGCAACTCCACTTCTATACTTGTTGTGTCGAAAGAAACTGCAGGTGCCGATTTAAACCGAAGACAGACACAAAATGCTGGAGTAACTCAACGGGACACGCAGCATCTCTGGAGAGAAGGAATGGGTGATGTTTTGGGTCGAGACCTTTCTTCAGACAGTCTGAAGAATGGTCTCGTCCCGAAACGTCACCAATGGGGACTGGACTTTGTGCCTTCCCCCACAGTGGGAACCATTGTGGGGGGATGTTTTTATGTTTTAATGCTATGTTGTATTTTTATTAGTGTGCTGCAAGGACATCTGAATTTCCCCTGAATAAGGGGATTAATAAAGTAACATCGGAATTTCCCCTGAATAAGGGGATTAATACATTTATTATTATTATTATTATTAAAAGTCTTCTTTTACTGGAACATGGATCATCTATCAAAATTTTACTGGTGTACAATAAGAAAGTGGCAAAAAAGTAAAGAGTGCATTAATGACGCCACTTCGTAATAGTACTCCTAGATCCCTCTGCTCTGAACAGTCCCCAGAGCCCTAGTGTTCACCATGTTATTTGCTGCAGTGGATAAATTGCAATGCCTGCATGAAATAGCTCCATAGTTGATGAAAGATTCAAGGAAGAAAATTACTGAAGTTCTGGCCATAATTTTTCATTTCCACCCTGGCCACAGGAGTGATGTCAGGCGTTTGGAGACATCCTGATCTTGTGCTGCTATTTAAAATGGAGGCCTCGCAGTAATGGCAGCAATTAATAAACTCATCACCATTGTGAGCCACTTTATTGGCACCCCATCAACCATCCTAAACGTTCCTTATTTCCCCTGACTCTCAGTCTGAAGAAGGGTCTCGACCTGAAATGTCATCTATTCCTTTTCTCCAGAGATGCTGCCTATCCTGCTGAGAAACTCCAGCGTTTTGTGTTTATCTTCGGTTCAAACCAGCATTTGTAGTTCCTTCCCACACTCAACATTCATTTCCTCCATTACACAGATATTTATTACAGGCCAGTTAGTTTTTCTATTATTGGAAATGTATTGGAATCATTTCCAAGGAACAGTCTAAGCCTTCCTTTAAAACTATACGGGCCGCTGTGTTATCAGGGTCAGTCGGTGCTGTCAATAAACAATAGACGATAGGTGCAGGAGTAGGCCATTCGGCCCTTTGAGCCAGCACCGTCATTCAATGTGATCATGGCTGATCATCCCCAATCAGTACCCCGTTCCTGCCTTCTCCCCATATCCCCTGACTCCGCTATTTTTAAGAGCCCTATCTAGCTCTCTCTTGAAAGCATCCACTGCCCTCTGAGGCAGAGAATTCCACAGACAGCAGAGAATTCCACAGACATTCCAGGAATATGGCTCATTGGACCACTGTAGAAGCTGCTGAAAATTGTTAGGAGAAACAAGGTACCACAGATGCTGGTTTACAAAAAGACCCAAAGAACTGGAGTAACTTAGTATCAAGCAGCATCCCTGGAGAATGGGGATACGTGAAATTTTGGGTTGATATTTTGGGTTTATTTAGACTGAATGTAGTGGGGGGGGGGGGGGGGGAGGGCATGGGGGGGGAGGGGGGGTCAGAAAGCTGGGAGAGAGGAGGCGCAGGACAAAGTCTGGCAATTACTAGGTAGACAAAGGCGAGGGTTTTTGACAAGTCAAAGGCCAGATGTGAAAGAAAGAGGTGTGAGACAAAAGGAATGAGTTGCAAATTGTGAAGACAGAGGAGGGAATGTAGCGGGAAGCGACAAATCTGTGCTGTCCTGATGATGTCCTGTGGTTGTGACAATAGACCTCAGCAACCTTTGGACAACCAAAAACATCCATTGGCTGATAGACACATAAAGCTGGAGTAACCCAGTGGGTCAGGCAGCATCTCTGGAGAGAAGGAATGGGTGACATTTCAGGTCGAGACCCTTCGCCATTGGCGGTCAATAGATAAAATTGTTGATTGATATGAAGTTGATTGAAGTCAATCAAACAACCTTGTCTGTTGACCTCAGCCAATGGAGTATTTCCTCTCAATGCCCACTGATTCCACATTTACCGGGGCTTCTTAATGTCACACTCAGTCGGAAGTTGCTGTGCTGGGCTTGTACACGCTGGGGTTTAGAAGGATGGGAGAGGATCTCATTGAAACATATAAGATTGTTAAGGGCTTGGACACACTAGAGGCAGGAAAGATGTTCCCGATGTTGGGGGAGTCCAGAACCAGGGTCCACAGTTTAAGAATAAGGAGTAAGCCATTTAGAATGGAGACGAGGAAAGAGAGTGGTGAGTCTGTGGAATTCTCTGCCTCGGAGGGCGGTGGAGGCCGGTTCTCTGGATGCTTTCAAGAGAGAGCTAGATAGGGCTCTTAAAGATAGCGGAGTCAGGGGATATGGGGAGAAGGCAGGAACGGGGTACTGATTGGGGATGATCAGCCATGATCACATTGAATGGCGGTGCTGGCTCAAAGGGCCAAATGGCCTACTCCTGCACCTATTGTCTATTGTCTATTGTCTATTGTTGTCAAGGACATCACTCTCAAATCAGTGTGGAATTCAAGACTTTGGTCCATGTTTTTACCAAAGTTGTAGTGACATCTGGAGTCAAACGGCAATGGTGAAACCGACTATGCAGTGGTGATGTGCAGGACGGAACTGCAGATGCTGGTTTAAACTGAAGATAGACACAAAAAGCTGGAGTAACTCAGTGGGTCAGACAGCATCTCTGGAGAGAAGCAGATGCTGTCTGACCCTATCTATGAGTTGGTGAGTTGGTTATTGGCAAGTATGTGGAGCAAGCCAGCATTGCCTGCGACAGCTTCCTTCACTGTGATGATGATTGGAAGTAGATTGAATGGGGATTAATTAGTTTTGGATTGGATTTTTCCTGCCTGTTATGAATAGGACATTCCCAGCCAACGTTCCACACTGTTGGATGGGCGCCAGGAGTATAACAGTACTGGAACAACAAGGATCACCAATCAAAATTATACTGCTGTACAGTAAGAAAGTGGCAAATGTTTCCTTTCAAATGTGTGTATTTCTTCATCTTCACAACCATATTCCATTCAGATTTTAGCAAGTCTTATCAAGCAACGCAGGAATTAAAGCAACATAACTGCATTAACGTACAAGAACCTAGTTCCCCTCCTCATTCACACAGATAGTTTTGCAGTTCAATTTATGTAACTTGATTGTAATCTAGATCATTTATTTGCCAAATAATAATTACAATTCTGAAAAATTAAATTAATAAGCTTTATTGTAGCTGTGTCTGGAAGTTTCCTGGTCTCAGTATTTGTTGAGGCTTGTCTAACAGATTAGTTCAATTTAGAGATACAGCGCGGAAACAGGCCCTTCGGTCCACCGAGTCCGTGCCAACCAGCGATCCCCACACATTAAAGGGCCTGTCCCGCTGTACGAGGTAATTCAAGAGCTCTCCCGAGTTTAAAAAAAAATCAAACTCGTGGTAAGCATGTAGAATGTACGTAGTGGGTACGTCGGAGCTCGGGGACGTCTCTTAGCGGCTCATAACGCTAACGGCAGGTACTCGGAAAACGCGGTAAGCTCGTGAAGACTCAACATGTTGAAAAATGTCCACGAGAGCCCTGAGTAACGACGAGTGGTTATTACCATAAATCTCCGAGTTCGAATCAGGGGAAACTCGGGAGAACTCGTGAATTACCTCATACAGCGGGACAGGGGCTTAACACTATCCTACACACACTAAGGACAATTTACACTTATACCAAGTGTATTATCCCAAGCCCATTAACCTACAAACCTGTACGTCTTTGGACGTGTGGGAGGAAACCAAACCTCGGAGAAAACCCATACAGACAGCAGCCATAGTCGGGATCAAACACGGGTCTCCGGCGCTGCAAGCGCTGTAAGGCCGCAACTCTACCGCTGCGCCACCGTGACCGCCCAGCTATGGGCTGGACCCAACAGTTGTGCCCACTGTAGTGTCCGGACCTGTCTGGGCAGGCCAAGCCTGGACATGAGTGCTGTAGACCAGAGAGCACATGTTGGAACAGTGCACCACCTGATAAAGGAGCCTCTGTGGAATCACTGGTTCACTGTCCAAATGAAACATTTGTTTCACTGTCCAAATGAAACATATCTACCGCCACCCCAATTATCAAATGCCCATTTGACACTAGTCTACAATCCCGTCCACTGTATTCAGGTCCAGCACCTTGCCAACACACCCGGGGCAGTTTACAATAACCTGTTCTTGTGCCACGGTACATGTGGGAGGATGCTGGAGAATTTGAAGGAAAGACATTTGGTCACCAGGGAGAACATTTGATCTCGCCATCAACAAGGCTGGAGGTCTGGATTGGCCCTGGGTCACTGGAATTATGTGACAGCAACTCTATGTGTGGTGCTGCAGTTTGTGGACCCCACTTTGCGTCGTGCTGGCATACGGTGAGTTTGGTATTTTGATTTGATTTTATTACTTGTCATTGGAACCTCAGAGAGGCTCGAATGAAACTCCGTTTCTACAAGCCATACAACAGAACAATTCATAAAAAAATACACAGACAATTCAATTCACACAAACATCCATCACAGTGAATCTCCTCCTCACTGTGATGGAAGGCAAAGTCTTCTCTCTCCCCCGCACCATTTCTCTCCCGAGGTCGAAGTCCCAGGCGGGCGGTGTTAAGTCCCACGGCCATTGAGGCCGCGCCGGGCGATGTACGTCCCCGCTCTAGGCCCAAAAGTCACAACGTTGGAGCCCCCGGCGGGCGCTGGAATGTCCCGCGGCCATTAAAGCCGCGCCGGGCGATGTACGGCCCCGCTCCGGGTCGCTCCAACCCCGTGACACGGGCTGGAGAAGCTGTGTTGCGGGAGCTCCGGAGAGCGGTCTCCCACCCGGACCCGCGAGCTCCCGATATCCCGACAGTCCACCGGTCTGCAGCTGGAGCTGGAGCTGGAGCTCCGGAGTCGGGCCGCAGCAGCGAGCCACCACCGCTCCACACACTCCGAGGCCGGCCAGCCCCACGACGGTGAGTCCGCAGCTCCGCAGGCTTCGTGACTGGAGCCCCCGGGTCGTCCCGGTCGGAGGCCACTCCACGGTGCTAGGCCCCAACGACAATGGAGACCCGACAGGGAAAAAGTTGGGCCTCCCGTTCAGGGAAGAGATTTAAAAGTTTCCCCCTCCCCCCCCCCCCACACATATACACAGTTAGAAACAATACAAAAAATTACATTTAACTAGACCAAAAAAAAAAAAAAGACAGACAGACAGGCTGTAGGGGCCGCTGCAACGTGAGTCATGCCCGCCCACTTAATACATGTGGAGTTAACTATGGGGGGGGGGGATGAAGGGTTGTGTCAACAGCAGCTCTATCCAAGTCAATGGAGCCCCAATAACTTTCATCAATCCACAGATCAGAGCAGAGCAGAAGTGTACAAAACTGTGAGAAGCACCAGATAGGATAGACAGTCACAACCTTTTTGCCTTGAATAAAAAAATCAAGTGCCGGAGGGTAAAGTTTAAAGATATTTCGGACAAGTTTAACAAATTGATAGAGGATGATGAGTGCCTGGAACACACTGCTGGGGGTGGTAGTTGTGGTCGATAGTGGCATTTAAAAGACTTTTAGATACGCATATGGATATGGAGGAACATGGATTCTGTGCAGGCAGACAAGAAGGGACTCAACCTGAAACGTTACCCATTCCATCTCTCCAGAGATGCTGCCTGCCCTGCTGAGTTAAGGGCCTGTCCCACCAGCATGCAACTCTATGTGATGAGCGCGACCTAACGTGATCGCTTGAGCCGTCTGGCTTCGCGGGGCCGGTCCCACTTTGATCGCCGGAGCCGTGCGGAATTGTGCGGAGTTCGTCCCGACATCGCGCGGAGCTCCAAAAAACTGACTATATTCAATAACTTCGCGCGGCAACGGCTTGTCGGCTCGCAGTCGCCTCGACGCATTACACACCGCCTCGACATCGTGCCTCCGTGACCCTCTCTGTAGGTGCCTCCGTGACCCTCTCTGTAGGTGCCACCATGGCCCTCTGTGTGTGTGTACCTCTGTGCCCCTCTCTGTGTGCCCCTTTCTGTCCTGGCGAACTTACCTTTAAGACTTCGCTCCAAGTTCGCCTCACTTAGCGCCGCGTTGCGCCACTCACCCGACCTCCGCACGGTCCTCGCTGCCGGTTTGGTCACGCTTGCCGCATGCAGGCGCATGCTGCTGGGAACGGCCCTGTACAGGGATCACCCGACCTCCGCGCGGCCCCCGCTTCTAGTTTGATCGCGCTCATCGCATGGAGTCGGATGCTGGTAGGACAGGCCCTTTACTCCAGCATTTTGTGTCTACCGTGACACCTCTGCAGTCCCTTCCTACACTTGCAGTCTTCAGGATCCTTATGTATTTCTTAATTTGCTGATGATTTAGTTTAAATTAGTTTAGAGATACAGCGCAGACACAGGCCCTTTAGCCCACCGAGTCTGTACCGACAAGCTATCCCCGGACATTAATTCTATCCTATGCACACTAGGAACAATTTGCATTTATACCAAGCCAATGAACCCAGAAACCTGTACGTCTTTAGAGTGTGGGAGGAAACCGAAGATCTCGGAGAAAACCCACGCAGGTCACGGGGAGAACGTACAAACTCCGTACAGACAGCACCCCTAGTCAGAATCAAACCCAGGTCTCTGGCACTATAAGAGTTGTACGGCACACCACCACCGTGCCGCCTTTTGATGTGTAGATAAGTGCAATGTTCTCACCGATTATGTCCTTGGTTAGAGATCCAGTGTTGAAATAGTTAACTCCACATGAGATGATAGTGAGGTCTCCGCACACCAGGATTTTGGCCAGCGATGCAGAGTCAGAAGCTTGTTTTATTTCTCTTCTGAGCTTTGTTCCAATGGAAATTAAACCCGTGGGCGATATAGAACTGGCTGACAATTCACTATATATCTTTTGTTATTATACAAAACAAAATCTACCTCCTTATCTCAGGCCTATTTCTTTGTCAGGGTTACTTGGATGGAAAAACAGCAGCGCTCCCCCTAATTGTGGCTAACATCAATTCTTCAAACAACTTTATCAACCGCTCATTTATCTATTGGTGTGTTTTGGGACCTTGCGTAAGGATAATTGTGAGTTTTTTAATATCTCAGCTCCGTTCATTAAGTGGGAAGGGTTTGGGACATCCAGGGATTGCAGAAGTTGCTGTTTAAATGTAAGCTGTGTTTATTTAATACAGAAATAGATATAAGCTGGGAGGCAGCTTCCACCTGAATATCTGATACACTTTTCTAGCCTGAGACGTTCGACAAAAAAAAAAGCTGACCTTCAAGCTACTTGGTTCACGGGAATGCAATCGATATCTAGAATAGAAGTCTGAAGAAGGGTCTCGACCTGAAATGTCACCCATTCCTTCTATCCAGAGATGCTGCCTGTCCTGCTGAGTTATTCCAGCATTTTGTGTCTATGTTCGGTGTAAACCAGCGCCTGTAGTTCTTTCCTACAGGTATCTTGAATAAAGGACCTGTCCTACCAGCATCCGACTCCATGCGATGAACGCGATCAAACTAGAAGCGGGGGCCGCGCGGAGGTCGGGTGATCCCCTGTACAGGGCTGTTCCCACCAGCATGCGCCGGCATGTGGCAAGCGCGACCAAACCGGCAGCGAGGGCCGCGCGGAGGTCGGGTGAGTGGCGCAACGCGGCGCAAAGTGAGGCGAACTTGGAACAAAGTCTTAAAGGTAAGTTTGCCAGGATAGAGAGGGGCACACAGAGAGGGGCACAGAGGCACACACAGAGAGGGCCACGGAGCCACACACAGAGAGGGCCACTGAGGCACCTACAGAGAGGGTCACGGAGGCACGATATCGAGACGGTGTGTAATGCGTCGAGGCGACTGCGAGCCGACAAGCCGTTGCCCTGCAGAATTTTTGAACACGGTCAGTTTTTCGGAGCCCCGCGCGATGTCGGGACGAATTCCGCACAATTCCGCATGGCTCCGCCGATCGAAGTGGGACCGGCCCCGCGACGCCGGACGGCTCAAGCGACCACGTTAGGTCGCGTTCATCGCATAGAGTTGCATGCTGGTGGGGCAGGCCCTTTACTGTGTACACGGGATACAATAACACTTTATTTATCCACATAACAATGATCTATTTAAAATGTCCTTTGTCTTCATCCTCTTTGATCACTCATTTTCACACCTTATCCTTCCACATCTCTGTGACTCCCTCCCTGACTCTCAGTCAGAAGAGGGGTCGTGACTCGAAAGGTCACCCATTCCTTCTATCCAGAGATGCTGCCTGTCCCACTGAGTTACTCCAGCATTTTGCGTCTATCTTCGGTTTAAACCCGCATCTGCAGTTCCTTCCTTATCATTCTAGCAGTTGTAGTTCTCTTTAGCAAAATTGATGTGTTCTCACTCTAAAAAGCTTTGTTTTGCATTGCTTTCCAATCGGATCAGATGATAATACACATAAATACAATCAAATTACAACATAATAGCTGGTGCAAAAGTGAAGAAACAAAGTGAGGAATAAAACCCTTAGCATTGTGATGCAACAATTCCATACACGAAGTCCAATGTCTGCAATGGGGTGGAGCTGCATGGAACAGCTAGCGGAAGGACCATTCAGAAGCCTGACACCAGAGGGGAAGGCCCCTTTGATTGGGGGGGGGGGGGGGGGGGACCTGTTGCAATGTCTATAAATGTTGTGATTGTACCTGCCTCTTCCACTTCCTCTGGCAGCTCGTTATAAGTCCCTTTAAAATTGTTCCCCTCTTATGCTCACTAGTTTTAGATTCCCCTTACCCTTAGGGAAAAGACTGTGGCTATTCAAAGTTCAAGTTCCAATTTATTTGTCACCTGCACCATAAAGTGCAGTGAAATGTAATTGACCATGCAGCGTTAAAATTAAAAAAGGACACAGAACACAACATCATTCCACACAGACATCCACCACAGCATTCTTCACTGTGGTGGAAGGCAACACAGTTCAGACAGTCCTCCTCCTCCTCCTCCTCCTCCCTGGTTCACCCGTGGTCGGGGCCCTTGAACCCTCCATATTCGCCGCTACAGACGGCCCGATGTTCCAACCCTCTGGTCGGGATGGTCAGGGTGGTCGGAACGCCAACGTCGGGACATGTCGAGTACATGCCCGGAGTTCCCAAATCGGCCACCTCCTTACCGCAGACCATGGCTTCCTGATGTTGTAGGCCGCAGGCCGGCGGTCGGAGCTCTTCTCCGGTGACCCCCAGCGAGGGATCGCCCGCTCCACGACGGAAGGTCCGTTCCGCGCCCTCCGCCAGAAGCTCCACAGACCGAGGCTCCAGGCTGTCGTAGGCCGCAGGCCACCTCTCTGGCGGCCCCCGGCAAGGGGGTCCACGATGGTGAAAGTCCCCGCTGCGCCGATGCTGAAGCTCCGGGCCCGACTCCGGGAAAGGCCGCACCAACCCAGCTGCAAGGCCGCGAGGAGGAGGGGCGAAGAAGCGACAAGGAGGAAAGTCTCCTCTCCATCGAGGTAGGTGCCTGGAAACAGTTCCCCCCAATTCCCCCCCCCCCCACCCTCCACCCCCTCCCCCCACTCCCCCCCCCCCCCCCCCCCCCCACACAAGATACACAGAGAAACACTAAAACATACTTTTGGACAAATTAAAAAAAACAATAAGGTTACCCCACAGTCTCCTACTGGTCAGGGAAAAAGACCCAGTCTTCGCCTATAACTCAAACCCTTTGAACTCAGCAGCATCCTCGTAAATCTTTTTGGACCTCTTTCAGTGTAGTGATACTCTGAATGCGGTTTTACTAATGCCTTGTGCAGATGCAACATGGCATCCTAACCCTTGTACTCATTACCACCACTGATGAGGGCAAGTGTGCCAAATGCCTTCCTCACCACCCTGTCCACCTGTGTTGCCACCTCATGTATCTATGTACCTGCATCCCTGTGTACCTGGGTCAGCAGACGTCTCAGGTCCCTATTGTGGAAACCCTACATGTCTTGCTCTACCAAATTGCAACTTTGCAACTCTACCTCTCATTTATTTGAATTTGGCCGGCACGACGGTGTAGCAGTGGAGCGACTGCCTTACTGCGCTCGAGACCTGGGTTTGATCCTGACTACAGGTGCTATCTGTACGGAGTTTGTACGTTATCCCCATGACCTGCGTGGGTTTTCTCCAAGATCTTCAGTTTCCTCCCACACTCCAAAGACGCACAGGTTAATTGGCTTGGCATAAATGTAAAATTGTCCCTAGTCCCTAATGTGCGAACTCGGTGAGCTGAAGGGCCTGTTTCTGTAAACTAAACAAACAATTAACTCAACTTAAACTCTATCTGCTATCTGCAACTGTCCATATGGTGCCAGCACAACAACCTGGCCCTCAACACCAGCAAAACCAAGGAACTGATTGTGGACTTTGGAAGGAGTAGGATGGGAACCCACAGTCTTGTATATAACAATGGGTCGATGGTTGAAAGGATCAAGAGCTTCAAATTCCTGGGCGTGCACATCTGTGAAGATCTTTCCTGGTCCGAGAACACAGATGCAATTATTAAGAAAGCTCATCAGCGCCTCTACTTCCTGAGAAGATCACGGAGAGTTGGTCTGTCAAGGAGGACTCTCTCTAACTTCTACAGGTGCACAGTAGAGAGCTTGCTGACCGGTTGCATCGTGGCTTGGTTCGGCAATTTGAGTGCCCTGGCGAGGAAAAGACTACAAAAAGTAGTAAGCACTGCCCAGTCCATCTTCGGCTCTGACCTTCCTTCCATCGAGGGGATCTACCGCAGTCGCTGCCTCAAAAAGGCTGGCAGCATCATCAAGGACCCACACCACCCTGGCCACACACTCATCTCCCTGCTACCTTCGGGTGGAAGGTACAGGAGCCTGAAGACTGCAACGACCCGGTTTAGGAATAGCTACTTCCCCACAGCCATCAGGCTATTAAACCTGGCTCGGACAAAACTCTGAACATTAATATCCCTCCATCTGTTATTTGCACTTTATTAATTTATTAATTCATGTGTGTATTTACGTATATAATTGTAGTCAATGCCTACTACGTTCTGTTGTGCTATGCAAAGAAAGATTGTCATTGTCCTGTCAGGGACACATGACAATAAACTCTTTTGACTTCGACTTTGACATTCCTTGGCCCACTAGTCAAGGTCACATTGCAATCATAAATAATCTTCTTCACTCTCCACTACAGCACCAATTGAAGTGCAATTTGCAGATGTGCTCATCATGCCACCTACATTCACATGCAAATCATGAATATAAATAACGGACAACAGTGGGCCTGTCACTGATCCCAGTGGTCTACCGCTTGTTACAGGCTTCACAAACCAACTTCCGTTCCATTGACTCCATTTATACCTCACGCTGCCTCGGCAAGGCCAGCAGCATAATCAAGGACGAGTCACTCCCTGGCCACTCACTCTTTTTTCCTCTCTCCCATCGGGCAAAAGGTGAAAAAGGTGAAGCCGTACAGGTTTGTAGGTTAGTTGGCTTGGTAAATGTAAAAATTGTCCCTAGTGGGTGTAGGATAGTGTTAATGTGTGGGGATCGCTGGAAGGTGTGGACTCAATGGGCCGAAAGGCCTGTTTCCGTGCTGTATCTCCAAATTAAAATAAACTAAACCATGACAACCATTCACTTCCACTACCTCCAAAGCAGACTCCTTGGAGGAGGCCCAGGACAGAAAGGTTGGATTCAGAACGGGAGGGGGAGTTGAAGTGTTTAGTCAACTGGGAGATCAGGTTGGTTATTGTGAACTGAGCGGAGGTGTTGGGCGAAGCGATCGCCATGCCTGCGCTTGGTCTCACCGATGTAGAGAAGTTGACACCTGGAACAGCGGATTCAGTGGATGAGGTTGGAGGAGGTACAGGTGAACCTCTGCCTCACCTGGAAAGACTGCTTGGGTCCTTGGATGGAGTCGAGGGGGAAGGTAAAGCGACAAGTCTAGCATTTCCTGCAGTTGCAGGGGAAAGTGCCAGGAGAGGGGGTGGTTTGGATGGGAAGGGACAAATTGATCAGGGAGTTACGGAGGGAACGGTCTCTGTGAAAAGCAGAAATGGGAGGAGATGGGAAGATGTGGCCAGTGCTGGGATCCCTTTGGAGGTGGCGAAAATGTTGGAGAATTATATTAATGTATTAGCAGAAAATGTATATGTATATATTGATGCAGAGCAGCAAATACAGAGTATACATCTATACATCTATTGGTCAATTAATTATACATCCACCAGCAACTTGCCAGTTGGACTTGGTGGTAAAATTCACAATGCACAAGATCCTATGATGATAACAAAACCAAAAATATTTAGCCAGCTATTTGCTGAGATGTATGTTAAGTCAGCAATTATTAAGAATCTGTCTTGACCCTGATGGTTTAAACAATGACACAGACGTTACTCACTGCCGTTGGAGAATTATAAAGGAATAACTTGCATTTATTATTACTTTTCACATTCTCAACACATCCTGAGGTTTTTCCACAGCCAATGATCTACTTTGAAGTCAACTCGCTTTAGTTTTTTGGCAACCATTTCAGCCAATCTGGCAACACAAAATGTCACAATCTATGATTTATTCCCTGCTGTTTGTGCTGACTGTTGACCAATGAACCAGTCACGGCAAGAAAGCTGGGGTACACAAAATGCTGGAGAAACTCAGCGGGTGCAGCAGCATCTAAGGAGCGAAGGAGATCGGCGACGTTTCGGGTCGAGACCCTTCTTCAGACGGCAAAAAAGCAGCTGCTTTTCAAATAGTGTGTTGTAATCCATTGTGTCCAATGCCAGCATCCGTCACCTGCCCTTGATTTTCTGATTACAAAGTGAGAACACCTCTGTCTTGCTGAGGTTGACTTAAAAAGAACTACAAATGCTAGAATGTGAAGGAAGGAACTGCAGATGTGGGTTTAAACCGAAGATAGCCACAAAATGTTGCAGTAACTCAGCGGGACAGGCAACATCTCTGGGTAGAAGGAATGGGCGATGTTTCGGAAACGAGACCCTTTTTCAGTTGAAGAACTTCGTCTGAAGAAGGGTCTCGACCTGAAACGTTACACATTCCTTCTACCCAGAGATGCTGCCTGTCCCGCTGAGTTACTCCAGTATTTTGTTTCTATCTACAAATGCTGTATAAGTGACGGGCCTTCAACCTGAAGTATTTTTGTGGTTATCAATCAGTAAAATCTTCAGTAAATTATCTACAATTTAGCTACCGACAAATGGAATTGGATAAAGATCTGTGAATCTTGGTGTTTCCTGTAAACATTAACTTGCTTCTTCTTCATAGGCAGTCCCTTGAGGGCCTGTCCCACTGTCCGAGGTAATTCAAGAGTTCTGCCGAGTTTCCCCTGATTCGAACTCGGAGAATTACGGTAATAGCCGCTCGTAGGTACTCGGGGCTCTCGTGGACATTTTTCATAGTGCTGAAAAAACATCACGAGTTACCGCGTTTCCCGAGGACCTGCCGCTGGCGTTATGAGCCGCTACGAGACATCCACGAGCTCTGTCGTAGCCGCTACATGCATTCTGCGTACTTACCACGAGTTTGATTTTTTTTAAACTCGGGAGAGCTCTTGAATTACCTCGTACAGTGGGACAGGCCCTTTAGCATTACTAGTCGTTTAGTTTAGTTTAATTTAGTATAGAGATACAGAGTGGAAACAGGCCCTTCGTCCCACCGAGTCCACGCCGACCAGCGATCACCCTGTACACTAACACTATCCTACACACACACTAGGGACTATTTACAACTTTACCATGCCAATTAACCTACAAATCTGTACGTCTTTAGAGTGTGGGAGGAAACCGGAGCTTCCTGGAGAAAACCCACGCAGGTCACGGGGAGAACGTAGAAACTCCGTACAGAAAGTACCCGTAGTCAGGATCGAAACTGGGTCTCTGCCACTGTAAGGCCACAAGTCTGCCACTGCACCACCGCCCCCACATGTTTCCATTTTGGTTTTGTGGGTCCCGAGGAGACTGATGAACCAATAAGCGAAACACAACCTGTGCCACACATGCCCGATGAAGTGGGCGGGTGGGTAATTTGGAAAGTAGCTGAGTGTACTCAGTAGCACTCCCGCATAGTGCTGAAGGCTTGTGTGTGAACCCGATGCACGGACTGGAGGTTCTCAATATCATCCCAAATGTCCCATCTTACTTGGAGCAGTCATGGGCCAGAGATACATGTATCAGTGGGAACTCTAGTGTTCTTTTTAACGAGCATGCATTTCACAGTCATCTCAGCCACAGAAATCTTCCAGTCTAAGATATGACATCGAAATAATGAAAGTTATTACAGGTGTGATTCTAATTTGGAAAAGAGAAAACACAAAAATAATGGTGAGGAGGTGCAGAATTTTTTTAAATGAGCAATAATGAACGTCTTAAACGGGGAACTGACTAAATCGTATACACACATCAGTCTTCTCTCATGTATTCTCTTACACTTCAGTATCTCCGCTAGATGTGGTCCATTCCCTGCAATATTGCTGTCAGTGGAGACAAAAAACTGCAAGTCAGCAAGATAGACACATCGTGGTAGAAGATATTTAAGAAGGAACATTCCTTCGCTCCATAGATGCTGCCTCACCCGCTGAGTTTCTCCAGCACTTTTGTCTACCTTCATGGTGGAAGATAATCAGATAACCCTTCCCATGATATGCCGTCAACCGATAACAAGTGTAATGTTCTAAGGGATGAGAGCAAAACTGAAAAAGACCATTTCTGCTTTTTCAAGTTCTCAGAGATTCGATCTGGTGCGAATGTGTGAAATGTTATAAATAGACACACAATGACAATTACCAATCATGCATGATGGAGTTGGTGCCAGTGAGGCTTTGGTCTAACAGAACACTTTTTACAAACTGCTTAAAAGTTTTTAAAGTGTTTCAATTTTGTTGCTCTGCATCGTGGGAAGGAATCGGAAGGGTCATAAGGTCATAAGTGATAGGAGCAGAATTAGTCCATTTGGCCCATCAAGTCTACTCCACCATTCAATCATGGCTGATCTATCTTTCCCCCTAACCCCATTCTCCTGTCTTCTCCCCATAACCCCCGACACCTGTACTAATCACGAATATATCTATCTCTGCCTTAAAAATATCCGTTGGCTTGCCCTCCACCATTTTCTGTGGCAAAGAATTCTACAGATTCCTCAACCTCTGACTAAAGAAAATCCCCACATCTCCTTCCTAAAAAAGGAGCATGGTTTCAAAGATCAGCCAACGTTAGCAAGGGAAATGTCACAATTCAAACTATTACTACCCCTGTCACTGTGTATCAGCTGTCTAGTTTTGAAGTTAGTCAAGTACAAACACCATCACAGCAATGAAATATTTTTTAAATGCAGTGAAGAATGGAGTGAAATGCAGTAGATTCTTTTCGCATAACATAGTTCCCCAAATAGCAGTGATATAATTAACACATACACGTCTTTCAGCGCTATATTGAACAAATAATTTTCTATACATCTATCATATAATATCATATACTTATTAAAAGTCCGATCTTATACGTGTGTATATGTGTACATGTGTGTGTATATCTGTGTGTGTATGTGGTCATCTTCAAATCTTCACAAAAACACTATGCTTTAACGATTACATTTTTACCTATTCTGATTCACATTTTTCCCCTTGAGGCAGAGACCATTTTCACTGAACATTTTATGCTTTATTTCTCGACTTCCTCTCAACCTATTGCTGATTAAAAGTTTAAAAAAATCATAACACTTTGAATATAAAATGAACAGCTTCAACTGATGAAATCACAATGGCTTGGCTAGCAGTGAATAGCTTCACTGAAGATTTCATCCTATATTTGATGTTATTCGTGATTAAGGTTTTAAATATGCCAACTTTAACAAGATTTTTACATATTTTGATTCACATTTTTCCCCTCTAGGCATAGATCACCTTCACTGAACATTTTATGCTCTATTTCTCAACTTATTACTGATTAAAGTTTAAAAAAATCAAAAGACTTTGAAATTAAAAAGACCAGCTTCAACTGATGATATCACAATGGCTCAGCTGGCACTGATCAGCTTCACTGAATATTTCATCCTAGATTTCATGTTATTCGCGATAAAAGCTTTAAAAATGCTAACTTTCACAATATCTTTACCGTTAAAATCATTCCTGCCAGCTTCCACACACTTCGATCCAAAGTTGCAACACAGGAACACTCTGATCTTTTCACCTCACAGGAGGGGAGGGCAAATTGCTATTGCAACACACTGGGCAAGAGCAATTGGGGGCTACGGGGAGGGAATGGGTACGTTGGGGGAACAGACCCAACGGGTCTGCACTTGGTCTAGTACATAACTAAAACTCTGATCTTGTGCTCTTCTGCTTTGTGCGTTTGTTCTATTTGCGCAAAAACACTAAGTGATAGCATTACGATTTTTCACTAGCTCGCTCGCCTTTCTCCAGTGCTGCGAGTGCACCATGTTTTGTTCCGATCGGTGGTAAATTGAATAAGTTAGCAACGTTTAAAAATCTTAAAAACCACGCGTGCGCAGATCGATCTCCTCTCCTTCCAGCCAGCGCAGCTTGGATTGGTCTTTTCTCCTATCACTCCCCGGGATGGTCCGCCCTTTCCGGCACCATCGCAACTTTACTGGAGCTGAGGGATGCTCTGGATGGCCGGCGGAAGTCTCCAAGTTTCGGAGGGACCGGAAGTGGCCCATCCTGGTGCACAGGAGATGTCACCAAACGGAAAGCGGAGAGTCTGATCCCGGCCGAGGAGTGCGTCCAGCGCCCGCTGCGAGTCCCAAACAGGCCGCCATCGCAGCGCCCCGCAGCTCCAGCCCCTTCCCTTCTGGTCCCCCTCACTGGCTCCTGCCCCCTCCCCCGTGAGACCCCCCTCTCCCCCATGGCTCTTCACCCGTCTTTTCTCTGAGCTCCCCCAACACTCCCCTCCCGCCCACACGCCGGCGCGGCCGTAGCAGCTGGTGCTTCCGGGCCGAGCCAAGGCCTGGCTCTGAGGGTGCCCACGGCTGATGCTCCTCTGGGGCACACAATAAGGGAGAGGAGCCGCAACCTTGAGATCCTGGGGAGGGAGAGTGGGGGAGGAGGGGGAATAGAGGGAGAGGAGGGGAGTAGGGACAGGAGTTATGGAGGGATTGACTGAGGATAAGGGAAAGGAGAGGGAGGGAGGGATTGGGGAGGGTTGGAGGAGAGGGAAAAGAAGAGGGCAGAGGTGAGGAGGGAGAATGGAGTAGGAGGGGGAAGAGAGGGAGAGGGGGGTGTAGAGTAGGGGGTGTTGTGGGGGTGGTAGGGAGTGGGGAATAGAGGGAGAGAAGGGCAGTGGGGGAGGTGGGAAGGGCTAGTAGGGGGGATAGGGGCGTGGAGTGGGGAGATGGGGGATAGAGGGATAGGAGAATAGAGCGGAGAGGAGATATGGAGGGAGGGAGGGAGTAACTGAGGGTAGGAGAAAGGAGAGGGAGAGAGAGGTGAGGGAATATTGTGGGAGGGGAGGAGGAGAGGGGAAAGAAGAGGGAGGGTGAAGAGGAGGGGGAGAGATTGCTCGGGACGAGGGGAAATGAGCTGCGGCTGTGCAGTTGCGGGCTATGGCTGAGTGGTGGAATATTGTGCTGGGGGATCAAACCTCCTGTGTGACAGGGATCCAACAGGTCCCACTTAGTCTAGTGTTGACCAAACATTGGACGAACTCTGTAGGAAAGAACAGCAGATGCAGATTTACACCGAAGATAGGCACAAAAAGCTGGAGTAACCCAGCGGAACAGGCAGCATCTCTGGATAGAATGAATGGGTGACGTTTCAGGTCGAGACCCTTCGTCGGACTCGAAGAAGAGTCTCGACCCGAAATGTCACCTATTCCCTTTCTCCAGAGATGCTGTCTGTTCTGCTCGAGTTACTCCAGCTTTTTGCGTCTATCTTCTAACTGGAAGAACTCGCCTATTTTGTCCAGAGCAGACCTTGGTGTCAAAACTGTCAACAGTTTGTGTTTGAGGGAACGGCAGATACTGGTTTACACTGAAGATAGACACAAAAAACTGACGTAACTCAGCAGGTCAGACAGCATCTCTGGAGAGAAGGAATTGGTGACGTTTTGGGTCGAGACCCTTCATCAGGTCTGAAGAAGGGTCTCGACCTGAAACGTCACCTATTCCTTTTCTCCAGAGATGCTGTCTGACACGCTGAGTTGCTCCATCTCTTTGTGACTGTCAACAATGTGATTCAGAGCCAGCAAACCGTACATTTATTCAGCACTTTTATTTAGACATAATTTAAAGGGCCACCTTAGAAGATTAACATTGCAAACCCAATCATTCTTACTTTGGATGTGAATAAAAATATTAAGATATATAGGATATTGAGAACCTTTTAGAAAATTGAAGTGTGGTATTTTAGTGAATTCAGTTCAATGTAAAGCAATTTGGTGACAAATGTAATCGGACAATAATATTATACTGCTTGATACAAATTAAAGGTGTAATGATCTCAAAAACATATTCCCTATTAACACGAGATGAAGACTGCTTTGCCATCGGCAGCAGCCCACAATGATTTGGAAAGTGCTCAGCTCATTTTTTGCTATACCCCAACAGCCACCAGAGAGAGGAATTTTACATTAATGAGAACAATTAGATAAAGAAAATAGATGTTAAAGATGAAATGCTCCTTTCAAATTCACACACAAACCAGGCTTAGAAACATAGAAACATAGGTGCAGCAGTAGGCCATTCGGCCCTTCGAGCCTGCACCGCCATTCAATATGATCATGGCTGATCATCCAACTCAGTATCCCGTACCTGCCTTCTCTCCATACCCCCGATCCCTCTAGCCACAAGGGCCACATCTAACTACCTCTTGAATATAGCCAATGAACTGGCCTCAACGACCTTCTGTGGCAGAGAATTCCAGAGACTCACCACTCTCTGTGTAAAGAATGTTTTCCTCATCTCGGTCCTAAAGGAATTCCCCCTTATCCTTAGACTGTGACCCCTTGTTCTGGACTCCCCGAACATCGGCAACAAACTTCCTGCATCTAGCTTGTCCAACACCTTAAGAATTTTGTAAATTTCTGTAAGATCCCCCCTCAATCTTCTAAATTCCAGTAAGCACAAGCCGAGTCTATCCAGTCTTTCTTCATATGAAAGTCCCGACATCCCAGGAATCAGTCTGGTGAACCTTCTCTGAACCTTCTGGTGAACCTTCTCTGGTGAACCTCCTCTATGGCAAGAATGCCTTTCCTCAGATTTGGAGACCAAAACTGTGCACAATACTCCAGGTGTGGTCTCACCAAAACCCTGTACAACTGCAGTAGAACCTCCCTGCTCCTATACTCAATCCGTTCGCTATGAATGCTAACATACCATTTGCTTTCTTCACAGCCTGCTGCACCTGCATGCCTACTTTCAATGACTGGTGTACCATGACACCCAGGTCTGGTTGCATCTCCCCATTTCCTAATCTGCCACCATTCAGATAATAGTTTACCCTCATGTTTTTGCCACCAAAGTAGATAACCTCACATTTATCCACATTATACTGCATCTGCCATGCATCTGCCCATTCACCCAACCTATCCAAGTCACCTTGCAGCCTCCAAGCAGGCTTCTTCCACTTAATCCAATATTTTTTGAAGGATATTCCCTCTTCATGATATGAATTCAGTCAACAATCACTACAGCTTTTGGAAGAACTCGTTCCTCTCTGGAAAATCAGGGATCTCTCTGAAAGGATGCTTTTGAGAGGTAAACGTTTATATATTTTTGAAGAAGAACATCTGTTCCATTTCCTGCATAAGCGAGGTGGTCGCTGTGCGCAACTTTGGAAAATGCCACAGTGAAGATTATGTTAAGCAGAGTTTATACGTCAGCAAATGGCCACCGAACATTCCACATTGCACTGTAGATTGATGTAGGAATATGGTTAAGAGTAAATACTGCAGACCAGCGGACAACAAGAAATGGACAATAACACATCAGCCACATATATTGTCATCTTCCCAACTCACATGGCTGTTGAATCCGATGAGATACAAAATGGCAATAGTGCGATCATCATCTGCAGTGTGGGACTACCTGAAGCAAATTGAATCCCAAGTATGTGAAAGATAAGGGGCAACAGAGGGGACTTTAGTCCAGAGATGGAGGAACATAAAAGGTTGATCGGCCCACTATAACAGCAAAGAAGTAGCATGTCCTACACAGGGCCTACGAGCTACCTCTTTGGTGACCCTCGGACTATCCTTGATCGGACTTTGCTGGCTTTACCTTGCACTAAATATTATTCTCTTATCATGACAGCCACAAAGAGCTGGAGTAGCTCAGCGGGACTGGCAGCATCTCTGGAGAGAAGGAATGAATGCCCTTTGCGGTCGAGACCCTTCTTCAGACTAGTCAGGGATAAAGTAAACGAGATATATAGACGATGATGCAGAGAGATAAAGAACAATGATTGAAAGATATGCAAAAATGTAACGATGATAAAGGAAATTGTTCGCTGTTTGTTGGGTGAAAATGAGAAGCTAGCGTGACTTTGGAGGGGGAGGGATAGAGAGGGGGTATGCTGGGACTACCTGAAGTTAGAGGAATTAATATTCATAACACTGGGCTGTAGGCTGCCCAAGCAAAATATCAGATGCTGTTCCTCCAATTTGCGTTTAGCCTAACTTTGACAATGGAGGAGGCTGAGGACAGAAAGGTCTGTGTGGGAATAGGAAGGAGAAAGTGTTTGGCAACCGGGAGATCGGGTAGGTTCAGGCGGACTGAGCGAAGGTGTTCAGCGAAACGATCGCCCATTCTAGGTGTGGTCAGTTCCTTCCTACACATTCCCTTATCATGTATCTATACACTGTAAACGGCTCGATTATAATCACGTGTAGTCTTTCCGCTGGCTGGATAGCACGCAACAAAAGCTTCTCACTGTACCTCGGTACACACGACAATAAACTAAACTGAACTGTGAGTGTCAGGTGCATAAAACATTAGTCGGGGCTCTGTGGTATATAGGGAGCAAATTACAATGCAAGGTTGGGTAAACGAGACGTGACTAGAATTGACTTTATTTTGAGGTTCCTGTCGCATGTGCTCTTTGCAAAAGACACAAATCAGAAACCATCTGCTGGAGAGAGGTGTTGTGAAATCAGATGGAAAGATGTCCTCTTATGGAGGGACGTCCTGCATCCGTGGTCACCCAGAAATGAGGAGATGAGGTATTTTGAGGAGATATGGTTTCCATGCATTGAGTTGCCCCTGCTGGCCTTAGCACAGCCCCAAGGAGAATGATAAAGGGCTGTATTAATTTGGCCCAGTATAAGGGCCTATATGAGGAAACAGATGCTTGAATGGTGATATACACACTCTCACACTCAGTTCCCTTCATCAGCCACATACGATTAATAAGCTGACAGCTGTTTCCTCCACCACATTCGGCAAGCTGGATTCTGCTGGCATCAGCTTGTGTTTCAGTTATTAGTTCTTCTGGAATCAATCTTGTTTGCTTTGACAATGAAGTTAAAAGTCGGTCCCCGTGTTTCTTGCCGTTGGCCCAGCTGGCAAATGACTACCATCTTCAGCGGGCAATCATGAACTTGACAAAGTCTTCAAGACCAGAGGGAAAGGGGAGTTAAGGGCCTGTCCCTCTGCGGCGACCTAACCCGCAAGTTCTGGCGAGTTTGCCCTCGACTCATACTCGCAGCAGGGTCGACACGAGGTCATAGGAGGTCTTTGTAACTCTCCTTCATGCTCGAGAGTGGTCTCCACGTACTCGAGGTCGCAGCATTTTTCTCAATATGTTGAAAAATGCCTGCGACTAAAAAAAGGTTGCCATGGAAAAAATGGACACTTTATTTACTCGTGGGCTTAGTCATAGTAGGTCGTAGTGGGTCGGCATGCTAGTCGTAGGTAATCGAGGGTAGTCGAAGGTCATCTTCATCATAGTCGAAGGGAGGTCGAAGGGGGTCGCCTAAACTCTCCACTATTCATAGAAACATAGAAACATAGAAATTAGGTGCAGGAGTAGGCCATTCGGCCTTTCGAGACTGCACCGTCATTCAATATGATCATGGCTGATCATCCAACTCAGTATCCCGTACCTGCCTTCTCTCCATACCCTCTGATCCCCTTAGCCACAAGGGCCATATCTAACTCCCTCTTAAATATAGCCAATGAACTGGTCTCAACTACCCTCTGTGGCAAAGAGTTCCAGAGACCCACCACTCTCTGTGTGAAAAAAGTCCTTCTCATCTCGGTCCTAAAGGATTTCCCCCTTTACCTTAAGCTGTGACCCCTTGTCCTGGACCTCCCCAACATCGGGAACAATCTTCCTGCATCTAGCCTGTCCAACCCCTTAAGAATTTTGTAAGTTTCTATAAGATCCCCTCTCAATCTCCTAAATTCTAGAGAGTATAAACTGAGTCTATGCAGTCTTTCTTCATAAGACAGTCCTGACATCCCAGGAATCAGTCTGGTGAACCTTCTCTGCACTCCCTCTATGGCAATAATGTCCTTCCTCAGATTTGGAGACCAGAACTGTACGCAATACTCCAGGTGTGGTCTCACCAAGACCCTATACAACTGAAGTAGAACCTCCCTGCTCCTATACTCAAATCCTTTTGCTATGAAAGCTAACATACCATTTGCTTTCTTCACTGCCTGCTGCACCTGCACGCCTACTTTCAATGACTGGTGTACCATGACACCCAGG
The DNA here is from genome assembly GCA_963514005.1 of Raja brachyura. The sequence continues at coordinate 62,415,505 of OY740793.1, forward strand.
TCGCGCTGCATCTCCCCTTTTCCTAATCGGCCACCATTTAGATAATAATCTGTTTTCCTATTTTTGCCACCAAAGTGGATAACCTCACATTTATCCACATTATACTGCATCTGCCAAACATTTGCCCACTCACCCAGCCTATCCAAGTCACCTTGCAGTCTCCTAGCATCCTCCTCACAGCTAACACTGCCCACCAGCTTAGTGTCATCCGCAAACATGGAGATATTGCCTTCAATACCCTCATCCAGATCATTAATATATATTGTAAATAGCTGGGAGCCCAGTACTGAGCCTTGCGGTACCCCACTAGTCACTGCCTGCCATTGTGAAAAGGACCCGTTTACTTCCTGTTTTACTTCCTACTCTTTGCTTCCTGTCTGCCAGCCAGTTCTCTATCCACATCAATACTGAACCCCCAACCCCCAATTCGGTGTCCAATTTTCCTGAAGTTCGTCGTAGCTAGTCGAAGCTGGCCTTCAACACAGTCGAAGGAGGTCGAAGGAGGTCGAAGGAGGTCTTCAACATGTCATTTTTTTAAACTCTTCTAAACTCGCCAATTAGGTCACCCAAGTGGGACAGCCCCTTTATACAGCTGGAGGGGAGTTTAGTTTCGACGCACAGCACGGAAACAGGCCCTTCGGCTCATCGCATCCGTGCCGACCAGCAGTCACCCCGTACACTACCACCATCTGAACACACTGGGGACAATTTACAATTACACCAAACCAATTAACCTACAAACTTGTACGTCTTTGGGGTGTGAGAGAAAACCCACGCGGTCACGGGGAGAAGGTATAAACTCCGTACAGACAACATTCGTAGTCAGGATCAAACCCGGGTCTCTGGCGCTGTAAGGCAGCGACCATCCTGCTGCGCCATCGTGCTGTCCTGAGGTAGAGGAGGAAGACAGTGGCAACAAGGGTAAGCTGCATCCTTGGACTGAGTGGGTTCTATTTCAAGGAACATGGGGTTTGATGCTGAGAAAGTGAAACTTCTGAAATTTCAATTTTAAATTGCATTTGTGAAGTTTTCATTCATTACTAAAAATAAAATCCATTTGACAAACAAATTAGCAGAAGGGTGATCTCATTTCCGATATGTCACTGCAACAGCTGTAGATAGGTGCCGTGAAACATCTTACAAGACTTATTCTATGTATCTGTGAAGCAGTTGAAGCACAGAATGATACATAATCCAATGAATAATTCATTCATCCTGTATATTTTCTTTAAGGAATAAGCACCAGGCTTTACATTTAAATGTTTGTGCAATTTTGGATTCACGTGCAAATCCAGTCTTTATTCTCTCTCTCTATTTGACCCTGATTACTGGAGCTGGTTAAGCCTCTCCAGAGAAAATTAAGAATATCATCTCGTTGGTCTGGGGCTATGATTCTTGCTTGAGGTGCGAGTGGTCCTGGGTTCAAATCCCGAACAAGCCCTCCTTTTGGTGGCATGGTGGCGCAGCGGTAGAATTACTGTCTCCCAGCTTCGGAGACCCTGACCACGGGTTCGATCCTGACCATGGGCGTTGCCCGTGCGGAGTTTGCACGTTCTCCCCGTGACCTGTGTGAGTTTTCCCCGGCTGCTGCTGTTTCCTCCCACACTCCAAAGGAATATAGTTGTAGGTTCATTGTCTTTGGTAGAAACTTTAGATTGTCCCCCCATGTGTAGGGTAGTGCTAGTGTATGGGGATCGTGTGTGGACTCATAGAAACATCGAAACATAGAAAATAGGTGCAGGAGTAGGCCATTCGGCCCTTCGAGCCTGCACCGCCATTCAATATGATCATGGCTGATCATCCAACTCAGTATCCCGTACCTGCCTTCTCTCCATACCCTCTGATCCCCTTAGCCACAAGGGCCACATCTAACTCCCTCTTAAATATAGCCAATGAACTGGCCTCAACTACCCTCTGTGGCAGAGAGTTCCAGAGACCCACCACTCTCTGTGTGAAAAAAGTCCTTCTCATCTCGGTCCTAAAGGATTTCCCCCTTATCCTTAAGCTGTGACCTCTTGTCCTGGACCTCCCCAACATCGGGAACAATCTTCCTGCATCTAGCCTGTCCAACCCCTTAAGAATTTTATAAGTTTCTATAAGATCCCCTCTCAATCTCCTAAATTCTAGAGAGTATAGACCGAGTCTATCCAGTCTTTGTTCATAAGACAGTCCTGACATCCCAGGAATCAGTCTGGTGAACCTTCTCTGCACTCCCTCTATGGCAATAATGTCCTTCCTCAGATTTGGAGACCAGAACTGTACGCAATACTCCAGGTGCGGTCTCACCAAGACCCTGTACAACTGAAGTAGAACCTCCCTGCTCTTATACTCAAATCCTTTTGCTATGACTCGGTGGGCCAAAGGGCCTGTCGCCGTGCTGCATCTCTGAACTAAACTAAACTAAGCCACAACGTTATCGGTCTGGAGTCACATGTAGTCTGGGCCAGATAAGGGGTGTTTATTTTCTGATTGTCAAGTACATCAGTGAGTGAGATAGATTCTTAAAACATGAAACAGTTACATGGTCACACAATTTATTTATTTAGTTGAGCAGATTTAAACATTGAATTTAAATGCCTAAACTTACTTGATGGGATTCAAATTCATTCTCTCGGATCAATAGTTCATGCCTTGGGATGTGGGCCCAGTAACTTAATCAATCCCTAACTTTGTCCCTGAGTATTGTGCCTAGTTTAGCGTAAGCAGATAGCAAGCTAGTTGTACTGTTGCTTGGCTCGTTACAATAAGGTGATTGTGCTGTTTGCTGGTTGGCAATAGGCCATTTAGCGTGTTGTAAATCAGTTAACCATCAGAGCGTTTGTTTTATCGTTTTGTTTAATCTGTTTTCATCTCCCTGTTCCCTGCAATTGTTATTCCTATTTTTAGTTTTCTTTCGCTGACTAGTCTGATATCTAGCAGGCAAGAGATTGAGCACATGTGAATGCTCTGTGAGCAGTTGTGAAACAAGAACCAGCTCCAATGTGCGGGAGGGAACTGCAGGTGCTGGTTGACACCGAAGATAGACACCAGAAGCTGGAATAACTCAGCGGGACAGGGGGCATCTCGGGAGTGAAGGAATGGGTGACGTTCCGGGTCGAGGCCCTTCTCCAGACTGAGAGTCCGGGGACAAGGAGGTATGGAGATATGGAAGGGTAAGTTGTGAAAACGAGAGATCAAAGGGGATGAAGATCAAGGAAAAGGAAGCTAGGGGAAGGTGACTACAAAGCGTACAGAGATAACATTTAACCAGGTGGACAATCAGACTGGTCGTCAAACTAGGATGGGGAGGGATGGAGAGAGAGGGAAAGTAAGGGTTCCTTGAAGTTAGCAAAGTCAATATTCATACCCTTGGATTGTAAGCTGCCCAAGCGAAATATGAGGCGCTGTTCCTCCAATTTGCGCTGGGCCTCAATCTGACAATGTAGGAGGTCCAGGACAGAAAGGTCAGTGTGGGAATGGGAGGTGGAGTTAAAGTGTTCAACAACCAGTACTGCTCTGTATGCAGTTCTGATACATGAAGCTAAAACCAGCACTAATGTCTCCAGTCTAGAAAGGAGCCCCTGCTGCCCTTTGTCACCCAAGAGAATCAGAAGGGTTAGCTGGACTCACCTGAGCTTCACTGTACACTTGGTCCCGACGCTACAACTCTCCGCTGTGTGCTGGCCAGGTCAGATCCAATGCTGGGTGCTGCTCAGTATGTCCGCATGGATAACCACAGAGGAGGAGACGGTATGTACAACAAGTCTGATCAGCAAATAAACAAACTTTCAACTTGCCAGAGTGAATCCCACCGCAAATTGGAGGAGCAGCACCTCATATTTTGCTTGGGTAGTCTACACCCCTGTGGTATGAACATTGACTTCTCCAATTTCAGGTAGTCCTTGCTTTCTCCCTCCTTCCCCTCCCCTCCCCTCTCCCACAGCCCACTGTCTCCGCCTCTTCCTTTCTTAAGTAAGTAAGTTTATTCACATACAAGGAATTTGCCTTGGTGCTCCGCCCACAAGTAACAACATGACATACAGTGACAGTTACGAATGACTCAGAAAACACTAAACATTAATAATAATAAAACATTAACGATAAAACACCATTGATCACGCATGTGAACCAACAAAATACCAGATCAAAGGGAGGCTACAGATCTTTTGGCTTCCTCTTCCCGCCCCCCTCATCTCCACATCTGAAGAAGGGTCTCGACCCGAAACGTTGCCTATTTCCTTCGCTCCATAGATGCTGCCTCACCCACTGAGTTTCTTCAGCATTTTTGTCTACTTTCAACTTGCCAAGATGCAAAGAAGAACCATGAACGTTTTAAGAGGCTGATTTCTTCCTGTTGAATGAAAAAAATGTACAATTGCTCGTTCAACAAACGTGAGTTCAAATCCTATTGGGCCAGGTTGTGAAAATAAATGATGTCAACATGATGCTTTGGAGGCTGGTACTTGCAAAGGATTAGACACAAAGTGCTGGAGCAACTCAGCGGGTCAGGCAGCATCTCCGGAGAAAAGCTACAGGTGATGTTTGTGAAGAAGGATTCTGACCCGAAATGTCACCTGTTCCTTTTCCCCAAGAAATGCTGCCTGACCCGCTGAGTTGTTCCTGCACTTTGTGTCTATTTTTGGTGTAAACCAGCATCTACAGTTCCTTCCTACACTGTGAAATATTAATTGGGTTAGTTACGTACATCACAATAGGGACACTGGTTCTACCTGGTTTGGCCTTTGTCTGCCTTTTTTCCCACTGTATAACTGACTCCCAACATTCCCTAATTCTAATTCATCATTCTCTAATAACATTTTTTTATAAACCTACTGACTCCCACAGCTATCTAGACTACACGTCATCCCACCCTATAAAGACTATATTCCCTACTCCCAATTCCTCCGTTTACGCCGCATCTGTGCCAAAGATGAGGTGTTCCATACTAGAACATCCGAGATGTCCTCATTCTTTAGGGAACGGGGGTTCCCCACTTCTATCCTAGATGAGACCCTCACTGGTGTCTCTCCAGTACCCCGCAGCTCCGTCCTTGCTCCCGTCCCCCAAGTTGCAATAGAGGCAGAATCCCCCTAGTCCTCACCTTTCACATCATCATTCATTGATATTTCCGCTACCTCCAATGGGATCCCACCCATTAACCACATCTTCCGACACTCTCTGGCTAACTAATCCCTTCCCATCCAAACCACCCCCTACCCAGGTACCTTCCCCTGCAACCGCAGGAGATGCAACAGCTTTCTCTATACTTTCTCCCTCGACCCCATCGAGGGACCCCAACGGTCCTTTCACTTGCACCTCCTCCAACCTCATCTACCGTATCTGTTGTTCCCGATGTGGACTCCTATATATCGGCGTGACCAAGCGCAGACTGGGCCATCGTTTCGCTGAACACCTCCGCTCAGTCTGCCTCGGCCTACCCAATCTCCCGGTTGCAAAACACATGAACTCCCCCTCCCATTCCCACACCGACCTTACTGTCTTGGGCCTCCTCCATTGTTAGAGTGAGGCCAAATTATATTGGAGGAACAGCAGCTCATATTTCGCTTGGGCAGCTTACAACCCGGTGGTGTGAATAATGATTTATCTCACTTCAAATAACTCTTGATTTTCCTCTCTGTCCATTCATTCCCTACCCTAGTGGTTGTACTAGTTTTTATCATCGTCCTGTTGAGTTCCTCGTTATCGCCTGTCCCACAGCCAACAATGGCCCATTGTGTGCCCCACACTTCCTTGATTATCGTTGCTTTTTGCATATCATCCATTCATTTGTCCTGAGTACTGTCTAGACCCCTCACACTCAGTCGGCAGAAGGGTCTCGACACGAAACGACACATTCCGTTCCAGGAATGATCCGCTGAGTTACTCCAGCCTTTGGTGTCTGTGCATCTGCAGCTTCTCCCTGCGCATTCCCTTATATTTTCCCAAGGGAGCTAGACTTGCTGCTCTGTCAGATTGACCCAGACTCTATGAGGAAACTAAGAAACAAGGGACAAGATGATCCAAGGAACTTGAGAAATAGAGGCTGCGGGAGGTGATTTGGTTTCTTGTGCCATCTCCGCCAGTCATTGCAGTAATGGTAGACTTTTTACTTCAATACCGTTTTCCCACATTAACATCATAGCCCTTATTTTCCTCAATATCTATAAATGTACCCATTGTTGTCTTGAGCAAAGTGAGAATTGTGGACACAGCCCAGACCATCTCACAAACCATATAACAATTACAACACGGAAACAGGCCCTCTCGGCCCTTCCAGTCCGTGCCGACCATTTATTTTCCCCTAGTCCCATCTACCTGCACTCAGACCATACCCCTCCATTCCCTTCCCGTCCATATACCTATCCACTTTACTTTTAAATGTTAAAATCGATCCTGCCTCCACCACTTCTGCTGGAAGATCATTCCACACAGCCACCACTCTCTGAGTAAAGAAGTTCCCCCTCATGTTACCCCTAAACTTCTGTCCCTTAATTCTCATGTCATGCCCTCTTGTTTGAATCTTCCCTACCCTCAATGGGAAAAGCTTATCCACGTCAACTCTGTCTATCCCTTTCATCATGTGCTATGTCGACACCAAAACAAGAACCCGGATGCGGCTATGGTGGTGGCTGGAGATTTTAATAAATCAAATCTCAAGAAGGTCATGCCGAACTTCTACCAACACATCACGTGTGCCACCAGGGGGGAAAGGACATTGGACCACTGTTATACGCCATTCCAGAAGGGCTACAAGGCCATTTCACTCCCTCCCCAAGGAAAATCTGACCACGCTGCCATTTTCATGCTGCCGGAGTATAAACAGAGGATAGTTCGGGAAGCGGTAGAGATGAGGGACGTAAAGCGGTGGTCCGACCAGTCAGAGGCCATGCTGCAAGATGCACTGAGCGATGTCGACTGGAATATGTCCCAAGCCAGTTCCAGCGACGACAGTGAGTTCGCGGAAGCAGTCACGGACTTCATTGCAACAATAGCCGACAACATCGTCCCCACAGTAAGGGTTAGCATCTTTCCGAATCAAAAACCCTGGGTAGACAGGTCCATTCGTGTTGCCTTGAATGCTCGCACCGCTGCCTACAACTCTGGCCTGGCATCAGGAAACATGGACATCTACAAGGGAGAGTCCTACCGACTGCGAAGGGCGGTGAAGGACGCAAAAAGGAGGTACAGGGACAAGATGGAGTCACAGATGGAGCAGCAGGATACCAGACGCCTGTGGCAGGGGCTACGGACTATAACCAACTACTAGAGCACCCCACCCTCATCCCCAAGTGCCGGCACCTCCCCAGCTGATGACCTGAACTCCTTTTACGCTGGGTTCGAGACGGGCAACACCACCCCAGGTCTGCCGACTATCGACAATACCGCCAGCGGGCTGGCTAACGAAGCTGATGGGAGGAATGAGCACACATTCTCGCTGTCCGAGCACGATGTGAGGAGGGCTCTGACACGGGTGAACACGAGGAAAGCTGCAAGCCCCGATGGCATCTCGGGGCAAGTACTTAAGTCCTGTGCTACGCAGCTAGCTCCGGTGCTCACTACAATATTCAACCTCTCCCTGGACAAGTCCGTAGTCCCTGCCTGCTTCAAAAGATCCACCATTGTACCTGTACCACAGAATGCCTCCCCAGCCTGTCTGAATGACTACCGTCCGGTGGCCCTCACCTCGGAGGTCATGAAATGCTTTGAGAGACTGGTGAAGAAACACATCTGCACCTTCCTCCCTCGCAACATGGACCCGTTACAATTTGCATACCGTCCAAACAGATCCACGGACGATGCTGTCTCCCAGGTTTTGCACACCGCTCTCTCTCACCTTGACAGCCAGAAGGGGGGCTACGTGTGGATGCTGTTCATAGACTTCAGTTCAGCCTTCAACACGATAGTCCCCACCAGACTGGCCGAGAAGCTGCTGGAATTAGGGCTCAACACCCCCCTGTGTGCCTAGGTCCTGGACTTTCTCACCGCCAGGCCCCAGGTAGTCAAGATGGGAGGGAATACATCAAAGTCCCTCACCCTGAGCACAGGATCCCCCCAGGGTTGCGTCCTCAGCCCCCTACTGTACTCCCTGTACACACATGACTGTGTGGCTAGGTTCAGCTCCAACTCGATCATCAAGTTTGCTGATGACACCGTGGTGGTGGGCCTGATCTCAGACAACGATGAGAAGGCCTACCGGAGGAGGTGGCTGATCTGGCACTCTGGTGTCAGGACAACAGCCTCCTCTTGAACATCAAAAAAACGAAGGTGCTGATCGTGGACTTTAGGAGGGCACATCATCCGAGGACGTACACACCATTGAGGATAAATGGGGATACTGTGGATAGGGTGAGCTGCTTTAAATACCTGGGAGTCCACATCTCTGAGGATATGACATGGACATCGCACGCTGCAGCATTCGTGAGTAAGGCAAGGCAGCGCCTTTACCACCTCAGGCAATTGAGGAAATTCAGAGTGTCTCCGAGGATCCTCCAGTGCTTCTACTCAGCGGCTGTGGAAAGCATCTTGTCCGGAAACGTCACAATCTGGTTTGGGAACTGCTCTGCCCAGGACAAGAAGGCTCTGCAGAGAGTAGTGCGTTCGGCCGAACGGACTACGGGGACTTCTCTCGCCCCCCTGCAGGAACTATACATCAGAAGGTGCAACTCCAGAGCCAATAAGATAATGGGAGACCCCTTCCACCCCTGCAACGGACTGTTCCAGCTGCTACGGTCAGGCAAACGTCTCCGTTGCCGTGCAGTGAGAACGGAGAGGATGAGATGGAGTTTCTTCCCAGAGGCCATTCGGCCCGTAAACTCCTATCTCACCAGGGACTAACTTTACTGGACCACAATACCGCCCACAATAGTTAATATGGAAAAGAACATGTGATTCTGTTCCATTCTGTTTGTAGTTTGTTGGTTGTTTGTTTGTTTGTTTTTTGCACAAAGTCCGCAGGCACTTCAACTTTTCATTTCACTGCACATCCTGTATGTGTATGTGACGAATAAACCTGACTTGACTTTTCTCTCCAATTGCCTCATTCATCCCTCTGTTTGTTTCTTACACTTTGGGATGAAAAGATCCTGCATCTTCCAAATTACTCCCAGAAACTCCTGTCATTGCTGTTCCACCATCAATCTAGGGCTAGGGTCCCTTACCAATCAACTTAAGCCAGCCCCACCCACCATACAGTATGATACAACTTTATTTATCGCAGGGAGCGATATTGATCTGCCAACGGTCATAAAAACACAAGATACATGAAGCATGAATTAAAGTGACGAGTGGAAAGGATTGGGGAGGTGCAAAGATTTGGGGAGGGGGTAGGAGGGGGGGAGGGGAGTTAGTCTACCCCATGACAGGAGGGGGAGGAGTTGTACAGTTTGATAACCACAGGGAGGAAGGATCTCCTGTGGCATTTTGTGCCTCTGCACTTATCTTTACTCAACAGTAATACTGATACATTTGATTTCATCTTCTCCCACTCAAATTTCAGGTTGAATTCTATCATATCATGGTCACTACCTCCTAGTATTTAGTGCACCCAGAGCTCCATAACCAAGTCTGGTTCATTACACAACACCAAATCCAGAATTGCCTTTTCTCTAGTGGGCTCAACCACAAGCTGCTCTCAAAAGGCATCTCGTAAGCATTCTACAAATTCCTTCTCTTGGGATCCCGCATCAACCTGACTTTCCCAGTCTTACTGCATATTGCATTCCCCCGTGTCCACTGTAAGATTTCTATTCCTGTATTCCTATTCCATCTCCTGATGTAATTTGTACCCTACATCCTGGCTGCTATTCGGAGGTCTGTATATAACTTGCATTGGCGTATTTTTACCTTTGCAGTTTCTTAACTACCCACAAGGAATCTACTTCTTCTGATCCAATGTTGTTTCTTGCCTAGGATTGGATGTAATTCCTTACCAACAGAGGCACCCCACCCTCTGCCCAGCTGCTTGTCTTTTTGATAGTGTGTGTATCCCTGGAATTTCAGCTCCAAGCTCTGAACCACTTTCAACCATGACTTTGTGATGCCCAGAACATCAAACCTGCCAATTTCTAACCACACTATAAGCTCATTCACTTTGTTTCATATACTGCATGCATTCACATATTATACCGTCAGTTTTACATTCACCACCCTTCTTCTCAAACTGGTCCCCATGTTGCCTGACGTTAGACTCTTAACCCTTTTTAAAATTCTGTTCCTATTTCTTACTCTTCAGAATCCTCTCTGGCACCCTCCTTCCCTTTAACTTTATCCATACTTTTCCAATCTGTTGAACCCCCAACTAATTTCAAGGCCTGTCTACTGGCCTGATTATGTGATTCACCGAGCCTGGTTGCAGCCGAGTTCAGATGGAGTCTGTCCCATCACACAATGTCCCATTATTCAAACCTACTTCACCCTCACCAACATTTGAGCCATGTGTTTAACTCTCTCATCTCAATGACCATATCAGAGTTTGGGGTTAGTGCAGCAACTCTAATGGTTCAAACACAAAAACAAATGTCCAGGACAGACCATATGGGTAATCAATGAAAATAAAGATCTTTGGTTTCCTCCCACACTCCAGGTTTGTAGGTTAATTGGTTTGGTTATAGATGTACAAAATTGTCCCTAGTGCGTGCAGGATAGTGTTGAGGGCCCGTCCCACTTGGGCGCCATTTGTGCGTCACGCAGGTGGATTGAGAATCCCAAAATCCTGGGGCACCGCACGTCACTGCCTACGCTACCACGCCTCACCACACGCCATGCGCGCTGCGTCGTGCGTCGTGATGCGTAAATGGTGTAGTGTAAATGACGCGCAAATGACGCGCAGGTGGAACATACCCTTTAATGTGTGGGGATCACTGGTCGGCGCGGACTCGGTGGGCTGAAGGGCCTGCACCCACGCTGTATCTCTAAACTAAACTCAATGAAAAGGATGAGAAATGGGTTCGTATTTGGTCTGACCTGCGTCTGCCTTTGTTGTCAGTGTATATGTTACGGGTCCCAAGGTTGGGCACCGTAAAGCAGATAGATAACCTGTATAAAAGCAGGTGTGAGAAGGCAAATGAGGACACAGTGCATCTTAATTCATCCCCAGGTTGCTTCTGCTGAGATGGGGGGGAGTGCCTTGCTGTTTCCAGTCCCCGCAGCAACTGGAGTAACACAGAGGTTCCCCCTCACTGCTGCACCTTATAAACTGCCAATACACCTTCACATAAATTGAATCAATGTGGGCACACCGTCTTAGATGCGCCACACGCTCCCCAACAACAAAAGTGGCTCCTGACACTTATTTCAAATCGCAAGTGTCCATTGAAAATAATCAACAATCTTTCACAGACTCAAAAATATTTACAATATTCAAAATCTTCAACTATAAAAAAATATATGACTCTAGTTTGATTACATCACCACTGTTCATTCTCAACAACCCTGTACCGTACATGGCAAGTATGAATATTGGACCATGGGTGCACACTGGAATGATGGCCTGTACAGTGGGTGAGTATAGGGCATGAGATACGTGCCAATAGTGTTCACAGCAGGAAATGGTTGATAGGTCGGATGACCAAGAGATGAGTAGGTGAGCCTTTGGACTGGCCGTCTTTCCCTTGTGGACCGTCTCAGTGTAACAGGGGATCCAGGTTCAGAAGGTGAGAGAGAGTGATGCTCGAGATCTGCAACAATCTTCTCATCTTGTTCAGTGTCATGGGGAATGTCCTGATCATCCTCCTGTTGTGGTTCGCCTTCATGTGTTGAGTGTCTTTTCCATTGCTCCTGTGGCTGTATTTCAGCTTCTGGTGGCCTCAAGTCCATTTCAGGTGATATTTGGACCACCATCCGTTCTTGACTTCTTTCATGTTTTCCGACTGATATGAATGAATCTTTATCCCTTTGTCGGGTCACTCGAGTGGGTGTTCTTTGTGCTTGCTCATGTTGGATTCTGGCAGGTTTACTAGGAGTCTGAGCCGGCATTCTCTCAGGCGTAGCTGCTGTCCTTGGCTCAGCCAGACTTAGGGGTATCCTCAACCAATAACCTCCTCCTGACTCATCATCCGAGTCAGATGTCTCTGCATTCTCGGTTCTGTCTCTTATGTCACTCCTTCTCAGCTGAGGTTTCCTTTTCGTCTGTGGCTTTGAAGTTGGTTTGGTCTGCTGCGATGGGAATTCCACTGGTAAATCATTGACCAGTAAAAGCAGGTTTCTATGCAGCGTCCTCAGTCTCCCTTTGCCATCGTTTTCTGGATGAATAACATACACTGGGTTGTCTGAGACTTGCTCTTTCACTACATATATCCTCTTTTCCCAGTAGGAACGTAGTTTCCCAGGCCCACCTCGCTCTCCCAGATTTCTAACCAACACTCTATCCCCAGGCTTCAGGACCACTCCTCTCACCTTCTGATCATAGTAGGACTTTCCTTTTGCACTTGAAGCCAGACTGTTGTTGTTAGCAATGCGGTATGCTTCCGCCATCCTTTTTTGCCACTTCTCAGCATAACCTTTGTGCGTCACTGGATCTATTTCTTCAGCCAACCCAAACAAGAGATCCACAGGAAGGCGAGGGTGTCGACCATAGAGAAGATAGTGAGGGGAATAGCCAGTGGACTCATGGCGTGTGCAGTTATACGCATGTACAACCTGTGGGAGATGTTCTTTCCATATCTCCTTTTCTATGTCTGTCAGAGTTCGCAGCATCTGCAGCAAGGTTCGATTGAATCGCTCTGCTGGATTACTTTGCGGGTGATATGGAGATGTTCGGGAATGTCCTACTCCAGAGAGCTGGCCAAGGGTTCGAAACAGTTCATTCTCGAATTCACGTCCTTGGTCATGATGGAGCTTGTTTGGGAATCCGAAACGTGGTACAAAGTCATTGTAAATCCGTTCTGCTGCCGTCCGGCCAGACTTGTTTTTTGTAGGGTAGGCCTGAGCAAACCTTGTAAAATGGTCAATGACTACTAGGATGTACTCATAACCGCCTTTGCTCTTTTCCAGGTGTAAGAAGTCGATACAAACCATTTCTAGGGGTGAGTTAGACTTCAGACCGCTCATTGGTGCACGCACATGCACTGTAGGCTTCTTCTGTTTGATGCAACTGCACTTCTTTGTTACATAGTCCTCGACACACCTTTTCATGTAGGGCCAGTAAAACCTCTCCCTGGCGAGGTGAAGAACTCTCTCCATGCCCACATGTCCCATGTTGTCGTGGAGGTGCTTTAATACCACAGGGTGGTATTTCAGAGGTAGTACTAATTGTTTCCTACTTGTTGTTCTTCGGTACAGCAACCCATCCTCGATGTGCAACCTGCTCCACTCATGCAGAAGCTTGCATGCGCTTCCTCTCACAGTCCTTCTGATGTCGTCTGTCAATTTACTGTTCATCTCTTTGAGCTTTAAGATCTTTCCTATCTCGGGATCCTCTCTTTGAGCTTGGACCAAGTCGTCATGACTAATGCTGTGTAGAGGGGCGCGGGGCTGTAGGACAACATCTTGAGAGGAGACAGCGAGAGCGGCTATCCATGCCACATCTTTCCTCTGGGCTGCTTGACTTCCTTCCCAAGCTGCATTCACTACATCCTGCGACAACTCCTCTGTGCATGTTGACATGTACTGGTCAATATCAAGAGGGACTCGGGACAGAGTATCTGCGTCCGTGTTGACTCTTCCTGGTCTGTACCTGATGTCAAAATGGAAGTCTGACAGTTCTCCCACCCACCGGTGACCAACCGCATTGAGTTTGGCAGTGCTCATGATGTAAGTAAGTGGGTTGTTGTCAGTGAAGATGGTAAAGTGTGGAGCATAATAGAGGTAGTCCCTAAATTTCTCGCACACTGCCCACTTAAGTGCAAGGAACTCCAACTTGCCACTATGCATATGGTAGTTCCTCTCTGCAGCTGTCAAAGTCCGTGACCCATACCCAATGACTCGTAGCTTTCCCTCCTGTTGCTGGTAGAGAACAGCTCCTAGACCTTGCTCTGATGCATCGGTATGCAAGACGAAAGGCCTGTCGAAGTTTGGGTATGCCAAAACCGGTGGATGTGTCAACATGTCAATCAGTCTCTCGAGTACACTTTGATGTTCAGCAGTCCACTGTATGGGTGCCCTGGATGACAGTTGGGGTCCCTTGGCTTTACCTTGTCGCGACTGGACTTGAATTGAGGATTTCCCTTGGAGCATCTCATACAATGGCTTTGCTATCTTTGAGAAGTTTTGAACGTATGTCCTGTAGTAACTGAGAAAACCGAGAACCCTTCTCAAATCACCTACCGTCTGTGGTGTTTTGTCTTTCAAAGCCAGCACAGCATTCAGGTCCTTGGGATCAACTCGAATACCGTTAGCAGAGACAAGGCGGCCAACATAGCGAACCTCTTGCTTGAACAACTCACACTTTTCAGATCGGAGCTTTACCCCTTGATGTTGCAAAGCTTGGAGAACCTTGCGGACCACTTCCACATGATCTTCAAATGACCGCGAGTAGCAGAGGATGTCATCGAGGTAGGGTATACAGCACTCATCCCTCAGAGAACTCAACATCTCCTCCATACTTCTCTGGAATGCTGCTGGCGCGTTTGATAGGCCAAACGGGATCCTTACCCACTCATAAAACCCCCAGGGTGTGATGAAAGCAGTGAGATGACGTGAACTTTCAGCCACGAAACCCTGGTGGTAGGCCTTACCCTGGTCAAGGATGCTAAACCACGAGTAACCACCCAAGGTGTCCAGCAAGTCTCGTATTCGAGGCAGTGGGTGTCTATCCGGCACCGTTTTCTGATTCAATAGACGATAATCTATGCAGAGGCGCAGCGTACCGTCTTTCTTCCGCACACACACAACTGGAGCGGCATAGGAGGACCTAGATTTCACAATCCATCCCTTGACAAGGAGGTCTTGAACATATTCCTTTACTTCTCTCAACAGCGGTTTTGGGATGGATGTGTACGCTCTCTGCACAGGAATGTCATCTTTCAGATTTATCACCATTTGCAGGCTTGGGTTGCATCCAATATCATTTTCATCTCTGGCAAAGGCTTTTGACTCCTCAAATAACATTTTCCTGACAACCTCTTGCTGATTTTCCTCCAGGTGATCAAGGTTCACGAGCGGATGCCACAGTGATGGAGTTGGTTGATGAAGTTGAGAGGTGACCTCGTTGACTGTTGTCATGGATGCCACTTTTCTTGGAGGGTCAGCTTCCACAACCCTTTCAATATGCTGTAAGGTGCCCAGGGCTGTCTTACGTGGCAAGATAATGTCATGGCTGGTGTTGTTGCCAACAGCAATGGTGACATACGGTTTTAAAGGATTCTGCATTTCAACCAAACCTGCTCCTAGATCTAGCTGATCCAAAGGCTGACTGCCTTCGTCTGATTCGAACAATACCAGACGGCCATAGGAGTTCATGGTTGGGGGAACCCGGCATCTCACCCAGCTGACTTGTCCAGCTGGAACGACCACGTCCTTTGCACCAGTTCTTAGGCATCCTTGTGGCATACTTGGCTCCACTGTCTGAATAAAACTCACCACTGCTTCGGCTTTCTCACTTGAAACACCAATGGCATTCTGAAACAACTGTATCAGAGTAGGTACTAACCTTTCTGGCTGTCCCTCAACAAGCTGCTCAAGAACATTAAAACCAATCAATGGTCTTTCCATGGTCAAGCTGCTAACTAAGAATGGGACACTGATGGCAAGACTTGGGTCCTCATTCCCAGGTAGGTTGGTCATTATAGGAACCCATCCATCAAAAGGAATGAGCTCTCCATTGACTGCATAAACCTTTAGCTCATCCAGTTCCTCAATGATCTCAGACATTGGTCGAATGTTTAGATCAGGCAGGTGTAGATCTTTCCAGGCACGGCTGATAATACTAACTTGTGCGCCCGAGTCAAGCAATGCAGTTACCGCCAAACCACTTAGATTACATTGTATCAGAGCCTTCTTTCCTATCATGTTGGCGACAGCTTTACGTTTGGTACATTGTGGTTCAAAAGAGAACTGAGAAGATGATTTGCTTTGTTTGTCATTGTACTGTGTGCTCGCTACTTCTGAAGTGGTGGACAAAGGAAGATCTGTATTGTTGTCATCACAATCAGTTTGAGTTTGGGGACGTTTCTCAGATCCGATCACTGGGCGCCCCCCCTGCAGTGACCGGTGCAAGTTTCCCTGACTCTTCTGTTTCTTTAAGCAGCCAACAGCTCTGTGGCCTTCCTCCCCACACGAGAAACAATGGTTACAGTCTGGGCGGTTTTGTTCAACACATTTTGGACAACCGTATGATTTATCTCTCCTGGGTCTCATTTTATTTTGAGAATATTGGTTCCTCACATCTGTTGGTTGTGGCTTAATTTGTCGTTTCATGGCCTCAATCATACTTGTGAGCTCATCTACCTTGGCTGTAAGCTCTTTAATTGGGTCTGTCTTTACTTTTGGCGCCACACTCTCTTGCTTGCTACCCTGCTCTTTTGCTGTATTCGGCTCAAACTGTGCACCATGTGCATGAACTGCAGCCTGCCGACGAAAAGGACCTATCCTCTTTTGTCTCTCACTTTCTTCACTGGTGATTTTCATTACCTGGCGCAATATTGTCTCACCACTTACTTCACCACTGGACAAGAGAGGTTTTATTTCTCTGCGTAGCTCACTGTGTTTGTAGCCCAATCCCTGGTAAACTGTATGTAGGAAGCCATCTTGAACAGTGGCTGCACTGTATTTTATACCTGCGTCTGACAGTTTTGATGTGAATAGGACACGTTGCTTCAAACCTATGACACGATAGAGGAATTGTTGTGGTGTCTCGTTCTCCTCCTGCTTGGCACATATTAACTCTTGAAATAACTCTGCACTGCTTTTTTCTCTTAGGTGAGCCTGGAGAAATCCCTTGAGTTCCATCACAGTCAAGTCATCCTTGTTCATTAGCATCTCTTTAAAAATTCCAGGTTTCATTATCCGGAGCACACCACGAACTATCTCTGCATCATGGAAGCCTTCTTTGATCCCTTCTTCTATTTGCTTACAGACATTGCTATAACTGATGTCTGACGAATGATCACCAACCTGGCCCCCTTGTACCTTAAACTCCCTTCTCTGGAGATAGGCGAGATCTCTTATGGAAATCATCCCCTCTCGATTGGGTTGAACAACTGTCGGGTTGTGGTATGATGAGTCACTTCGAGACTTATTAGCCTGTGCTGCTACTGGCGGACAGTCTTCTGGTGACTGAGTTGTCGGTACCATAATGCTTTGTTTCAGCCTTTTACCAAGCTCCTCATAGCTAGTGAGCATTTCGAGTAACTCTACGTTTGTGGAGTCAGATACAGCAGTAGGTAGTACTGGGTCAGTGGTGAAAGCATCACTGTTTGGCAAAGTAGAACTGACTTGGAACATTTGGTTAGTATCTCCATGAGCACCTATGGGTTGTGTTTCTAGCTCTGGCAAACACAATACTTTTCGGGTCTTTACAATATCATCAATAGCATCTTTCAAACCCAACAATTCAGACATTCCACTGTCTTCTGACTCTAACAAATGCTTACTGTACATGAATGAACTTATTTTGTCGAAGCAGCCTTCATGGTCTCCTTCATGGAGTTCAGACAGGTCCCAATCTGACGTTGAACCCATCTCTTTGGCAATGTGAAAAAGCTCTGCAGCTGACAAGGTGAGCAGTGACTTCCGAATGTCCCACACTAGGCTCTTCCTCACACTCTCTGACATGGCAGCAGCTTTTCACCGTCTTTCACGATGGATCACAGTTCAGCAATGGCACAGTCTCTGCTCTGACTCACCGCTCTCGGCACTCAGCTCGAATCAGCCCTGTCTCGGTCTCAGGTGTCATTAGTTGATCAGCTCCACTCCAACCACGAAGTGGCGCCGATCCCGGACGAGCCCCCACGATCTGTTACGGGTCCCAAGGTTGGGCACCGTAAAGCAGATAGATAACCTGTATAAAAGCAGGTGTGAGAAGGCAAATGAGGACACAGTGCATCTTAATTCATCCCCAGGTTGCTTCTGCTGAGATGGGGGGGAGTGCCTTGCTGTTTCCAGTCCCCGCAGCAACTGGAGTAACACAGAGGTTCCCCCTCACTGCTGCACCTTATAAACTGCCAATACACCATCACATAAATTGAATCAATGTGGGCACACCGTCTTAGATGCGCCACATATAGCTGACTCCCAACGTTCTCTGAAGTGGTGCAACAGATGGGAGGGAAGTGAGATGGGTGAATTAAATCGAGTGATTCCAATAAAGTTTCTACAACTTTGCTGGTTTCATGATATTAATGACTAGGAGGAGGGAAAAGTAGCCATTGCTGCCCTCGGCAACATGTCTCTAATGCACGATGGTGCGTGATGGTTTCTTTATTATTGTGTGTACCAAGGTACAGTGGGACTATGTTTTTGGCATACAGATCTGTGAGATTATTGGCATACATAAGTACAATGCCTGGTTAGCATATAATGCTAACAAACAGCCCACTGAGTCTACATGCAATAGCTGCCATGTCTCTGTCGTTCTCCTCTATATTTAACCAGGTTATTGACCATATGCATTAATAGACCCAAAGTGGTACTAGGTCCTAATTTGCTCAGTGAAGCTTGGCTGGATTTCTTTGGGACGTTACAATGTTGATGGTGTAACTGTGTTTGTGGCAATGGTCAGATGAAGAAGCCTGGTTCGTTTTCTAGCATTCTGCCTGCTCTCTCCAGTGCAATCACAGCTTCAACTTGGAGTCCATGCAGAACATTCTGGCAATCCAGTTTGTCATTTCTCAAGTGAGAATTTAACTTGAGGTGCTTTGATTTTGAAGATGGATGGTGAGGAAGGGTTCCGACCTGAAACGTCACCTATCCATGTTCTCCAGAGATGCTGCTTGACCTGCTGAGTTAGTCCAGCGCTTTGTGTCTAACTGGGGTCAAAGTGATCGGGCCAAAGCTACACCTTATTTCACATATTTAACAATAAAGGATGCGATTTTTGAAAACATACTCAGAATAAATTACCAGCCAAATTGCCGCAAGAACCACGATTCAGATGAACTGACACAAAGCCTTTTCAGGTTCTCAGAATGCTACGTAAAAGGTGGCGAGCAACTACAAGTCATTCTCTAAATGTGAAGAATGAGGCACATGTCATGTGCAGTGTGTGGGGCGGGACTCAGCTGAGAACAGTGCCCTGGGATCATGTTCGTCCCAGCTGGGTCTGAGTTCAGCAGGTAGCACCCAGGTGTTCCAGGTGGTGTGACTGGCACTGTGCTCCTGCATGGGCATGTTGCTGAGCAGTTCCCCCTACTGGCCGGTGTGCAGACAGCAAGTCATTGCACGGGGGTGGAGTGAAACTGTCAGAGTCAGCACCTTCTGCAACACTGGGGGGAAGAGAGAGAAATGAAACTGCTCACTCACTCATTCATGCACAGTCAGAGTCTCACACATTCACACTCACTCACTCTCACACTCAGACTCTCACTCACTCACACACTCTCACACTCAGACTCACTCACACTCAATCACTCACACTCTCACACTCACTCACTCATGTTCATAAGGTCATGAGTTCATTTAATGTCACATACACCAATTGGTGCAGTGAAATTCACTGGCCAGGTCAGTCATACAATTTAAAAAAAGTAACAGACTCAAAAAACACATTTTAACATAAACATCCATCACAGTGACTCCCACACATTCCGCACTGTGATGGAAGGTAAAATATAGTTCCAAGTCCTTCCCTTGCTGTTTTTCCATGGTCGTGGGCCTCGAGCCCTCCGTTGACGGGACGGTCTTGAGTCGCGTAGCCAGCGGTGTACAGGCCCTCCGCGTCGAGGCGTTCAGCTCCCGCATCGGGGGGATGTCAGCTCCCCCGCGCCGGGCGTTTGAACCTCGCGTCGGGGCTGGTCGAACCTTCTGTGGCGTTGGAGCTCCCGACTAGCCTTTCCCGAGACTGCGGGCCCTTGATGGTAAATCCATGGTGGTCACAGTGGGAGCGATCTCATGCTAGAGATCGGCTCCAACGGTAAGTCCACGCCTCGCGGTGGGGCTCACGACAGTCCGAGGCGGCTCCCATCTCCAGCGATGGCAGGCCGCAGAGCCCGGAGAACGTGATCCGAAACTTGATCACATCACCAGGAAAGTACTCTCACACACGTTCACACCCACTCACTCTCACACATTCACACTCACACACATTCACACTCAAACTCGCACACTCATTCACATTCACACACTCACCCACTCACTCACACACACATTCACACTCAGACTCACTCACACTCACTCACTCACTCAACCACTCACACTCTCATGCTCACTCACTCACTCACACACATTCTCACTCTCTCACTCACATTCACACTCAGATTCACTCACGCACTGTCGCACACATTCTCACACACTCACATACACTCTCACACACACTCCCAAGCACACACACTCATATGCTCACAACTTTACACACTCCCATACACACTCTCATAAACACACTCACTCTCACACTCTCTCTTTCCCACTCAGCCACTCACACTCACACTCACACACATTCACACACTCACACACTCACCCACTCACACTCATTCACACTCACACTCACACTCACTCACTCAATCAATCACTCACACTCACTCACACTCCCACACTCACTCACACTCTTGCACACACTCACATTCACCTACACTCTCACACACACTCTCTCTCACACACACTCTCTCTCACACACACTCGCACACACACACACACACTCGCACACACACTCGCACACACACACACACACACTCTCACACACACACACTCTCTCTCACACACACTCGCACACACACACACACTCTCACACACACACACTCTCTCACACACACTCTATCTCTCCACACACACACACATACATGCAGGTGAAGTGGTTGTCTACAATCTTGGCAAGCCTCGTTGAAAACAAAGACAGCCTAAAGGTCTGGGAATTTTCCAGCTCAGGGAAAGGACGAAGTTCAAACTCACTCTCACTGTACACAAAGGAAGCTTTAGCTTTTGACTGTTTCTCACTTCTTATCTGCTGATCCTGTGACCTTGTTCATCCTTTACGTACAGCTGGCTGCTCAGTGGAGATCTAATACGTTACCACCTCAAACGGAAAAACAACTCCATTCCCATGTAAGAGGCACAAACTCTTAAAGGCACAACGCTTCACGCAAACATTTTTGAAACGTGCTGATTGTTATTGGCCAGCTTTGTGTCTCGCACCTTCTAAGAACGATGTAGCAAGAGTTGCAGCCCAGAACAGACTGGCTGCTAAGATGAATTACAGCTAAATGACTGAGGTAAATGTCACAGTGGGGACCTGGCTACAAAGCAGCAGTTTGAGGAATAGATCGGGTAGAAGCACAGAGACTTGCCAGAGTAGGGGAATCGAGGAGCAGAGGACATAGGTTTAAGGTGAAAGGGGGAGGGGGGAAAGATTTAATAGGAATCAGAGAAGTAACCTTGGTGGGTGTATGGAACGAGCTGCCGGAGGAGGCAGTTGAGGCAGGGACTATCCCAATGTATAAGAGACATTTCGACAGCTACAAAGGTAGGACAGGTGAAGAGGGATTTGGAACACAGGCATGTGGGACTAGTGTAGCTGGGACATGTTGGCTGGTGTGGACATGTTGGGCCGAAGGGCCTGTTTGCACTCTGCATCACAATGACTGCATCACAACATCTAACTCTGCCGTTCAGGAACTGGCAGCTGAAATGATCCCATCGACGGAACATCCATCAGTCAGCCCCACCTCCACTGTTCCTGACCTCTGGCCATGAGTGGGCGTGCAGGAGCTTAAGCAAGGCAGGACTGGGCCCGCAAATCACTGGCGATGTATTATCTTGGGGCAATATGTCATTGGTGGAGCAGTCGTCGTTGTCCGGCTTGACCTGTCCACACTGGTCGGTGCAAAGTGGCCGGACAGGGGCCGGACCCTCTGTCACTGACAGGAATCAAGTACAAAGAACCCAGGGTGGCACAGTGGCGTGGCGGTAGAGATGCTGCCTTACAGCGCCAGAGACCCAGGCTCGATCCCGACTGTGGGTGCTCTCTGTACGGAGTTTGTACGCTCTCCCCGTGACCTGCGCGGATTTTCACCGAGATCTTCGGTTTCCTCCCACACTCCAAAGACGTACAGGTTTGTCGGCTAATTGGCTTGGTATAAATGTAAAAATTGCCCCGTGGTGTGTGTAGGGTAGTGTTAATGTGCGGGGATCAATGGTCGGCATGGACTCGATGGGCCGAAGGGCCTGTTTCCACACTGTATCTCTAAATTAAACTAAACTAACCACATGTCTACCCTTCCTGGGTAGACACAAAATGCTGGAGTAACTCAGCGGGGCAGGCAGCATGTCCGGAGAGAAGGAATGGGAGACGTTTTGGGTCGAGACCCTTCTTCAGACTACCCTTCCTGGGGTGGGTCGGTGTGTGGTAGGGGTAGGTGAGTGGATTTGCGGATGCATGTCTTCTATAATTTTCTCACATGAAGTCTGGATGGGGTTGGACAAGCTAGATGCTGGAAGATTGTTCCCGATGTTGGGGAGTCCAGATCAAGGGGTCACAGTCTAAGGATAAGGGGGAATTCCTTTAGGACCGAGATGAGGAAAACATTCTTGAGGCTAGTTCATTGGCAAGTTCATTGGCTATATTTAAGAGGGCGTTAGATGTGGCACTTGTGGCTAAAGGGATCAGGGGGTATGGAGAGAAGGCAGATACGGGATACTGAGTTGGATGATCAGCCATGATCACATTGATCACAGCGAATGGCCTACTTCTGCACCTATTTTTCTATGTTTCTATGTTTCTATGAAGCAAGTTCTTGTTCAGAATAGCAAAAAGTAGGAACTCCTGTTTACAGTCACAGAATTGTCCATGCATTGGGAGGAGGCCATTCTGCCCGATGAGTCCATACTGGCTAGCATTGCAGCTGGTCTCACCACAACACTGTGTCCCCTGTGTTGTTTGTATTTACACTGTTATTACATGAGTATTTGTATTTCTGCATGTCTGTGCATCATTAGCAACAGCCCAAGGCAAAACACCTGGATTTGCCCAATGACTTCCAGCTCCAGTCAACATTTAAGTCTTTGCACAGTTTTGTAACAAGAATTGCTTTCTTATCCTGGGAGTAACAAGTTTGCACAACATATGTACATAATGAAACTGATGCTTTAACTCATCGTTTGAGCTTAAAATATTTTGTTTTCCCCACAGAAAATCATGTACAAAATCATGAGAAGAATAGATCGGGTAAATGCACCGAGTCTATTGCCAGAGTAGGGCAATCGAGGACCGGAGGACATGGGTTTAAGTTGAGAGGGGAAGGATTTAATAGGAACCTGAGGGGTAACTTTTTCACGCAAAGGGTGGTGGGTATATGGAACGAGGTAGTTGAGGCAGGGACTATCGCAAGGTTTAAGAAACACTAGACTAAGTGGGACCCTTTGGGTCTCAGTCACATGAGAGGCCTGGTCCCCCAACGCAACCCGTTCCGCCAACACAATATTCCTTTCCACCACTCACCCATAGCCCCTCACTGCACAGCCAAGGCTCATTTCCCCTCATCCCCCAGCACTATCTCCCCCTCATCTTCATGTGTGGGAGGGGAGGGGAGGGGAGTGGGGTGTATGGCGGGGGCGGGGGGGTGTGGGGTGGGAGGGGAGGTGTGTATGTGGGCGGAAAGGGTGTGGGGGAGGGTGTGTGTGTGGGAGGGGGGTGTTTGTGGGCGGGGGTGTGTGCGTGTGTATGGGTGGGGGGGGGGGTGTGGGCAGAGGTGTTGTGCGGGGGAGGGGTGTGTGGGAGCGGGGGCTTGTGGGGGCGGGGGGAGTAGTGGGGGGGTTTGTGGGGGTGGGGTTGTGCGGGAGGAGGGGTTGTGGGGGAGGGTGGGTTGTGGGGGCAGGGGGTTGTGGGTGGGGGGGGTGTGGGTGGGGAGTATGTGGGCCTGGGGGTGTGTGGGCCTGGGGTTGTGGGGTGTGTGTGTGTGTGGGGGGGAGGTGTGTGGGTGGGGGTGTGTGTGTGAGGGCAGGGGTGGTGTGGGCAGGGGGGCATATGGGGGGGGAGGGGTGTGTGGGTGGGGGGGAGTGAGCTCGGAGAAAAGATGGGGAAGAGCCATGGGGGAGAGGGGAGAATCACGGGGGAGGAGGGAGGAGCCAGCGAGGGGGGCCAGAGGGGTAGTGGGGACTCATAGCGGGCGCTGGCCGCTGTTCGTTCTCCTCCACCGGAATCAGAGTCTCCGCTTTCCGTTTGGCGACATCGGTGACATCTCCGACTCCGGGCTGGGCAGGATCTCCCATGCTGGGCTGCTGCTTGGGGCTGGGCTGCTGCTGGGGGCGGGGCTACTGCTTGGGGCGGGGCTGCTGCTTGGGGCGGGGCTGCTGCTGGGGGCGGGGCTGCTGCTGGGGGCGGGGCTGCTGCTGGGGGCGGGGCTGCTTCGGGTCCTCCGAAAGTCAGGTTGGAAACCTCCGCCGGCCATGCTCAGCTCCATTAAAGACGCAATGGCGCAGGAAGGGGTAGACCGTCCCGGGGAGTGACTAATCCACATGGCGCCGACTGGTAGGAGAAGAGATCGATCTGCGCACGCGCGGTTTTTACGATTTTAAACCTCGCTAATTTTTACAACATTCAACCGATCAGAACAAAACTTGGTGCACTCGCAGCACAGGAGAACGGTGAGTGAACTGGTGAAATATCATAGCGCTATCGTGAACCGTTTTTGCACAAATAGAAAGACCGCCAAAGCGGAAGATAACAAGATCAGAGTTTTAGTTATGTATAGAAGATAGATAGATAGTAGATAGTTAGATGGATAGATTTGGACAGGTACATAGATAGGACAGGTTTGTTTATGGGCCAAACGCAGGCAGGTGGCACTCGTGTGAATGGGACACGTTGGTCAGTGTGGGCAGGTTGGGCCGAAGGGCCTGTTTCCACATTGTATCACATCGATGGTCCTTTAAATATTATTGACTACTTTTCTTCATCTTACTTTACTACTTTGAACATTTACCCAACATGCCACCATCTCCTAGACTCCCAGGAGAACATTGTTTGACACAGAAATATGGATTTATTTTGTTATATACAGTGCACTCAGAAAGTATTCAGACCCCTTCACTTTTTCCACATTTTGTTATTTCACGGCCTTATTTTAAAATTGATTATATTCATTTTTTTCATCATCAATCTACACGCAATACCCCAGAATGAAGAAGCGAAAGCAGGCGTTTGAAATTTTTGCCAAGTAATTAAAAATAAATAACTGAAATATCACTTTTACATAAGTATTCAGACCCTTTGCTATGACACTCAAAATTGAGCTGAGATTCATCCTGTTTCCATTGATTATCCTTGAGATGTTTCTACAACTTGATTGGAGTCCACCAGTGGTAAATTAAATTGATTGGACATGATTTAATTTGTCCAATTAAATCATGGACAAATTTAATGCCTATATAAGGTCCCGCCTGTGTATATAAGACCCCGCAGTTGACAGTGCATGTCAGAGCAGAAACCAAGAAGATGAAGGAATTGTCTGTTGACCCCCGGGACAGGATTTTGTCGAGACACTGATCTGGGGAAGGGTATAAAACAATTTCTGCAGCATTGCAGGTCCTGTAGAGCACACAGGCCTCCGTCATTCTTAAATAGAAACACTTTGGAACCGCCAGACTCTTAATAGAACTGGCCGCCCGGCCAAACTGAGCAATTGGGGGAGAAGGGCCTTGGTCAGGGAGGTGACCAAGAACCCGATGGTCACTCTGACAGAGCTCCAGAGTTCCTCTGTGGAGATGGGAGAACCTTCCAGAAGGACAACCATATCTACAGTACTCCACCAATCAGGCCTTTATGGTAGAGTGGCCAGATGGAAGCCACTCCTCAGTAAAAGGCACATGGCAGCCCGCTTGGAGTTTGCCAAAAGGCTTGAGAAACAAGATTCTCTGGTCTGATGAAACCAAGATTGAACTCTTTGGCCTGAATGCCAAGCGTCACGTCTGGCATTAAACCGAAGGGAGACACAAAATATTGGAGCTACTCAGCGGGTCAGGCAGCATCTCTGGAGAGAAGGACAGGGTGATGTTTTGGGTTGAGACCCTTCTTCAGACTGAGAGTTGGGGGAAAGGGAAACGGTAGATGATGTAGAGAGAGATATCGAACAAATGATTGAAAGGTATGCAAAAAAGTAACAATGATAATAGAAACAGGCCATTGTTAGCTGTTTACTAGTTAAGAAGGAGAAGCTGGTGTGACTTGGGTGGTGGAGGGATGGAGAGGGAGGGAATGCAAGGGTTTGTGAAAGTAGGTGTTTGTGAAGCTGGTGGGGTGCGACAAGGCTTCTATACCTCCTGCACAACGGTAACATGGAGAAGAGGGCATGTCTGAATGGTGGAGATCCTGGCTGAGAGATGAGAGTCTATCAGGAGCAGAAAGACAATCTAGCCAACTAATGTACAACTGTTCAGAAATATCAGATACAGATGTATGTATGAGACTGCTCATTATCTCTACTGTGGTGAAGATTCATTTTGTGGTCATCAGTGGGGGCACCATTACATAAGACCAGGGAGGCCAGTTCTTGAAGACCAAGGATTTTTAGTTTAGTTTAGAGAAACAGCGCGGAAACAGGCCTTTCGGCCCACCGGATCCGCGCCGGCCAGCGAACCACGCACGTTAACACCATCCTAAACGCACGGAGGACAATTTTTACATTTACCAAGCCAATTAACCTACAAACTAATTAAGCAATTAATATACACAACTATTGTGGCAGGTTCAGTACACTTTTCGGCATCATTATTCTGTCTATGTCCTTTGACATCCATTTTAGTGGAAGGAATGGGATGTACAACTCGATAAAGAAGCATCCTTCTACAGCAGAGTCGCTAAAGGACCAGAGGTCGGTTCCAGGGTCAACCTCACTGCTACCATTGTGTCCATTTTGGCTTAGAAACAAATCTCCAGCCGGCCACTCACCACAAGTGCTGCTGGTTGGCCCCGGTCCAAACCTCCCACTAGTAGTTGACTTCCCCACACATAGTCAAGAGGGTTTTATTGTCATGTGCCCCAGATAGAACAATGACATTCTTACTTGCAGCTGCACAACACAATATGTAAACAAAGTACACTCTAAACATTATAATAAACAAGAAAAAGGTTTAGTGCGTGTAAATACTCACACACATACACACACACACAATAAACTTTTCTTTTCTTTTCGAGACCCTTCTTCAGACGGTGATGTGGAGAGATAAAGAACAATGAATGAAAGATATGCAAAAAAGTATCGATGATAAAGGAAACAGGCCATTGTAAGCTGTTTGTAGTGTGAAAATGAGAAGCTAGTGTGACTTGGGTGGGGGAGAGATAGAGAGAGAAGGAATGCCAGGGCCCGAGGGCTGAGGGAGAGGTGGGAAGGGAAGGAGACAGCCAGGGTTAACAGAATTGAGAAAATTCAATGTTTAAGCCCAGAGGATGCAGACTCCCCAAGCGGAATATGAGGTTCTGTTCCTCCAACTTGCGGTGTTGCTCACTCTGGCCGTGGAGGAGGCCCAGGACCGAGAGGTCGGATACGGAATGGGAGGGGGAGTTGAAGTGCTGAGCCACCGGGAGGTCAGGTTGGTTATTGCGGACCGAGCGGAGGTGTTCGCCGAAACGATCGCCCAGCCTCCGCTTGGTCTCACCGATAAAGATCAGGTAAACCTTTCTTCATTTGTTATATTGTTTACAGTATACACATACACACACATATATTATATATATATATGTGTACACACGCACACATCATACACATAAAAACAAAACAAGCAATGATGGTGCAACAATAACAATAATAGTCTATATCGTTTAGAGCTTTATGGAGGTTGTAGTGTTTAATAGCCCGATATTAGGGTGTGGGAATAAGCTTTTCATCTATGATGAAGGAGTGGGTTGACTGGGCTTTCATTCACTGGGATTTAGGATGAGAGGGGATCTTATATAAAATTCTTAAAGGATTGGACAGGCTAGTTGCAGGAAAAATGTTCCCAATGTTGGGGGAGTCCAGAACCAGGGGTCACTGTTTAAGAATAAGGGGTAGGCCATTTAGAACTGAGACGAGGAGCAACTTTTTCACCCAGAGAGTTGTGAATCTGTGGAATTCCCTGCAGCAGAAGGCAGTAGAGGCCAATTCGCTGGATGTTTTCAAGAGATAGTTAGATATAACTCTTAGGGCTAACGGAATCAAGAGATATGGGTGGGGGAAAGCAGGAACGGGGTACAGATTTTGGAGGATCAGGCATGATCATATTGAATGGCGGTGCTTGCTCGAAGGGCTGAATGGTCTACTCCTGTGCCTATTTTTTATGTTTCCTAAACATTACAGCTTTCAGGGTCCTGTACCTTCTTCCCGATGGCAGGGGTTAAATGAGTGTGTGGTCAGGGTGGTGTGAGTCTCAGCTCAAGCTGGCTGCCTTTTTGAGTCACCGACTCGGGTAAATCCATTCGATGGTGGGGAGGCCAGAACCCTGTGATGGACCGGGCTGTGTTCACAACTCTCTGCAGTCTTTTCCCCTGCAGCAGTTGTTGCTGGTGAATCTGAATGCACAGGTGTTCCAAGCAAACAAGAAAAAAGATATCCTTTTTTTTTCCTTGCTCATGGAAACAATGTCCCTTTAACTCCAGTGCACAGCAAAGGCTTTCCTACCACCACCCCCACTCTGAATAGAAGCGTTCTTTCTTTACTTGGCCCAAGGCGGTTAATGGATATCTAGCCTCTCATTCAAGTCAAGGTCTTTGCTTTATTTAAACAAATATACACCACTTCAGCATCTGTGTACTGACTGATAAAAGTCCTTATTGCTAACCTACATACAGATGGTTTTTATGACACTACACTTGCCAGAATCGACTATGTGGGTAAGCCAAACATTTTTTGTTTAAATTGCAATTAGAAGCAGAGCCCCTCTTGTTCTTGTATACAATACAACCGATAAACAGGTGGTATACTGGCTATGTTTAAAAGCCTTACCTCACAGTTTAATTGCCTTTGCTTCTTGTGCAAATATTACAACAAGCAGATGATGAGAAAATAACCATCAGTAAGTGACATTGGAAAAGCCACTCATTTGTGATCCTGACAGACATTGCTATCAAGGGAGAATGCAAAGCTGGCAAATTCTACAAATCTCTGCTTGTTTTGTATTTACGATATGGGATTAACCCGTATTCGTAAATACCGCATTAATATAAGAGAGTCTTTCAGTACTTAAGGTATTTGGGGAATTAGTTTCTGTAACAATGGTTTCTTTCTTTCAGTGCTACCTGGGTGAACACTAGTTATTCACAGAATGGAAAGTGAAGTTAACCATTTCTGGGTTGAACTAGACACACTCTGCAAGTTCAGAGACACACTTCCAGTCATTCAATTGAATACATTTTATTAGCCAAGTACATGCAAGGAATTTGCCTTGATGCTTTGCTCACAAGTAACAACACGATTATATGGTAAACAATTAAAAATAAAACATTATAATGTAAACATGTGATGAATGGAATAAAATACTAGAGGAAAAGGAGGCTACAGACTCTTGGCCGTTGAGTGGAGCTACTGCTCGTGGGAAAAAAACAGTTTTTATGTCTGGCACTTATGAGGCACGGATCAAAGTTAACATATCTATGTCAGGTGTGCATGAGTGAAGTCATTGCCTGGGTATCTGGGGAAATCAGGTGACACTCTGCCTGTTGTTAGGCATTGCCAGAGAAACCAAGAGTTGACAGCTCTGCTGTCTCTGCAGCAATGTGTTTTAAAGGGGCTTTTAGTTTAGTTTTAGAGATGCAGCATGGAAAGAGGCCTTTCAGCCCACCGAATCCGCACCGACTGGCGATCCCCGCACATTAACACTACCCTACACACACACACGCACACTTACATTTCTACCAAGCCAACTAGCCTACAAACCTGCATGTCTTTGGACTGTGGGAGGAAACCGAAGATCTCGGAGAAAACCCACGCAGGTCACGGGGAGAACGTCCAACTCGGTACAGGCAAGCACACACACAGCCAGGATTGAACCCGGGGCTCTGGAGCTGTAAGGCAGTAGCTCTATCGTTACGCCACCGTGCCGCCCTTTCCCGCGGCTTATTTGAGCAGGTCCTGGCTTTGTGCTGACCAATCCAATCCAGTTTTGTGCAGGGTTCCCTTTAGTTTAATTAATGATCTCCTTGAGTCTCTTCCCCTTAATGCCACCGTATTGATTCCCCCTCCCCCCCCTTCACCGCATTCAAGCTCCAGTTGATATCTCCAAGCCCTGACAACCACCACCCTGATGATCAACTCTGAGCAGGCCCCAATCCATAACCACTCTTAACCTTCTGACCCCAATCAGATTTCTGACCCACAATCACTTGTTCTCTCTCACTCTCTGATTATCTCATCAAACCAGGCTCCCATTTCTGGAGATGCCTACCGTTATCCTCTGTGCTGCCTGCAGGTTGCAGGGTGTAAAGGGTCTGTCCACCCAGCATCCGACTCCAAGCGATGAGCGCGATCAAACTAGAAGCGGGGGCCGCGCGGAGGTCGGGTGATCCCCTGTACAGGTCCGTTCCCACCAGCATGTGCCTGCATGCGGCAAGCGCGACCAAACCGGCAGCGAGGGCCGCGCGGAGGTCGGGTGAGTGGCGCAACGTGGCGCAAAGTGAGGCAAACTTGGAGCGAAGTCTTAAGGTAAGTTCGCCAGGACAGAGAGGGGCACACAGAGAGGGGCACAGAGGCACACACACAGAGGGCCACGGAGCCACACACATAGAGGGTCACAGAGGCACCTACAGATAGGTTCACGGAGGCACGATGTCGAGGCGGTGTGTAATGCGTCGAGGCGACTGCGAGCCGACAAGCCGTTGCTGCGCGGAATTTTTGAACATAGTCAGTTTTTCGGAGCCCCGCGTGATGTTGAGACGAACTCCGCACAACTCTGGCGATTGAAGTGGGACCGGCCCCGAGACGCCGGACGGCTCAAGCGACCATGTTAGGTCGCGCTCATCGCATAGAGTTGCATGCTGGTGGGACAGGTCCTTAATGTCCAAGGCAGAAGGTGCAACGTGCAAGGCACAAAGTGCATCGGTCATTCAGTAGCTTCCAATCCTTGCGTTGTTGAATGTTGCAGCAAGCTGTTGGTCGGCTACACGTCAATTATCTGCAGTGCCTCTGCCGAGGGGGGATACATTTCAAAGCTAAAATGAGGGAACTTACTCCCAGATGCTTGGACCAGAGGGATTGATTAAGTTGCAGAATACAGAGTATAAAGTATAAAACAAACACGAGATGCATGATGTGAGATGCAACAATCCCGGGCGACACGGAGGCGTAGCGATAGAGCTACCTGTCGCACTTTCACGACCTAATTCACGACCTCTGCCAAGTTTGCCCTTGACTCATACTCGCAGCATGGTCGCCACAAGGTCGTAGGAGGTCGTTGGAGGTCGTAGGTAGGTCATAGCAGGTAGGTAGGCCGTGATACTAGTCGTAGGTACTCGTGGCATCAAGTAGGTTGGGGAGTTTTTCTAGCATGATGAAACATGTCCACGAGTAAAAAAAGTCGTGAATTAGGTCGTGAAAGTGAGACAGGCCCTTTATAGCGCCAGAGACCTCAGTGTGATCCAGACTACGGGTGCTGTCTGTATGGAGTGTGTACGTTCTCCCCAAGACCTGCGTGGGTTTTCTCTGAGATCTTCGGTTTCCTCCCGCACTCCAAAGATGCACAGGTTTGTAGGTAAATTGGCTTGATTATAAATGTAAAATTGTCCCTAGTGTGTGTGTGTGTAGGGTAGTGGTAATGTGCGGGGATCGCTGGTCAGTGTGGATTCGGTGGGCTGAAGGGCCTGTTTCCGTGCTGCCGAGTCATGTAGTACCTGCGAAGAGTTCAAGAGTCAATAGTGTTTCATTGTCATAAGTACCGACAACAGAACAGTAGAGGTTCTGCAGAAGGGTCTCGACCCGAAACATCACCCACTCCTTCTTTCCAAGACCCTGCCTGTCCCGGTGAGTTACTCCAGCTTTTTGTGTCTAATCTTCAAAACAATAAAGGTCTTACTTACAGCAGATAATAGGACCATAAAAAAAACAATGCATACAGATAATATTTGATAATAAAAAATATAATAAATATAAGAAACCACAGAGCAAACAAAGATACAGTCCATAGAAGTTCACAGTTGCTGAATTTTGTGTTGTGTGATGTTCAAGAGAATGTGTGAGGCGTGGCGGTGCCTTGTGGCTGTGACTCACCTGCAGTCCATCTGTTTTTTTGCAGTCCGTCTTGTTAGAGTATGTTTTCGGTTTATTTTTAGTTGTGTATATATGTGTGGAGGGGGGGGGGGGGGGACTTTAAACTTTTTAATCTCTTCCTTGAACAGAGACGCGACCTTTTCCTTGTCATGTCTCCGTTTCGCTGGGGCCGAACATCGTGGAGCTGGCGGCCTCCAACCGGAATCGACCCCAGGGCTCCAGTGGCAGAGCCTGCGGACGCACTTACTCACCTGCCATCGGACTCACTTACCATCACGGAGCTGGCTGGCTCGGTGGCTGCGACCCGACTGCCGAGCTTCGGAGGCCTAGGCCTCAGGCCCTGTGGGCGGTAAAATCGGCAGCTCGCAGGTCCCTGGTGGGAGACTGGTTTTCGGGAGCTCCCGCAAACGGCAACTTCGCCCGCCCTGAATCACGGGGTTTGAATCGGCCTGTCGCAGGGACTTACATCACCCGGCGCGGCTTAATCGGCCACGGGACTTACCAACGCCTGCCGCGGGCTTTAACACCAAGAGCCTCAATTGCCTCGATGCGGGAGAAGAATAAAGTACAGGGAAGAGATAAGACTTTTGCCTTCCATCACAGTGAGGAGGTGTTGGGAGATTCACTGTGGATATTTGTGTGAAACTGTGCTAATTGCGTGTTATGTTTATTTTATTGTTAGGACTGCAGGGATCGAAATTTCCTTCAAACCTCTGTCTGTTTGAATGACAATAAAGGCAATTTGTATTTGTAATGTTGCCAGGAAGAAACTAATCTTGAACCTAATGGTCACTGTTTCCAGACGCCTGTACCTTCTTCCTGATCGTAAGATCGAAATGGAAGCATGGCCAGAGTGGTGTAGGTCTTTGATGATTTGGTGAACTTTCTTTGTAGCTGCATCAGTGTGGCTGGGCCAAGGATCGGTTTGGTTTTAGTTTAGAGATATAGCACAGAAAATGACCCATCAGCCTGCACCGACCAGCGATCCCCGCACATTAACACACACTAGGGACAATTTTACATTTATACCAAGCCAATTAACCTACAAACTTGTACGTCTTTGGAGCATGGAAGGAAACTGAAGATCTCAGCGAAAACCCACATAGTCATGGGGAGAACGTACAAACTCCGTACCGGCAGCACCCGGAGTCAGGATCGAACTTGGGTCTCTGGTGCTGTAAGCTCTGTAACACAGCAACTCTACCGCAGTGCCACCGTGCCGCCCTGAATCTTCAAAGGTGTGTATGCCCAGCAACCAGGAGCTGTTGATCTCTCCACCACTTTCCTGTCGTTGAAGACAGGTTTGTGGATCCTCTGCTTTTCTCTCCTGAAGTCAACAATCAGCTCCTTGGTCTCATTGACGATGAGAGCAAGATAGTTCTGGTACCATTCAATCAAATTTTCAATTTCCCATCTGTTTTCATAATTCTTATTACTCATCATAGGTATGTTACAAAACTTACCTTGAGCAGCGCTGCAGTTCTGCCGCTCCCCGTGTGCGTGACTTTGGCATCTTTCAGAGGGGGGCGTGTTTAAAGTGCCGTTTTTCTACAGACAGGGCAAATCGGTCCATGTAAGGGGATTTCGTTGCTAAAGAGAAATCGCTCCTTTGATTTATGAAGGTATTTTTAAATTACGCTAGATCATTTATTAGCTAGAGTAATTTAAAAATCAACTTCTAAAGCCGTGAGCGCCGACAACGGGAAGGATTTTACGTAGGGGAGAAAATAAAGTGCACAATTTATTTTTACATAAAAACGTACTTCTTAGGAAGCATTTAATCACATTTTCATGTTGCGAAATGGGGACAAAAAATATATACGAACTGGCAGTATTTTTCCTGCCGACTTCAACGCAAACCGCAACCTTCTAATCCACCGCATTCCACTAAAACCCACTCGCAAGTTGATTTAAATGGCCATTAATTTACAGGAATTAAACACTAAATTCCTTCCATTTGGCCTATAAATTCATGAAAATTAGATTTAAAAATCATGTTATATTGTGAATTATTGTGTGAATGTTATTTGGACTCTTAGGCAATTTAAAAATGTTTATCTTTCCTTAAGAAATAGATTGATGTTTAAATCTAGTAATTGAATTTTGTAATTAGCTACAATTAGGTAACTAACTAATTATATGCTTTAATTTCAGGTCATCCAAGTAAGATTGTTTCATATTTGTTTCAGAATGCTTCAATCTATAATAACTGAAAATGTCATTGAGTTCTCTTAATTTTTAAGAAAGCTATGGGCTTTTAACTGTGCTAGATCACAGCTTTTGAGTTAAGTCAATGGAAAGGCAATGGGGAACAAGATGCTAATTTCCGAGTATGAAAATGGCCATCACTTTTTTTAATACTTAAGATATGAAAGTAAATTAGATGTCAAATTAAACTTCTTTTTATGCTTTATCTGATGGGATAAATTGCAGACTTGATTTTTAAAATCTCAAAATGTTGTAACATTGCTACTCATCGGTGGTATCAGGTGAAGATGGCATTGGAAATGTGTCTGGCTACGCAGTCATGGCTATAGAGAGAAGATAGACACAAAATGCTGGAATAACTCAGCAGGACAGGCAGCATCTCTGGATAGAAGGAATGGGTGACTATTTGGGTCGAGACCCTTCTTCAGACTGAGACTCTCGGGAGACAGTTGCTGGGATTTGGGCACTGAGCCTTGATATGCTCCTGTGCTGCCAGTTATTGAGGAGGAAGTTCTTTGCCAATTCGCACTGATTGTGGCCTGCCGATGAGGAAACCAAGGATCCAGTTACATAAGGATGAAGGGAGCTGCATTTTTCTGAGTTTGATGATAAGTTTGGAGGGGTTGACAGCTGTGCTTGATGACCTTGAAGAAGCCTGAAGTAGTGTCGTTGACGTGAATTATTACATTTTATCCATTTATTCCTAAATCGGCAAACATGAAAGTCGAGTGAAACTGGGAAAATACACGGTCAACAAAAGGTTAGTGTATTTTGTTGTTCTTCCAGCCGTGTGGATGCACATTAGCAATTCTTCACAGCGGGACCCTCTTCCCCATATCCTGTCTTATTGGAATGCAGCACCATGACACATCCTGGCCAAGTTACTTTGCACCACAGTAAGCAGCTTTCCAATCAGTTCTCTATAATACAGCCACATAACCAGCTTGCTTAATCCTCCCCGGAGAAGAGAAGGCTATTAGTCACTTGAACCTCTGCCCCTAATCATCCAATGAACAATATCAGCCTTTGTCCTGTTTCAATGCTGCAAAAATTACATTCATGCCAAGGTCATCCCAATTAGGTGTTGTTTACAAAGTTCACCATTTGAAATGTGGACAGATCCTGCATTGCACGAGAGTGGAAAGTGTTAAGGGCCTGTCCTACTTACGCGACCTTTTCGGCGGCTGCCGGCACCTGTCATAGGTCGCCGGAAATTTGCAACATGTTGAAAATTCGGCGGTGACCAGAAAGACACTGCTGTTCTTTGGGTGACTAGGAGACCTCTCACGGTCATACAGGTGACCCCAGATGACCTTTCATGACCATACAGGCGACCCCCTGGCGACATGCCCTCTGGTGACACATAGAAACATAGAAAATTGGTGCAGGAGGAGGCCATTCGGCCCTTCGAGCCAGCACCACCATTCATTGTGATCATGGCTGATCATCCCCAATCAATAACCCGTGCCTGCCTTCTCCCCATATCCCTTGATTCCATTAGCCCCAAGAGCTCTATCTAACTCTCATTTAAATCCATCCAGTGATTTGGCCTCCACTGCACTCTGTGGCAGGGAATTCCTCAAATTCACAACTCTCTGGGTGAAAAAGTTTTTTCTCACCTCAGTCTTAAATGACCTCTCCTTTATTCTAAGACTGTGGCCCCTGGTTCTGGACTCGCCCCACATTGGGAACATTTTTCCAGCATCTAACTGGTCCTGTCTTTTTATAATTTTATATGTTTCTATAAGATTGCCTTCATCCTTCTAAACTCCAGTGAATACAAGCCTAGTCTTTTCAATCTTTCCTCATATGACAGTCCCGCCATCCCAGGGATCAATTTTGTGAACTTACGCTGCACTGCCTCAATCACAAGGATGTCCTTCCTCAAATTAGGAGACCAAAACTGTACACAATACTCCAGACACCCCGCGACATGTCGCCAGGGGTCGCCTGTATGGCCGTGAAGGGTCTCCTAGTCACCCAAAGAATCGTAGCATCCTTCTGGTTACAAATTTTCGGCGACCAATGACAGGTGCCGGCAGTCGACGCAAAGGTTGCGTAAGTGGGACAGGCCCTTAAATCCAGCGCATAGAAGATTGAAACCACAAACAGTGTTTTTTTTTTACACGCATCTGGGATGAGGTGAGCTTCTCTGTGGCATTAAGAAATGAACGCATTTCAATGAGGTAACAAAAATACATGCGCGGAGGCAGAGCCACATGGACCTAGGGTATAGAAATTTAAACCTGCCAGTTTAGGAGAGGGAGTGTGAATACATTTTCAGTGTTTCGATGAAGATATGTGCCCACGCATCCATGATCTCACTGTGCATTGATTTCAAAGATGATTAAGGGGACACCCCCACACCCATTTTAGCTGTGGAAATATCAGGAACACATCTGCAGGAAGGGTCTTGACCCGAAACGTCACCCATTCCTGCTCTCCAGATATGCTGCCTGTCCCGCTGATTTTCTCCAGCATTTTTTGTCTATGTTTGGTGTAAACCAGCATCTGCAGTTCCTTCCTACACATTTCATCTGCTCCACTGTAAAAGCTCCTCAAGAAATGACAAACGTTCTCCTCCTATAACTGAGTTCTGCAACACCCTCTCTCGCTGCTGCCCCTCTGTGATTCCTCCTCCTCCTCTCTAGCTCTGCGACCACGTTGTAACCCAGACTCGCTTTCCATTTCACACCTTACATTGCTCGTTATACCCCTCCCTATCTCTAGTTTCCCTCTCTCCCGACTCTCAGTCAGAAGAAGGGTCTCGTCCTGAAACGTCACCCATTCCCACTGTCCAGAGATGATCCATGTCCCGCTGAGTTACTCCAGCATTTTGTGTCTATCTGCAGGAACAGGAATCTGATGTAACAGGGCAATGTGTTGTTATTGGTCTGGCACTGGAAGAGGTCAGATTGATCAAAATGAAACAAGGTGTCACAGGGTACATGGTACAATTACATGGTAAACGGTAGGGAATTGAAGAATACAGTTGAACAGAGGGATCTGGAAATAACCGTGCATAGTTCCTTGAAGGTGGAATCTCATATAGATAGGGTGGTAAAGAAAGCTTTTGGTATGCTAGCCTTTATAAATCAGAGCATTGAGGATAGAAGCTGGGATGTAATGTTAAAATTGTACAAGGCGTTGGTGAGACCAAATCTGGAGTATGGTGTACA
Organism: Raja brachyura; assembly: GCA_963514005.1. The sequence continues at coordinate 62,453,126 of OY740793.1, forward strand.
ATTTTGGTCGCTCAATTATAGGAAGGATGTCAACAAAATAGAGAGGGTACAGAGGAGATTTACTAGAATGTTGCCTGGGTTTCAACAGCTAAGTTACAGAGATAGGTTAAATAAGTTAGGTCTTTGTTCTCTGGAGCGCAGAAGGTTAAGGGGGGACTTGATAGAGGTCTTTAAAATGATGAGAGGGATAGACAGAGTTAATGTGGACAAGCTTTTCCCTTTGAGAATAGGGAAGATTCAAACACGAGGACATGACTTTAGAATTAAGGGACAGAGGTTTAGGGGTAACATGAGGGGGAACTTCTTTACTCAGAGAGTGGTAGCGGTGTGGAATGAGCTTCCAATGGAAGTGGTGGCGGCAGGTTCGTTGGTATCATTTAAAAATAAATTGGATAGGCATATGGATGAGAAGGGTATGGAGGGTTATGGTATGAGTGCAGGCAGGTGGGACTAAGGGAAAAAAGTTGTTCGGCACGGACTTGAAGGGCCGAGATGGCCTGTTTCCGTGCTGTAATTGTTATATGGTTATATGGTTATATGGTACGTTCACAGTTTTGGATGCAGGTGCGCAGAACACTGAATACTCTTATTGTAATTAAGCTTGTGCCGTCCGTGGTCAATCATGCAAAAACTATGAGGCTCATATTGTGCAAAGCACAATATTGCCACTCAGCGAACATTGCCCTCACCTCCAACCAATCTGACATTGCTGCGGTGAAGGGCATATTGGCAATGGCCACCCCCAGGCAGATCTGGGAATCTCGCCCAATCTGGATAACATTCATGCTTTGCACTCAGAGAACCCCATTGAGGGCAGCACGGTGGCGCAGCGGTAGAGCTACTGCCTTCCAGCGCCAGAGACCCCATGTTCAATCCTGACTGCCGTAGCTGTCTGTACGGAGTTTGCACGTTCTCCCCGTGACCCGCGTGCGTTTTCTCCGAGATCTTCAGTTTCCTCCCACACTCCAAAGATGTACAGGATTGTAGGTTGTTTGGCTTGGTAAAATGTATAAAATGTAAAAATGTCCTTAGTGTGTGTGGGATAGTGTTAATGTGCGGGGATTGCTGGTTGGCACGGACTCAATGGGCCTAAGGGCCTGTTTCCACCCTGTAACTCTAAACTAAACAAAACTAAACTAAACTAAACAAAGTCAAGGTGTGCCAATCAATAGTGTTTGGAGATTCCAGAGTAGCTTAAAGGGGCTGTCCCACTTGGGCAACCTAATCCGCGAGTTCTGGTGAGTTTGCCCTCGACTCATACTCGCAGCATGGTCGACACGAGGTTGTAGGAGGTCTTCGTAACTCTCCTTCATGCTCGAGAGTGTTCTCCGTGTACTCGAGGCCTCAGCTAGGTCGCAGTGGGTTTTTCAATATGTTATAAAAATGGCGGCAAGTAAATAAAGGTCGCCAGGGAAAAAATTGATACTTTTTTTCTCGTCGTAGTAGGTCGGCATGTTAGTCATAGGTAATCAAGGGTAGTTGAAGGTAGTCGTAGATAGTCTTCATCATAGTCAAAAGGAGGTCGAAGGAGATAGAAGGAGGGTGTCCACTCTCCACTATTTGGTGTCCAATTTTCCCGAAGTTAGTCGTAGCTAATTGAAACTAGTCGAAGCTAGTCTTCAACATGGTTGAAGGAGGTCTTCTACATAGTCGAAGGAGGTCTTCAACATGTCATTTTTTCAAACTCTTCTAAACTCGCCAATTAGATCGCCCAAGTGGGACAGCCCCTTAATACTTTACGTAATTCTAGTACGTAATCTTGATTTAAACATAGAGGGTACAAAAAGAAGGCCATGTATGTATGCACAAGGAGGCACCTCTACTGTCTGTCAAATGTGTTCTGATGTTAGATCCTCCACCTCAAGTCATCCCTCCCACCTAAATCTCTTATCTGCAATTTTCTTTTGTGGCCAAAAATCTCAGTCTTAAATTTTGTCTACTGAGTATTCATGACCCTCAAAGGTGGAGAATTCCAAGAAGGTATTCCAAGCACTGAGTAAGGAGGTTTTTCCCTTATCTGAGTTCTCAATGGACAACTCCTTAACCTGAGAATACTCCTTAGTTCTGATTCTTTATCCTGACTAAACAGCCTCGAAGTAATCCTCCGCCAATCCTTGCAGAGTTGTGCTTGGAACAGTACATGTGGGCAAGCAAAACAGTTTCAGGAATATGTGTAAACGAGCAAGAGTGAGGAAGGCAGAAGTCAATAATGAAAATAATCTCACCATATGAGGAGATTCCCTGTGTCGGTGTCTGACAGATGTTCTCCCATGCGAGCCATATTGGAGAAACCGTGCAGATTGGCGGATGGCACAACTGGTAGAGCTTCAGCCCCATAGCACCAGAGGCCCAGGTTCCATCCCAACTTCGGGTGATGTCTGTGTGGAGTTTGCATGTTCTCCCTGTGACCATGTGGGTTTCCTCCACATCCCAAAGACGTGTGGGTGTGTAGGGTGATTGGCCTTCTAAAAATTGTCCCTAGTGCGTCGGGAGTGCATGAGAAAGTGAGATAACATAGAATTAGTGTGAACGAGTGATTAGCGGTCGGCGTGGACCCGATGGGCTGAAGGGCCTGTTTCCATGCTGTATCTCCAAACTAAACTAAAAAAATTGGCGGGTGCATTGTGGAGCTCTTTTGTTTAATCCACAGGGTTGTCAGGGTTCAATCCACACTTTACTTCTCCATCTGACCCTCATTACAACTTATAGAAACATAGAAAATAGGTGCAGGAGTAGGCCATTCGGCCCTTCGAGCCTGCACCGCCATTCAATATGATCATGGCTGATCATCCAACTCAGTATCCCGTACCTGCCTTCTCTCCATACCCCCTGATCCCTTTAGCCACAAGTGCCACATCTAACTCCCTCTTAAATATAGCCAATGAAGTGGCCTCAACTACCCTCTGTGGCAGAGAGTTCCAGAGACCCACCACTCTCTGTGTGAAAAAAGTCTACATGTGACTTGTGCAGCATTCAAGCAAGGCCTAACATTGCTCGTCCATCTCCTCCCCCCCACCCAAGTCGCACTAGCTTCTCATTTTCACACTACAAACAGCTTACAATGGCCTGTTTCCTTTATTGTCAATACTTTTTTGCATATTTTTCATTCATTGTTCTTTATCTCTCCACATCACTGTCTATATCTCTCATTTCCCTGATCCCTGACCAGTCTGAAGAAGGGTCTCGACCCGAAATGTCGCCTATCTCCTTCGCTCCTTAGATGCTGCTGCACCCGCTGAGTTTCTCCAGCTTTTTGTGTAACCCTCGATTCTCCAGCATCTGCAGTTCCTTCTTTAACACAAGGCCTAACATTAGCCCTGAACAGCAGCTCATCTTATGTCAGGGCATGTGGCTACCATTGGGACTCAACACCAATCCATGATTCCTCCTTTTAGGCAAAGTAGACCAATTCTTAAAGATTTGGTCTCCTTTTATCGATTTCTTACAAGCATATGGTGCAGCATGACCTTAGAAATTAAGTGTTACACAAAAAGCTGGAGAAACTCAGCGGGTGCAGCAGCATCTAAAGAGCGAAGGAGATAGGCGACGTTTCGGGTCGAGACCCTTCTTCAGACTGGTCAGGGATCAGGGAAACGAGAGATATAAACAGTGATGTGGAGAGATAAGGAACAATGAGTGAAAGATATGCAAAAAAGTATTGGTGACAAAGGAAGCAGGCCATTGTAAGCTGTTTGTGGTGTGAAAATGAGAAGCTAGTGCGACTGGGGAGGGGGGGGGGGGGGAGATGGAGAAGGAATGTCAGGGCCAGAGGGCTGAGGGAGAGGTGGGGGGGAGGCAGTCTGGGTTAACAGAATTGAGAAAATTCAATGTTTAAGCCCAGAGGATGCAGACTCCCCAAGCGGAATATGAGGTGCTGTTCCTCCAACTTGCGGTGTTGATCACTCTGGCCGTGGAGGAGGCCCAGGACCGAGAGGTCGGATACGGAGTGGGAGGGGGAGTTGAAGTGCTGAGCCACCGGGAGGTCGGGTTGGTTATTGCGGACCGAGCGGAGGTGTTCGACGAAATTAAGTGGTTCAGAACCAGGTGACGGGTGGGTAAGGATATTAAATAGGTACATTTCTCCTAATTTCTTTTCCTTCTTTCTTTTTTAAAAATCTCTTTAGCTTCTTCTTTCTTCTTTCTGTCTCTCTCGCTATTCGTTTCTACTCTCTTGTCTATCTATCTCTTTTTCGGGCTCTTCTTATTATATCATGAATTAGCGCCATCACCATTGCCTACGACACTCTCTATTTTCTTCTTTCTATCACCGTTCTTTTATTAGTAAATTAAAAATAAGAAGTTGTACAAGAACTGTAATATGTCTGTATGAGGCAGGTACTTAGGTACCACATTGCTGTATTTACTTCTAACAAAAATTTAAAAAAATTAAAAAAAACACCAATCCATGAATTTCGGAGGAGATGCAAGAAGCTCCAGATGTCAGTTTATACAAAAAAGACAATATATGTGGGAGTCATTCAATGGGTCAGGCAGCATTTCTGGAGAACACCGATAGGTGACCCATCTGGACTAGCACCCATTACATCCCATCACCCCCTCCACCTCCAGCCCCTTCCAACCACATTCCTTCATCTGGCTTCACAATCTGCGCATCTTCTAACCTCATCTCACACTTTTACTTTTTTTATCTCTGGCCTTTGTCAAACCATCTGCCAACCCCCACCCCCTGCACGAGATAACCACTGATGAGGTGTTTGCGCAGCAATCAACCAGAACTAGAATCATAGAAACATAGAAACATAGAAACATAGAAATTAGGTGCAGGAATAGGCCATTCGGCCCTTCGAGCCTGCACCGCCATTCAATATGATCATGGCTGATCATCCAACTCAGTATCCCGTACCTGCCTTCTCTCCATACCCTCTGATCCCCTTAGCCACAAGGGCCACATCTAACTCCTTCTTAAATATATCCAATGAACTGGCCTCAACTACCCTCTGTGGCAGAGAATTCCAGAGACCCACCACTCTCTGTGTGAAAAAATTCCTTCTCATCTCGGTCCTAAAGGATTTCCCCCTTATCCTTAAGCTGTGACCCCTTGTCCTGGACGTCCCCAACATCGGGAACAATCTTCCTGCATCTAGCCTGTCCAACCCCTTAAGAATCTTGTAAGTTTCTATAAGATCCCCTCTCAATCTCCTAAATTCTAGAGAGTATAAACCGAGTCTATGCAGTCTTTGTTCATAAGACAGTCCTGACATCCCAGGAATCAGTCTGGTGAACCTTCGCTGCACTCCCTCTATGGCAATAATGTCCTTCCTCAGATTTGGAGACCAGAACTGTACGCAATACTCCAGGTGTGGCCTCACCAAGACCCTATACAACTGAAGTAGAACCTCCCTGCTCCTATACTCAAATCCTTTTGCTATGAAAGCTAACATACCATTGGCTTTCTTCACTGCCTGTTGTACCTGCATGCCTACTTTCAATGACTGGTGTACCATGACACCCAGGTCGCGCTGCATCTCCCCTTTTCCTAATCGGCCACCATTTAGATAGTAGTCGGTTTTCCTATTTTTGCCACCAAAGTGGATAACCTCACATTTATCCACATTATACTGCATCTGCCAAACATTTGCCCACTCACCCAGCCTATCCAAGTCACCTTGCATTCTCCTAGCATCCTCCTCACAGCCAACACTGCCCCCCAGCTTAGTGTCATCCGCAAACTTGGAGATATTGCCTTCAATTCCCTCATCCAGATCATTTATGTATATTGTAAATAGCTGGGGTCCCAGCACTGAGCCTTGCGGTACCCCACTAGTCACTGCCTGCCATTGTGAAAACGACCCGTTAACTCCTACTCTTTGCTTCCTGTTTGCCAGCCAGTTCTCTATCCACATCAATACTGAACCCCCAATGCCATATGCTTTAAGTTTATATACTAATCGCTTATGTGGGACCTTGTCGAAAGCCTTCTGGAAGTCCAGATACACCACATCCACTGGTTCTCCCCCATCCACGCTACTAGTTACATCCTCGAAAAATTCCACAAGATTCGTCAGACATGATTTACCTTTCGTAAATCCATGCTGGCTTTGTCCAATGATTTCACCACTTTCCAAATGTGCTGCTATCCCATCTTTAATAACTGACTCTAGCAGTTTCCCCACTACCGATGTTAGACTAACTGGTCTGTAATTCCCCGTTTTCTCTCTCCCCCCCTTCTTAAAAAGAGGGGTTACGTTTGCTACCCGCCAATCCTCAGGAACTACTCCAGAATCTAAAGAGTTTTGAAAGATTATCACTAATGCATCCACTATTTCCGGAGCTACTTCCTTAAGTACTCTGGGATGCAGCCTATCTGGCCCTGGGGATTTATCGGCCTTTAATCCATTCAATTTACCCAACACCACTTCCCGACTAACCTGGATTTCACTCAAGTACTCCTTTGACCTGCGGTCCCCTGCTATTTCCGGCAGATTATTTATGTCTTCCTTAGTGAAGACGGAACCAAAGTAGTTATTCAATTGGTCCGCCATATCCTTGTTCCCCATGATCAACTCACCTGTTTCTGACTGCAAGGGACCTACATTTGTTTTAACTAATCTCTTTCTCTTCACATATCTATAAAAACTTTTGCAGTCAGTTTTTATGTTCCCTGCCAGTTTTCTTTCATAATCTATTTTTCCTTTCCTAATCAAGCCCTTTGTCCTTCTCTGCTGGTCTCTGAATTTTTCCCAGTCCTCTGGTATGCTGCTTTTTCTGGCTACTTTGTACGCATCATCCTTTGCTTTGATACTATCCCTGATTTCCCTTGTTATCCACGGATTCACTACCTTCCCTGATCTGTTCTTTTGCCAAATTGGGATGAACAATTTTTGTAGTTCATCCATGCAGTCTTTAAATGCCTTCCATTGCGTATCCACCGTCAACCCTTTTAGAATTGATTGCCAGTCAATCTTGGCCAATTCACGTCTCATACCCTCAAAGTTACCTTTCCTTAAGTTCAGAACCATTGTTTCTGAATTAACAATGTCACTCTCCATCCTAATGAAGAACTCGACCATATTATGGTCACTCTTGCCCAAGGGGGCACGCACAATAAGACTGCTAACTAACCCTTCCTCATTACTCAATACCCAGTCTAAAATAGCCTGCTCTCTCGTTGGTTCCTCTACATGTTGATTTAGATAACTATCCCTCATACTTTCCAAAAAATCCTCTTCCTCAGCGCCCCTGCCAATTTGATTCACCCAATCTATATGTAGATTGAAGTCACCCATTATAACTGTTTTGCCTTTGTCGCACGCATTTCTAATTTCCTGTTTTATACCATCCCCAACTTCACTACTACTGTTAGGTGGCCTGTACACAACTCCCACTATCGTTTTCTGCCCCTTAGTGTTTCGCAGCTCTACCCATACTGATTCCACATGCTCCAAGCTAATGTCCTTCCTTTCCATTGCGTTAATCTCCTCTCTAACCAGCAACGCTACCCCACCTCCTTTTCCTTTCTCTCTATCCCTCCTGAATATTGAATACCCCTGGATGTTCAGCTCCCAGCCTTGGTCACCCTGGAGCCATGTCTCCGTGATCCCAACTATATCATACTCATTAATAGCTATCTGCACGTTCAACTCATCCACCTTATTACGAATACTCCTTGCATTGAGACACAAGGCCTTCAGGCTTGTTTTTACAATGCTCTTACCCCTTTTACTTTTCACCTTGCTCCCTATTGCTTCCACCCTCGTTTTACACCCACCTGCCTCTCTGCTCTTGTACCCATCCCCCTGCCACATTAGTTTAAATCCTCCCCGACAGCACTAGCAAACACTCCCCCAAGGACATTGGTTCCATTCCAGCCCAGGTGCAGACCGTCCTGTTTGTACTGGTCCCACCTCCCCCAGAAATGGTCCCAGTGCCCTAAAAATTTGAATCCCTCCCCCTTGCACCATTTTTCAAGCCACGTATTCATCTGCAATATCCTCCTATTTCTACTCTGACTGGCCCGTGGTACTGGTAATAATCCAGAGATTATTACCTTTGAGGTCCTACTTTTGAGTTTATCTCCTAGCTCCCTAAATTCACCTTGTAGGACCTCATCCCTTTTTTTCCCTATATCGTTGGTGCCAATATGCACCACGACAACTGGCTGTTCACCCTCCCCCTCCAGAATGTTCTGCAGCCGTTCAGTAACATCCCTGACCTTTGCACCAGGGAGGCAACATACCATCCTGGAGTCTCTTTTGCGGCCGCAGAAACGCCTATCTATTCCCCTGACAATTGAATCCCCTATTACAATAGCCCTTCCCCTCTTTTTTCCCCCATCATGTGCTGCAGAGCCACCCATGGTGCCATGAACTTGGCTGCTGCTGCATTCCCCTGATGAGCCATCTCCCTCAACAGTATCCAAAATGGTAAACTTGTTGACTAGAGAGATGACCGCAGGGGACTCCTGCACTACCTGCCTACTGTTTTGCTGGCTATTGGCCACCCGCTCCCTTTCTGTCCTCTTACCTTTTACCTGTGGCGTGACCAACTCGCTGTATGTGCTGTCCACGACTTTCTCTGCATCGTGGATGCTCCAGTATGAATCCAGCCGCAGCTCCAATCGTTCAATGCGGTCTGCCAGGAGCTGCAGCTGGACACACTTCCTGCAAATGTAGTCATCAGGGACACCGACCATATCCCTGATCTCCCACATGTTGCAGGCTGAGCAAACCATGGGACCAATCTCCACTGACATCTTACTCCCAAATTACTCTATTAAATATATATATATATTTTTTTTATTTTATTTTATTTTATTTTTTTATTTTTATTAAACACAAAACTTTATTCTTTAAACTTTACTAATAAATAACGAATCCCTAACACCCAGAGTCCTTAGCTCCCAGAGTCCTTAGCACCCAGAATCCTTAAACCTGAAGGCAGAAATGGAGAAATGTAAACCCCGGGTTGCAGCCAATCAGCTGCTTCCTCTGGTCCTCTTCAACCAATCAGAGGCTACACAGATTCCCCACCAGATTCCCTCACTGGAATATGGAACGTTGCAGCTGCTGGTCTCACACAGCGCAGGTAGCTCCACCCTCACTGACCCACGGCTCCCCGGGCCTCTGTGAAAAGCAAGCCCCGCGCTAGGTTTATACTCACAGCGCAGGTAGCTCCACCCTCTGTCTCCAACGGCTCCCCGGGCCTCTGTGAAAAGCAAGCCCCGCGCTAGGTTTATACTCACAGCAGGTAGCTCCACCCTCTGTCTCCAACGGCTCCCCGGGCCTCTGTGAAAAGCAAGCCCCGCGCTAGGTTTATACTCACAGCAGGTAGCTCCACCCTCTGTCTCCAACGGCTCCCCGGGCCTCTGTGAAAAGCAAGCCCCGCGCTAGGTTTATACTCACAGCAGGTAGCTCCACCCTCTGTCTCCAACGGCTCCCCGGGCCTCTGTGAAAAGCAAGCCCCGCGCTAGGTTTATACTCACAGCAGGTAGCTCCACCCTCTGTCTCCAACGGCTCCCCGGGCCTCTGTGAAAAGCAAGCCCCGCGCTAGGTTTATACTCACAGCAGGTAGCTCCACCCTCTGTCTCCAACGGCTCCCCGGGCCTCTGTGAAAAGCAAGCCCCGCGCTAGGTTTATACTCACAGCAGGTAGCTCCACCCTCTGTCTCCAACGGCTCCCCGGACCTGACAGTATGAACACTGACTTCTCCAATTTTTCAGTAATAACACAAATCCTCAGCTCCCCTATTTTTCCTCCTCTCATCCCTGTCTCCCACCTGGACTTGCATCCATTTGTCCCACTATCACCAGCCCTTTCTCCTCCCCCCTTTGACCTACATTTCTTCCACTGGCCTCACATTTCACACCACTTCTCTCCTTTCAACTTTTTGTTTTCTCTCTATCTCTACCCTTTATCCACTCATCTGCTAATCAATTCCCCCCTCACCTGTATCCACCTATCACTTGCCAGCCTTAGTCCCACCCTCCCCCGACCTGGTCCCCCAGAGATACTGCCTGACTCGCTGTTACTCCAGCACTTTGTGCTTTTGTTGTAAACCAGCATCTGCAGAATCTTGTGCCTGTCCAGCGTATTCTCTTTCCCAGTTCTGAACAACAGATATGAGAGGCTAAATGATTTGCCTTTTCACAAGTGCTGTCTCACCTGCTGGGTGCGTCCAGCATTTTCATTTTTATCACAAGAACAATATTCAGTTGTGGGTGCACCTGAAAGAAAAATAATTGAATTGAATCGAAAACATTATAGTCACATTATCTTCTCTCCCCCCCTCCACAACCCCCCTCTCCCCCTTCCTCCCCTTCCCCCCACCTTCCTCCCCCCCCTTCCTCCCCCCCCTTCCTCCCCCCCCTCCTCCCCCCCTCCTCAACCTCCCTTCCTCCCCCCTTCCCCCCCTTCCCCCCTTCCAACCCCCCCTTCCCCCACCTCCCTTTCCTCTCCCTCTCTCCCTCTCTCCCTCTCTCCCTCTCTCCCTCTCTCCCTCTCTCCCCCTCTCCCCCTCTCCCCCTCTCCCCCTCTCCCCCTCTCCCCCTATCCCTCTCTCCCTCTCTCCCTCCCTCCCTCCGTAAAAGCAATGCTGCGATTTATGGAGTAATATGAGGATATTTTGTAAATTAGTGAAAGTAAGAAGATTGAAGATTTTTGTATAGAATGAAAATATACAATGTCTTTTGGGACATAGAGGGGCTGCAACCCTCTGTTTGATCCCTGTGCAAAAACATTGTCATTTTTTAATCTTCAAACTGATTGGTAGCAAACTGATTGAAGTTCAACGTATTTACTAAACTCGAGTTGTCTTTGGGGAGATATATCTCATGCTGCTCTTTCACAATGACCCAAGTACCACCTCCCTGACACACAATATTTTCTTTGCGTGTTAGTTTTGGATGCAAAGATGAAACCGGGCTCCGCTGCTCAAAGGCTCGGTTGCCAGCTAAGCGCACACAGATAGATCCCATGATCCAAACTCCAACTCCTTGACAGGAAACTGATCTTCTGACCTCATCTGGGAGGGTGAGAGTGGTGTTTGGATTCCTCAGCTGCAGCCTCATGCTGTTTGTTGCAATCCCAGCTTCGCCCTGATTGAATAAACAGTGTGCAGAAAGATGAGAGGCTCACAATTGCAGCAAAGCTTAGTCTGCCAAGTCTGATTGATGTTGTGTGCGCCATGGTAATGCATTAACACAGCTCTTGACGATTGTGGTTCGATTGCCCGGGCCCTCCCAAGATCCTATATAAACAGCTGCTCGGAGTTTAGTATTCACCTAGTAAAACCTTAAAAATATTCCTGAAGATGAATTTAAAATTCCAGGTGAGTCGTGTATCAAAACTAAAAATTCTAATGTTATTTTCAGCAACTTGAGATAAACGTATTCAGTCTTTACTTTTTCCTTTGCAACATGATTCCTAATTAGGACATGCAGAAAAACCTGTTTAGAAAAAACCCCGATATAAGCAGCTGCATCAGGACTTAGTCCCGTCACGGCTTGGACTCAAAATGTTGACAATTCCTTCACCACCACAGGTGCTGCCACCACCATGCAAATCCTCCAGCAGTTTGGATTTTGCTCCAGATTGTAACAACTGGTGGTTTGAAGAGCCTGTTTCCATGCTGTATCTCTAAATTAAACTAAACCAAATTATTACTGCAGTCTCATGTGCTTCCCGATAAAAACACCTACTTCTGTCAGCAGATTCTCCATTTCTCAATTTATCCAGAATTTCTGATTATGAATTGAATCCTTTGGGTAGCATAGTGGTGCAGCGACAGAATTGCTGCCCCACAGCGACAGAGACCCATGTTCGATCCTGACTACGGGTGCTGTCTGTACAGAGTTTGTACATTTCCCTGTGAGCGCATAGGTTTTCTCCAGGCGCTCCGGTTTCCTTCCACACTCCAAAGACATGCAGGTTTGTAGGTTAACTGGCTTTGGTAAAATTGTAAATGGTTGCTAGTGTTTGTAGGATAGTATTAATGCGCTGGGATCGCTGGTCAGCGTGGAGTTGGTGGGCCGAAGGACCTGGTTCCATGTTGTATCTCTAAACTATACTAAACGAAACTAAATTACAGAGGGGTAAGTATTAGTTAAGTGAGATACAGATGACAAATAGGATGTAATGAGGGAAGAAGTGAAAGTACCTCTTATGGCAGGAAACATTTTGGTATTGGTAGTGGTCTGTTATTGTCATGTGTATCGAGATGTAGACAAAGTTTATGTTTTCATTCTATCCAATTAAATCAGATAATCTATATTACTAAAAGTCTCATCTTGACCACTTCTTGTTGCACTGCATTTTGATTTTAGAAAAAACGCTGCCACTTACGGTTGTGATTTTTGGCCATCTTACTCAGAGATCCCCTCCGCTGGTCAGGACAAGAGGATTTTTCCCATCAATGAAAAATAAAAATAAAAATGTTTTAAAAATGTTGAGATTCTCTCCCCTGTCAATCACACCACAAAGGCCACGCTCCTTCTGTTGGGCGGGGGGAGGGACTATAAAACCCGAAAGTGTTGAGTGCCTCAGTCAGTCTCCGCAAGATGGGGGAGAGCGAGAGGGTCATGTCTCTCAGTCTGAGCTGTGAATAACACTGAATACATGTCTACTAAACTGTGAGTGCCCTGAATGCGGTTTGAAAATGTAGTTTGAAAATGCAAAAGTGTTTTTTGGTTTGAAAATGCCTCCGTGTTCTTTGCTTTGAAAACGCTGCAGTGTTGCCTTTGCTTTGAAAATGCCTCATTGGAAAGTGGTTGGTGTTGCCTTGTATATAATTAATAGTCTAATCTTGACTGCTTCCTGTTTGTGCTGTATATTGATTTTAGAAAAAACGCTATCACGTACGGCTGTGATTTGTGGCCATATTACTCAGTGTCCCCTTCCGGGTGCCAATGATGCATCAATTAAAAATACAAGAGTTATTACTGTTAAAAAAATGTTGAGATTCTCTCTCCTGTCAATCACGCCATGAAGGCCCCTTCTGGCGGGAGGGGGAGGGATTATAAACCCGGAAGTGTGGGCGTGGCTCATTCTCTGCAAGATGGGGGAGGGAGAGGTCACGACTCTCTGCCTTTAGTGGCCTTGCACCCGGCTTGAAATAGCATGAAACTGCACTTGAATTCAGTGGCTTTGCACCCTGCTTGAAATAGCATGAAACTGCACTTGAATTTGGTGGCCTTGCACCCTGCTTGAAGCGGCATGAAATTGCATTTGAATTTGGTGGCCTTGTACCCTGCTTGAAGTGGAATTTCAAGGAATAACCGTGAGTCAACTGCCAGCCCACAAGCCGTGAGTGAGTGAGCTGCCAGAACACCAGGCTTGAGTGACAGAGCCGCCAGCCCAAAAATCCATTCGGTCACAATGTCCATACTAGCCCTCTGGAAACCAGTCCCTTCAGCCCACAACACCCATAACAGCGCTCCAGACCCCCCCCCCCCCCCCCCCCCACTGGCCACCAATATTGGAATTGGTGGAGAGGTGGAATATTGCGTTGGGGGACCAGTGCTCCCATGTGAAGCCAACTTAGTCCAGTACTATATATGAATACTATCAAGCCATACACAAGTATAACAAGTGCAGCAAAGAAAAATGCCAGAATACAGTATATAGTTTTCAGCATTGCCATGTTAGAGTTCCAGAAAAATAATTTAATGTCCACAATGAAGTATGAAGGAAGATTAGAGCTACACTGTTTTGCATGCTAGATATATATAAATATGATTAGTTTTTATATATTTTTATACATATAGGAAATTACTGGTTTCAGGCAGGCCAAATAACTCACTTCCTTTCCATTTCCATTTCAAGCACAGGGCATGCCAAACAATACATTTCAATTTCCATTTCAATTTCATGCACAGGGCAGGCCAAACAACTCATTTCATTTTCATTTCATTTCCATCTCCATTTCCATTGCAGTTTCAAGCATAGGGCAGGCAAAACAACTCACTGCATCTTCATTTCATTTCCATTTCCACTGCAGTTTCAAGCACAAGACAGGCCAAACAGCTCATTGCATTTTGTTTTCATTTCCATTTCCACTGCAGTTTCAAGCACAGGGCAGGCCATGCAGCCCATTGTATTTTCATTTCATTTCCATTTCCACTGCAGTTTCAAGCACAGTGCAGGCCAAACAGCTCATTGCATTTTCATTTAATTTCCATTTCCATTGCAGTTTCAAGCACAGGGCAGGCCAAACGGCCCATTGCCTTTTCATTTCATTTCGATTTCCACTGCAGTTTCAAGCACAGGGCAGGCCAAACAACTCATAGAAACATAGAAACATAGAAAATAGGTGCAGGAGTAGGCCATTCGGCCCTTCGAGCCTGCACCGCCATTCAATGTGATCATGGCTGATCATCCAACTCAGTATCCCGTACCTGCCTTCTCTCCATACCCCCTGATCCCTTTAGCCACAAGTGCCACATCTAACGCCCTCTTAAATATAGCCAATGAACTGGCCTCAACTACCTTCTGTGGCAGAGAATTCCAGAGACTCACGACTCTCTGTGTAAAGAATGTTTTCCTCATTTCGGTCCTAAAGGAATTCCCCCTTATCCTTAGACTGTGACCCCTTGTTCTGGACTCCCCCAACATCGGGAACAATCTTCCAGCATCTAGCTTGTCCAACCCCTTAAGAATTTTGTAAGTTTCTATAAGATCCCCCCTCAATCTTCTAAATTCCAGCGAGAACTCAATTCATTTTCATTTCATTCCCATCTCCATTTCCATTGCACTTTCAAGCACAGGGCAGGGAAACCAACTCATTGTATCTTCATTTCATTTCCATTTCCACTGTAGTTTCAAGCACAAGACAGGCCAAACAGCTCATAGCATTTTGTTTTCATTTCCATTTCAACTGCATTTTCAACACAGGGCAGGCCAAACAGTCCATTGTATTTTCATTTAATTTCCATGTCCACTGCAGTTTCAAACACAGGGAAGGCCAAACAGCTCATTGCATTTTCATTAAAGGCGAACAAATAATTTATTGAGAGTACATTGCAGACTCACAGTTCAGTTGATTCACAGCTTAGAATCACAGTTGTGGCCTCTCCCTCACGATCTTCCAGAGTGACCAAATCACATCCAGGCATCCAGGGACCTGTTCCCCCCGGAAGGGGCGTTACAATCATCATTGTGATTGACAGGCGAGAGGGCCAATTAGCTGATCTCATGATTTTTTTAAACACTCATAATGTTTTTATTTTTCATTGATTGGAGAAATCCTCGGGGCTGCCTCAGCGGAGGATGACTGGGAGTAAGATGGCCAAAAATCATAGTGATACAGGGTAGCGTTTTTTCTAAAATCAATATACAGCACAGACAGGAATTGATCAAGACTTTTAGTTATATAATTATATATCACAGATAGATACAAATAGCTGGAGTAACTGTGGGTCGGGCAGCATCTCTGGAGAAAAGGAAAAAGAATAGGTGCAGTTTCAGGTCGAAACACTTCTGTCCTTCTGAAGAAGGGTCTCAACCCAAAATGTCACCTATTACTTTTCTCCAGATATGCTGTCCGTATGTATACATACCTTCATAAATAGAAAGAATGGTATGTTTTAGTCTTTTAAATCAAACTTTTGGAATGTCATTTATATCCTAAGAATTTCTGGCTAGAAAGGGTGGCACGGTGGCACAGCTGTAGAGTTGCTGCCTTTTGCTGCATTTGTATAGGGCTCTGGTGAGACCACATCTGGAGTATTGTGTACAGTTTTGGTCTCCTAATTTGAGGAAGGACATCCTTGTGGTTGAGGCAGTGCAGCGTAGGTTCACGAGATTGATCCCTGGGATGGCGGGACTGTCATATGATGAAAGATTGAGAAGACTAGGCTTGTATTCACTGGAGTTTAGAAGGACGAGGGGGGATCTTATAGAAACATATAAAATTATAAAAGGACTGAACAGGTTAGATGCAGGAAAAATGTTCCCAATGTTGGGTGAATCCAGAACCAGGGGCCACAGTCTTAGAATAAAGGGGAGGTCATTTAAGACTGAGCTGAGAAAAAACTTTTTTACCCAGAGAGTTGTGAATTTATGGAATTCCCTGCCACAGAGGGCAGTGGAGGCCAAATCACTGAATGGATTTAAGAGAGAGTTGGATAGAGCGCTAGGGGCTGGTGGACTCAAGGGATCTGGGGAGAAGGCAGGCACGGGTTATTGATCGCGAACGAGCAGCCATGATCATATTGAATGGCAGTGCTGGCTCGAAGGGCAGAATGGCCTCCTCCTGCACCTATTTTCTATGTTTCTATGTTTCTGCCTTACAGCGCCAGAGACCCGGGTGCGATCCAGACTACGGGTGCTGTCTGTACGGAGCTTGTACGTTTTCCCCGTGACTTGCGTGGGTTTTCTCCGAAATCTTCGGTTTCCTCACACACTCCAAAGATGTACAGGTTTGTGGCTTGGTATAAAATGTAAATTGTCCCGAGTGTGTGTAGGATAGTGCTGGAGATAGTGACCGAAGGGCCTGTTTTCGTGCTGTGTTTCTAAACTAAACTAAACTAAACTGAACTGAGTTAATATTGTCAGTTTGGCCTGAAACTTGAGTGAAGCTTGAGTGACGTTGTTTGGGTAATTACACAGCTGCAATATCTGTCAATATCTAAGTTGAGTGCGCAGTGCGGGGTAGTAATGCGGACTGATAGTTCCTTCTGTGTAGTGCGAGGACTAGTATTGAAAGCATATTAAATCTGATCACTGAACGCTGAACATTGAAACAAAGGGACCCTCCACCATGTCCCCTGTCAGTCCCAACTTTCCATAGTATTTTCAATCATATCTTAAAAAATTTCTCATAGGAGAAATGCTCATCCAAATTTGCCCTGCAAAATATTTTCCGTGAGGGACATATGCAAGAGGAAAATCAATCTCATTTTGTACCAGCAGTAAGCCTACCTTTTGGTACTTTAAAGAGCCAGATTTATGAGTGTTTGATCAATATCAATATCAGTTAGAAATCTTAAGCTTTTTTGGACAGCGAGTCCTGGGAAGATGCCTGTGGCTTCCCAGCACTGTTTACACCGGCCGCAGCTGAAAGTTGGAAGTATTCGGGGAAAGGAGAAGACCTCCCAGCTCTTCTTCAACCTTTAAAAGTCAGCCTTACTGCACCAGTTTGCAACTGTTCCAGTTTCGACTAGCTTGCTCAAGGTAGTTGCCAGTTGCTACCAGTTCTGTGCTGGAAACATGAGAACAGGACTGCGTTCATTGAAATCACTAAATAATATGTCACACCTTGACCCTCAGAGACTGCAGGCAATGGGAATAGTTTATTCCATCAATCTAGGGTGGATTTGAATTGAGTTTCCGAGGCCAGCATTCTTCCACTTCCCCACAAAACCAATTTAACTTACTCGGCAAATGTGCGAATGGGGAAAACAAGTCAGTTCCGGAGAGTGTAATACTAGAAGCACAGGTTTTGTGCAATGCTGCAATCATTCCCTTTCTAGACATGCAGAACAAGATCCTATGAACACTGAACAGGTTCTTATGGCCTCTTCAACTCTACATTTAATCTTGTACAAGCGTAGCCCCTTGATGTGCATCGCAAGTATGTAATTATTGTTCACAGATTGGAGAGAATGTTTCCACCAGTGAGAGAATCCAGGACCAGAGGCCTCAACTGTGATAATAAAAGGACATACCTTTAGAAAGGAGATGAGCAGGAATTTCTTTAGTCAGAGGGTGGAAAATCTGTGAACGTCATTGCCACTGACGGCTGTGGAGGCCAAGTCAATGGATATTTTAAAGACCGAGATTGACAGATTCTTGATTAGTACAGGTTTCAGGAATTATGGGGAGAAGGCAGGAAAATGGGGTTGAGAGGGAAAGAAAGATCAGCCAGGATTGAATGGCGGAGTAGACTTGATGGGCTGAATGGCCTAATTGTGCTCCTAGAACTTATGGCAGTTACTTTAAAGTGGCATGCATACAGGTTAGAGTTTAGAAGAATGAGAGGGGGACCTCATAGAAACATACAGAATAGTGAAAGGCTTGAATAGAGTGGAATGATAGATCAGCCATGATTGAATGGCAGAGTAGACTTGATGGGCTGAATGGCCTAATTCTACTCTTATTTCATATCTTATGACCTTATGACAGCCATATTGACATGTCCTACTCTATTCCAGCAAACAAGTCTGGAAAATATAGACATCAGTCTGAAGAAGGGTTTTGGCCTGAAAGGTTGCCTATTTCCTTCGCTCCATAGATGCTGCTGCACCCGCTGAGTTTCTCCAGCACTTTTGTCTACCCCTGGAAAATATAGGTTGCCCTGCTGAGTGAGAGTGAAGGGTCACAAATTCAGAGCATTTATCCATTTCATGTCCCCTCTCCAGTTCTGTGTGTCCACCATCCCACTGAAAAGAATCCTGAGCTGTTGCGAATCAAAGAATCACTGCACGGCCCTTTAGTCGAGTTTTTGTTAGTAATCAACTGCATATTGTATAGTTCTTCCAATGGTTTAATGTGAGTGTGTTGTGAAGCTTTCAGGTGTATGTGTTGGATTATGATCATGTGTCCAGCTGAGACGTGGGCACCGGAAAGCCACAAGATGGAAGGCAAATGGTAAACATGCCACTTACTGAGCCACGCCATTTTGTGCCAGTGTCAATCTCAACAAATCTGCACCGACTGTACGTGAGCTCTCAATGAAAGACCTTCCCAAGTCTATCCCCATTATCATTCTAGTCCAGATTATTTGTTGATTTCTTAAATAAATATTTGAAATTATTCTGTTATAAATTTTCTTTTGTAAATCTGGGCAATTTCTTGCATTTATTGTGTATAACATTTTATATGCCTTGCATCAAACAATGAATTTGAGAGTTTTGTCTGATGCCAGTGCTAGTTTCCCTGGGCCGTGATGACATGTATTTATAACCATATAACCATATAACAATTACAGCACGGAAACAGGCCTTCTCGGCCCTTCCAGTCCGTGCCGACCATTTATTTTCTCCTAGTCCCATCTACCTGCACCCAGACCATACCCCTCCATTCCCTTCCCGTCCATATACCTATCCACTTTACTTTTAAATGTTAAAATCGTTTAAAATTATTTCCACAGTTTTAAAGATCACATTAAGCCCTGACTCAAAATTAATTATATTTGGGGTTTTAGATTCAAATCAAATTTTAACAGTATATCAAAGAAATTTTCTGGATTACTGTTTAATAATTGGAAAAAAATTAATATTACAATTCTGGAAGGGACCATTATCCCCGACAATTAAAATGTGGACAGCGGAAATGTTGGAGACATTACAATTGGAGAGAATTAGATTTATCCTAATGGATAAACCTGAGATTTTTGAACAAATATGGTCTCCATTCATTGATTATATGAAGGGGTAGCTGGGCTCAGCATTGAAACTCAATGAGTACCCGGTGGAAAGATCAAACAAAAATGTTTAAGATCAGATTTATATACTTGTCTATATATTATAATTAGAAATTGTTCCACTCATTGACAAGTTGTAACCGTTTACTTTTCCACAAGTATTTTTATTTTTTATTTTTTTGTTTTTTGTTTTTGTTTTTCTCTTTTTTTCTTTTTTTTCTTCTCTCTCTTCTTTATATTAATCAACTATAATCACACTCTTATAATTATTCACTATTCTTTCTTTATACTTTTTTCACTCTATAAAAAAAAGTGAGGCCAATATATATATTTTGTTAACATTTATATAATTTTGGAAAGATGTATCAACTATATTTGGAAAAAAATGCTATATTATTTGTTATATGTGTGGCCTCTAATAAAAATATATTCCAAAAAAAAAAATAATAAATGTTAAAATCGATCCTGCCTCCACCACTTCTGCTGGAAGATCATTCCACACAGCCACCACTCTCTGAGTAAAGACGTTCCCCCTCATGTTACCCCTAAACTTCTGTCCCTTAATTCTCATGTCATGCCCTCTTATTTGAATCTTCCCTACCCTCAATGGGAAAAGCTTATCCACGTCAACTCTGTCTATCCCTTTCATCATTTTAAAGACCTCAATCAAGTCCCCCCTTAACCTTCTGCGCTCCAAAGAATAAAGACCAATTTGTTGCAGCTTTACCTATTGCCTATTCATGCGTACAGGATGCACTTTCTTCCCCTTGTCACATGCCGTTAGCTCCCTGTCCAAGCTTGTTCTGCTGTTTTTGACTGTTTTGAGTAATATTTTGTTAGAGAGTTCAGGATTTTGATTCAGTAAAGTTGAAAGAAATGTGACTTGCCAACATCTCAGATCTGAATGTGATGCACACGATACTGTTTTGCTGCTGCTTTTATTGTTTTCAGTGATAAAGGTAGAGGAGTTGGTCGGTTCAGCTACATCTCTGTAGTGTAAGCTATACGTAATGCACTCTGCAGGCAAAGTGCTGGTGATGGTGAGGTGGCCCTGCCGATGATTCAATGCTACTTTATTCTCAGGTGTACCTAGGTACAGTGAAATGTTGTGTTTTGCATCGAACCTGGTAAAACCGTATAGCAGACCGAGGCACTAAACAAGTGTCAAAGTCAAGTCAAAGTCAAAGTTTCCTTTATTCCTGAACAAAATGTCATTGCCTTGCAGTCACACATATAACAACATAACAAAAACACACAATAAACACACATTTATCAAGCACCACAGTGAGTTCACTAGGCACCTCCTCACTGTGTCTTAAAGTCTTTGTCTCTTCCCTCCTTGTTCTTCCTCTGCGTCGAGGCGATCCAGGCCTCCGATGTTGTGACCCCGCCGGGTGATGGTAAGTGAGTCAGTCCCGCGGCTGAATCCGAGCTCCGTGAACGGGCCGGTTTAAACTCCGCGGCCCTGGGGCGGTCAAAGCTGCCGAAGCTGCCGCCCTCCAGTCCAGCGGACGCAGCCGTCATTGCGGGAGCTCCGGAAAAACACAGGTCACCAACCTGTGACCTGCGAGCTCCTGACGATGTCGTCCACTGGACTCGTGGCTGAGCTTCCGAAACGCCGCCGGAACGCTGCCGGAACGCCGCGACAGCCCCGAAGTCTGGCCGCCACCGCCGCTGGAACGCTGGAACGCTGCCACAGCTCCGAAGTCTGGCCGCCACCGCCGCTGGAACGCTGGAACGGTGCCACAGCTCCGAAGTCTGGCCGCCACCGCCGCTGGAATGCTGGAACGCCCCCACAGCTCCGAAGTCGGGTCCGCCGCCGGAACGCCGCCACAGCTCCGAAGTTGGGCCGCCGCCGCCGCTGGAACGCTGGAACGCTGCCACAGCTCCGAAGTCTGGCCGCCACCGCCGCTGGAACGCTGGAACGGTGCCACAGCTCCGAAGTCTGGCCGCCACCGCCGCTGGAATGCTGGAACGCCCCCACAGCTCCGAAGTCGGGTCCGCCGCCGGAACGCCGCCACAGCTCCGAAGTTGGGCCGCCGCCACCGCAGGAATGCCGGAACGCCGGAACACCGCCACAGGTCCGAAGTCGGGTCCGCTGCCGTACGCCGGAACACTGCCACAGCCCCAAGGCTGCCAGCTCCACCATTAGGCCTCAGCGCAGACAGAGACGGAGATAGGGGACACGACAAGAAAAAGTCGCATCCCCCCCAAGGAAGAGACTAAAACCATGTTTCTCCCCCCCCCCCCCCACACACACATATACAACTAATAAACTAAATTTAACTAAAACAGACAAAAGAAAACAAAAAAAAAGAAAAAACAGACGGACTGCAGGTGAGCCGCAGCTGCCAGGCAGTGCCGCCACTTCCGGATCTCGAAGTGTCGCTACGTCTTGGAGCCGGCAAAGTTACAAAAGTTCACCGGACAGTCCTATCCACTGCCTGGCCCACACGTGGCATCAGCACCCCCACCCCTCCCCATCCCCTGCTGGGACCCCCTTCCTTCTCGCCGGCCCCTACTGGGTTCCCATTCATTTCCGGCAGCCCACCACTGGGTCCCCCCCTTCAAGTTCCACAGTTCCCCACTTGGTCCCCCTTCAATGGGTGGCCATTGATGTATGCCTTCACCTACTGGATGATGCTGATAATCTTGTGTGTTTTTCCAAAAGCACTAACCCAGGCATGTGCTGAGTATTGGGAGTTTGTAGAGGAGCTGTTCATTACTGGAATGAGTCATTGAATGAGTTAGTAATATTATTCAGATTAACATCAAATGACAGATTCTAACTTATCTTTTAGTCTGTCCGTATTGGTGGATATGTGTGATCCTCGATAACAATCAGCACGGGAGCACCTCAAGTCTGCGTGCTCAGCCCCCTGCTGTACTCACTCCATATTCATGACTGCGTAGCCGGACACAGTGCGAACTGCATCATCAAGTTCGCCGACGACACCACTGTTGTGGGACGAATCACTGATAGGGATGAGTCAGAGTATAAAAGAGAGATCGACCGATTCATCAAATGGTGCCAGCACAATAGCCTGGCTCTCAACACCAGCAAAACCAAGGAACAGATTGTGGACTTTGGAAGGGGTAGGATGGGGACCCACAGTGCGTTTATATCAACGGGTCAATGGTGAATAGGGTCAAGAACTTCAAATTCCTGGGCGTGCATATTTCTGAAGATCTCTCTTGGTCCCAGCACACTGATGCAATCACAAAGAAAGCACATCAGCACCTCTACTTCCTGATTACGGAGGTTGGTCTGTGAAGGAGGACTCTCTCGAACTTCTACATGTGCACAGTAGGGAGCTTGCTGACCGGTTGCATCATGGCTTGGTTCGGCAACCTGAGCGTCCAGGAGCGGAAAAGACTACAAAAAGTTATAAACACTGCCCAGTCCATCACCGGCTCTGACCTTCCTTCCATCAAGGGGATCTATCGCAGTCGCTGCCTTAAAAAGGCTGGCAGCATCATCAAGGACCCACACCATCCTGGCCATACACTCATCTCTCCGCTGCCATCAGGTAGAAGATACAGGAGCCTGAAGTCTGTGACATCCAGACTCAGGAACAGCTACTTCCCCAAAGCCATCAGATTATTAAACACAACTTCAAACAAACTATGTACTATAACAGCCTATTGCACTTTATCTGTTTATTGAATGTGTGTATATGGGTATATGGACATACTGATCTGATATGCATTAATGACTACAATCTCCTGTTGTGCTGTCCATTGTCCTATCTGGGACACATGACTATAAACTCTCTTGAATCTTGAATCGAGTCCATCCTAAAGTGTATGGAAGTGGAAGCGGGTGCTCTTTGTGATGAACCTGGTTCTCTGGATAGGACAGGACCATTGGGTTTGCTCAGCTTTGTACAATGGATCGACAGCAACGATTCGCTTTTAACCTTTTCACCATTTCACTTTAACATCCTAAGGAAATCATCACTAATTTAACATAGGGACCAAAGCGGGGGATACAATTACTGTAGCCTAACATGAAACAATGTAAAATCATGTTAAAGGGTGTCACAGTGGCGAAGTGGTAGAGTTGTTGCCTTACAACACCAGGGACCTGGGTTCAATCCTGACTACAGGTGCTTGTCTGTATGGAGTTGGTACCGTCTCCCCATGACCTGTGTGGGTTTTCCCCAGGATCTCCGGTTTCCTCCCACACTCCAAAGATGTACAGGTTTGTAGGTTATTGGCTTCTGAAAATTGTAAAATTTGCCTTAGTGTGACAATAGACAATAGGTGCAGGAGTAGGGCATTTGGCCATTCGAGCCAGCACCACCATTTAATGTGATCATGGCTGATCATCATCAATCAGTACCCCGTTCCTGCCTTCTCCCCATATCCCCTGACTCCACTATTTTTAAGAGCCCTATCCAGCTCTCTCTCGAAAGCATCCAGAGAACCGGCCTCCACCGCCCTCTGAGGCAGAGAATTCCACAGACTCACAACTCTCTATGAGAAAAAGTGTTTTCTCGTCTCCGTTCTAAACGGCTTACTCCTTATTCTTAAGGGCCTGTCACACTAGCGCGCGATTAGACGTGACAAGCGCGACAAATTCGGACGCGGGGGTCGCGTGGGGGTCAGGCGATCCCGGTGCGAGTGAAGGGCCTGTCCCACTAGCGCGCGATTACACGCGCGACGTCCGAAGGAAGGACGTTATTTTTCATCACGTGACGATGCGCATGAGCATGCGCGTTGCACGACGTCGGGCAGTGACGTCATCACGCAACGCCACGCTGAAGACGCACAACGTCAAAACGTCATCACGTTCCGCGCGACAGGATTTTGCCGCGCGTAATTTTTAAGCAGTGTCGGTTTTTGGACACTACGCGCGATGTCGACACCAGCTCCACACGAGTCCGCGGAACTCCACGAGACTCCGGCGATCGCAGTGGGACAGGGTCACGCGAGGCCGGACGACTAAAGCGACCACGGTAGGTCGCGCTTGTCGCGTCTAATCGCGCGCTAGTGTGACAGGCCCTTTAGACTGTGGCCCCTGGTTCTGGACTCCCCCAACATCGGGAACATGTTTCCTGCCTCTAGCGTGCCCAAACCCTTCACAATCTGATATGTTTCAATGAGATCCCCTCTCATCCTTCTAAACTCCAGAGTGTGTAAGATAGTGTTAATGTGAGGGGACTGATGGTCGGCGCGGACTCGGTGGGCCGAAGGGCTCGTTTCTGTGCTGTATCTCAAAACTAAACTAAACCAAATATGGAAAAAAATCGTCACCTATGAAAATTCTTAGTGTATGAAGTTCAGTTTTAGAATCAACCAAGGAAAACAGATTATTGTAAAAAAGGATAATTAAATTAAAAAGAATAGATTCTGGCAGAGTGAACACAATAGTTGATGGGGGTTAATGGCATGTTCATAAGTTAATCACTGAACATGCCAAGTTTAAATAACTCGCCTTATGTCATAATGACCTGCTAAATATTAAACTGAAATAATGTTATTAAACCTTAATTTTAAATATATATATTTGGGGGTCAAAAGGAAATGGTTCATAAATCCTTATTCTGTTCTCTAACTGAATGCATTTCTTGATTTTTCTTAACCTTAAAAGAACAGCTACTTTACAGAATCATTTGACTAAATTAACATTGGGAGTGCCACGGTTAGAAAAAACAAGGGGAAGGTTTATTTTGGCCAATCCACTGGATATAAATTGTAGAATGAAATTGGAACCTGACACATTTGTTTGCATCATATGACTCTCACGGGGACTTTATTACAATACAATATTGCATTATATCAACATGATGTAATAAACAAGCAATTCTATATGCTCTGTATTAATTATGCAAAGATCACCAAGTCCCCATTTTATTTAGAATTGTACAGAAGAAAAACAAACACTTTACACGCTTGTATCCATCTTGTTTAATCCCTCTGCTCTTCTGGTATTCTTCATTTGTGACCAATAACCAAATTTCCCTTTCAAATGAATTTCTGTTTTCTCCCTGAACTAATTTATGGTGGGGAATTACATATTTCTCATCAGTGCAGCAATCTCTAGTTTCATTCATGACTCACAGATGAAAGGATATGTCCAAAGGAACTGCAGATGCTGGTTTACAACGAAGATGGACACAAATTGCTGGAGTAACTCCGAGGGACAGGCAGCATCTTTGGATTGAAGGAATGGGTGACGTTTCAGGACGAGACCCTTCTTCAGATTGAAAGAGTCAGTTGTATTTTTGACAGCAAAGATTCTATTGCTACACATTTTGTTATCATTTTGCACAATGACCAGAAAATTGGTCTTGGCAAAGGCTTCCCTTAGAGTCTAGACTCAACAGAACATGGAGTGTGATTCATTACTTGTCTCAGCTAAATTCAATCCCCTTCACAACCCAAGCGTTAACCAGATGACAATTGTATTTGGAGTCAGATAGAATTCGAAAATAGATTTGGCAGCACAAGCCCATAAAACCTAGTGCACTTTGAATAGCATGGAATTTTAGGTGCTGTTTTCCAATCCTAGGTGAAAAACAAATAAGAAGAATGCGTGTCCTTAGGTCGAGGGCACTAGAATATGAGGGAGAGGATGCTTTGCTGCAAACTTGGAAGTGTGTGCTCCAGACCACACTGCAGTCTTACAAAGGATCTTATGCTCCAAAGGAATTATGTTTTGTGTTGCCTTGAAGTCTCTCTTCAAGATAAACAATGGAGACAGCACTTGTGTTGTAGTTCTCGTTTAATAGTGCCATCTATTAAAAATGGTATCTCCAGGCTTCTCATTCTGCAACCATTCGCACTATCTAGATCACATGACTTAACTACGTCATGCATTGATTTGCATGTTGCAACCCCGCTTCGATTGTAACAATATAAGAGTAGTAGACCATTTAGTCACCTGTTCTGCTTTCTTATGAAGTCTCTATCGTCTAAATCCCAGTGTTTACTTTTTGTCTGGCAACATAAACATTTTAGTTCATAATTAACAATTGGTCAAACATCAGTTGCAACTGAGGGAGGAGAGTCTCTAATTTCTCCTATCCTCTGCATGTAGGAATGGTTCCTAACTTCACAAATGCAGGGCATGGCTCCATTTTATGCACGTCCCTTATTGTTGTTTTCCCAATTAGCAGAAGTAGTTTAGCTTCATCTACTGTATTAGTTACTCTTATATCTTAAAATCTAAATCAATCACTTCTTACACTTCTTAATTCCAGAGAATACAATCCCAGATTGCAAAACCTTTCCTCATAATATAATCCTTGGAGTATTGCTCATATTCTGGTGCAGAATATGAGGTGCTGTTACTCCAATTTGTGCTGGGCCTCACCCTGACAGTGGAGTACCGCAAGGCTCGGTGCTGGGACCGCAGCTATTTACAATATACATCAATGATCTAGATGAAGGGATTCAAAGTAACATTAGCAAATTTGCAGATGACACAAAGCTGTGAACTGTGAGGAGGATGCCATGAGGATGTAGGGTGACTTGAACAGGTTTGGTGAGTGGGCAGATGCATGGCAGATGCAGTTTAATGTGGATAAATGCGAGGTTATCCACTTTGGTGGCAAGAACAGGAAGGCAGATTATTATCTGAATGGTGTCAAGTTAGGAAAAGGGGAAGTACAATGAGATCTGGGTGTCCTTGTACATCAGTTACTGAAGTAAACATGTAGGTACAGCAGGCAGTGAAGAAAGCCAATGGCATGTTGGTCGTCATAACAAGATGATTTGAGTATAGGAGCAAAGCGGTCCTTCTGCAGTTGTATTGGGCCCTGGTGAGACCACATCTGGAGTATTGTGTGCAGTTTTGGTCTCCAAATTTGAGGAAGGAGACGAGGAAACACCTTTTCACCCAGAGAGTTGTGAATCTGTGGAATTCTCTGCCTCAGGAGGCAGTGGAGGCCGATTCTCTGGATGCTTTCAAGAGAGAGTTAGATAGAGCTCTTAAAGATAGCGGAGTCAAGGGATATGCGGAGAAGGCAGGAATGGGGGTACTGATTGTGGATGATCAGCCATGATCACAGTGAATGGCGGAGCTGGCTCAAAGGGCCGAATGGGAGGAAAGAGGGGGGGGGGGGGAGGGGGAGGAGAGTGTTTGTAGAAGTTACCCGAAGTTAGAGAATTCAGTTGTCATACCGCTGGGCTGTAAGCTACGTAAACAAAATACGATCCTCCAATTTACATGTGGCCTCATTCTGGCAGTGGAGGAGGCCCAGCACAGAAAGGTCAGTGTGGGAATGGAAGGGGAGTTAAAATGGTTGGCAACCAGGAGATGCAGCCGGCCTTGGCGAAGTGAGCATAGGTATTCAGTCTGGAGAAGGCTCAAGACTCAATTTGTCACCGATCCATGTTCTCCAGAGATGCTGTCTGACCTGCTGAGTTACTCTAGCACTTTCTGTCCTTTTGTGTACTAACCAGCATCTGCAGTTCTTTGTTTCTATTTCCTAAGTGGGATGTTTTTTCGGATAATGAAAACTGGAAAATGTCCATGTATATAACACAAACAGAAATGGTAACAACCGGGTGGACCTTTGATTACAGTGGTTGATTAATAATCCTTGCATTGATGTGGAAATGGATACAACAGAAGGTGGTTTGTTGATGAAGCAAGGCCCTTTATTCAGCAAACTCAGAGAGCACTGGTAAACTGAAGAACTGATTGGTGAGTGATTACAAGAGTAAAGAGCATGCACTGTGCAACATACAGTATTGCACAAGAAGTGAAACTGCCCATCGTTAGAGCAAAGTTTGACAAAAGGTCATCTTCAATGGGAAAGGTGACTTAATGCGATGACTTAAACTGATCCAAGCACAGGAGGGGGATTGAAAGTTTGGTTGATTGGCGCCAGAACAACCATCTTGCTCTCAACGTTAACAAAATCAAGGAGCTGATCCTTGACTTTAGCAGGGGAGAGCCGAAAATCCACGGACCTGTCTTCATTGATGAGCGTTCGATGGAGAGATTGAACAGCTTCAAGTACCTGAGCATGGATATCTCTGAAGATCTGTCCTGGACACGAACATTGATACAAATCACAAAGAAAGCTCATTAATGCCTCTACATCAAGTACCAAATCAACTCACTCAACTTTTGAGGTGATTTGGTATGTCGATGAATGGTCCAGTTTTAGTTTTAATTTAGTTTAGTTTCGAGCCACACAAGTGGGAGCAGTGGGGGCTCATGAAGGCCGCAGTGGGGGGGGGGGATTCAGACCTGAAGCCTTCCTCCTCTCGCTGGCACTAACAAGTCGGCTTCGAACAATATCTTCGATACTGCTGACTACCGCACCTGGTGTTGTACACCAGCCAGTCCTGTCACTGGCATGGGTTTCCAGTTCTTTTGGGGCTGGGCCTGCGTGCTGGAGCCGGTCCTTGATGCAGTCTTTGAACCGTTTTCTGGGCGCCCTGGGTCGCTTTAAGCCTGTGACAGAACTCCATACAGGAGTTAATAACCAATTGTTGCCTGATTTTTGAGAACCTCAGCATGAAGTCAGATCGAAATGCTAATTTCTTGCTAAAGAACAGCATTGTACCATGCTACAGGATATACGCCTACAGAACTATGGCTGAGGAGAAGACTGCCAGATTTGGTGTTTAGTGTGGAATAGAAGCAGTTGAGTCAAAAATGCAAACACAGGCCTGCTGTGCGTTACGCCCATTCAGGTAATGGAAATTTGTCCTTACATAATTCACAAATCACAAAGCACAAATTTGAGATATGGAATAACATTTGCTCTCAAGGAATTTGTATGAAAAAAAAAGTAAATGGGTAAGCACCAAATTATGTGTTTCCCAACTCGCATTTCTTGATGTGTGGGCAGATAATATGGCTTCACATTATAGAAAACCATAAAATGGACTGTTTCCAGGAACACCACCAGCATTATGCAGGGATCACCTGTGTAACAGTAATTGGAAGCAGAGCTTCCAGTAAAATGAGGGGCCTCATGCTCTGACAAATTGAATGGACTCCAGTGGGGGGTACAAACCCAAAGCAGAAGTTTGCTTCATATTTGGTTGAAATTGGTAACAGAGGTTTAAATGTTCACATAGACAGAGGGTGCCCATTGCTAGATGTGAACCAATTCTGGATGGTGACCCACTCAATTAGGAAGTGAAGTAGGGCTTCAATTATAAAATTCAAGCAGGGTTACACAAAAAGCTGGAGAAACTCAGCGGGTGCAGCAGCATCTAAGGAGCGAAGGAGATAGGCGACGTTTCGGGTCGAGACCCTTCTTCAGACTAAATTTCAAGCAGGTCTGATCAAAGATCACGATGTTGCAGCAGTAGAGTTGCTGCCTTACAGTGCCAGAGACCCGGGTTCAATCCTGACTACGGGTGCGGCCTGTACAGAGTTTGTATGTTCTTATCGTGACCTGCATGGATTTTCCTCAAGATGTTTGGCTTCCTCCCACACTCGAAAGACATACAGGTTTGTAGGTTCATTGGCTTGGTATAAATGTAAATTGTCCCTTGTGTGTGTAGGATTGGGTTAATGTGTGGGGATCACTGGTCAGTGCAGACTCGATGGGCCGAAGGGCCTGTTTCTCTAAACTGAACTAAACTAAGAGCACAACCTTCTTTGAGACACACAACACTGCAGATGCTGGAATCCTGAGCAGAAAACAAACTGTTGGAGGAGCTCAGAAGGCCAGGCAGCATCCATGGAGGTAAATGGGCACACAATGTTTTGCGTCGGGAGGTAGATACAAAATGCTGGAGTAACTTAGCGGGACATCCAGCATCTCTGGAGAGAAGGAATGGGTGACGTTTTGGGTCGGGACCCTTCTTCAGGATAGGAATAGGGCGGAGATAGCTAGAGTGATAGGTAGAAAGAGGTGAGGGGAAAGGGAGGGCCCAAAGATGAAAAGGTAAGAAGGGGTTGACTGGCAGATGAGTCAGGTGGGGGAAGGGATGTGACCTGAAAAAATCATCGGGACCTCTCTCCCCTCAATCGGGGATATTGCGACCAAACGTTGCGTGTCTAAGGCCAGCAGTATTATAAAGGACCCCACACATCTCCATCACGGACTGTTCACTCTGCTGCCCTCGGGCAAAAGATATCGTAGCATAAGGAGCAGAACATCAAGGTTCTGCAACAGCTTCTTCCCACGAGCCATCAGACTCCTGAATGCCATGTAGTGGGCTGCCACCATTGTCTATTTATCCTTTTATCCATTTTATCCTTCTGTTTATTATCGTGTTGCACCGGGAGCCAAATGCAACGGAATTTCGTTTGGAATTGCATATATCGATGTATTTCTAAATGACAATAAAGTTTGTTTGATTGATTTTTGATTTGGATAGTTGGAGATGGTAATCGAGGCTGGAGGTGATTATGTAATGGCCTGTCCCACCAGCATGCAACTCCATGCGATGAGTGCGACCTAATGTGGTCGCTTGAGCCGTCCGGCGTCGCGGGGCTGGTCCCACTTCGATTGCCGGAGCCGTGCGGAATTGTGCGGAGTTCGTCCCGACATTGCGCGGGGCTCTGAAAAACTGACCATGTTCAAAAATTCCGCGTGGCAACGGCTTGTTGGCTCGCAGTCGCCTCGACGCATTACACACCGTCTCGATGTCGTGCCTCCGTGACCCTCTCTGTGGGTGCCTCCGTGACCCTCTATGTGTGTGGCTCCGTGGCCCTCTGTGTGTGTGTGCCTCTGTGCCCCTCTCTGTGTGCCCCTCTCTGTCCTGGCGAACTTACCTTTAGACTTCGCTCCAAGTTCGCCTCACTTTGCGCCGCGTTGCGCCACTCACCCGACCTCCGCGCGGCCCCTGCTGCAGGTTTGGTCGCGCTTGCCGCATGCAGGCGCATGCTGATGGGAACGGCCCTGTACAGGGGATCACCCGACCTCCGCATGGCCCCCGCTGCCGGTTTGGTCGCGATCATCGCATGGAATCGAATGCTGGTGGGACAGGCCCTGTAGAAGCCAAAGGGCTGTAGATGGTTGAAACTGATAACAGAGGAAGGTGAGGAGTGAAATGTAGAACTGACAGGGTAGGGTAGATGGGAAGGGTGAGCAGGAGGGCCAGAGGAGGTAGTGGTGGGTGATGAACAGAAGGAAGAGGTGGAGGAGGGGGATGGGAAGAGGGTGACAGGGTGGTGAGAACGGGAAGATAGATGTGTGTGAGTGGACCTGGTTAGTTGAGAAGGAGAGGAGAGTGGACGGGGTGGGGTGGGGGAGGTTGACCTGAAATGGGAGAACTCAATGTTCATGCTGCTGGCTTGTAGGCTCCCCCAACATGAACACGAGGTGCTGTTCCTCGGAGTACAAGCCCAGTCCACAGGTTGCTTCAACAGGAGATGCCTTAGATGCTGACAGCTACTACAATGGATTTATATTAGTTATTCATGACTAGGTGACAGACATGAATATATAGTTGTATTTAAAATACAGTGGAGTCTAAGACTCAGCAGGAACATTCTGTTCTCTCCAGATTCACGTGTCTTGCATATTATAAACCATGTTGTGCAGAGTCCTATGGGACATGCTTTAAAGCATTCAACAATGCATCATTCAGACTGCCGTCGGCTTTAGGTGGCATGGTTTGACATCATTTAATGCTGCACACCTCTGTTTACAGATAGGCTCCAGCCTGACCTCGCCTCTTGTCAGCGTGAAATGCTACCCGTTCCCTGCGGCTGTTTGGGTTTTCACCTGGGCTCCGGTTTCCTCCCAGATTTCAAAGGTGCACTGGTAGGTCATTGGGTGACTTTAAATTACTCGTGGTGTCAAGTTTCAAGTTTACATTTATTGTCACATGCACCAATTGGTACAGCGAAATTTGGGTCACCATATACGAATAAAAAAGAGCTCAAAACAGGATAGAGTTTAAGGGTTACACAAAAAGCTGGAGAAACTCAGCGGGTGCAGCAGCATCTAAGGAGTGAAGGAGATAGGCGACGTTTCGGGTCGAGACCCTTCTTCAGACTCCAACAGGATAGAGTTTAACATAGACATCCCCACACAGCAGAATCAACGTTTCCCACTGTGAGGGAAGGCAATAAAGTCCAGCCTTGTTCCTCCTTGTTCACCTGTGGTCGGGGCCCCCGATGTTCAGGCCCTCTCACCGGGATGATCGAAACTTCCACGTTGGAACAGAGAACACTCTCAGCGACTTGGAGTTTCCGAATCGGGCCACTACCTACCGGAGACCGCGGCTCCCGATGTCCACTGGCCGAGCTGGGCGGAGAATCACACTGGCTGCCCTCGGCAAAGAGACCACCTGGACTCCGCGGTGTTGAAGTCAGCGCCGCAAACCACAGCCGGAAGCTCCGCAAACCACAGCTTCGCGATGTAGAAGCAGCAGGCCCTACACTCCGGAGCTTCAACAAGCGATCCCCAGTAAGGCACCACCCGCTCCGCTCCGCGATGTTAATTCAGCGCTGCCGCTGCTGAGGCTCTGGAAAGGCCGCGCCTATCCAGTTGGTAGGCTGCGAGGGGGGGCGGGGCGAAGATGCGGCTCGGAGAATAGTCGCATCCTCGTCAGGAAGTGACTGAGAAACGGTTCCCCCTTTACCCTGACCCCCTCCCCCACATAAACCTCCAAACCATACTTTTAAACAAACTAAACATAACAAAAATATGAAAAAAAAGCAGACAGAATATAGGCGGAGGCTGCCTTCAAACGGTGTCCCTGTGTGGATGATGGCAGCTGATGGCAGGAGAATCTGGGGAAATAGATGGTCATGTGAGAGAGGGCAGGTGACAGGATATGAAATGGGTGAGTTGGACTGGTGGGAACAGACAGGGGCACAATGGTGTGAGTGGACATCTTTGAAGTTGAAGGAAAAAGTATATAAATAATTAAAATGCACAAGAGAGCTGCTGCCTCACAGCGCCAGGGGACCGGAAACTAAACATGTGGAGGAAGGAACTGCAGATGCTGGTTTAAACCAAACACGGATACAAAAAGCTGGAGTAACTTAGCGGGTCAGACAGCATGTCTGAAGAAAAGGAATAGGTGATGTTTTGGGTCGAGACCCTCTGAAACTTCTGTCTTACTCCAGCTTTTTGTGTCTGTCTTCAGAAACTAAACAGGATTGCAAATAAAGCTTTATTTTGTGAAATATACATTTGATGTAAATACTGCATCTCAATGCATTTATGAAGACACTGTCGGGGACTTGCTACATTGTCCACGTCATTCCATTGTCAGGATCAGTAATGAGGACAATGAGGGATCATCCCTTGTACATTCAGGTGCAGTTTACAGAACCTCTGGCATTGTCCCGCTCTTCCCATTCAATGCTTCCCTGCTTTCAACTTAATTCCTGAGGGGAATGTGTCCCATATTCCCTACTGACATCCCTAATAAGTGAAGATTGACACAAAATACTGGAGTAACTCAGTGGTTCAGACAGCAAATCTGGAGAAAAGGAATAGGTGACATTTTGGGTTGAGACCCTTCTTCAGACTGGGCTTCCATTGCTGATTCCGAATAATTGTAATTGTAATTAATTTATTAGCCAAGTATGTAAATATACAAGGAATTTTATTTGCCAACAGTCACACAAAAAAGCACCAATATACATAACCGCATACAAATTACAGAGTTAAACAGCCACCACAATGGCGTGTGAGAATCCCCAGGGCACAGAGCATAAGCGGAGACCCACAGCCATCAGTCCAATGCCCGGGCCACACACGCGCTCCTTCACCGTGATGTGACCAGTTGTACCGACTGCTCTCACTCTCTCTCTGCAGCTCCTGTCCACTGAACAGTCAGAATGCTGTCACACTCCGGGATGTCCTCATGGAGCCATGACCCCGCAAAACACCAAGATCACTGCACTCATGGCACTCCCTCCGAGACCTCAGCAGTGCAACCAGCACGTCCACCTTGTTATCTCGGCGACCGCACATTCCCCTCTGTGATGGAAGGCAAATAACTCATACCTTCTTTCTTCCTTTTCCACCCCCTCCCCCCCCCAAGCTCCCACGATTGGGGCTCTCACAATCAATCCCCAACAAAGGGACCGACCACCAGCTCCATGATGTTAAAGCCGCAGTGCAGACAAAGATATGATGAAAATGAATCAGAGTTGGTCATGTATTGTCTTTGCTATTCTGCAATCTACACACTCTTTCTACGGTATCCACATCTTACAACCCTTTCAGTACTGCATTCATATGTTTCATGGAGCTGTATTCCAGGAACGTTGGTGCGGTGAAACCGATCTTGAATTACAGAAAAGAAGAGCAGTCCTGAACTACTATCTAGCTCATCTAGCTCAGACGTAATCATCTATTGTCTTTCTGCTGGCTGGTTAGCATGCAACAAAAACGTTTCACTGTACCTCGGTACACTTGACCATTAACTCAACTAAACTAAACTAAATAAATGGCCTGGGAATAAAGTCCACCAAGTTCCAACCATGGAAACATTGCATCATACATCAACACGCATTATATTGCTAAAAGGGCATAGCAATTAGTGTGGATGATGCATTGCTATAGAGGACGTATATCAACTGATGTTTTGACGGATGAATTCCCCAGATTTGAAATGGTTGTTCTCTCGTTGAATTCTCCTGGATTTTATTCCTCCTTTTATCTTTAAAGATTTGGTAGCGCATTTGTTTCTGAAATTCCAATTTGTTTATTCTCACGTATGAAAGAAGCTATCTAGAAACAGATGATGGGTCCGATTTCATCCGCTGAATGAATCTGCTCAAAAACATGATGGGCTTTTCTTTTCTTTTATTGTCCTCTAATGTTTACATTTCATAAGCAGAAAAAATTAACTAGAAGTTTATAATGAGAATATTCTTTTCCCATATTTAGTGAAGATTGGATAGTACTATCCGTATCTGGAAACAGCTGAAATTCAGTCATATTAAGAAACATGTCTCTCCTTCCTATTGCAAACAATCCCTCATTTAAACCGTCTACTTTAGATATGGTGTTTGTTCAATGGAAGAACCTGGGAATCAATACTGTGGGACCTCTATAAGAAGGGGACTCTCTCTTCTTTTCAAGAACTACAGGAGAAATATCACTTGAACGCCAATAATGTTTTTAGATACTTTCAAATCCTAGATTATGTGAAAACATATACACAAGACTGTCCTCTTATGGGGGGGTTACACAAAAAGCTGGAGAAACTCAGCGGGTGCAGCAGCATCTAAGGAGCGAAGGAGATAGGCGACGTTTCGGGTCGAGACCCTTCTTCAGACCTATGGGTCCAGATATATTAGACGATTGTTTGAATAGACATGCCGATACAAGTAAGTTGACATCTTACATTTATAACACTCTTCTAAATATTGATACCCCACCTTCTGAGATTTATAGGCGAGCATGGGAGGTTGAGCTGGGTTTACCCATTTCAAAAGATAGATGGGTGGAAAGCCTACTATACATACATTACTATTCTTTAAATGCCAGGGATTGCCTGATACAATTTAAAGTATTGCATAGGTTACACTACTCAAAGACCAAATTGAACAAGATCTTCCCAACTGTCTCCCCTCCGTAATAAATGTCACTTCCAAGAAGCTACCCCAGCCCATTCTTTTGTACCTGTATAAAAATACAAAACTTCCGGACGGGAATATTCAATACCATTTCTAAAATACTCAACATTCAATTGGAGTCAGATCCAAAATTAATAATATTGGGAATATTAGGAAAGGGCTGCCCTAAGTTAACGATATTCCAAAGACACTTCCTTGACTACGGTTTAATAACTGCGAAAAAACTTATACTTAAATTCTGGAAAAAGATAACAGTTCCCACAGTGAAGATGTGGATCACAGAAATGACCGAGACACTACATTTAGAAAAAAATAAGGCTTGTTTTGTCTGACAAATCAGACCAATTTTCCAAAATATCGTCTCCTTTCATTGAATTTCTTCAACAACATAATGGTTGAACACAAATTCAAAACCAACGCTAGGTTGAGCGGGTGTAGTGAAGGGTAGTGGGATATACTTCCGTTTTTTTTCACTTCTTTGTTAGTTCAGGGGTTTTTCTTTTTTCTTTTTCGTATCTTTTTTTTTTGAAATTCTTTCTTTTCTTTTTCCTTTCCTCTTCCTTTCCCTTCTTTCCTGTTTTCCGATTTACTTATTAGTTTATAAAATGTTAAAACTGAAGCTGTACGAAAATTGCATAATCGTTACTTTCTCCTTGTACAATTGCTTCTAATAAAATTAATATTTAACAAAAAAAGAAACAGATGTTGGGTCAGATTACATCTGCTGAATGAATCTGCTCAAAAACATGATGGGCTTTTCTTTTCTTTTACTGTCCTCTAGTGTTTACATTTCATAAGCAGAAAAAGTTAACTAGAAGTTTATAATGAGAATATTAATTGCCTATATGTAGTGAAGATGGATGGGAAGCCAATAAAATATATGATCTTCATCAGGTCTGTGAAGCATTTCTCCTTTAAGGACATCAAGGGTAGTGTCTGTATAACCCGTTACCACCTACCCCACAGCCAACAATAGACCATTGTGAGCTCCACCTTTGCTTGTTCACCGTTGTTTTTTTGCATATTTTTCATTCATTTGTTCTATGTACCTTCTACATCTCTCGTTTTCCTCTCCCCTGACTGTTTGAAGAAGGGCCTCGACTCGAAACGTCATCTATACCTTTTCTCCGGAGATGCTGCTTGACCCGCAGAGCGACTCCAGCTTTTTGTGTCTATCTGTAAGGATACTTTTACCCTTGGCTGCCCTGTGGATTTGCTTAAATGGGGAAAACATTGAGGTGTGTGAAAGTTGACATCAATCCACTGAAATGCTGTAGAAGTTGGAAAAGAGGTGGGAATCCAAGCTACTGAGAGGAGGCAGGTTGTCAGGTGAAGTAGCTTGATGAGACTGGAAATGACTGATAACTTGCTTTGCATGGCTTACTTGGGTGACTAGGTTTTCCAGGCAACTTAATGTAGCAATGTTACAACATTTTGAGATTTTAAAAATCAAGTCTGCAATTTATCCCATCAGATAAAGCATAAAAAGAAGTTTAATTTGACACCTAATTCACTTTCATATCTTCAGTATTAAAAACGTTATGGCCATTTTCATAGTCGGAAATTAGCATCTTGTTCCCCATTGCCTTTCCATTGATTTAACTCAAAAGCTGTGATCTAGAACAGTTAAAAGCCCATAACTTTCTTAAAAATTAAGAGAACTGAATGAAATTTTCAGTTATTATAGTTTGAAGCATTCTGAAACAAATATGAAACAATCTTACTTGGATGACCTGAAATTAAAGCATATAATTAGTTAGTTATCTAATTGTAGCTAATTACAAAATTCAATTACCAGATCTAAACATCTATCCATTTCTTAAGAAAATATATATATTTTTTAAATTGCCTAAGGGTCCAAATAACATTCACACAATAATCCACAATATAACATGATTTTTAAATCTCATTTTCATTAATTTATAGGCCAAATGGAAGGAATTTAGTGTTTAATGCCTGTAAATTAATGGCCATTTAAATCAACTAGCGAGTGGGTTTTAGTGGAATGCTGTTGATTGGAACGTTGCGGTTTGCGGTGAAGTCAGTATGAAAAATATAGCCGGTTCATACATTTTTTTGGTCCCCTTTTTGTAACGTGAAAATGTGATTAAAGCCTTCCTAAAAACCAAGTTTTTATGTAAAAATAAACTGTGTAGCTTCTTTTATCGCCTACGTTAGGTCCGTTCTGCTGTCGGTGTTCAGAGCTTTAGAAGATGATTTTTAAACTACTCCAGTTAATAAATAATCTAGCGTAGTTTAAAAATAGCTTCATGAATGAAATGTCGGAGCAATTTCTTTTTAGCGACGAAATCGCCCGACATGGATCGATTTGGACTGTCTAGGGAAAAACGGCATTTTAAACCCGCCCCATTCTGAAAGGCGCCAAAGTCGCGCACACGGGGAGCGGCAGAACTGCAGCGCTGCTAAAGGTAGGTATTGTAACATACCTACTTAATGGACATCGGGACAAATTCATGGAGAAGATCAGATGGCAAGCACCTTCTTATGGGTTACTGTTTATGGGGTAGGAAAAGCTGGAGTGCTTTAATCTCATCTCTTTTCCAACCTCTACATGATTTTTTGTAAGCTTCATCACCTCCCCCCCATCAACTACACTCTATCATCCAACCCCCACCCTGTACCAAGTTACCCCAGCATTAGATTTCACCTCACAAACTCCCATCCAGGGATCGTCCATCCTAAAAGGAATCATCCACCTTGGACAAGATTGGTGGGATTGATCACTCTGCCTGCCTACCTCTCTTCTTAGTACTTGGAGAGTCACAGAGAAGGAGCTCGCACCACGTGCCATTTTGATTAAGGCCTTCCGATGGGTACATAGAGGAACATTATCATTATGTTTCACAATCATAGAAACATAGAATCATAGAATCATAGAAACTATGTGCAGGAGTAGGCCTTTCGGCCCTTCCAGCCTGCACCGCCATTCAATGTGATCGTGGCTGATCATCCAAATCAGTATCCCGTACCTGCCTTCTCTCCATACCCACTGATCCCTTTAGCCACAAGGGCCACATCTAACTCCCTCTTAAATATAGCCAATGAACTGGCCTCAACTACCTTCTGTGGCAGAGAATTCCACAGACTCACCACTCTCTGTGTGAAAAATGATCTTCTCATCTCGGTCCGAAAAGACTTCCCCCTTATCCTTAAACTGTGACCCCTTGTTCTGGAGTTCCCCAACATTGGGAAGAATCTTCCTGCATCTAGCCTGTCCAATGCCTTAAGAATTTTATAAGTCTCTATTTTTACATATTCTGATTGCCATTTTTCCCCTCTAGGCAGAGATCACCTTCACCCCCTCTCTCCTCCCCTCATAATAAGTAGGAGCCTGCAGTAACGATTACATTTGACATATTCTGATTGACATTTTCCCCCTCTTCACCCAGAGCCCCTTCACTGAACATTTTATGCTTCATGTCATGCTTTATTTCTCGACATTACTGATTAAACTTTAAAAAAGTCAAAAGAATTTGTATTTAAAATGGCCAGCTTCAACTGCTGACGTCACAATGGCTCGGATAGCAGTGATCAGCTACACTGAAGATTTCATCCTATATTTCAAGTTATTCGCGATTAAGGCTTTAAAAATGCCAACTTTCACAAGATTTTTACGTATTCTGATTCACATTTTCCCCCTCTGGGCAGAGATCGCCTTCAATGAACATTTTCTGTTTATTTCTCGACATTACTGATTAAAGTTTTAAAAATTCAAAAGACTTTGAATTTAAAACAACCAGCTTCAATGGATGATATCACACTGGCTCGGCTAGCAGTGATCAGCTTCACTGAAGATTTCATCCTATATTTCACAAGTTATGCTGAGGGAGGCGGGGGAGTGCTAGAATTTTACGTTCGGGAACGGGTTAAGTTGCGTTGGGGGAATGGCTGAGTGGTGGAATATTGCATTGGGATACCACTGTTGCGGCAGCAGACATATTCTGATTCATTTGGGAATGGCTTGAGTTGGAGAACCAAGCCTCCCGTGGAGGCAATGGATAGGGAATGGGTGCGTTGGGGTAGCACATTGCACCTGGTCTAGTATATATTACTAAATTCTCATCTTGTTTGTTTGTTTGTATGCGTGCGTGTGTAATAGATCCCAAAATCCCACCAAAACGGTACTCGATTGTGCTACAATGTTTGGCCTACCCTGCTCACCATTGTCCTGGGATGTAAATGAAACAACTTTTGTTTGGATTGATGTTATGTTTTACAAGTTATTGACATTTTAAACTTCACAAAAATCACATTTCAAACCACTTTTCCACTAGCCCTGCCCGTCATCCACGTTCGACGTCACAATGAGATCTCAATGGGATCACGAATCTCATTTACATAAAAAAAACTTGATTTTCAAAAAAATTCAGTTTTAAATTCTTCCGCTTTCATTAATAGCTAACATTGTATTTAGGTTATTTTAAAGAAAAACACAATTTTAATTGAGAATTTTTTAAACAACCATCGCAATTTTCATTGTGGGGGCAGGGATAGGGGGGAGGTGAGGTGTACGGGAGCAGGGAGAATGAAGGCAAGGAGGGGGTAGGGATCAGAGAGGGAAGGGAAAGTGGGGGAAGTGAGGAGGGAGAGTGGGGGAGGAGTGGGATACAGGGAGAGGAGGGCAGTGGGCGAGGGAGTGCTGGGGATGAGGGGGAATAGAGGAGGATAGGGGTAGGAAGAGGGATGGCGAGGCACAGTTGAAAGAAGGTTGCCGTGACTCGCGTCACAACAGGGATCTCTGGCGTCACAGCCATATCTGCGCAGTAGGGGGGCTATGGGTCAGTGGTGGAATACTGCCTTGGGGGAATGGGGCCCAATGGGTCCTCACCTTGTCCAGTGACATTTAAAAGCCACTTGGACAGGTCTATGTAAAGGAAAAGTTTGGACGGATATGGGACAGATGTGGGCAAATGGGCCTAATGAAATGAAACCTACTGGGCAATGAAAGGCCTAGATCAAGGGTTTCCAACCTGGGGTAAATTTACTCGCACGGGGTAAATGTCATCTACCCGGGGGGGTAAATTTGTTGATTCTGGATTTGTACATATTTTTTCTCATTGACTGACTGTATTTGGTTCTGGTCATCATTAGTTGTTCATAAATAAGTGAAAGAACATTGTTATGTGCTATTAAAGTTGCCAGGGGTAAACGGGACAATAAAGGTTGGGAACCCCTTTCCTGGATAGAGTGGATGTGGAAGGGATGTTTCCAGTAATGGGAGAGTCTGGAACCAGGGGGCACAGCTTCAGAATGTAAGGTCATACCATCACAATGGAGATGAGGAGGAACAATGAGGAGGAGCCATGTCCCAGCAAAACCCTGCCAATAAGGTACAGGGTACACGATACATGAAGGTTCCGGTTCTTGTGGTGCTGCGAGTTGGCTGCCTCGCCTGCAGCGGGTTCATTGTTACTACCTTTTTTTTTTTTTTTTTTATTATGTCGAAAAGTATGTTTTAGTGTTTCTCTGTATGTCTTGTGTGGGGGGGAGGAATAGGGGGAAACCGTTTTCAGGCACCTACCTCGATGGAGAGGGGACTTTCTTCCTTGTTGCTTCTTCGTCCCCGCTCCTCCTCGCGGCCTTGCAGCTGGGTTGGTGCGGCCTTTCCCGGAGTCGGGCCCGGAGCTTCAGCAGCGGCGCAGCGGGGACTTTAACTGCGGACCCCCTTGCCGGGGGCCACCAGAGAAGCACTCCGACCGCTGGCCTGCGGCCTACAACATCTTGGAGCCTCAGTCTGTGGAGCATCTGGCGGTGTGCGTGGAGTGGACCTTCCATCGTGGAGCGGGCGATCCCTCGCCGGGGGTCTCCCGAAGAAGAGCTCCGACCGCCGGCCTGCGGCCTACAACATCTGGAAGCCGCCGTCTCCGGTAAGGAGGTAACCGATTTGGGAGCTCCGAGCCGTGGGGTGTGCTCGACCTGTCCCGGAGTCGGCGTTCCATCCACCCCGACCGGAGGGCTTGAACATCGGGCCGTGCGTAGCGGTGACTAGAGGTTCGGAGCCTTGACCACGGGTGGACAAGGGAGGAGGAGACGGAGGAAGACTGTCTGAACTGTATTGCCTTCCACCACAGTGAAATATGGTGTAGTGAATGTCTGTGTGGAATTATGTTGTGTATTGTGTCCTTTTTATTGTAACGCTGTGGTGGTGAATTACATTTCACCGCACTTTATGGTGCATGTGACAAATAAATTTGAACTTGAACTTGAGCTTGAATTTCTTCAGCCAGAGGGTGGTGAATTCATTGACACAGAAGGCTGTGGAGGCCAAGACATTGGGTGTTTTTCAGGCAGAGATTGAAAGGTTCTTGCTTAGGAAGGGCTTCAAAGGTGATGTGGAGAAGGCAGGAGAATGGGGTTGAGAGGGAAAAATCGATCAGCCATAATTAGATGGCTGAGTAGACTCGATGGGCTGAATGGCCTAATCCCGCGATGTCTTATGGTCTAAATCTGTTCGGCAACTTGGATGGCATGGATGAGTTGGGCCGAAGGGTATAATTCCCTGCTGTATAACGCCACGATTCTACAACGTTATCTGATTTTTATTGTTGTGAATGCATTTACAAAATTTTGGAAATATGTTTAAGAAATGCAAAGTTAAAACTTAAAAAGTTTAGGAAAATTTACTGAGCATCACTCCATCCAGAGATTCAGTAAAATGTAATTTCAACAACAAAATTAGCTACAATTATATTTAAATAATTACATTTAAATACTAATAATACTTAAACTTATAACGTAAGTGAAAATCATCAGAAATAGACATAGTCCAACATGAGATCAACCCCATGGGCCCACAATGACTGTGCCAGATATAATACCAAGTGAAACTGGTCTCCTCTGCCTGCATGTGATCCAGATTCCTGCTTATCCACATACCCATATAAAAGCCTCTTAAATGCCCCTATCATTTTTGCTTCCACCACCACACCTGGCAGTGTGTTCAAGGCACTCACCACACTCTGTGTAAAACAAAACTTCCGTTAAACATTCCCCCACTGACCTTAAAGCAATGCCCCTCGTCCTTTGTCCTCCCACAACCTTATGTGCGCTAGAGAAAAGAATCCAAGTTTGTCTAACCTCTGTGGGTAGAGTTTATCTCCTTACAGCACTTGCAGCGCCAGAGAACCGGGTTCGATCCCGACCACGGGTGCTGTCTGTTTGGAGTTTGTACGTTTTCCCTGTGACCACCTGGGCTTTCTCCGAGATCACTCGGTTTCCTCCCACACTCTGAAGATGAACAGGTTTGGAGGTTATTTGGCTTGGTGTATGTTTAAATTGTCCCTATGTGTCCAGGAACGTGTTAATGTGCGGAGGTCGCTGGTCGGCGCGGACTCGGTGGGCCTGTTTCCGTGCTGTCTCTTTAAACTAAACGGAACTAAACTGGTCTTGCCACGGGTCTAAACTGCATTCTCCTTGCAATCGACCTTCATACATGATTGGACTAAACCTGCCATTTCTCTGTCCATAGCGGATGCTGATCCACATTCCATAATAAATTTTGATTGCCACCCTCGCTGTCCACAACTTCACCAATTTCCATCTCCCATATTGCTAGGCGATCTGTCTACATTCACATGTAAAGGGCTTATCCCACTTAGGCTATTTTCTAGGCGACTGCCTAGTCGCCTGTATGGTCGTGAGTAGTCTTTTTACTCGCCCAAAGAGTCGTAGCGTCTTTCTGGTCGCCGCTGGATTTTCAACATGTTCAAAAATTTTCGATGACAGTCGGCAACAGTGGGTTGGCGCCAATGAGCGTAGCTTAACTTCTCCTGATGTAGATGCTGTCGTAGGTTGTCGCCAGATGGCGCAGGTTGTCGCCGGTGCTGACTTTGGTGAATTCCTTTGGCGACTACTTACGTCAATCTACATCAACCGGCAACAGGAACCGGCGACTGAATTGTCTTCAGTTGTCGCCGCCAGGGTCGTAGCTTGTTGCGGGCGGACGTAGGTTGACTTTGGTTGCCGTAGGCTGTCACCTGTGTGGGCGCAGGTTGTCACCTGTGTAGGCTCAGGTGGACGGCCTAATGGGTCGCCGGTTGCCAGTAGCTTGCCGCAGCTTGACGTTGACTAGGTGGTAGGTTGTTGTGGCTTGTCGTAGACATTGCCGCTGTTTTTTCGGCGACCTGCTACGACTGTGACAGTATCCTAAAAAATCACGTAAGTGGGACAGGCCCGTAAAGCCCCTGCCCCACGATGAGAGTTCACCCAAGAGCTCTCCCGAATTTACAAAGAAATCAAACTCGTGGTAAGTACGTAGAATGTACGTTGGGCCTCGTGGATGTCCCGTAGCGGCTCGTAATGTGAATGGCAAGTACTTGGGAAACGCGGTAACTAACGGCGGGTACTCGGGAAACTCTTGGACAGAGGAGCCAGCACAGGTCCCTGCACAACAGCACACATCCCTGAGCACCAAGTCACAGACCTCCAGACAGAATAACATCCTTCCACCACTACATGCTATAGGTAAGCTTGTTCTCAATCCAAACCATCCTGGATCCCTTGCATATAACCATATAACAATTACAGCACAGAAACAGGCCTTCTAGGCCCTTCC
The DNA here is from genome assembly GCA_963514005.1 of Raja brachyura. The sequence continues at coordinate 62,497,492 of OY740793.1, forward strand.
AGTCCGTGCCGACCATTTATTTTCCCCTAGACCCATCTACCTGCACTCAGACCATACCCCTCCATTCCCTTCCCGTCAATATACCTATCCACTTTACTTTTAAATGTTAAAATCGATCCTGCCTCCACCACTTCTGCAGGAAGATCATTCCACACAGCCACCACTCTCTGAGTAAAGAAGTTCCACCTCATGTTACCCCTAAACTTCTGTCCCTTAATTCTCATGTCATGCCCTCTTGTTTGAATCTTCCCTACCCTCAATGGGAAAAGCTTATCCACGTCAACTCTGTCTATCCCTTTCATCGTTTTAAAGACCTCAATCAAGTCCCCCCTTAACCTTCTGCGCTCCAAAGAATAAAGTCCCAACTTGTTCAACCTTTCTCTGTAACTTAGTTGCTGAAACCCAGGCAACATTCTAGTGCATCTTGAAAGAATGTACCTATTTAATTCAGGTTATTGTTGCCTCCTTACACCATAAAACACACTGATGTCTTATTTAGCTTGACACAAATATATAATTTTTCTTACTTACAACATAACATAATAATTTCTGAACCTCATAATAAAACGCACAACTATTTAGAAAAATAACAAATTCACAAATAATTAATAGCAGATAAGACATTTAAATATCCTACGTTCCAATATTGGAACTAACAGTGTTGGTTGCTTGCACATTGTATCACAGTTAATCTAATCAATCTCTTGCTAAAGGGTACACAAAATGCTGGAGAAACTCAGCGGGTGCAGCAGCATCTATGGGGCGAAGGAGATATGTAAAGTTTTGGGCCGAAACCCTTCTTCAGACTTATGGGGGGTGAGGGGAGGCGGGGGGAAGAAAGGAAAAAGGAGGAGGAAGAGCCCGAGGGCTGAGGGAGAGGTGGGAAGGGGAGGAGACAGCAAGGGTCAACAGAATTGAGAGAATTCAATGTTTATGCCCAGAGGATGCAGACTCCCCAAGCGGAATATGAGGTGCTGTTCCTCCAACTTGCGGTGTTGCTCACTCTGGCCGTGGAGGAGGCCCAGGACAGAGAGGTCGGATATGGAATGGGAGGGGGAGTTGAAGTGCTGAGCCACCGGGAGGTCGGGTTGGTTATTGCGGACCGAGCGGAGGTGTTCGGCGAAACGATCGCCCAGCCTCCGCTTGGTCTCACCAATATAGATCAGCTGGCATCTGGAGCAACGGATGCAGTAGATGAGGTTGGAGGTGGTGCAGGTGAACCTCTGTCGGACCTGGAAGGACTGCTTGGGTCCCTGAAAGGAGTGGAGGGGGAAGGTGAATCTTTTGCTAAATCCTGGCTTTCACTTCAGTGGACAACACATTACTAAGTTTCCTTTGAGTGATTATAACATAGCATTAGATCTCATTTTTCATTTACATTTCAAGGTACATTTAGGATATTAAAGGATATGAATGAATATCATTTCTTTTTTCTGTTTCCAAGTTTACGTTGCTGACACTTTGCAAGAAATACAATCTAAACAGATTTTCTTTCTCGGCACATTACAATACAAGGGAAGAGCGCAAGGAGGAGGTGCACTGGTGCCTAGCTTTTGCCGGACCTTTTTCCTGGGTCCGTCTTGGATCTTCCAGTGCCCCGGCTTGTCGTGGATTCATCGTCTGCTCCAGTTTTTGAGCTTCCTTTCCCCCGCTTCTGCTTAGCACACAGAAAACAAAACGTTGTGTTTTTATTGCACTGAAATTATGGGACTCTTGCTAGATTTCCCCACACACTAACCATAAATAGCCAACAACAGTGTTTCATATTCATAATTCCAACTTGTATTTCCTCTGGTAAACCCCACCAGCTTTTATTTACTATCTCTATATTTTACAATAAAGCAACTGATTCCGCTTGTGTCAAACCAGACTGGTTCTTGTTCTGAAGTATTAGAAGCATGGAAACATAGAAAATAGGTGCATGATTAGGCCACTCAGCCCCTCTGATCATCCAAAATCAGTACCCCGTTCCTGCTTTTTCCCCCAAATCCCTAGATTCCATTAACCCTAACAGCTAAATCTAACTCTCTCTTGAAAACATCAGTGAACTGGCCTCCACTGCCTTCTGTGGCAGCGAATTCCACAGATTTACAACTCTCTGGGTGAAAATAGTGAAGCACATATCACTATTCCCACTCATCCAACAAGGAGGAACTGTAATTAGAAACGGACGTCAGGGGCTCCTTTGCCTGCTCAGTGGGAAATGCTGAGACAAATATTAAATATGTGAAATACAGGATGCACCGAAAGATTTATTGCAGTTATTAATGCAAGGCTGGTAAAGGGCCAACATGGATGAGCCATCAAATGTTGAATTTATAATTTTATATCATGGATTATGAGTTGCAGGCCCCTGGTTAGAGTGCACGCTGGTTAAAGTGAGTATGGATATAAGGATATTACTCCAGTTTAAAAAAAAGACAGTCAGAGAGAGAGAGGCAGAGACAGACAGAGACAGACATAGACAGACAGAGAGAGGGACACACAGCGCAAGAGGGACAGAGACAGACAGAGAGAGACAGGGAGACGCAGGCAGAGAGAGACAGAGGAGGGACAGAGAGAGGCAGAGTGGGAGAGAGACAGAGACAGACAGAGAGAGAGAGAGAGACAGAGACAGAGAGAGATGGAGACAGAGAGAGACGCAGAGGCAGACAGACAGACAGAGAGAGAGAGACAGAAACAGACAGAGAGGGACAGAGACAGGGACCGAGAGAGAGGGACAGACAGACATAGGGAGAGACAGAGAGAGAGAGACAGAAACAGAGAGAGAGAGACAGACAGAGAAGGACAGAGACAGAGACAGAGAGAGAGACAAACAGACAGACAGAGAGAGAGAGACAGAGAGAGACAGAAACAGAGACAGACAGAGAGGGACAGAGACAGAGACAGAGAGAGAGACAGAGACAGACAGAAACAGAGACAGAGACAGAGACAGAGACAGAGAGAGAGAGAGAGACAGAGAGTGACAGAGACAGAGACAGAGACAGAGAGAGAGACAGAGACAGAGACAGAGACAGAGAGAGAGACAGAGAGATAGAAACAGAGAAAGAGACAGAGAGAGAGCGACAGACAGAGAGAGAGAGGGAGAGGGAGGGGGGAGAGAGCGAGAGAGAGAGTGTGAGAGAGAGAGAGAATATATATGGATATTATTAGTTTAAAAACAGACAGCAAGATTTGCAGAATGTCAGTATTAGATGCTAATAGGACAGCTTGGGAACAGCCCCTTCAGCCCATAATGTCTGTGTCAAACATGATGCCAAGTTCAACTAAGCTCCCCTGTCTGCTTATGATCCATATTCTTCCATTAGCTGCATATCTAATTGGCTATCTAAAAGCCTCTTAAATGCCACCATCATATCTGCCTCCACCACTACCTCTTGCAATAAGTTCCAGGCACCCTCTGAATCTACGGATCATAGGGTGGCACCAAAGTGGGCATTAGAATAGCATTATCATCAAGCTCTGGAGATAGCTTCTGGGCTGCAGCTGCAAGGTTTCTATGAAGATCGGGTGGTGTTTGGCCATGACATAGAGGTGAATGAGAGAGGCTGACGTAGTTACGGTGAATATAAAGGCACTGCAGCACATTGCCGTAAAGAGCTTTTTTTGTATCAAACCCAACCTGCCTTATAGTAATGGACACAGACCAGGAGAAAGTGACCATTTGTGAAAGAAAATGTTTCTTACAGCGTGCAAAATGAAAATCCTGGTTATTGTGACAGGGTGGCAGGTGTTTGAGAAATATTCAGTTGTGTGCTAGGCAATATTAATAAATATGAGCTGGCCACATTGTCCTTGGTGTGTCAGCAAGAATACTGTGTGTTATGAAGAGAAGAAGATGTCAATTTAATGAAGAATAAGCCATTCCTATGGGCACATAAGGAAAACTTTCCAGTTCATACTCTCAGCAGGGAACGTGTAATCAAAAATAGGGCTGTAACATCATAACCCCTCTTGGCCAATTATTCCTTCCTTGCTGGCATTGGCCCTCGACTGGGAACGTTAGACATAGTCCCGTGGCAAGAAGTGTATTGATAGAAATGCAGTCAATTGTTTCGTAACTTACATAATTGCCATTAAAAAATGTTTTTTTTTAAAAAGCTGCGTATATCTTTATGAAAGGCTCCAAAATAATGTTTATTTTAAAATAAACAAAAGAGCAATGAGGTATTTGGGGAAGATTTAATAGGAACTGGAGAGGTAGCTTTTTTACATAAATAGTGATAGGTATTTTGGAATGAGCTGCCGGAGGAGGTAGTTGAGGCAGGTAATATCACAAGAATAAAACAAATATTTGGACAGGTACATGAATAGGACAGGTTTCGAGGCGTAGCCAATTGCAGGCAGGTAGGACCATTGCAGATGGGGCATGAGAGTGGTGGGTCTCTGGAACTCTCTGCCACAGAGGGTAGTTGAGGCCAGTTCATTGGCTATATTTAAGAGGGAGTTAGATGTGGCCCTTGGGGCTTAGGGGATCAGAGGGTATGGAGAGAAGGCAGGTACGGGATACTGAGTTGGATGATCAGCCGTGATCATATTGAATGGCGGTGCAGGCTCGAAGGGCCGAATGGCCTACTCCTGCACCTAATTTCTATGTCGGTCAGTGTAGGACAAAAGTTCGGCCAAAGATCCTGTTTCCACACTGTATGATTCTATGACTAAGAAATATTAATTTGATACTTAACAATATTTTAATGGGGTAGAAATGAAGGATAGCTTCTTTACAAATTCCTACAGGATTATCTTGGATTGCAAATGTTTATTAAAAAAATAATGTGATTCCATTACGGATGATCTAGAAGGACATATTGTTGCCGTTTGCAAACATCGGAAGTGCATGAATCTAATAGAACAATAATACTGTGTGCATTGTCTGTAGCTAGAAGTATCATGGCGATGCTAGATGGTGCCTCAGAAATGTGCACACAAGCCACCAAACAACGTTTACTTACCAAAGGTAGATGGGAATCAAAATAGATGGGAGGGCTTAAACATCCATGGTGACTCAGGAAAAGTATATAAACTATCTACCACAAAATAACTCAATGGAGATGATCTGGGAGGAGATAGTCAGTGACATAGTAGACTGGGAAGAGGTAAGTCAGAGGCAAGAATATCCAAAGAGCAGTGGCCAAATTCCCTCCTTGCCAATATCCCAAGGCATAGATACTGTAGATGGAACGTTTGTCCCTTGATATTCAGGAATATGTAGCAGCCAATGTAGCAATGTAGCCATATGTACCAGCCAATGTCACCTTAAATTATTTTTGAAGAACCCATCATCCTTCCATTAAGGCCTACGGTTTGAGATGTAGGAGAAGACTTCAGTGAATGTCTAGTAGGGTATATAAAATGCCCATCACCAGATTCAGGGACAGTTTCCTCCCAGCTGTTATCAGGCAACTGAATCATCCTACCACAACCAGAGAGCAGTGCTGAACTACTATCTACCTCTGATGACCCTCGGACTATCCTTGATCGGACTTTGCTGGCTTTACCTTGCACTAAATGTTATTCCATTATCATGTATCTGTACACTGTAAATGGGTCAAATGTAATCACGTATTGTCTTTCTGCTGACTGGTTAGCACGCAACAAAAGCTTTTCACTGTACCTCGGTACACGTGGCAATAAACTAAATTGATAAACTGATGTGTACAACCCTAATCTCACGAGATCATGCATTTTTATCTGGCAGTTGCCTTATAAAGGCAAGTTACATCCACTGTGGCTCAATGAGCACGAAGGGGCAATGCCATTTAATAGTCAGCTTCATACTTCTCATCAGTTGAGCAGAAACTGCATTTGCAAATTTATTGGGGGTACACTAAAAGCTGGAGAAACTCAGCGGGTGCAGCAGCATCTAAGGAGCGAAGGAGATAGGCGACGTTTCGGGTCGAGACCCTTCTTCCTTCGCAAATTTATTGTTGGATTACCATTGTACTTATGCAAATAATACATTTTGATTTTCCCCAAACAAAATACTAATTAATTCAAAATATGGGACAGCCAATGCACTGTTCACACAGACACTCGCAATCCACACCAAAAATATTAACTCTAATTAGGCTCCAGAATAATCGTGTACACAGATGCACCTGGACTCCAACTATTAAAAATAAAGAGCTTTGAGATAATTGGGAATCATCGATGGCATGCAGTGAGATTGGTAAGATTTATTATCAACCACTTCAGGGAAAGTCTATGGTGAATGAACAAGGGTTAACCATTTGGTAACACAGGATGCCTCTAGATTGGTGCAACCAGTTAACTATGAATTGAAATTAATTTGGAGAAAATGGCTGAGCATGAACTTCAATTAGCGTAGCCACTAGACAATAGACAACAGGTGCAGGAGTAGGCCATTCGGCCCTTCGAGCCAATACCGCCATTCACTGTGATCATGGCTGATCTTCCACAATCAGTACCCCGTTCCTGCCTTCTCCCCATATCTTTAAGAGCTCTCTCTCTTACTCTCTTTTGAAAGCATCCAGAGAATTGGCCTCCACTGCCTTCCGAGGCAGAGAATTCCACAGATTCACAACTCTCTGGGTGAAAAAGTTTTTCCTCATCTCCGTTCTAAATGGCCTTGCTTGGATCAAGATGTACAAATAGTTCATAGATTTCCATTGAATTATTTTGGGGATTAGCATTTGGATAGACAGTTTGGTTGAACATAGACAGGCCTTGTGTTTCTCTGCTTAATCTCGGATTGAAAGTCCAGCTGTGGTGGAATGGTCAGCAACTGTTTGGTGTACTGTGGGCAAGCAATGATGTGAACTACTTAACCGAGATTAGATTACTGTAAAACATGAATGAGAAAAACAAATGAGAGAATTTGTAATAGTTTCAATGAGATCGCTGATTAAAAAAAATGTGTAGAAATTAATTGATCGAGTATTAACCTTGGGATGAATATGTAAAATACCTATGGTTTAGACAAATCAATTACTTTATTTACTTTTATTTAAGTTTAGAGTGGCACAGCGGTGCAGTTGGTATAATTGCTGCCACGCAGCACCAAAGACCCAGATTCGATCCAGATCTTGGTTGCTATCTGTGTGGAGTTTGCACGTTCTCTCTGTGATTGCGTGGGTTTCCTATGGGTGCTCCGCTTTCCTCCCATATCCCAAAGATGTGTGAGTTTGTAGGTTAATCGCCCACTTGTCAACTTGCCCCTAATGAGTAGATGGATGATGAGAACGCAGGATAACATAGAACTTGTGCAAACAAGTGATCAATGGCGAGAGTCAACTTGATGGACCGAAGGGCCTGTTTCCATGCTGCATCTCCAAAACTGACCTCTAACATAAAACAAGGAAGACAAATGCTGAGTCTGTTTTCATCAGGGCAGGAATGGTCAGGTGATGTTCATGATTCTTTATGAAGGAATGGAGCGCACAAAATGGAATCTCAGATTTCAGATATTGGGATCCTGGAAAAATGGGCATGGGAAACGCCATGAATTGGAATTAATATAGAAAATTCTGAACTGACCGATGTAGGAGTGGATGGAATGAGGCAGCACCTATTTGATGAAATTCATGTGCATTGCATGTATATTTTGTGCAAAGAAATCACAAATCACAGAGTGTGTGGGAAAGTCTAGAGCACATTGGCAGGTACAGTAAAGGGCCTGTCCCACTGCGGTGACCTAATTCATGAGTTTAGAAGGGTTTGCCCTTGACTCAAACTCAACGAGGTCCTAGGAGGTCTTTGTAACTCTCCTTCATGCTCGAGAGTAGTCCCCTGCAAACTCGAGGCCTCAGTTTGGTCGAGGCGTTTTTTTTAGCATGCTGAAAAAAACCCGCAAGTAAAAAAAGGTCGGCATTGAAAAAATAGATTTTTTTTTTACTCGTAGGTTTAGTCGAAGTAGGTCATAGTAAGACGACATGTTATTCATTGGTAATAGAAGGTAGTTGAAGGTAGTCAAAGGTAGTCGTAGATAGTGTTAGTATAGTCGAAGTCAGTCGAAGGTGGTCGTCTTCACTCTCCACTATTCGGTGTCCAATTTTCCAGAAGCTAGTCGAAGCTAGTCTTCAACATAGTCGAAGGAGGTCGAAGGAGATCAAAGGAGGTCTTCTACATAGTCAAAGGAGGTCTTCTACACATTTGTAGGAGGTTCTCTACATAGTCAAAGGAGGTTGTAGGGGGTGTTCTGCGAGACCATGACACTCTCCTTGACTCTCCTAAACTCGCAAATTAGGTCCCCGCAGAGGGAGAGGCCCTTAAGGAAGGCGCAAGTGTATTGTTCGAAAAAGAGCTGGATAAGTATCTGAAAGGAAGGGTTTTGCTGGAAATTGGGGAGAGAGGGGGGCCAGAACAGAAGCAGAATCAGGCCATTCGGCCCACAAGTCTGCTCCGCGATTTGTTCATCGCTGGTCTATTTTTCCTTCTCAACTCCATTCTCCTGTCTTCTTCCCATAAACATTGACGCCATTACTAACCAAGAACCTATCAATATCCGCTTTAAAAATACCCAGATCATTTGGCATCCACAGCCATCTGTGTCAATTCCACAGATTTGTTTCCTCTGGCTAAAGAAATTGCTCCTCATCTCCATTCTAAAGCTACGGCCTTATATTCTGAGGCTCCACCATCTGGTCATGGACACTCCCACTACTGGTAAAATGTTTCCACATCCACTCTGTTGAGGCCTTTCATTATTCAGTAGTTTTCAATTAAGATCCCCCCTTCAACCTTCTAAACTCCAACGACTGAAGCCCCAGAGCCATCAAACACTCGTCACATGTTAACCCAATAATCCCCTGAGACATTCAATGCTCCTCACAAATTAACCCAAACATCTCCGGGATCATTCCTGTAAACCTCCTCTGGACCTCTTCCATGGCCAGCACGTCCTTCCTCAGATATTGGGCCCCAAACTACTCACAATATTCCAAAGATGGCTTGACATCATTACATCTTTGCTTTTATATACAAGTGTCGTAGAAATGAATTCTAACATTGCATTTGTCTTCTTGACTACCAACTCAACCTGCAAATTAACCTTTTGGGGATCCTTCCAAGTCCCCTTGCACCTCCAATTTTTTAATCCTCTCCCCATTTAGAAAATAGTCTATGCCTTTATTCGTTCCATCAAAGTGCATGATCGATCCATTTGCTATGCTGTATTCCATTTGCCACTTCTTTGCCCACTCTCCCAACCTGTTCAGGTCCTTCTGCAGACTCCCTGATTCCTCTATGCTACCTGCCTGCCACCTATCTTCGTATCATCCGTAAACATGGCCACTTGGTCACTGGTCACCAACCAGAAAATGCCCTCTACATTCTGGCTCTTTGCCTCCTGCCAGTCAGCCAATCTTCTATCCATGCCTCCAATACCATGGGGTCCTATCTGGATTTGCAATCTCATGTTCGCCACCTTATCAAAGGCCTTCTGAAAATCCAAGTAAATAACATCCGCTGACTCTCCTTTGAGTAATAGTGTCTGAAGAAGGGTATCGACCCGAAACATTGCCAATTCCTTCTCTCCATAGATGCTGCCTCACCCGCTGAGTTACTCCAGCATTTTGCATCTACCTTCGCATTACCAGCATCTGCAGTTCTTTTTTAAACATTTTGTCTGCTCCACTGCGAAACCTCCTCAAGGTATCCCTACTTTGAAGAAGTTCTCCTCCTCTCTCCGATGGGAGTTTAGCAACATCCTCTCTCACTGCTCCCCCTCTGTGATTCCTCCTTCCCTCCGACTCTACGACCAGTCTGAAGAAGGGTCTCAACCCAAAACGTCGCCAATTCCTTCTGTCCATTGATGCTACCTCACCCGCTGAGTTACTCCAGCATTTTGTGTCGACCTCCTTTGTCTATTCTGTTTGTTAGTGCCTCAAAGAATTCCAACCCATGTGTCAGGCAAGATCTCCCTTTAACAAAACCATGCTGACTTTGGCTTATTTTTTCTTGTGTTTCGAAGTAATCCAAAATCTCATCCTTAACAATGGATTCTAAAATTTTACCAACCACTGAAATCACATTAACTGGCCTATAATTTCCTTTCTTTCGCCTCGGTCCCTGGTTAAACAACGGAGTTACATTTGTGATTTTCTAGTCTTCTGGAACCATTCTTAAAGTAATTCTTGAAAGATCTCTACCTATGTCCACAATCCCCACAACTACCTCTTTCAGAACCTTCATTTTGTCCAGGTGTCTTATCCACCTTCAGACCTTTCAGCTTCCCAAGCACCTTCTCCTTAGTAATAGTGACTTCTGTCCCCTGATTCTCTTGATGTTATGCTGGCGTCTTCCATTGTGATGCAATGAATGTATTCACCATCACTATTTTTCCAGCATCTTTTTGCAGCGGTCCATTGTCCTGTCCTGCCTCTCTTTTACTTTTTATATATCTGAAAAACCTTTAATATCATCTTTTATATTATTGGCTGGCTTCATATTTCATCTTTTCTCTCTTTAGTTGCCTTCTGTTCGATTCAAACAGCTTCCCTATTCTTTAGCTTCCTGCTAATCTATGCAATATTAATAGGCCATCATTTTTGCTTTTATACGGTCTTTGATTTCCCTTGTCACCCACGGTCACCTCATTTTCTCCTTAGAACCTTTCTTCCTCTTTGGGATGAGAAGGTCCTGCACCTTCCAAATTATTCCCAGAAACTCCTGCTAATGCTCCTCCACCGTGATTCCTGCTAGGGTCCCTTTCCAATCAACTTTAGCCAGCTCCTCCCTCATGCCTCTGTAGTCATCTTTACTCAACAGTAATACCGATACATCCAATCTCAGCTTCTCCCTCTCAAACTGCAGGATGAATTCTTCTATCACATTATGCTCACTGTCTCCAAGGGGTTCCTGCATTTTGAGTGGCGTTTGGGAGTAGGGTATAGGGTCTTGGTGAGGCCACACCTGGAGTATTGCGTACAGTTCTGGTCTCCAAATCTGAGGAAGGACATTATTGCCATAGAGGGAGTGCAGCGAAGGTTCACCAGACTGATTCCTGGGATGTCAGGACTGTCTTATGAACAAAGACTGCATAGACTCGGTTTATACTCTCTAGAATTTAGGAGATTGAGAGGGGATCTTATAGAAACTTACAAAATTCTTAAGGGGTTGGACAGGCTAGATGCAGGAAGATTGTTCCCGATGTTGGGGAGGTCCAGGACAAGAGGTCACAGCTTAAGGATAAGGGGGAAATCCTTTAGACCGAGATGAGAAGGACTTTTTTTCACACAGAGAGTGGTGGGTCTCTGGAACTCTCTGCCACAGAGGGTAGTTGAGGCCAGTTCATTGGCTATATTTAAGAGGGAGTTAGATGTGGCCCTTGTGGCTAAGGGGATCAGAGGGTATGGAGAGAAGGCAGGTACGGGATACTGAGTTGGATGATCAGCCATGATCACATTTAATGGCGATGCGGGCTCGAAGGGCCGATTGGCCTCTACTCCTGCACCTATTTTCTATGTTTCAATGTTTCTATGAGTAGCTGTATTGTTCAACATATAGTGTAGCTGGAATAAACCCGACTGGCTAAATGATACTGTAACCATTTCTGTGATTTTCTGATATGCCTTTGTGATCAAGAATTTAAAGAGGAATTGTGAAAGAAAATAGCCAAGGCCTATTTTGCAAAACTCCATTCCTGATCACCTGAGAATTTGGGCTTTCCAATTGATGATGCGTTAAAGCCTAGATGATAAAATTATAGAAAGAAGGGTCTCGACCCGAAACGTTGCCCATTCCCTCTCTCCAGAGATCCTACCTGTCCCGCTGAGTTACGACAGCTTTTTGTGTTTATCTTCACTTTAAACCTACATCCTACAAATTATGCTTCTCGTCGGTGACATGGGCTCATGGCTGGAGCACATTTAGTATTTCTGGGTATGGACAAGAAGATAGCTAATACTGCAGGCCCTGATCTTCTTCTTTCGTGTGGCGTGCACAGCCTAAAGTTGTTGGACAACTTGTTCTATTTGATCTTCCGTTTGTGCACGTCGAGTTGATTGCATTGGTCGAAACAGGGCGGACCACGTGAAGGTTGCAATCTTCCACCCCAGGTCCTGATCATAACCCAGGAACCATTTGGTGTAGAATTTATGAATGGACATTAGGTCAAGTGCCCATGTGTTAGGTTAACTTTGCAATACTCACTACTGAGGTTCACACAGGTGAACAGCACCTGTGCTACCTACACCCCAATTTACCCAAATAGGTTCAGGAAGAGAGAGAAAAATATATTTAAATAGCTTAGAAAAGGTGCCTATTAAACAAAAGAATGAAAAGACCTTCTCAGATTTGTGCTTGGTTGTACGTTCCACAGGCACGCATTGATTCTGAAGAGCTGCTGTAAATAGAGAAGACACGGTTAAAAGGAAGGACAATGACTCAACATGGCATGTTCTTACAGAAGACAACGGGCAAACCCATTGCTTCGCGACAGTAATATTATCTCAATGACTTATTGGCAAAAATAGCGGGCAAGGTAACAAGGTTCTAGAATATGTGTATCTGTGCTTGAAGATCACAATGTTTTTAAAGAAGTTAAATACTTCATGAGGGATAGAGATGGAGCATGTACAAGCTTTTCCACAGGGTAGTGGAAACAAGAATTAGTGGTCATGAAGCATGAAGCCATACAGCATGGAAACAGGCCTTTTAGCTCCACTCATAGATGCCGGCCAAGATTCTCCATCTAAGCTAGTCCTATTCCCCCGTGCTTAGCCAATATCCGACAAAACATCTCCGATCTTTGTATCTGTCCAAGTGTCTTTTAACTGCTATTAAAGTACCTGTTGTAACTATTAAAGAAGGAACTGCAGAGAATCGAGGGTTACACAAAAAGCTGGAGAAACTCTGAAGAAGGATCTTGACCCGAAACATCGCCTATCTCCTTCGCTCCTTAGATGCTGCTGCACCCGCTGAGTTTCTCCAGCTTTTTGTGTAACCCACCTGTTGTAACTACCTCTTCTGGCAGCTCGTTCCATATACCCACCACCCTCAGGTTCCTATTAGATTATTCGCCTCTCATCAACAAAATATATCCTCTGGTTTTTGATTCCCCCACCCTGGATAAAAGACTTTAAGCATTCAACACATCTATTCCCTTCATGATTTTATATACCCCTTTAATATCACCCCTCATCCTCCTGTGCTCCAAGGAAGCTGACTCGTTGGTGACCGACTCTGAACTCCAGCAACAGCAATTCGTCCGTCCCGAATCGTGGGGCTTCCATCTGGCCTGTTCGCAGAGCCTTTCATCGCCCGGCAAGGCTTAAAACTGGCCGTGGGATCTTCCATCCCCTGGCGGAGGCTTCAACATCGGGAGCCTCGATCGCCTTGACGCAGCAATTTGACCGCGGACGAAGGAAGATCCCGCGGATGATTTTAAGCCACGCAGGCCGATGAAAGGCCCCGTGAACGGACCAATTTAAGCTCCGCTCTATGATCTTGGCTCCATCAGGACGTCTCCCTCCACCAATCACCACGCTTCATCCTCAGTCCCACCCCCCTACTTCCGCCTCTGACGCAGCTTCCTCCTCTAATTATCGTGCTGAATCTTCATGTCCCACCCCCCCCCCCCCCCCCCAATTGCCTGCTGACCAACGTCTCTCTCGCCCAATCATCAGATCCCACCCCCAATGTTTCGTGGAAAGTGGAGATTTTTAATAGATTTTTTTCACTGAATATCAAATCCGGATTACAAAACATGGGGGGGGGGGGGGGATTGTCCCCCCCTTCTCAAAACATGAGGGGGTGTGTGTGTGTCCCTGGGATTTCCGCCAATGCGATTAAGCAACCTTTCCCTCTAGCTAAGGCCTTTGTAACATCCTCGCAAATCTTCACTGCACTCGTTCGAGCTCAATGACACCCTTCCTATTGCAGGGTGATCAAAGCTGAGCACCGTACTCCAAGTGTGGCCTCACCTACACCTTGCACAAATATTGCTTAGTGTCTCAACTGTTATGCTCGATTCCAACTCAATTCCCTGACTGTTGAAGATCAGTGTACCAAAGAATCTTCATTATCATTCTATCTCCCTGTGACTTCACATTCAGCGAACTGTATACTCCCAGATTCCTCTGCTCTACGCCTGCTGTAATGTTTGATAACCATCTTCACTGCTGTGATACCATCTACTTTAGTATCATCTGTGTGGAGTCTGCATGTTCTTACGTGACCACTTGGGTTTCCTCCGAGTGCTCCAGTTTCCGCCCATGTCTCATAGACATGTAGGTTGATAGATTATTTGGCCTTCGTAGATTGCCCCTAATGTGTAGGAGTGGACGCGGAAATGGGATAAGTAGTGTGAATGGGGGATCGATGGTTGACGAGGACTCGGTGGGCCAATGAGGTTGTTTCCACGCTATATCTTTAAACTAAACAAAACTAAACTAAACTAAACTAAACTGAACTAAACTAAATAGACAGGCTTACTAAACTAATCACACCTTGTACATTCAACAAGGTTTAAGGTGAGAGGGGAATGATTTAGAAGGAACCTGAGGGGCAGGTTTTTCACACAGAGGGTGGTGAGTATATGGAACAACCTGCCGCAATATGTGGGTGATGCAGGCACAATCACAACATTTAAAAGACATGTGGATAGGAAATAGATAGGCAAGGTTTAGAGGGACATGGGCCACACAGGGGAAAATGGGGCCAACATTTGGAAGTGCGTATAACATGCAGTAGCTTGAATAGGCATAGTGCAAGAAACTGACATTTCAACGCGGTTTCTTAGACACGTGAGAATATGTACTCCTGTAAAGGGCCTGTCCTACCAGCATCCGACTCCATGCGATGAGCGCGATCAAACTAGAAGCGGGGGCCGCGCGGAGGTCAGGTGATCCCCTGTACAGGGCCGTTCCCACCAGCATGCGCCTGCATGCGGCAAGCGCGACCAAACCGGCAGCGAGGGCCACGCGGAGGTCGGGTGAGTGGCGCAACTCGGCGCAAAGTGAGGCGAACTTGGAGCGAGTCTTAAGGTAAGTTCGCCAGGACAGAGATGGGCACACAGAGAGGGGCACAGAGGCACACACAGAGAGGGGCACAGAGGCACACACAGAGAGGGTCACGGAGGCACACACACAGAGGGCCACGGAGTCACACACAGAGAGGGTCACGGAGGCACCTACAGAGAGGGTCACGGAGGCATGATGTCGGGGCGGTGTGTCATGCGTCGAGGCGACTGCGAGCCGACAAGCCATTGCCACGCGGAATTTTTGAACATAGTCAGTTTTTCGGAGCCCCGCGCGATGTCGGGACGAACTCCGCACAATTCCGCACGGCTCCGGCGATCGAAGTGGGACCGGCCCCGCGACGCCGGACGGCTCAAGCGACCACGTTAGGTCGCGCTCATCGCATGGAGTTGCATGCTGGTGGGACAGGCCCTTAGGGATAATGACATTTTGTGGATTTGTGCAACAAAAGACAAATATGTTTCCTAAGAGTTAGTTACTGGTGGCTATATTACCTTGCAATTCTAAACTTGTATTGTCCTCAAGTGGAATAATCGATTTAAAAGAATTGTCTGGTGGATTTCCTGTAAAAAGACAGATAAAATTCATTTGATTTTGTTATTTTCATTTTCTTCTACCTCATCCTTGAGATGCGTGTTTGCAGTGTCATACATTACCACAGGGGTGAATTTCACTTCCAACACTTCATTAATCACATTTGTAGGCCTAGAAAATCCAACAACAGACTATTTCACTGTTGGGGCAACTGAAGGTGAGCGCAGGAAACCAAATCAATTACAGCACCATTGTTCTGAAGCAAATTGTGGGAGTTTTCTCATTTTTTAACTTAGTTTGGTTTACTTTAGCAATAGAGTGCAGAAACAGGCCCTTTGGACCACCAAGCCTGCACCAACCAGCGATCCCCGCACACCAACACTGCCCTTGGGATAGTTTTGCACATACACCAAGCCAATTAACCTACAAACCTGTACGTCTTTGGAGTGTGGAGGAAACCGAGGATCTCGGAGAAAACCCACGCAGATCAGGGGAGAACGTACAAACTCCGTACAGACGGCACCCGTGATTCAGAATCAAACCCGGGTCTCTGGCGCTGTAAGGCATTAGCTCCACCGCTGCGCAACCGTGCCGCCCAAATTAATTTTCAGGATGTGGCCATCTCAACAATGCTTGGATTCATTGTCGATTCCAAATAGCCCCAGTACTGAGCGCACCTTTCAGAAGGCAGTTGAAAGTAACCAGAGGTTATGGAAGGGCTATACTGGGAAAACATAGAAGATGTTCTTACATGATTATTATTACAATAATCTGACAATCTGACGGTCAAGATAACTGGGCGGCACGGTGGCGCAGCGGTGGAGTTGCTGCCTTACAGCGTCAGAGACCTGGGTTCGATCCTGACTACGGGTGCTGTCGATACGGAGTTGGTACGTTGTCCCTGTGACTATGGGTTTTCTCCAGTCGTATGTAGCGTCTTGACGGCATAGGCAGCGTCTTGACGGCGTACGCCTAGCGTGTGGCGTTGCATGATGACGTCACCGCCCGATGCCGTGCGACGCTCAAATTCAGTCGGCCTGCCCAGCTGATTGGTAAGCATGACGCAAATGACATCACATGCGAACTTAGCGCGTACTTAGCACGTGAACTCCGCTTCTGTTTGGTCGTGCCAAACGCGCGCAATTGCACGCAAGCGGAACAGGCCCTTTAGCCTGAACATGGGACCATCGTCACAGTGAGCAATGTTGATTACACTGCGGTGGATGCTTATGTTAAATTGTGTTAATGGTTGTGTTAAATTAAATCGTTGTTTCTGCACTTAGTGTGGCTGTATGGTGTGTATTTATCTGCGTCTTGTTAGCCAAGAAAGACAGACTTGTCTATTCCTCAGTACAGCTGGCAGCTGATTTACATTCTCAGGCTGGGTGGCTAGGTCCAGTTTGCTGACGGCGACATTCTACCCGGACTCAGGTCCGGTCCCCAGGGCGGGAAGATGGAGCAGCTTTCCGCTGGGGTAGCAGGGACACTGGAGTGGGGTTGGCCGAGCAATGCCACTCTCGTAGCAACCAAAGATCGCTAACAAGCAGGATAGGCCGCGCCTGCTAAATGCAATGGGCTGATGCGTAGTACACAACGGAGCAGAAAGTGGGCCTTTTTTCATCCATTTCAGTAACCCGACCCGACCCGACCCGACCCGACCCGACCCGACCCGCAGTGTGATCAACGTTGCGGGGGAACAGTTTGTGTTAATAAATTATAATTCTGAAAATGAGGAGAAGATTTTTACCAAATAACTTTGATTTTTGCGAGGATGTTTCCGTAACCGGCTTCCGTCTCCGCACTAGTATCTTTGCTCCGCTACGGGATCTTTGGTGTGGAGACGGACGCCGGTTACGGAAATGGGGCCGAAAATTACCCATGAATCTGCCCATGACCATACTACTTTTTCGCCAAGTGGACTATCTTGCTCATTGTAGGATCTTTGGTAGCGACTGCTCCACGGAACCTGGCACGCCCTCAACCCTGGAACTGTGTGAGATGGGAAGAGTCTGGAAAAGGACAGCGCCGCTGGGGGAGGGGTGGAGAGTTCCTTTTCCGCAGAATGTGGGGAGTCTGGCCCCAGTCACGACAGCCTGGGCTGCACAAAGTAGCAGACTTGGCTTGGTCACCGGGGTAAAGTTGCGGGGAGGGCAGGAGCGTTGTGAAGAAGGGGTCGAAGGAGCCAGCCACGTTGCCCTACGGCACTACGGTGGAGGTGCTGGTCGGCGGGTAGCTACTGGGCGGAATGCTGGCTGCTTTGTCCCAGGCTCTCT
Organism: Raja brachyura; assembly: GCA_963514005.1. Next base: position 62,515,238 of record OY740793.1, read on the forward strand.
CTCTCTCCTGCCTCTCTCTCTCTCTCTCTCTCTCTCTCTCTCTCTCTCTCTCTCTCCCTCTCTCCCCTCGTTATGTGATCTACCTGTCCCTTAGACCTGAACTGTACAGCACATTGTATAAATAAATATATAAATATGTCAAGGTTTATTAAATAAACTTTATTTGATGCAGCCCTCAGACATGGGCCCGGCCTTTAAGCACAACAAGGTTGCTGACCCCCTGGTTTAATCCAAAGATAGACACAAAATGTCATACCCGCTTCAAAATCATCTCATTATCTGTAACTCATTCTCACCAAGCCCTCACCTAGCAATGGCCTGTTTCCTTTATCATCGTTACTTTTTTGCATATCTTTCATTCATTTGTTGTGTATCTCCCTATATTACCGTCTATATCCCTCGTTCCACTTGTCTCTCAGTCTGAACAAGGGTCTCGACGCGAAAGGTCACCCATTCCTTCTATCCAGAGATGCTGTCTGACCCGCTGTGTTACTACAGAATGTTGTGCCTATCTTTGGTGTAAACCAGCATCTGCAGTTCCTTCCTGCACATCACTTCACTTCATGAGCGTTTGCTAATCTGCTCAATCCCTTTGTTAAAGAAGGAACTGCAGATGCTGGAGAATCGAGGGTACACAGAAGGCTGGAGAAACTCAGCGGGTGCGGCAACATCTAAAGAGCGAAGGAGATAGGTGACGTTTCGGGTCTAGACCCTTCTTCAGACCCTTTATTCTTGACCCTTAATCCCTTTATTCTTGTCAAGATGCTCTGTTATTCCATCCTTATAACTTTATCTCTGCAGCTTTTTGTGTCTATCCTCAGTCTATCTAAAAGCCTCTTAAATGCTACTATTGCGTCCACCACCTCCTTTGGCAGTGCGTTCCAGGCACCCACCATGCTCCATATTAAAAAAAACTTGTCCTGCACTTCTTCTTTAAACTTCCCCCCATTTCATCTTGAAGCTATGTCCTCTAATTTTTGACGTTTCCACCCTGAGTAAAGGGTTCTGACTGTCTACCTTGTCTATGCCTCTCATACTGTCCAATTTCCCTCCTCATCCTCCGACATTCCAAAGAAAATTGTTAACAATCTCCAACAAGTTAAACAATTCACACCCCACCACTGTGTATGAAAATAGTTTGAAGGCCTGTACCACTTGGGCGTTATCTGCGCGTCATTTACGCGTCCCGACGCCCGACGCAACATTATTTACGCATCACGCGTGCAAGGCGTGCATTACGCGCGCATGGCACGTGGTGAGACGTGGTGGCGCAGGCAGAGAAGCGCGGTCGCACACGGCTCCCCAGGATTTTGGGATTCCTGTGTAAGGTGCAAATGAGGCCCAAGTGGGACAGGCCCTTTAGTCTTCCCTCTGCTAGTATTGGAAGGTGATTTCCTCGCTTTGGTGCACAACATGCCTGAAAGATATATTCACGTTGGGTTCGCATTCCCACCACCACAATTGTTACAGCATGTCTGGCATATTCTCACCAGTTTGAGGTGGTGAAAAGAGACCTCCACAATCCTTCCACCTCTGACAACAATTTAATTTGGCCACTCGACATTTGCTTTTCGCTAACTTCAGCATGTAAAGGGCCTGTCCCACCAGCATCCGACTCCATGCGATGAGCGCGAACAAACTAGAAGCGGGGGCCGCGCGGAGGTCGGGTGATCTCTGTACAGGGCCGTTCCCACCAGCATGTGCCTGCATGCAGCAAGCGCGACCAAACCGGCAGCGAGGGCCGCACGGAGGTCGGGTGAGTGGCGCAACGCGGCGCAAAGTGAGGCGAACTTGGAGCGAAGTCTTAAAGGTAAGTTCGCCAGAACAGAGAGGGGCACAGAGGCACACACACAGAGAGGGTCACGGAGGCACCTACAGAGAGGGTCACAGAGGCACCTACAGAGAGGGTCACGGAGGCACGATGTCGAGGTGGTGTGTAATGCGTCGAGGCGACAGCGAGCCGACAAGCCGTTGCCGCGGGGAATTTTTGAACATGGTCAGTTTTTCGGAGCCCCGCGCGATGTCAGGACGAACTCCGCACAATTCCGCATGGCTCCGGCGATCGAAGTGGGACCGGCCCCGCGACGCCGGACGGCTCAAGCGACCACGTTAGGTCGCGCTCATCGCATAGAGTTGCATGCTGATGGGACAGGCCCTTAAGGATCATCCTTCGAGAAATATTTCCAGGTTTTCACCAAATGGCCTTCAAAGGAACACCTCAATCAGGTCGCTTCTAGGGATGACCAATGAGGAGAGGCTGGATTTTGAGGGTTACAGTATTGTGTTAGAATATGCTCCACTGCTACAGCATCTACAATTAAAGTTGTTATATTGCCACAATTGAAACTAGGTTGTGACATGCAAATTAATTAATGATGCAGTTAAGTCATGGGATCTGGGTGCAGACCACACAGCCAACCTTAGAGAGATGTTGAAAGAGGATGTTGATTCCCAGTGGACTACCTCCCACGAACAAGATTTCAACAAACTCAAACAAATGATATTCAGTGAGAATCCACCAAGGCCATGGTCATAGAGTTATAGAATGATACAGCGTGGAAACAGGCCCTTTGCCCAATTGCCCTCAACAGCCAACATGTTCCAGCTAAACTAGCCCCACCTGCCCGTGTTTGGTTCATATCCCTCCAAACCTGTCCTAATCATGAACCTGTCTAACTATTTCTTAAATGTTGGGATAGCCCGTGCTTCAACTACCTCCTCTGGCAGCTTGCTCCACACACTTTGTGTGAAAAGGTCACCCATTCGACACCTATATATTTTTTATCCCTTTCACCTTAAACCTACGTCCTCCGGTATGGATTTGTTCACCTACAACCACGAATAAAAGAGTAAAACTAAGTCAGGATAACGTGAGAGTTATCAGGCAGCACAGTGACGCAGCGGTAGAGTTGCTGCCTTACTGCGCCAGCGACCCGGGTTCAATCCTGACCACGGGTGCTGTCTGTACGGAGTTTGCACGTTCTCCTCGTGACCTGCGTGGGTTTTCTCCGAGATCTTTGTTTTCCTCCCACTCTCCAAAGACATCCAGGTTTGTAGGTTAATTGGCTTGGTATAAATGTAAATTGTCCCTAGTGTGTGTAGGATAGCGTTAGTGTGCGGGGATCGCGTGGTCAGCGTTAACTCGGTGGGTCGAAGGGCCTGTTTCCGTGCTGTAACTCTAAACTAAACTAAACTAAAATCAGTGAAATAAAGGCACCAACTGACAAGAAAGAATTGCGAAGCTTTCTAGGACTAATACTATACATGGGCACCTTCCTCCCCAAACTTGCATGTCACAACCCAATTTCAATTGTAACATTATAACAAAAGTAATATTGTACAGGTAAAAAAAGTGTTTGAAGGAGAAATTTGTCTTGGCAAATCAGTATGAAGATGAGAGTGGCTAGGTGGCTCCATTCCTGTGCAATCAAACTCATCAAGTCAATGGAAATGAATGTTGGACAGCATTAGCATTGAACATTGTCCTCTCAAAATTGACTCCAAATCTGAGGAAAGACATCCAAATCTGAGGAAAGACATCCTTGCCATAGAGGGGGTACAGAGAAGATTCACCAGACTGATTCCTGGGATGTCAGGACTTTCATATGAGGAAAGATTGGATAGACTCGGCTTGTACTCGCTGGAATTTAGAAGATTGAGGGGGGATCTTATAGAAACTTTCAAAATTCTTAAGGGGTTGGACAAGCTAGATGCTGGAAGATTGTTCCCGATGTTGGGGGAGTCCAGAACAAGGGGTCACAGTCTAAGGATAAGGGGGAATTCCTTTAGGACCGAGATGAGGAAAACATTCTTTACACAGAGAGTGGTGAGTCTCTGGAATTTCATTTCGGAGTCACGTGAGTGACTTCGTGAAGAGCCCGCCGGCGTGCATGCTCGACATATCGTCGTACCGCGTTGCTGCGACGGCTGGCGGTGGAGCGCGCTCCTCGCCAGCCCTTCATAAGGGGCCACGGAGGTAAGTATCCTACCTTTAGTTGGTGGTCCTTGTTGTTGGTTATGTCTTGCAGCAAGGACATGGATGGGAGTTCCAAGGGCCGGAGGACGTCAGGACGAGTTCGCCGGTCAACAGTTCCGGGGCCTTTACCATCGGCAGTACCTGCAACGCAGGCCTGGACTCAGGCGGAGATGTGGGTAAGCCCTGTGATTACAGGTCCAGATCCGCCAGCACACCACAGCTCGGAGGAGTTCGACGAGGAGGAGTGTGGTGTGCCGCCAGAGCAGGGGGACCCTGCCATGGCAGTCAGGTCGTCAGCGGGCTCGCTGGCGACCTCGAGCTGGGTGCGTGCGGCTGCACGGCCCGTTCCACTCAGCCCTCCGAGTAGGGGAAGGGCAGCAGCCCAGAAGCCTAACCCTGCCAGGGCTAAGGCATTGCCTGACACGGAGGAGCGGTCAGGTTCCAGGGCGAGACCCGGGGCGGCTGTGAGGTCCAGCCGGCACACCCCGACTCTCGACGCCGGGACGGGTCGGTTGAGTCGGGTCTCGTCACGGTCACCGAGCCCCCCATGGATGGGTGGGCGAGACCATGCGTCGGCAAAGTCCACGATGTGGGCAGCCGGCAAGCCTGCGCGGGCTTCAGGCAGCCATGCTTCGGCTGGTGCCAACACCACGCCGCAAGTGCCCTTAGTGGCAGCGGCTTCAGCTCCCGCTAAACGGAGGCGGTTGAGCACGCCCGCGCGGGAATCGCGCAGTTTCACCTCGGCGGCTGTTAGCGACAACTACCGGCACCGGCTGGGCCTCGATGAGGTGCGGGCCGATGATAGGAGCCCGGTTTTCTTTTCAGAACCGGAGGACTCCGACTACCTGAGTGTTCAGGGTGAAGGGCGTATTGACCGTATGGAGCGGCTGCTGGAGCTCCTGCTTCAACGTCAACTACAGCAGGGCAGCAACAGGCACAGGGCGTCGTCACCAGCCTCTACCATCAGCCTGGAGCAGCAGGAGGAGGAGGTTTTGGTGGATTCCATACCATCTCCGTTGGAGGTGCCAGCGGAGGATCTTCTGGATGTGGCGACCAAATTTGCGGCCCCACATTCATCTGGACTTCCTTTAAACGCAAAGCTGGCAGCCACTGTGGACTTTCTTAACAACCAGCAACTACAGGAAGAAGTCCTCATTCAGGCAATGAGCCGTCACAAGGCTCCATCCAATTGCAACTCCCTCAACTTGCCTGTGGTCAATACGCCGATATGGGGCAACATCAGTGCGGCTATCCGTCAACAAGAGGTAAAATTGCAGCGGATCCTGAAGCTCCTCACGGCCGGTATTACCGCCTTTGCGCGGTCGGTGGACGGGGACGAACTGAATTTGGACCAGGAAGATGCTCTGGCCCTCCTGTGCGCGACCCAGCACGAAATCAACGGGTTTCGCAAAAACAGCATTCGCCCAGCGCTCAACCCGAAGTTTGCAGGATTGTGCAAACCATCTCCGCCGCCGCCGCCGCCGCCCCGTCAACTCTTTGGGGAGGACCTCTCGAAGAGAGTCAAAGAGCTTGACGAACAAGCCAAAACGGTGGGGATCATGCGCTCTCAGAGTGCCCCCACACCGTCAGGCTCAAAAGCTCCATACATTCGCTCACGAGGGTCTGCTAGTACCTCGACGAGGACCCACCCTCAAGCTCCACAACGACAGCAACATCAGACCCAGCACCAGGGGTCTTTTTTAGGACAGGGTCGGCAGAGACCCTGGTGGAAAACGAAGACGCCGCGCCCTCAAGCCAACCCAGCACCTCCACGTCCACCCACACGTGTCAAGGACCGCCGGTATCCACGGGGGTGAGGGGGTCTGGTTCTCTCTTTTCTCTTTGTTTAACTTCACATGTTGGTGGTCGCCTTCGGCTGTTTTTGGGTGCATGGGGTAATTTTACTGGTGACGAGTATGTGTTGCAGAATATTCAGGGGCATAAAATTGAGTTTATTAATGGCGACATTCCTCCATCCCAGCACATGCCCGGTCGAACGTTTAAATTATCTGCTGCAGAACAGGCAGCAGGCTACAAGGAAATTTTAAGGCTTGAACAGAAGGGAGTGATTGAGAAAGCGGTGCATGAGCCAGTTGAATTTGTTTCGAATATATTCACCAGACCTAAGAAGGATGGAGGTTGTCATGTCATTATTGATCTAACCCGTTTGAATACTTTTGTAACATATACTCATTTTAAAATGGATACGTTTGAAACAGCCAAATCATTGATTTCTCATGGTTTCTTTCTGGCATGCATCGATTTGAAAGACGCATACTATTCAGTATCCATCCAGAAATACGACAGGAGGTTTTTGAAATTCATCTGGATGGGGCAACTCTGGCAGTACAAGGCTTTGCCTAATGGGCTCACCACAGCCCCTAGATTGTTCACTAAATTAGTGAAACCAATTATGGCTTATTTGAGACAGCGACATCATATAGTTATGGCCTATTTAGATGATATCTTAATTGTGGGCCACACCCTGGAATTGGCTGAACAGGGAGTTGCAGCTGCTGTCAATATATTTCAACAATTAGGGTTTATTGTCCATCCAGAGAAATCAAAGTTCTGCCCTGCCCAGGTGATTAATTACCTAGGGTTCACGGTGAACTCTATGAGCATGAGGGTTACCATACCAATTAACAAGATTGAGGAGGTTACCCAGGTGTGTCAAGGTTTAATCCGCACCAATATACCATCGATTCGGCATACAGCTACAGTATTGGTAAGCTTGTAGCTTTGTTTCCGGCAGCGCGATATGGACCTTTGCATTATCAGAGTTTGCAAAGAGCTAAAATTGCTGCGTTAAAACAGGACGCTGGTCATTATGATCGATCAATGCAGCTGCCGTCCGAAGCGATAAATGAGTTGCAATGGTGGGTGTGTCACATTAGCAGCTCATTCAAGCCTATCAGGGAGGCTAATCCGGTGGTATATTTGCAGACTGATGCAAGCTCCAATGGCTGGGGAGCTACGGATAATTGCTCTAGTTGTGGGGGCAGATGGGACACCCTTGAATCAACGATGTTGTTGACTCAAGGGATTAACTATTTGGAGTTGCTGGCAGCATTCCACGGACTTCGTGCGTATTGTTCCAAGCTTGTTGGAGCACATGTCAGTCTCCAAATAGACAACACCACAGCAGTGGCATACTTAAACCATATGGGTGGTACCAGGTCAGTTTCGTGTGACAAATTGGCTAACTCAATTTGGCTCTGGTGTGTTCAAAGAGACATTTGGATTTCAGCTACCTATTTGCCAGGTGAGCTTAATACTGTGGCGGCCACCAGGTCACGCAAATTTAATGACAATATTGAATGGATGTTGCATCCTGAGATTTTTGCTAAAGTCACAGCCAAATTTGGTAAACCGGACATTGACCTTTTTGCGTCACGGTTGAACCATCAGGTACCAACCTACGTTTCATGGGAACCAGATCCTGGGGCTATAGCGCTAGATGCATTCTCGCTGGACTGGGGGAATTGGTTTTTCTATGCCTTCCCCCCGTTTTGCCTCATCAGTCGGGTATTGCGTAAGATTCAGGCAGATGCTGCCAAGGGCATCCTTATTATACCCGACTGGCCCACACAGCCTTGGTATCCGGTGGTCTTTGACATGCTCAACGAACCTTGGGTCCTTTTGAAGGGTTGCCCACAATTGGTTACTCACCCTGTCTCAGGGGAGCCACATCCCTGCCATGGCTATTTAAATTTGTTGGCTTGCAGATTCTGAACAGGCCGTTAGTCCAATACGGCCTCTCAGCTCGGACCATGGATACCATCAGGGCGTCGTGTCGAGAGTCAACAAGGCGAAGATACCGCTCGCATATTAAGAAGTGGGAAGCCTACTGCAGCCGCTCTCGCATCACGTACGATGACGTGACAATAACCGACGTCCTGGAATTCCTTGCGGGGTTGCACCATGATGAACACTTAAGTTACAGTGCCATCAACAGCGCCAGAAGTGCGCTCTCATTCTACCTCAATATTGAGGTAGGATCCAACAGGCTAGTGTCCAGACTCATGCGGAGTATATTCAATATGAATCCGCCTACACAACGCTATAATATCACCTGGGATGTCAGGGACGTATTAAACCTGCTCAGGACGTGGTCTCCCATGGAAGGGCTCCAACTGGACAAACTCACCATGAAGCTGGTGATGTTACTAGCGCTGACTTCAGCTCAGAGGGTACAGACACTACACAAACTTCGTGTCGACAGAATGACTTCTACCCCTACAGAAGTAGTATTTTTCATTGACGAGCTACTAAAGCAGCATAGACCTGGGTGCACAGGGCTGCAGCTGAAGTTCCCGGCATACCCCGCAGATGCTAGGCTATGTTTAGCCTCACATATCCGCCACTAAGTCAAGGTGACGGCACGCATCAGAGGAATGGAGAGATACCTGCTGGTCACTCATAAGAGACCTCATCATCGAGTGACAGTCCAGACGATATCCAGGTGGCTTCGAGTCGTCTTGGGTAAGTCAGGTATCGACACTAATGTGTTCAAGTCTCATTCCACCAGGGCTGCATCGACGTCAGCGGCGAGGATTATGGAGGTGCCTATGGACCAAATTCTCGCCACAGCAGGATGGGCTAATGAAGCTGTGTTCCAGCGTTTTTATAACAAGCCTGTTGCTGCTCCTCTACAGTTCGCAGAAGCCGTGCTGAATGCAGGTCAAGAACGTGGAGATGTCCCCGCATGAGGGGTTTTTGATTTGTTATTCATAAATATGCTCTTGTTTTGCAGTATGAACTATTGAGCAAGTTTGTTCCTCCCATCCATCCCTGGTAGTGGTGTGTCAGCATGGACGTGGTCCAGGGCGTGTAATCACAGAAGCTTTGAAGTCTTCACGAAGTCACTCACGTGACTCCGAAATGAAATAGTAAGATTGAACGAGAACTTACCAGTTCGAAGGTTGATCTTTATTTTATGAGGAGTCGAAGTGAGGGATTTCGTGCCCTCCTCGCCCAACCCTCAATCACCTTCATCTGGTAATCTTAGTCACTTCAATCTTACTATGCGAAGTCATTTCTATTGTTGGTTTCTGTGATTCCACGCCGCTAATTTGAAGTATGTCGAGCATGCGCGCCGGCGGGCTCTTCACGAAATCCCTCACTTCGACTCCTCATAAAATAAAGATCAACCTTCGAACTGGTAAGTTCTCGTTCAATCTTACTATTCTCTGCCACAGAAGGTAGTTGAGGCCAGTTCATTGGCTATATTTAAGAGGCCGTTAGATGTGGCACTTGTGGCTAAAGGGATCAGGGGGTATGGAGAGAAGGCAGGTACGGCATACTGAGTTGGATGATCAGCCATGATCACATTGAATGGCGGTGCAGGCTCGAAGGGCCGAATGGCCTACTCCTGCACCTATTTTTCTATGTTTCTATGTTTTTTTCTAAAATGAAAAAAAGCAATGAGAGATTGGCATCCTTACGTTCAATTTTGCACGCATGGTAGACCCCTCGATGTTCAAATAGATTTTCGACGTTTTCACTCGTATCTTTGATTCGGAACAGAAACTTCAGATTCAGCTGATCATCGTACAAGTCCACAGTGTCTGCAGGGAATCGAGAATGATGTTATGGAAAAAGTTAAAATGTGTTCAATACCTCTCCCTCTCTTTTTAGTTTGGTTTAATACTGCTCGGTGTACTGAGATGCACCTCGAGTGGAAACTATCCAGTTAAATCCTACCTGGCGTACAATCGTGCACAAGGACAAGAGCGGAAAGTGTAGGAAGGGACTGCAGATACTGGTTTACACTGAGGATGGACACAAAACGCTGCGGTAACTCAGCGGGACAAGCAGCATCTCTAGAGAGAAGGGATAGGTGACATTTCGGTCCGAGACTCTTCTTCTGAAGAAGTACACACAATACTCCAAATGCAGTCTAACCAAAGTTTAAAACCTACATCATGTCTTCCTAAAGGGCCTGCCCCTCTTAGGCTATTTTTAGGCGACTGCCGACGGCTGTCATAGTCATAGCCGTGGCAGGTCGCTGGAAACCCCCCCTTTGACTTAAAATTTGAAATAGAATCATTACTTTAATAACAACAAAAAAACCAAAGTTGACACAGGCGACAACCTACGTTAACCCGGCGACAAATACGACAGCGCCTACGTCAGGAGAAGACAAGCTACGCTCATTGGCGTCAAAATCACTGTTGCCGACTGACTCCGAAAATGTTTCAACATGTTGAAAATCCAGCGGCGACCAGAACGACGCTACCACTCTGCGCGACTCACGGCCATACAGGCAACACCCCGGCAACCACGTGGCAACAGCCTAGTCGCCTGTAGTCACCTAAAAATTCATCTAAGTGGGACAGGCCCTTTACTCTTACAATCATTGCGTTGCCCATCGAAGGCAAACATATCATTCACCTTCTTCATCATTCTATCTACTTGCGTTCTGTTTTCAGGGAGCTGAAGTTCTACCTCTACATCCATGCTGTTAAACGTCCTGCCATTAACTGTATATTTTCCCCTAACAAGTGCAACAACTCACACTTGCCAAGATTAAACTTCATCTTCCATATCTCCACCCATACCTGTAACTGATCTATGCCTCACAGATTTCATTCTCAGAAATTCTATTTCTATTTCATTTCTCACTGGCTAACAAACCTGTTTTCTTGCCATAGATTTAGTTTAATTTAGTTTAGATATACAGCATGGAAACAGGCCCTAAGGCCCCGATTCCGTGCCGACCAGCGATCCCCGCACACTAACACTATCCTACACACACTCGGGGCAATTTACATTTATAGCAAGCCAATGAACCTACAGACCTGTACGTCTTTGGAGTGTGGGAGGAAACCGAAGATCTGGGAGAAAACCCACGCGGTCACGGGGAGAACGTACAAACTCCGTACAGACAGCACCCGTAGTCAGGATCGAACCCGGGTCTTTTGCGCTCTAAGCGTAAGGCAGCAATCTGCGTCAGTGTGCAGCTGTGTGTGGAAATGTGGAGAGTGCTCTTACAACAGATACCGATCAACTTCCTGCAATTACCTCCAGAAAGGTCTCAAAGGTTTAATTAATTTTACCCTCTACCTGGATCCTGAATATGCAGTTTTTCTTCCAAGTATACCATGAAATTTCTGACAGGGCAGTTGGGGTTAGCAAGAAAATGCTCACCATCTAAAATCAGAAATATAAAAATGCACCATCAATGGATGAATATACATTTATATTTTACCAAAGGGAGCTTTCATAATTCAAAACTGAAATGCAAACTCCCTGTTCCAACTCAATGGAATAATTAGCCAGCAAAAAGCTATCATGCCACTTCTGGTGCGAACTCTAGTTTTGAGATCTCAAGAGCATTTAATGAAGGCAAAATTAGATTTCCGATTTGCAATGGAACAAGTCTGGCTCTAAAATGTTAAGCCTGTTTAATGCGGAATAGTATATGCGGCTGCTGTTTATCAGGGAAGGCTTTTCGAAAAGATCGATGAGTCAGCGTTACTTCCTTTTTCACGGGATGTCCCAGCCAAAGAATTGAGGAAGAGGTAGGTTCAGCTTCTTTCCCAAAATACACATGGATGAGCCCAGTCCAGGATGAAACAGTCCTGAGTGGTGGCGGATGAGGATGTGGGTGGTGTGACTAATTTCACCCATTTAACAGATTCAAGAGATGTGGGGATTCAGTAGCCTTTGTAAAGTCTGTGAACATCATCATCTATGTGTTGGAAGGAAGTGCAGATGCTGGTTTAAACTGAAGATAGGCACAAAATGCTGGAGTAACTCAGCGGGACAGGCAGCATTCTGAAGAAGGGTCTCGACCAGAAATGGCACCCATTCCTTCTCTCCAGAGATGCTGCCTGGCCCGCTGAGTTACTCCAGCATCTTGTGTCTAATATCACCATCTAAGTCTCCATCTCCGCAGCACCACATCAATAGACTCACATAGTACCCCCTCAATTCCCTCTCCTCCACCGTATCCTTCAATATGTTGTCACATGAGGATTTTAAAGCACTTAACTGAACGTGCAAAACACATATCCTCTCTTCACATACTGATACATCCCTCTTTACTCTTACGCTCATTGCTTTGCCCATCGAAGGCAAGCATATCATTCACCTTCTTCATCATTCTATCTACTTGTGTTCTGTTTTCAGGGATTTAAGTATAGGAGCAGAGAGGTTCTACTTAAGTTGTATAGGGTCATGGTGAGACCACACCTGGAGTATTGCGTACAGTTCTGGTCTCCAAATCTGAGGAAGGACATTATTGCCATAGAGGGAGTGCAGAGGAGGTTCACCAGACTGATTCCTGGGATGTCAGGACTGTCTTATGAACAAAGACTGGATAGACTCGGTTTATACTCTCTACAATTTAGGAGATTGAGAGGGGATCTTATAGAAACTTACAAAATTCTTAAGGGGTTGGACAGGCTAGATTCAGGAAGATTATTCCCGATGTTGGGGAGGTCCAGGACAAGGGGTCACAGCTTAAGGATAAGGGGGAAATCCTTTAGGACTGAGATGAGAAGGACTTTTTTCACACAGAGTGTGGTGGGTCTCTGGAACTCTCTGCCACAGAGGGTAGTTGAGGCCAGTTCATTGGCTATATTTAAGAGGGAGTTAGATGTGGCCCTTGTGGCTAAGGGGATCAGAGGGTATGGAGAGAAGGCAGGTACGGGATACTGAGTTGGATGATCAGCCATGATCATATTGAATGGCAGTGCAGGCTCGAAGGGCCGAATGGCCTACTCCTGCACCTAATTTCTATGTCTATGTTTCTATGATATTATTCACACCTCGCCTACAATTACGTTTAAAGTCACCGATTGTTGCCATCATCCCTTCTGTCCTTACATTATTCACTTGTTCCTCTACATATCACCTCATCCTCATTCCACCGTGTTCTTACTCTGGCCTCAAAGTTCCCTATGCTTCACATTTCCAATGGCCCCAAATTGACTGTCTCAACCTTCCAATTCTTCCCCTATCCGGTTTGAATTATTCCATGGTTTAGCTTCCCTTTCTCTCTTCCTCTCCAGCATCTAAGTTTGACCACTTCCTGCATGACACCCATTTTGTCTCCACCATGTTCTTGTTTCAATGGACTCCACCAGATCTTTAAAGCCCCTTTATTTCCAAAGGGATCGGCAAGTGCCTGATTCACCACATCACCCTTCTTACTCCTGCCCCACACCTATGAACGAGAAGGGAGGGAGATACAGGTGCGTTTATTTACTGTGTTGCTGGTTCTCTAAGTAGCAAGAGGCGTGCTCCAACAGTTTGTCATGGACTCCAACACCATTGGAATCACTCAGGAGACCACACACTTTCTCTGTCAGAATTCTATGTGCGGAGTGCAATGAAGAGCTGACTGTTCGAGCATCAGTATACTTCTGCTCCCCGTTCTCATTTGCTCCTCCCCCAACAGGCTGCAAAGTGCCCAGTCACTTAGCTTGTCCTTATCCCCCTGACGGGTCCTCACTGTTCAAAGTCCCACCTGGATTGGTGCCATCAGAAAACATGGGGAAACATGACATTTGGTTCCATCAAACAAATTATTGATATAGATTGTCAATAGTTTGCGTTCTGTGATACCACATTAGTCCGCGACTCGTCAAGTTGAGAAAGACGAGAGACACTAAAAAGCTGCTGATGCTGGTGTCCTGGAAGAACTCAGCAGATCAGGCAGCATCTGTGGTGGGAATGGACAGACAACATGTTGGGAAGGTACCCTTCTTCAAAGTGCGGAGTCTGAAGAAGGGTCCTGACCTAAAACTTTGACCGCCCATTCCCTCTACAGATGCTGCCTCATCTGCTGATTCTTCCAGCATTCCCTCCACTGATACAACCTGACCCTTTGAGTTCCTCCAGCACTTGGTGTTTTGCTCAAGCTGTGAAAGACCCCTTTATACCCACTGCTTCCATGATGTCTTCCAAATGGTTTTCATTCCATGTCAGTATATTGCCCTGGTTTCTGAGTGCTCAATCCTTTTCGTGACCTTTTCTCCAGGCCTCCAGAAAATCTAAATACACCACATCCACTGAGTCCCCCTTATTCCAATTTGCCAAACTTCACTTCCTCTCATTCAGACTTCTGAAAAAGGGTCTCGACCCAAAACGTCACCCATTCCTTCTATCCAGAGATGCTGCCTGTCCCGCTGAGTTACTCAAGCATTTTCTGTGTAAACTGGCATCTGCAGTTTCTTCCTATACATCACTTCCCTTCATGAGCCTTTGCTTATCTGCTCAATCCCATTATTCCTGTCAAGATGCTCTGTTATTACATCCTTATAACCTTCTCTGGAGTACAGAACGAGCATTAAACTTGATTTAGATGCTGCAACAGGAAGGATTTTTCTTCACTTATTGAAAACATCACTGGAAGTGGAAAAGCCTCATTTATCCGCACCAGTTCTGACGTACACAGACGCAGTTTTGAGTGCCTATCGGGCATAATTTACACTGCCCGAGCTTGCTCAATAACATCTGGTTGTCGAGAGGAAGTGAGCACCAAAAAATAATGAGCCTTGAGGACCAGTTAGGTACAGAAGTGGTTTAGCCAAGATAATGTTCAACTCATCCCAACTTTCCCCATCCAACATCAGTAGAGCCTACAACAGCTGCTCTGCAAATGGACCCCACTAACCCAAGGTTTTAAGTGGGTCATGTTATACGGCACTGTTTCGGATGCAGTAAACAATGCTCAAATTGCATCATCTCCCACTACATTTTATCTCTGATACTTAAAATCATCAAAGAATCTTTTATTCTTATATTTATCTACTCTTCAGCGAGATACGTTGGTAGTAAAGAAAGCAAACACAATGCTAGCATTTATTTCAAGAGGGCTTGTATACAAAAACAGGGATGTAATGCTGAGGCTCTATAAGGCGCTGGTCAGGCTGCATTTGGAATATTGTGAGCAATTTTGGGCCCCGTATCTGAGGAAGGATGTGCTGGCTCTGGAGAGGGTCCAGAGGAGGTTTACAAGAATGATCCCAGGAATTAGTAGGCTGACCTACGATGAGCATTTGTCGTCACTGGGCCTGTAATCGCTGGAGTTTAGGAGAATGAGGAGGGGGCCTAATTGAAACATGCACAATAGGGAAAGGTGTAGGAAAGAACTGCAGATAGACACCAAATGCTGGAGTAACTCAGCGGGACAGGCGGCATCTCTGGAGAGAAGGAATGGGTGACGTTTTGGGTCGAGACCCTTCTTCAGACTGAAGTCAGGGGAGTAGACGGTACAGAGATAAAAAGTAGTCGGAGACAGTGAGACTGGTGGGAGAACTGGGAAGCGGGAAGGGATGGAGAGAGAGGGAAAGCAAGGGCTATCTGAAGTTAGAGAAGTCAATGTACATACCACTGGGGTGTAAGCTACTCAAGCGAAATATGAGGTGCTGTCCCTCCAATTTGCGATGGGCCTCACTCTGACAATGGAGGAGGCCCAGGACCGGAAGGTCAGATTGGGAATGGGAGGGGGAGTTGAAGTGCTGAGCAACCGGGAGGTCAGGTACGTTTAGGTGGACTGAGCGGAGGTGTTCAGTGAAACGATCACCGAGGCTGCGCTTGGTCTCGTTGGTGTACAGGAGTTGACACCTGAAACAGCAGATGCAGTAGACGAGGTTGGAGGAGATGCAAGTGAACCTCTGCATCATCTGAACAGACTGTCAGGGTCCTTGGGCAGACTCAAGAAGGGAGGTGAAGGTACAGGTCCTGCATCTCCTGCGGTTGCAGGGGAAAGTAGCTGGGGAGGGGGTGGTTTGGGTGGGAAGGGACGAGTTGACCAGGGAGTTTCGGAGGGAACGGTCTCTGCGTAAAGCAGAAACGGGTAGAGATGGGAAGATGTGACCAGTGGTGGGATCCCGTTGGAGGTGGCAAAAATGGTGGAGGATTATATGCGCGACGGCTGATAGGGTGGAAGGTGAGGACAAGCGGGGACTGTCCCTGCTTACGAATAGGGGAGGTGGAGGAAGAGCGGAGTTGTGGGATATCAAGGAGACCCTAGTGAGAGCCTCATCTATAATGGAAGAGGGGAACCCCCATTTCCTAAAGAATTAGGACATCTCCGACGATCTGGTATGGAACACCTCATTCTTGGCGCAGATGCAACGTAGACGGAGGAATTGGGAGTTGGGGATAGAGTCTTTACAGGAAGCAGGGTGGGAAGAAGTGTAGTCTAGATAGCTACGGGAGTCAGTGGGTTTGTAATAGATATCGATCAATAGTCTGTCTCCTGTGATACCACATTAGTCGCGACTCATCAAGTTGAGAAAGACGAGAGACACTAAAAAGCTGCTGATAGTGGTGTACTGGGCAAAACATAAAATGCTGGAAGAACTCAGCAAATCAGGCAGCATCTGTGGAGGGAATGGACAGACAAGATGTTGGGAAGGTACCCTTCTTCAAAGTGCAGAAACTGAAGTAGGGTCCTGACCTAAAATTTTGGCCGCCCATTCCCTCTACGGATGCTGCCTCATCCGTTGGAGACGGTGAGATGTAGAAATGGTATGGAGATGTCGGAGATGGTCCAAGTGAATTTGAGCGCAGGATGGAAATTAGTCGTGATGAAGTCAATGAGTTCTGCATGGGTGCAGGAGGTAGCACCAATGCAGTTGTCAATATAGCGGAGGTAGAGTTCGGGGATAAGGCACATGTACGCCTGGAACAGTGATTGTTCAATGTACCCTATAAAGAGGCAGGCATATCTGGGACCCATGCAAGTGCCCATAACTACACCTGGGGATTGGAGGAAGTGGGAGGATTTGAATGAGATGTTGTTAAGGGTAAGGACCAGCTCTGCTAGGCGGAGGAGAGTATTCGTAGAAGGAAATCGGTTGATTCTGTGGTTGAGGATGAAATAGAGGGCTTGTAGACCTTCTTGGTGGGGGATGGAGGTGTAGAGTGACTGAACATCCATAGTAAAGATGAGGTAGTGGGGGTCTGGAAATCAGAAGTCATTGAAGAGACGAAGGGCGTGTAAGATGTCTTGGACATTGGTAGAGAGCAATTGGTCCAAGGGGAATAGGATGGAGTCAAGGTATAAACTTAAAGACATACGACATTGGGGGTTCAGTATTGATGTGGATAGAGAACTGGCTGGCAAACAGGAAGCAAAGAGTAGGAGTAAACGGGTCGTTTTCACAATGGCAGGCAGTGACTAGTGGGACCCCAGCTGTTTACAATATACATAAATGATCTGGCTGAGGGAATTGAAGGCAATATCTCCAAGTTTGCGGATGACACTAAGCTGGGGGCAGTGTTAGCTGTGAGGAGGATGCGAGGAGACTGCAAGGTGACTTGGGTAGGCTGGGTGAGTGGGCAAATGTTTGGCAGATGCAGTATAATGTGGATAAATGTGAGGTTATCCACTTTGGTGGCAAAAATAGGAAAACAGACTACTATCTAAATGGAGGCCGATTAGGAAAAGGGGAGATGCAGCGCGACCTGGGTGTCATGGTACACCAGTCATTGAAAGTAGGCATGCAGGTACAGCAGGCAGTGAAGAAAGCGAATGGTATGTTAGCTTTCATAGCAAAAGGATTTGAGTATAGGAGCAGGGAGGTTCTACTTCAGTTGTATAGGGTCTTGGTGAGGCCACACCTAGAGTATTGCGTACAGTTCTGGTCTCCAAATCTGAGGAAGGACATTATTGCCATAGAGGGAGTGCAGAGAAGGTTCACCAGACTGATTCCTGGGATGTCAGGACTGTCTTATGAAGAAAGACTGGATAGACTCGGTTTATACTCTCTAGAATTTAGGAGATTGAGAGGGGATCTTATAGAAACCTACAAAATTCTTAAGGGGTTGGACAGGCTAGATGCAGGAAGATTGTTCCCGATGTTGGGGAGGTCCAGGACAAGGGGTCACAGCTTAAGGATAAGGGGGAAATCCTTTAGGACCGAGATGAGAAAGACTTTTTTCACACAGAGAGTGGTGGGTCTCTGGAACTCTCTGCCACAGAGGGTAGTTGAGGCCAGTTCATTGTATACATTTAAGAGGGAGTTAGATGTGGCCCTTTTGGCTAAGGGGATCAGAGGGTATGGAGAGAAGGCAGGTATGGGATACTGAGTTGGATGATCAGCCATGATCATATTGAATGGCGGTGCAGGCTCGAAGGGCCGAATGGCCTACTCCTGCACCTAATTTCTATGTTTCCATGTTTCTAAGGTATGTGGAACATGAACAATGAAAGGCTTGGATAGAGTGGATGTTTCCACTAGTGGGAGAGTCTAGGAATAGAGGTCTCAGCCTCTGAATTAAAGGACGTTCTTTTAAGAAGGAGGTGCGGAAAAATGTCTTCAGTCAGAGGGTGGTGAAACTGTGGAATTCTTTGCCACAGAAATCTGTGGAGGCCAAGTCAGCGGATATTTTTAAGGCAGAGATAGATAGATTATTGATTAGTACAGGTGTCAGGGTTGATAGGGAGAAGGGAGGAGAATGGGGTTAGGAGGGAAAGATAGATCAGTCATGATTGAATGGTGGAGTAGACTTGATGGGCCAAATGCCATAATTCTGCTCCTAGAACTTATGATCTTCTGATCTTCATCACAACAGTGATGACATTGAATAAACTGCCATTTGCAATCAACTTATGATTTTATCAATGACTTTAATCATTTTATCAATGTATTATCCAATCTACTTTGCATTGCATTGATCTTATAGAGATGTATAAAATCATGAGAGGAATAGATCAGGAATATGCACAGTCTCTTGCCCAGAGTAGGAAATATTTTATAGGAATCTGAGGTGTAACTTTTTCACACAATGAATGTGGGTGTATGGAACGAGCTGATGGAGGAGATAGTTGAGGCAGGGACTATTGCAATGTTCAAGAAACAGTTAGACAGGTACATGGATAGTGCAGGTTTGGAGGGATATGGGCCAAACGCAGGCAAGTGGGATGTGTAGATGGCACAGTGTGGGCAGGTTGGGCTGAAGGGCCTGTTTCCACACTGTATCACTCAATGACTCTCTCTATGACTCTATAACTGAAGGATTCTGCATCCGTTCACCCATTCAAAGGCTCAGTTCATGTATCCCTCATCTAACACAGTCTGCCACATCATATCTCTCTGGGTGGGAGTCCACTGGAACTTCACCTTTCCTTTCTAGTGAGTGAACTAGCATCACAGGGAGTACTGTACCTGGCTTTACCCACTGCTCTCATTGCACACCTTGCACCCATTCCTCCATTACTTGAAACCCTTAGATAGATGATTCTGCATCTGTGCACTGTTCCCCAATTCCCTTGTCCACAACTTGTACATGAATCAGCACCAGCTGCTTTGAAACTCTTTCCTTATGCATTGTTCTCAAAGCATCATTATTGTGGTATGCAATGCCATGCTTTATTTCACATTTGATTTCAACCCTCAGTAGTTGCCTAAAGTGCAATAATGTAACAGTTTAAAAGCAACCATACATCTTTGGCCTTGTGTACCACTGCTATTATTTGTGGATTTGTCCCAAGCTGCAGAGCAATTGTCAAACCTTTTGTGGTATCCCAGGCTTCCTCAATACCCACATGCTCACCAGGTTAAGTGCCTGTGCAGGAAGGAACTGCAGATGCTGGTTTAGACCAAAGATAGACACAAAATGCTGGAGTAACTCAGCGAGACAGGCAGCATCTCTGGAGAGAAGGAATGGGTGACGTTTCGGGTTGAGACCCTTCTTCAGACTGAGAGTCAGGGAAGAGGGAGTCTGGAGCTATAGAAGGGTAAGGTGTGAAAACAACAGATCAAAGCATATGATGATAAGTAAATGTGGAATAGTTAATTGTTAGGTGACAAGATGGCATACAATCAATAATATTTAATCAGGAGAACAGTAAAACTAGTGGGAGAACTAGGATAGGGGAGGAATGGAGAAAGAGGGAAAGCAAGGGTTACTTGAAGTTAGAGAAGTCAATATCCATACCACTGGGGTGTAAGCTGCCCAAGCGAATATGAGGTGCTGTTCCTCCAATTTGGGTTGGGCCTCACTCTGACAGTGGAGGAGGCCCAGAGCAGAAAGTTCAATATGCGAATGGGAGGGGGAGTTAAAGTGTGTAGCAACCAGGAGATTACATAGGCCTCGGTGGACTGTTATTGGAATTGGAAATGATACCTAAGACCTGTGTAATGTTAGATCAGCTCACCTCCATACTTGACGTAGATGAACATATCTTTTTGCTAAGTCACCTCACCTGGGTAAAATTTCTGCTTCGTTCTCCATGTTCATCTGACATCAAAAGCTTTGTGACATCAAACTGCTTAATGAAGTCACTGGGGAAAATATACAGGATTTAATTACATATGAAACAAGTGCTGCACTGTAACATTTTTCTTAAATGCTTTCTGCGAGGCTCCGGGTGCATAGAATGAAATAAAAATTGCATTCAGAGAACAAGACAAGAGACAAGAGAGTCAAGTCAAGAGTGTTATATTGTCAGGTGTCCCAGATAGTACGACGAAATTCTTACTTGCAGCAGCGCAACAGAATATGTAAACATAGTACACTGAAAATAATATAATAAACTGTAAATAATATAGTCAATGAAAGAAAAGTTCAGTGTGTGTTTATACACAAATACTCACCCACATATAGACACGCATGCACACATACATACATATAAAAAACAAATGATAATAGTGCATTAATAGCAATAATAGTCTATTGTAGTTCACAGCTTATTTGAGATTGTAGGGTTTTATAGCCTGATGACTGTGGGGAAGAAGCTGCTCCTGAAGCTGGATGTTACAGTTCTCAGGCTCCTGTACCTTCTTCCCTTAAGGGCCTGTCCTACCAGCATCCGACTCCATGCGGTGAGCGCGATCAAACTAGAAGTGGGGGCCGCGCGGACGTCGGGTGATCCCTCTACAGGGCTGTTCCCACCAGCATGCGCCTGCATGTGGCGAGCGCGACCAAACCGGCAGCGAGGGCCGCGCGGAGGTCGGGTGAGTGGCGCAACGCGGCGCAAAGTGAGGCGAACTTGGAGTAAAGGTAAGTTCGCCAGGACAGAGAGGGGCACACAGAGAGGGGCACAGAGGCACACACACAGAGGGCCACGGAGCCACACACAGAGAGGGTCACGGAGGCACCTACAGAGAGGGTCACGGAGGCACGACGTCGACACGGTGTGTAATGCATCGAGGCGACTGCGAGCCGACAAGCCGTTGCCGCGCGGAATTTTTGAACACGGTCAGTTTTTCGGAGCCCCGCGCGATGTCGGGACGAACTCCGCACAATTCCGCACGGCTCCGGCGATCGAAGTGGGACGCGACGCCGGACGGCTCAAGCGACCACGTTAGGTCGCGCTCATCGCATGGAGTTGCATGCTTGTAGGACAGGCCCTTAATCAGTATTTGATACAGCTGATGGCAGCAATGCCTCATCTGGGGAGGTAAATCCAGGCAACACTCAGCTGGCCTGAGTGAAGCAGTGAATTTTAATTATAATGTAAATGGCCTCGTCGCCTTTAGCTCCCCGGTCCTTTGATTGATCCCATCGGAAAACAGTCACATTTTCATCAAATTTTAATCCATCTTGATCAAATAATGAAGATTACCAAAACTAAAATTGAAATTCAGGCTGATGATAAATCAAAGCAAAATTAAAGTCAGTCGACGCTGACCAATAGTTCACAGTGTTTGAAACTTCAAAAACAAATGAATAAATACGGGCAGATATTAAACATCATAAATGTACATTTTTTGGCAGCTTTTCCTTCAGCGCAGTCGGAGTCAGAGGACACGACAGAAAATAACTAGCAGGATGGCAGAGTAAGGTAGATAATGAGCGGGGGAGGTGAGACTGAGAGCAAGGGACACTTAGTTATTAATATCCATTTTCCAGCTCTGACACTTTCAGATTAATTACACAAATGAATAAAATTGAAATATCAGAAACCAAAAGACTATCATTGTTCCATGGTTGGAGCATATGACCATTAAACACTCTTGACTTTTTCTGCCGTTTGTTATATCCCGGCAAGTGGCAATGGCAAGTCTGTGTGTCATTACCACGGGTTCTACACTGCAAACACTTTCGAGAGGACAGGTCTTCAGCCACTGATCTAATGGCCCTGCTTGGTAATTTCCTAATGCCATTCAGACCTGAAACAGTGTTAGACCCCTGTCCCACGGTGCGAGTTCGCTCACGAGTGACCCCGAGTTTTCACTCGCGGTAACCACGTACAATCACCATAGCAGGAATGTCGGAACTCGCGCGTGCAACTTATCGACTCGTGGCGCTAACGGCAGGTACCCGTGAAACTTGTTAACTCGTGAAAAAAATCAAACATGTTTGAGGTTTTCCACAAGTCAAATTTACTGTTCAAGTTAAAAATGGAAACATTTAAACTCGTTGTAATAACGTAGTGGCCCGTGCGTTTACCTTAGTGATTCGTAAGTCTACCGTGGGAACACTTTAACTCAGCGGGCAGGCAGTATCTCTGGAGAGAAGGAATTGGTGACGGGTTGACATAGGGGGGTATTGTGCTGTTTGATCGCCACCTGCTATCCCAGGAACAGGGAGACACAGCGGCTTTTGAGACTGGTGGGCAATCACTACCAAAGTGTCTGCCCACACAGTCAGTACACCTCTCCTACACTTGTACCTATTATCCATATTTTCCAGGGCTGCTATCTGGCCCGCTGAGTTAGTCGCTCCAGCACTTTGTCTTGCTGTCTTTTCAATGTTGGTCTCTTAGTCCCACATTCACGGCCAAACTTTTGGCCAAATGCTCTAATATCTCCTCACCGGATATTCGGTTAGTTGAGGCACCATGAGGCGTTTTTGTTGTTGTTTTACGACAGGAAGGAAGCTATGTAAATACCAAGTTGTTATAAACTGTCGGGCTTTTACTTGCTTGACATGAAGTTTTCTCCCTACCTTGCCCTCATGATGTGCCACGTTCCGGTTACGCAGTGCACGGATCATGGCCAACAGTGTCTGAAGAAGGGTCTCGACCCGAAGTGTCACCTACTCCTTCTTCTCCAGAGATGCTGCCTGACTCTGCCGGAGTTACTCCAGCACTCTGTGTCTCTCTTTAGTGTCTTCAGTTGGACTTTCAATGAATAACTCAGTGGGGCAGGCAGCAGCCCTGGAAATTTAAACTGAATATTGAAGAAGAGGGCGTTGATCAGGGTCAACCAACGCGCTATGTGCACTGTGTCGGAAGGAACTGCAGATGCAGTTATCCCTAACCAGTCCAAAGAAGGGTCTCGACCCGAAACGTCACCCAGTCCTTCTCTCCAGAGATGCTGCCCGTCCTGTTGAGTTAACTCCCGCTTTATGTGTCTATGTTCCGTTTAAACCAGCATCTGCAGGCAGTTCCTTTCCTACACGTTATTCCTTTCTTGGTGTCTTCTGCCACGAACAGGTTGGGGTGTGTGTGTGTGTGTGTTCAGTTGTAGTTCTAGAGGAACAATGCTTCTGATCGATGTCTCTTACGCACTCCTCAGAAGAAATGGGTGAGCTTTGCACCATCATGCCTTCTGCACGAGCACTCTTGGATGTGTGTGTGTCAAGAGGAGGTGATGTGGACACGGTTTCAGTTGTAGTTCTCGAGGAACATTGCTTCCGATCGATATCTCTTATGCACTTCTCAGAAGAAATGGGTGCGCTCTTCACCATCATGGCTCCCTGCGTACAGGTTTCTGATCTGAACAACTTTCCCCCCCCCTATTCCCTCTCCTCCTCGGCGCTCTTGTTCACTCACACCTTCCCTCCCTCCCTCCCTCTCGCAGGGCTTGCTTCAAAGGGGGCAACGAGCCAAGCGGGGTCTGAACCTTTTCTGAAAACGAGCGCAAAGAGAAAAGAAAAGTATTGTCAAGCGCTCCAAACTTCGTTTAAAATATGTAAATGCAACCTTAGCTACTAATTAAAAAATAAAACCTTATACGAAACCAACACCCTACAAACTCTCTGTCTCTCACGCTGCCTGTTGTCTTGTGGGGGGGGGGGGGTTGAGTTGGAGAGAGGGGGTCTGGGTGTGGAGGGGACCCGATGTGAATGTTAGCACTATAGGATGGCGAGGTTGGGCTCTGAGCTGCAGTGAGAGAGAGCAGTGGGAGAGAGAGAGAGAGAGGGAGAGAGAGTGCGTGTGCACGTCAGCAGCAATGTTATATACAACGGGCTTGTACGCGGTGGCAAGAGAGATTTCCTTTGTTCTTGTCCGGGGCTTGAGAGAGATCGGAGAGAATTAACCCTCTCTCGCACACCACTCAAGGGGACAACGTAAGTGCCTTGTCACCCCAGATAGATTAATGATGCCCGCGCATCCCCCCCCAACCACCTCAACTCACGCCTGGGCACCAAAGCAGCTCAGGAGGCGAACACTGAGCTCCGTCTCCCAACAATCTGATGTGCAACTGATGTGAAGGAACAGCGGCTGCGGCCGGCCGGCCGGCACCCGGCATGGACTTCTCACACCCTCACACAAGCAAAGTATGTGCGAATAAACAAAAACAAGGAATAAAACCAAAGCCCGGCTTGAAAGGCAACTAAAAATATATTCCGCTTAGAACGCGCAGGCGTGGAGACATCCGTCCACATTCAAAGATTTCATCTCCCGTCTCCCCGCAGTGTGTAGTCCTGGTAGTACATTCAATTAAAATATAACAAACCTCCGCCCGCTGGTCTTCTAACTACGTGATGTGTGTTTCAAACAAATCATAAGTATAACTGCTCTGGCACTGGAGGGTGCGCATTTTCCCTTTGTGGGTCATATCAATAGATGCGGCTGCGCTGAATTTATCTTTACCTCAAAGCCGCAGGATGGAGATGTCTTCTTTAACATTGTTGCTTTATTAAAACATACCTTCATTCACGGTTGGGCCAAGAGTAATGGGAGAGGAACTTGGTAACTCGGGAGAGAAACATGGAACATCGCAGAAATGACAAACCCGTGGGAACTCGGTTAAACACTTGAAAATACACTTGAAATCTCGTACATAACCAACGAGTCTGTTTGTTTTCTTTCACTTGGGGTCATTCGTGGGTAGACTCGCACCGTGAGACAGGGCCTTTATTTGTTCATTTGATATTCAGTAGTATATCTTTCCAATTGAAATCTAGGACTATCCTTTCTGGGGAGGATGGGGAACATTTGGTCGCTCAACAAGCAATTGAGAAGATAAAAGGTTGTGACTTTCTCCAATGCTTCCACGCTCCAAAGTATCTCATGCCCAAGAAATATTTCAAATGTAATAATAGTAAGATTAAATGAGAACTTACCAGTTTTAAGTTTGATCTTTATTTTATGAGGAGTTACGATGAGTGATTACGTGAAGAACCCCACAAGTAGTCCACATGCACGTCAATCTTCATAGCAGCGGTGTGAAATCACAGGTAACAGTAATTGAAATGACATAGTAAGATTAGAAACCTAGAGCTACCAGATGACCTTTGTGATATGAGGGTTGGGAGCGATGGGCATGTAATCGCTCATCGTAACTCCTCATAAAATAAAGATCAAACTTCAAACTGGTAAGTTCTCGTTTAATCTTACTATTTTACTTCGGAGTCACGTGAGTGATTCCGTGAAGATTTCAAAGCTCTGTGATTTCATGCTGCAGATACAAATCCAGGCGCCTCACTGTATCGATTGACGCAGGATGAGTGAATAATAAACAATGCGCTGAACCATGGCATTTATTTGAACATGTGAATGGTTTATTTAACAAAGAAAAACAATAGTGACCCCTCTCTCCCAGGGGGACACTATGAAACAGAACCTAAAATAGAATGTGCGAATACCCCCTGGTCCGGTAAGCGGCTTGTTATAGAACCTTTGAAAAGTCAGTTCATTTGACCATCCTATGGCCGCGAGGATATGGTCGAGAGGGCGTCCATTGCCCTTGCTGCTGATGTTGATGCCGCCCTGGTGGAGTGAGATTTAAAGTTGTCAGTGTCCACTCCTGCACAAACCAGAACCTGTTTCAGCCATCTTGAAATGGTCTGTACCGACACTTTCTTATGCGGCTTTTTGTGACTGCTAAATAATGCTGATTCCGAGCCTCTGAGGCTCTTGGTGACCTTGATATAATGTCGCAGGTGCGAAACTGCGCACAATCGTAAATCTGTGGGGTATGCCGAAGAATTAAGCTTGAACCCTGACACCTCTGTTTAATTAAATCATAAATGTAAAATCTTACGTTATTTCCAGATGACACCATCCTGTCCAGTCGCAGTTTCTGCAACGTCTGGACCCGTTGCGCTGAAACCAGCGCCATGAGCATGACCATCTTTAGGGTGATTTAGGGATGTGGCTGGTGCCCACTGGCGAAGCAGCATGAGTACCACGCTCACATCCCAGATTTCAGAGTACCTGGGCCTGAGGGGATTGGAATTAAAAATACCCTTCATAAACCGGGATATTAAAGGGTGAGAACCAGCAGAATGATGTTCCGACCCCAGCCATAAGTAAGATGACAGGGCACTCCTGGCACTATTGATGGCACTATAGCTCAGCCCTTCAAAATATAGCGTTGACAGAAAATCTAGCACATCTGAGATGCGTGCCGTGTGACATGTTATGCTCCCCCGTAAACAGAACACCTCCCATTTGCTGACATGAGAGATGTACTGTTTTTTGGTACTATCCCTCCAGGCCCCAGGTATCTGCAAATCAATAGATCAATATGGTCATGTAATGGATGTTGCTCCCCAGTTACAGGGTGCACCAGTAGGTTACTTCGTTTCGGGACAGTCATAAAAGGCTGTGTTATTATTCCCAAAACGAGTGGGAACCATGGCTGAGTAGGCCAGTTGGGTACCACCAAAACTCCTGAGGCAGAGTCCTGCTTGATCTTGAGCAAGCACCGACTGATGAGGCAAAGTGGGGGAAATGCATATAAAAACATTCCACCCCAGTGTAGTGAGAATGCATCCACTGTTACTGCGCCTGGGTCTGGTTCCCATGAAACATACTTCAGTAACTGGTGATTTAGTCTGGATGCAAAAAAATCAATATCTGGCATCCCATATCGAGCAACAATATCATTAAATACATCATGATTCAACATCCATTCTGTGTTTGTCATTGAATTTGCGTGACCTGGTGTCCGCCACCATGTTGAATCTACCTGGTAGGTAGATAGCTGAAACCCAAATGTTTCTTCTAATACACCAGTGCCAAATAAGGATATCCAATTTATCACAAGATTCCGACTTGATTCCACCCATGTAATTAACATCGCCACTGCCGTAGTGTTGTCAATCTGAAGCTGAACATGCAAGTGACACATACTAGTACAATAAGCCTTAAGACCATAGAATTCTCCCAACAGTTCTAAATAATTAATCCCATATGATTGAAGAATAAATGCCTCATGCATATTCCATCTGCCTCCACAGCTAGAGATGGTATCAGTAGCACCCCATCCTAGGGCACTAACATCAGTCTGTAAACCAACTGAAGGTTTCTCAATCAGAACTTTACTGGAGCAACTCGAAATGTTCACTATCCACCACTGCACTTCAGCAATGGCTACAGCTGGTAATTGCATGGGCCTGTTAAAATGACCTGCATTTATCCTGAGTGACTGCTCCTTTGCATGTTGTACATTTTGGTAATGCAAAGGTCCAAACTTTGCAGCTGGAAAGGCAGCCACTAATTTACCAATCATGCTGGCCACATGTCCAATTGAAGGTTGCTGCTCCACAATGAGCTTGTTACAGCCTTCAATTAAGTCTAATCTCTTGCTCTGGGCAGAGTTATAAACATGTGAGTTGAGTTAATAGTGGATCCCAAATAATCAATAACTCTAACTGGTATCAATTTGTATTTAACTGGATGATGAGAAACCCCAATCTCTCAAACATGAGTTTAACAACTGAAACAGATAATTCAGCTGCTTCCCGAGTCTTCCCTATGATTAAGATATCATCCAAATAAGCCATTACAATATGACTCTGTGCCCGGAGTAGCCCCAGCACTGGTTTTAACAGTTTTGTAAATAGTCTAGGGGCCGAGGTTAACCCATTAGGCAGTGCTTTATATTGCCATAATTGCCTCATTCAGCTAAACTTCAAATATCTCTGATGATCCTTATGAACAGACACTGTATAATATGCATCTTTAAGATCTATACATGCCATATAACATCCTCTGGAAATCAGTTGTTTGGCAGTTGTTTTCCATTTTAAAATGTTTATACTGCACAAAGGGATCAAGGCTCGTTAAGTCAAGGATGATTCGACATCCCCCATCCTTCTTTGGCCTAGGAAAAATATTAGACACAAATTGGTGAGATTGATGAACCACCATCTCAATTACCCCTTTTTTGAATAATTTTTCAATTTCAGCTTGTACCTCCAAATTCTCTTGTTGTGGGTGGATGCAAATTGGGAAGGAATTCAATTCGAAACCCTTGTATACTGTGCAGTATAAACGGATCTGATGTTATCCCATACCATTCCTTCAAGAACAAGTGTAATCTCCCCCCAACTTGTAGGTGATCCCCACTTAATATGTTCCGACAAGAACCAGACCCACCTACCTCCATGGTTACTGGTGGAATTTGTGCCCCCGGATTTTGGGGGGTAAGGTTATGTTCGCCCGTGCCCCTGGTGGGGTGCACCAGCTGTGCATATTTGTGAATGACCAGCTTGGTCCCTGACCTGGTCCGGTTTCTGCGAACCGCGTGTAGGGGTACTGCATCTGAAGTGAGGTTTTGCTGGTCGTTGGGGCTTTGCTGAGTCCGACTGTTCTTGCCTCTTCGTCCAGCTCCTTGACTCTTTTTGAGAGATCTTCACCGAACAGCAGGTTCGGTGGCTGGTTATTGCTGGGCTTACACAGAGCCGTGGACTTAGGGTTGATAGTAGGGCAGATGGCAGTCTTTCTCAGGCAATTTATCTCAAAATGTGCATTGTACATGAGAGCCAGGGCATCCTGCTGTATATCAGACAGGTGCCCTCCATCCACCGATCTGGCGAACGCTGTACTGCCGAAAGCAAGCAGCTTCAGCACCCTCTGAAGCCTCATTTCATGAGCACGGATACCTACGCCCAAGTGATCCCAGCTGGTGTGGGTAACTGCTGGCACTTTGAGCAGGATACAGTTGGCAGGGGTCTCATATTTTTTGGACGTTTCCTCCATAGTGTGCTCTTGAAGCTGGTGTGAGGCCAGGTAATTAATAATTGCGGACAACTCTTCACCCAGCGGTTCCCCTGCTTCTGTCGGGATAGCAAATCTTGCAGCCAGGACTGGCATCTCTGGCTCATGCCTTTCATCCCTTGGGGTAAGCTCCACAGCTGTACCCACGGACTCGGCGTCAGAATAAAACTGACCCCTCATGCTCTCCTCCTCCGAGAGGGAGACATTAAGCAGCCCTGATACAGGTGCCACTGGCGCGGGCTCCCGAGGAGACCCGCACTGACACAACCCCTCCAGTTGGAGTGTATCTTGGTGGAACATCCTCTCCATTAGGATCTCCATCCTGGACAGCTGTCCAAAGACATTATCCATTATCGGAGGGGAACCATCCCGGCCGGACTCATCTGAGTCTATGGGGCCGTGCGGACCGGCCTTTGCACAGTAAAACAATTATTGACTTACACATTTTGAATGGATTGACTAATCATGAAGGTGCTCACTGCAGTGTGCAGGGATAGCACCCAAAAAAGCAGTACATGTCTACTGAGGGGATCATAAGTGTTTTGTTAAATGTTAATGTTACATTTAATACGGTACAGATTACTGACATTTTCCAGTTCATTCTTAAATGGTATTTGACAATAATTCAGTTATAGACACACTACAGCTGCAACATGAGGGAACTACATTGTCAGGTCCAACCCGGATATCGAGTTGTCAAAAAATCTTGACGCAAGTTCTTCCATTACAAGATTATGCAGTTGGTTATTGAATATGTGTGAACATTACTTCACGAAGGGGTTCCAGCTACATCCTTAGTTATGACACTTATATCAGCACAACAACGGCAAACGTTGCAAATGCTGTGGCTAGATAGGATGGAATTGGCTGCAGATGCTATTACATTTTACATTCTGGTCTACACAAGCAGAGTAGACTAGGGTAGCATGATTTAAGATCATCCAAATGCCCCACTTCTATGTTATCAAGGCCACCAGAATCCTAAGAAGTATGGAATCAGCACTATTTAGTAGTTAACAAATAACTACACAAAAGAAGGTCGGTTCAGACTATTTCAAGGTGGCTGTAACAGGTATTAACACTGACGATTGTATATCTCATTCCACCAGGTCACATCAACGTCAGCGTATCATTGGGATAGTGTGTTTATATCTCATTCCACTAGGGCAGTAGCTATGTTGGCGGCCAAGGTGAGGGACGTGTCCTTCGACCATATTTTGGCGGCCGCCGGATGGGCAAATGAGCTGATATTTTAGAATTTGTATCATCGGCCGATTGTCCATCCAGGACTGTTTGCCAATGCCATTTTAAGTACCTAAATTTAAGGTGTACTGTCGTTTGTTTACATTGTTAAATAAACCCTATTTCTACATTGAATGCAATGTTACTACTAATGCATTTATTTTCCCTTTCGAGTCAATCAATGTAGTGGGATGCCGAGATTTGTAATCTGCGGCATGAAATCACAAAGCTTTGAACTCTTCACGGAATCACTCACGTGACTCCGAAGTAAAATAGTAAAGGGCCTGTCCCACCAGCACGCAACTATATGCGATGAACGCGATCAAACCGGCAGCGGGGGCCGCGCGGAGGTTGGGTGATCCCCTGTACAGGGCCGGTCCCACCAGCATGCGCCTGCATGCGGCAAGCGCAACTAAACCGGCAGTATGGGCCGCGCGGAGGTTGGGTGAGTGGCGCAACGCGGCGCAAAGCGAGGCGAACTTGAAGCAAGTCCAAGGTAAGTTCGCCAGGACTTAGAGGGGCACACAGAGAGGGGCACCGAGACACACACACATACAGGGCCACGGAGCCACACACATAGAGGGTCACGGAGGCACTTACAAATAGTTTCACGGAGGCACGATGTCCGGGCGGTGTGTAAATGTTGCGGCGACTGCGAGCCGACAAACCGTTGCCGCGCGGGATTTTTGGACATTGTCGGTTTTTCAGAGCCCCGCGCAGCGTCTGGACGAACTCGGGACGAACTCCGCACAATTCCGCACGGCTCTGGCGATCGAAGTGGGACCGGCCCCGCGCCATGGACGGCTCAAGCGACCACGTTAGGTCGCGCTAATCGCATCGAGTTGCATGCTGGTGGGACAGGCCCTTTAGATTAAATGAGAACTTACCAGTTTGAAGTTTGATCTTGATTTTATGAGGAGTTACGTTGGTGATTACGTGCCCCCCACGCCCAACCCTCTCTCATAAAGGATAATATGGTAGTTCTCGAGTCACTGATCTTACTATCTTACTATCTTACTCGGTGTTGTTTATTTGTGATTTCATACCGCTGCTTTGAGGTTTGGTGCGCATGCCGCCTGGTGGGCCTTCACGTAATCACCAACGCAACTCCTCATAAAATCAAGATCAAACTTCAAACTGGTAAGTTCTCATTTAATCTTACTATTAATTCATGTGTAGGAAGGAACTGCAGATGCTGGTTTACACTGAAGAGGGACATAAAATGCTGGAGTAACTCGGCAGCATCTTTAGATAGAAGGAATGGGTAACATTTGAAGAAGGGTCTCGACCCAAAACATCACCCATTCCTTCCATCCTGAGAGGCTGCCTGTCCCATTGAGTTACTCCAGCATTTTGTGTCTCTTTTGCTTATTAATTCAACTCTGTTATAATTATTTTACTTCGGAGTCATGTGAGTGTTTCTGTGAAGAACCCTGCCAGTCCGCATGTGCTTCATTACTTCTGACGCATGGCGCAGCGACCGGCTGGGAGGCGCATCGCTCCTCCAGCGGTAAGTTTAAAAACCCTCAGGTAAGTGTTAAACTTAGTCGGAGGTTGTTTTCTGCGCTTGATAATTCTTGTTTCAGGAGACAAGGTCGAGTATGGAGAAAGCATCGAAGGTGAAGTCAAGGCGAGCCGTCGGGAGAGTAGCTGTGGAAGACCGCGGGAGTGCGGGTAGCGGGTGGCCGCCTATCTCACCTACCGTGTTGCTGGCGGTATGATCAGCGACTGCAGACCTGGTGCCTGAGAGCACTGTGGCTGCACCATTGGGGCGGAAAACGTATACCGTTGTGCCATAATGCCTGATGAAGCAGGCAACATGGATGCTTGGCCAGTCCGACAGGACAAACCCAAATGAGGTCTTGCTGACTGTTTTAAGACCTGGCTAATGAGGCAAAAAATGAGGAAGACATAAAGACCATTCCTCCTATTGAAGCGAGAATGTATTTTTCCGCTCTGTGGTGCCACATATTTTTTGCAATCAGTGAAAAACATGCATTAACATGATGAATATTCAATGATTGAACCATGCTTTCATCATACTTTGAGATCCAACACTTATTCTGTGTTCTCATCGATCTGAACTGGATGATACACCAGTGGCAAGGAGATTAATTACAGGATATTTTTCCTTGATGACCATGTGACTAACATATGTCACCATCGTAGAGTAGCAACTTGAATTTGAGCATGTAGAATATGTATATTCGCTCAAAACCCCTTACTCATGGGTGCATTTAGTGTATATATTTAGGTGATACCAACAACTGAAGAATTGGTAACATGCAATCTTCAATACCTCTGAGTCGGTGCTGGTATTTGGAACTTCTCATCTTAGAGTTCTAAACATCAGTTCATATTAACTGAATTCAACCAAAATTTCAATTTCAAGTTCAATGATTTATTGTCATGTTCAGCAATGCTGAATACTGTTACTTCATCATTGTGGCTGAAGTAGCTTCAGCTGACAATAGCACAAGGTTGTTAACAATGATCTAATTGCTACTTACACAATATCAGTTCCTTGATTTGCTCAGCTGCAACACAGCTGCTATATTGCCAATTGCTCTTAATGAAAAGAACTCAGTTTTGTAACAGATTGCTACAACTCCAATCTCTTGCCACAAGGCGGAGACAAGGTTAATAATAGTAAAGGTAAACCCCAATGACCAACAAACAGTTTATCCCATACTGCAAAGCTTTACTGTTATAGTACAGTTATATTGTCTTTGATAACCTTTGTAATGGGATTTGTATAACATGTATCTCTTACCTTATGAATCTGTTGAAGTTGGGAATAAGTTTTTACATTCGGAAAGTTCATATGCCCGATACTCTCCATTCTTCATAATAACATGCCAATCCTGCCTTATTGCATGGGTGGTTTGCATCAGAACTTTTGCCCAATTTCCAACCCTGGCCATAATCCAAACTTACTTGGAATGCTCCGGCTGTGCCTCAACCAAATATTATTACCCTTTGTGAATTGTACAAAACAAATGTAAATATTACAACTTGCGAACGGTGCACTACCCAAATTTTGGAAGTGCTAGACCCATTTAGTTGAGCATGATTGGAAGTGCATGGAATTTCTGAGCTATCATGCTGCCCCCAGCTCCAGTGAACCGCTACTGCTGATGAGCGCCTGGGGTGCGTTCTGAACGATGACTTTTGCCCGTCGTTGGCTGAATTAATTCATCTGCCAGGCTTCTTCCACTTTAGAATAGACCTACCTGAATAACAGATTCAGCGGCTGGCCCTCACATCCCCCTGTTGGCGTTGTTCACTGCCGGCTCATATGTGCTTGAGTATGTTCTATTGACATCTTTAGAGCCCGGAGTCATCTTGACCTTTTGCTCTTCCCTCCTCAGAGAGGGTGATTCGTAGGCAACCCTAACAGGCGCTGCCGCAGACCGCAGGATCGCCAATGCGGCTGACGTAATGGTGCGCATGCGGGATGGCGGGCCTTCTTCACGGAATCATTCACGTGACTCCGAAGTAAAATAGCCAGTTGGTCTTGACAGTGTTAATCCAAGTGGGGAAATTGTCTAAAATTATGCTCAAGTCAGCTGTATTTGTCACATACACATACAAGATGTTCAGTGAAATGAAAGTGACAATGCCTGCAGATTGTGCAAAAACTACAGAACAGAATAGAACAGAATCAGTATTTACATGTTAGAAAAGAAAAAAAAATTAAAAAGACACAACACAACAGTAAATGAGTCCCTGGTGAGATAAGAGTTTACAGTCTTGATGGCCTGTGGGAAGAAGCTCCATCTCATCCTCTCTGTTTTCACAGCGTGACCTGATCGTAGCAGCTGGAACAGTCCGTTGCTGGATGGTATGTGTCCCCCATAATGTTGCTGGCTCTGGATCTGCACCTTCTGATGTATAGGTCCTGGAGGGGGGCGAGTGTGGTTCCATATCTATTGTACTTGAAATGAACTGATTGTATCTACGTATGGCGTATGTATGGTATATCTAATCTGGTCAGCCAACATCTCTGGAGAAAAGGAATAGGTGACATTTTGGGTTGAGAACCTCCCAAGGGTATATCTGATCTGTTTGGAGACCATGCAAAACGAAGCCTTTCACTGTACTTCAGTACGTGTGACAATAACAAACCTAAACCTATGTAAAAGGTCGATTGTTGATCGACGCAAAATGCTGGAGTAACTCAGCGGGACAGGCAGCATCTCTGGAGAGAAGGAGTGGGTGATGTTTTGGGTCAAGACCCTTGTTCAGATGCTTCTCTCCAGAGATGGTGCCCATCCCGCTGAGTTACTCCAGCACTTTGTGTCTATCAGCATCTACAGTTCCTTACCATGCATTAATTAATAGGCAGTTGGTCCCAACAGTGTTAATCCAAATGAGCAAATAGTCTAAACATTTAAAAGAACTCAGAAAAACTGAATAGGCAAAACACAAAATATACCAGCAAACTTCAGAATGCTGAGTCCTTATTACGTGGCAAAATCTTTTGACATTTTGTGGAGAAACCAGGCTGGCACTGATTATCCTCAAAGTAACAGTAATATCAGAAAAAAAACTCAGACTGTTTGCTGTGATGGAGATCATATGATCATTAGTTCTAGGAGCAGATTTAGGCCATTCGGCCCATTCGGCCCATCACGTCTACTCGGCATTTCAATCATGGCTGATCTATCTCTCCCTCCTAACCCCATTCCCCTGCCTTCTCCTCATAACCCCTGACACCTGTACTATTCAAGAATCTATCTCTGTCTTAAATATATCCACTGACTTGGTCTCCACAGCCTTCTGTGGCATAGAATTCCACAGATTCACCACCAGCTGCCTGAAGAAATTCCTCCTCATCTCCTTCCTAATAGAACGTCCTTTAATTCTGAGGCTGTCGCCTCTAGTCCTAGACTCTCCCACTAGGGGATACATCCTCTCCACATCCACTCTATCCAAGCCTTTGACGTTGATATGAAATATCACCTCTATTCCTCTATCCATGCACGCTGCCTGATCACTGGAGAGTTCCCAGCCGTCTCTGGTTTTATTACTAGCTTTCAGCATCTGTAGTTCCTTCCAGTATTCAGACCATCCGATCCTTTCACTCGTCACTGTGGGAAACAAAGGACTACCCATTCACTTCTGTTATAATAATAACAACCATACTTTGGGATGTGAGAAGCACCAGAAAAATGTGAAATAGTCAAGTCAAGAGCGTTTAGTTGACAAAGGTTCTGACAATGGAACGATGAAATTCTTTTGATTTCATTTTTATTAATTTGCATAATTAATCTGAAAGTGTCAGAGAGGAGAAATGTATATTAATCTCTTTCAGATGATAAAGTAGGTTCTTAACACAGCAGATAGACACAAAATGCTGGAGTAACTCAGCGGGACAGGCAGCATCTCTGGAGAGAAAGAATGGGCGATGTTTCAGGTCGAGACCTTTCTTCAGGCCCTTCAGAAGGGTCTCTACCTGAAACGTCACCCGTTCTTTCTCTCCAGAGATGCTGCCTGTCCCGCTGAGTTACTCCAGCATTTTATGTCTATCTACGGATTAAACCAGCACCTGCAGTGCCTTGCTACACATTTCTCAACACAGTAGTTGATGAGTGTAACCTCCATTCAATAGAAAATGGATCCTATGATTCAATCTAGAATTGAATCCTATCTGACCACAATCTTTCTGGTGCTATTTTATCATTGTGGCAAAGTAAAGCACCCTCACAGTTCCTTCTGATCAAATGTTAAAGGATACTATGCTGTGTGCAGCCTTCATCAGAGCAGATAGTCTATTATTCCCCCCCCCCTCCCCCCCCCTCCGATGTTATCTTGGATAAATAGTGGCCAGCGAGTCGTCTAATGGTCAATGTCACACCAATGAAAACAGAGCCTTAACCAAGCAATTAAACAGCCCATGCATTCACAGCACTTTGAAAAGACTCTCTGTCTTCTAAAAACACACAAAATCAATTTGTGCCACTTAATCTTAAAGTTCTGTAAGTACATTTGACTTTTCTTGTCCATTTTCTCATCTTCCTTACCTCCTCTTTCTTGATGGATTCTGTGGTCCTTGATTCTGCAAATCCCCTTTCATTAATGACTGCTCTAAATTTATGAGCAGGGACAGTTAATATTGCAGGCTATTCAATCATGAACGCCACAGTCACCTGACACCACAGGCATCTATCTATCTGTTGTGCGGTGAATTGCAAAGCTGGAGTGTGCTTCGGTGTCTCTGTATACTCAGCATTTACTTGCTTCCCCTATATTTGTACAGTTTTTAAACACTGTCATTTTCCCGTTTCATTCCCAATGTTATTTGAGGCTTTTCTTTAACCATTAAGCAAATTAATTAAATCTAAGTTAAATGAACAGGTGCTTTACATGTTGATGAAACGTGTGTGGGAAGGAACTGCAGATGCTGGTTTAATCCGAAGATAGACACAAATGCTGGAGTAACTCAGTGGGACAGGCAGCATCTCTGGATAAAAGGGATGGGTGACGTTTTGGGTGTCTGAATAAGGGTCTTGATCCTTTTCTTCAGAGATGCTGTCTGACCCGCTGAATTACTCCAGCTTTTCATGTCTATCTTTGATTAAACATGGCCTGATAATGTACAGGGTTCACCTTTGCAACTATGATGTCAGAATTAATTCACTGCATAAAGGGCCTGTCCCACCAGCATGCAAATCTATGAGATGAGCGCGACCTAACGTGGTCGCTTGAGCCGTCCGGCGTCGCGGGGCCGGTCCCACTTCGATCGGTGGAGCCTTGCGGAATTGTGCGGAGTTCGTCCTGACATCGCGCGGGGCTCCGAAAAACTGACTATGTTCAAAAATTCCGCACGGCAACGGCTTGTCGGCTCGCAGTCGCCTCGACGCATTACACACCGCCTCAATGTCGTGCCTCCATGACCCTCTCTGTAGGTGCCTCTGTGACCCTCTGTGTGTGTGGCTCCGTGGCCCTCCCTGTGTGTGCCTCTGTGCCCCTCTCTGTGTGCCCCTCTCTGTCCTGGTGAACTTACCTTTAGACTTCGCTCCAAGTTCACCTCACTTTGCGCCGCGTTGCGCCACTCACCCGACCTCCGCGCGGCCCTCGCTGCCGGTTTGGTCGCGCTCGCCGCATGCAGGTGCATGCTGGTGGGACGGGCTCTGTACAGGGGATCACCCGACCTCCGCGCGGCCCCCGCTGCCGGTTTGGTCGCGCTCATCGCATGGAGTCGGATGCTGCTGGGACAGGCCCTTAACTAACTGAAGCATGCAGCTAGCCCCACAGTTGTTTTGCCTTGTTATACTCTCCTTAGTGAATTTCCCCATTTCTCCTCCCAATTCTTTTTTTCCCATGGTTGGTTCTCCACAGGGAGCTATCAAATCTAATAGGCAATGAATTTGCTAGGCCAAATGTTGGTGTCAATGAAGGAATAATAGTTAGGCCATTTTTAGCACGTTCGAAAATGCTGGTTCATTAAAACTTATCAGGCATTCAACTGATTCCACCAACTCTGTGGCAGTCATATTAAGATCATAATTTCTTCCTTTCAAATATTTATTGAAACCCTTAAAATCCAATTGCATAGTCCATGTTGATTCTAAATGTGTCATTAAGTGCTTTAAAAATTAGATCAAAATTTCATGCTAAGTTGCTCCTTGAGTGGATTATCAGTGTTAAAACGCCTGATCTGATGGCTAAAGGGATTTATTAAAGGATATTATTCGCTGTACTCGCTGGAGTTTAGGAGAATGAGGGGGCCTCATTGAAACATGCACAATAGGGAAAGGTGTAGGAAAGAACTGCAGATAGACACAAAATGCTGGAGTAACTCAGCGGGACAGGCAGCATCTCTGGAGAGAAGGAAAGGGTGACATTTCAGCTGGAGACCATTCTTCAGACTGAGAGTCAGGGGAGAGGGAGACATAGAGATATGGAAGTAAGGAGTGAAAATGAGACACCTAAAGGGGACAAAGCTCAAAGAATATGTAGAATAGATCATTGTTAGCTAGTGGAAGGTGACAACGAAGTGTACAAAAATAAAATGTAATCAGGAGGACAGCCAGACTGGTTGGAGAACTAGGATGGGGGAGGGATGGAGAGAGAGGAAAAGCAAGGGTTACTTGAGGCTCGGTCAAACAAATGTCCAGGAATCGCACTGGAAGTTCCTTTTATTTATAGTTTTATTCATGTAAAGGGAATTAATTAAAACTCATGTTAGTGGAACTGATAAGGAGCCACAGTGAACACTGAAAACCATCTAAAAAACACATTGTTTTGGTACTTCGTTCAATGAAATAAACATTTGCTCGAATTACGGGGAAGGCTAGGGGAACAGGTCTAATTAAATAGTTCTCATGAAGAAATGGGACTGGGACATCAGCTCTAGTGATTTTTACACAATCATTATATTCATGAATGGAGAAGGTGGAATTCCTTAAGGTGATTTTTGCTGTAGAATCACAAGTAGGTTTATAAAGAAGGTAGACAAAAATGCTGGAGAAACTCAGCAGGTGAGGCAGCATCTATGAAGCGAAGGAAATAGGCAACGTTTCCGGTCGACACCCTTCCTCTTTATAAAGAACAGGCATTTTAGAGATGCTGCACGGAAACAGGCCCTTCGGCCCAATGAGCCCATGCTGATCACTGATCACCCGCTCACACTGGTTCTATATTATCCCACCTTCTCAAAAGAATTCCTGCACATTAAGGACATTTTTTTTACCAAGGCTAATTAATCTACAAACCTGCACATCTTTGGACACGGGAGGAAACTGGAGCATCCGGAGGAAACGCAAATAGTCACAGGGAGGACATGCAAACTCCACATAAACAGCAACTGAGGTCAGGATTTAACTTGGGTATCTGGCGCTCTGAGGCAGCAGCTCTATCAACTGCGTGTTGTCCTGTTATGGTTTTATAATGTCTAGGAGAAAGAGAATGGGGATTAGAGGGACATTATTTGAAATAGGAGAATGCAATGTTCATACTGCTGGGTTGTGAGTTGTCCAAGCTTAATATGTAATGCTGTTCTTCCAGTTTCTGCATGGCCTCTTTCAGGCCTCTTTCAGGCCATGCAGGAGGCCAAGTGTAGAAGGGTCGGTATGTGAATTGGAAGTGGAGATAAAAGGATTAGCAACTGGGAGCTAATCTGTCCAATACGCCTAATGAACAGATTGCAAGTGTTCACTAAAATGGTCACCTAGCCAATGCTTCCTCGTGCTTCCTCGTGCCAATGTAATGAAGGCCACATCAGGAACACTGAATGCAATGAGTTGCACATGAACCTCTGTCTCACCCAGGAGGGCTCGCAGTATTTCTAGATGGAATTGAGAGAGGAGGTGGAAGACAGGAGTTACATCTCATCAGGGGTGGAAATTGCTGTCAAAACATGGGGGGACAACAACATTATTCAGTGGTCGCACACACACACACACACACACACACACGCACACACACACACACACACACACACACACACACACACACACACACACACACACACACACACACACTCACACACACACACACACGCACACACACACGCACACACACACACACACACACACACACACACACAGAGACACACACACACACACACGCACACATGCGCGTGCGAAGCTTTGACCATGGGCCCTGTGGACAGTAACATCAGGAGCTGACATGGGCAATCTGAACCCAAGCACCAAGTTGTAAGCGGCCGAAGGTGCGCATCCCTCGGGACAGCCCTCACTCTCCCACGGCCACCCTCCGCGGAGGTGTGGGACAATGTTCATCCCTCCACAGTGATGTGATGGGCGTGGGTGTCAGGACCAATCGCTGACAATTTCCACCCCCCCGGCAACGTCATATCCGTTATTTGACTTTTCTGTTGAGCGACATTCGGTTCGTTGACTTCTAGGCGATGCCGCCTTTCGGGTAGGTATCGTTTCGGCAGAGAGGCCATTTGGTGAGTTTGCTTTTAGATGATGCAACCTTTCGGGTAGTTGGTTTTTAAGCATCCCACCCTTTCGGTTATTTGGCTTCCACTTCTTTGCTTCGACTTCTCGTCCATCAACGCCACATCCGCACACAGCCTGAAGGAGGGTCCCAACCCAAAACATCACCCACCCTTTTTCTCCAGAGATGCTGAGCTACACACGGCCTTTGTGTCTTTCTTTGGGGAAAGCAATAATAAGGCGGGCTTGGCACTCGTTAGGTGTGGATATAGAGGGATAAATCAAGGCAGAGGACGCACCATCCAATATTGAAGAGGTTGAGCTCACGGGAATGGTGAAAACCCAACATGGTTTGTGGATGGGCTCAGAGATGGGCTCTGAAGAGGGCAGAGTGAGGAGGGGGACTCAGGGAAGATGCCATGGAAGGAGGCAGTGATATACGGTGGCACAGCGCACAGCGGTAGAGTTGCTGCCTTACAGCGTCAGAGACCCGGGTTCGATCCTGACTACGGGTGCTCTCCGCAGGGAGTTTATACGTTCTCCCGGAGATCACGTGGGTTTTCTCCGGGTGCTCCGGTTTCCTTCCACAATTCAAAAAAGTACAGCTTTGTACATTAATTGGCTTCCGTAAATTGTAAATTATCCTTCGTGTGTGGGATAGCGCTAGTGTTCGAGGTGATCGCTGGTCGGCACAGACTCAGGAAGCCAAAGGGTCTGTTTCAATGCTGTATCTCTAAAATCTAAAATCTAATGAGGAGGGGGCAACAGCAGGGCTCTACGGGATTTGGGGTGGGTACAGAAGAGAGATCGAGCAACTGTCCATATGGTGCCAGCACAATAACCTGGCCCACAACACCAGTAAAACCAAGGAACTGATTGTGAACTTTGGAAGGAGTAGGATGGGGACCCACAGTCCCGTTTATATCAATGGGTCGATGGTTGAAAGGGTCAAGAGCTTCAAATACCTTGGCGTGCGCATCTCTGAAGATCTTTCCTGGTCCGAGAACACTGATGCAATTATTAAGAAAGCTCATCAGCGCCTCTACTTCCTGAGATGATTACGGAGAGTTGGTCTGTCAAGGAGGACTCTCTCTAACTTCTACAGGTGCACAGTAGAGAGCTTGCTGACCGGTTGCATCATGGCTTGGTTCGACAACTTGAGCGCCCTGGAGAGGAAAAGATATCAAAAAGTAGTAAGCACTGCCCAGTTCATCATCGGCTCTGACCTTCCTTCCATCGAGGGGATCGCAGTCGCTGCCTCAAAAAGGCTGGCAGCATCATCAAAGACCCACACCATCCTGGCCCATCTCCCTGCTACCTTTCGGTAGAAGGTGCAGGAGCCTGAAGATGGCAATGACCAGGTTCAGGAATAGCTGCTTCCCCACAGCCATCAGGCTATTAGACTTGGCTCGGACAAAAGTCTGAACCTTAATAACCCATTATCTGTTCTTTGCAGTTTATCAGTTTATTTATTCATGTGTGTATATATTTACTAGACTAAGTGGAACCCATTGGGTCTTGGGTTCTTGGGATGGCAGCTCTGTCCCTCAAATCTGATGTGCTGGCAGCTCACTCATGGCTGGTGCGCTGACAGTTGACTCATGGCTATTCCTTGAAATTCCATTTCAAGCAGGGTGCAAGGCCACCAAATTCAAATCCATTTTGCTACCACTTCAAGCAGGGTGCAAGGCCACCAAATTGAAGTGCAGTTTCATACCACTTCAAGCTGGATCCAAGGCCAACAAATTCAAGTTCAGTTTCATACCACTTCAAGCAGATTGCAAGGCCACCACATTCAAATGCAGTTTCATACCATTTCAAGCAGGGTGAAACCACCATAAAACCACACAAAACACCAAACTCACAGTTCAGTAGACATTCAGTGTGTTCAGGTGATTCACAGCTCAGACAGAGTCGTGACCTCTCCCTCCCCCATCATGCAGAGACTGGGCCACACCCACACGTCTGGCTTCCTCCATCGTTTTCTCGAAAATCACAGCACAGCGAGCCAAAAGCGGTTAAGATCAGACTTTTAGTAATATAGACTAGACTAAGTGGGACCCGTTGGGTCCCAGCATCACACGGGAGGGCTGGTCACCAACGCAATATTCCACCTCTCCACCAATTCAAATATATTGCTCACCAGTGGGTGGGAGGGGCTATCTGTTGCGCTAGTATGGGTGTTGCGGGCCGAAGGTACTAGTTTCCAGAGGGCTAGTATAGACATTGTGGACCGAATAGATTCTTGGGCTGGAAGCCAACTGCAACAATTTCAAAAGCCAAGACACGGCAAACGTTTTGGCCGCAGCCACCTGACAACCCAAATCCATTTTGTGAACACAAACTTTTAAAAAGGCGAGGCAAACAATTTGGCCGCAGCCACCTGACAACCAAAATCCATTTTGTGAACACAAACTTTAAAAAACGGCTAGGCAAACAATTGGGCCGCAGCCACCTGCCAACCAAAATCCATTTTGTGAATGCAAACTCTTTAAAACGGCAAGGCAAACAATTGTGCCGCAGCCACCTGCCAACCAAAATCCATTTTGTGAACACAAACTCTTTAAAAAGGCGAGGCAAACACTTGGGCCCTAGCCACCTGACACCCTAAATTCTTTTTCTGAACACAAACTGTTTTTTAAAAAGGCGCCGCAAACAATTGGGCAGCAAGCAGCCGAATGACAACCAAAATTCATTTTGTGAGCACAAGCTTTTAAAAAAGGCGAGGCAAACAATTGGGCCGCAGCCACCTGATAACCAAAATCCATTTTGTGAACAAAAACTCTTTAAAAATTCGAGGCATACAATTGGGCCACAGCCACCTGACAACCAAAATCCATTTTGTGACCAGAAACTCTTTAAAAAGGTGAGGCAACTAATTGGGCCGCAGCCACCTGACAACCAAAATCCATTTTGTGAACACAAACTTTTTTTTAAAAAGGCGCGGCAAACAGTTGGGCAGCAAGCAGCCAAATGAAAACCAAAATTCATTTTGTCAACACAAACGTTTTTAAAAGGCGAGGCAAACAATTGGGCCGCAATCTTCGGATTTTTCTTACTCAGGAGATTAAAAGTATAACACAAGCTCAGGTAGAGCTAAAGGAAGAACTGAAGAAAGCGAATGTTAAAGAAGAACTTCCAAATTTCAAGGAAGAATTTAAGGAGTTAAAGTTGGAGATGAAGGAAGAAATGAAAGCCACAGTCCTTGAATTTACGGAAAAATGGAGGACGGAGACAGAAGCAAGGCTGAACAAGCAAATTACAGTTGGATGCAGAGATGGAGGTTAAAATCAATTTGGCGGAGACTAACTTTAATGCAAGATTGGAACCTGCCGAGGAAGCACTGATTCAACATGCTACAGCCATAACAAACCTGGAGGAGATTGCTTCAACAAGCGTGGAAACAACAAAATAACTTATCAGAGAAAACCAACGCTTATCAGACCTACTGAGCAAAATAACTGAAAAATGCACGGAACTGGAAGGACGTCAGAAGCGTCAGAACCTAAGAATCGTGGGTATCCAAGAAGGGAGAGAGGGGGATCGAGACCCCCGTGAATTTGCAGCAGACTTACTTCAAAAAGCTTTAAACTTGGATTATCAGCCTCTGCTAGCCCGAGCACACAGGGTGATGAGATGTCGTCCACAACCGGGTGCCCCTCCAAGACAAATGATAGTAAAGGTACAATATGACCATGTACTGGAGGGATGATGAAGAAAGTTGTCCGTTCCAGGAATCTTATGTATGAGGGAGATAAGATCAGTATCTACCGAGATTACCCTGTGGAAGTCTCCAGGAAGAGAACGCAGTTTAAAGAGACAAAGGAGGTTTACTGAAGGAGGTGAAAGGATTGAAGTATGGTCTGATGTAACATAGAAACATAGAAACATAGAAAATAGGTGCAGGAGTAGGCCATTCGGCCCTTCGAGCCTGCACCGCCATTCAATGTGATCATGGCTGATCATCCAACTCAGTATCCCGTACCTGCCTTCTCTCCATACCCCCGATCCCTTTAGCCACAAGTGCCACATCTAACGCCCTCTTAAATATAGCCAATGAACTGGCCTCAACTACCTTCTGTGGCAGAGAACCCGGCTACATTAAGAGTTAGCTACGATGATAAAGAACACTTCTTCACCAAGCCGGCGGAAGCACTGGAGTTTGCTCAGGAGATCAAGCCTGCCTGATGACTGAACATTATTTTCAAAATAAATGATGTCAACGAACAATGTAACTGTGTGAGGCTGGATGGTTTTAAGGCCCGGTTATACCTAAGGACAATCGAAACTGGAGATGGATGCTGAATAAGGCCTTTTCTACGGACATTATTAACATAATAATTAATAAATATTAATATTACTGCGCAGTTCTATTGATAATTATTACTAATGGTCACTAATTACTCACATTTGAATTATTTAGAATGAGCTAAATGGTTGGATTTAAAGTTAAATTTCACTTTTCTTCACTTTTACTCCACTTTTTTTTCCCTTTGGGAAATTTTTTTTTTCTCTTCTAATTCTTATTTTTTAAATATATTTGACTAATGGAATCGGAATATTTTGTAACCTATAATGTTTATTACCCCC
Source organism: Raja brachyura (assembly GCA_963514005.1). The sequence continues at coordinate 62,560,044 of OY740793.1, forward strand.
CGGTAAAATATCATTATGGAAATGTTATTTTTAAGAGAGTATGGAAGTAGTTATGTTTTTTTTTACATCGACTATGGAAGTCGGTAGATGGCTAGCCATGGTAGTATGGCTATCACTAACTACACAACTAATAGATGTAGTTTTTTCTTCCTTTTTGCACACCACTAACCTTTTAATCTATCCTTTTTTTAATATAATATTTTATTATAACTTTAAGTTAGAATGGAATCATGAGCTTTATCAATGGAGATATATACGTAAGAAATATCAATGGGATTTAGGATTCATCTATTCGAGGTTCGGGAGTAAGGTGGGGTTTTTCAAGCTGAACCATCTGCTCTCTTATAGACCTCCCTAAATAAAAGATGCAGGACATAAATATGAATACCGGGAGTGAAGGTATAACATTTTGTAGCTGGAATGTTAAGGGTATCAACGAACCAATTAAGAGAGGTAAAGTACTAGCACATTTAAAAGCACTTAAAACAGATGTAATTTTTCTCCAAGAAACCCACTTAAAAAAGGATGCAGAACATAGATTGAAAGCTAAATGGATTGATAAAGCATATTACTCTTCATTTACACATAAATCCAGAGGTGTTGCAATATTAATCCATAATGGGATACCTTTTAAACATGTATCAACAATAACGGACAGTGATGGTAGATATATTATAATATGAGGTGAACTATATGCACAAAAATTGACTCTTATTATGTTTATGGACCGAATTTTGATAGCCCTTTGTTTTAAAAAAAATATTTAATACAATTCCGGAATTATCCCAACATAATTTAATAATTGGAGGAGACTTAAATTGTACATTAGATCCCTATTTAGATAGTTCATCAAGACAACGGAAAACAAAATCCCACTCCAGTGATTTATTAAACGCATATATAGATACTAGTATTAAAGATGTCTGGAGAATAGAAAACCCAACTGGAAGAGAATATTGATTTTATTCACCGGTACATAAAACATATTCAAGAACAGATTATTTTTGGGTGGATTCTAAGCTAATTCCATTTACATATAATTCAAAATACCATAATATTATAATTTCGGATCATGCCCCTTTAACATTTATGATTAAAATAAATGGAAGTACGGAGAAACAGGAACAATGGAGACTTAATCCACAAATTTTAAAGGATAAAGTATCTCAGGTATATCTTACTAAACAGATTAATATGTTCTTTGAAACAAAAGATAGTCCTGAAACTTCTCCTTCTTTACTATGGGAAACATTTAAAGCATTTACGTGGGGAGCCGTGATTTCATCCCAAGCATTTTATAATAAAAAGAATTGGGAGATGCAACAGGCATTGGAAAGGGAAATTAAACAACTAGACAAAGAGAATGCGACTACACCAACTACGATATAACATAATAAAATTGAAGCTTTGAAATATAAATTAAATAAAATATATTCAGATCGAGTTGTTAAATTTTATCAATATACTAAACAATTACATTTTGAATTTGGAGATAAACCTCAAAAACTATTGCGCGTCAATTACGGAAACTAGAAGGGGAAAAAACAATTCATAGGATTAAATCAGACAAAGGAGAATCATTAGTACAACCTAAGGATATTAACAAGAGATTTTTACAATACTATCAAAATCTTTATTCCGCTAAAACTATAGACAACCAGACAGAGATAGAAGCATTTTTACAAAAATGCAATCTTAAAGGGTTGAAAGATAGAGAATTATTAAACGCAAATAGCAGTAAAAGAAATTGAAGAGTCTATCAGATCATTAAAAAATGGTAAATCCCTGGGACCAGATGGCATTGGCTCGGAATTTTATAAAACATTGTATGATCTGATTGTTCCGCATTTAAAGACATTGTACGAACATATCTATACATAACAAAAATTACCAGAAACGTTAAATGAATCTATTATAACACTTATACCAAAAATAGATAATGATCTGGATGATCCAGCTATAGCTCTTTTAAATACTGATCAGAAAATATGAACTAAAATCCTAGCACAAAGATTAAGTATAGTGATTAATAAATTAATACACCCGGATCAAACAGGATTTATACCAAAAAGGTATTCTTCATACGACCTGAGACGGTTATTCAATATTATATACTCAAAAAGAAATATTACCAAAGACCTAGCAATTATTTCATTAGATGCTGAGAAAGCTTTTGACCAGGTGGAGTGGCCCTATTTATTTTCGGTTATGAAATTTCTTCAACTGGGCGAGAAGTTTAGTACATGGATAAAACTTCTATATACTAATCCAACAGCTAGAATATCAATAAATCAAATGTTATCAACTAAATTTAATTTATCCAGAGGTTGTAGACAAGGATGTCCATTATCCCCGTTATTATTTGCACTGGCTATTTGCACTGAACCATTAGCAGAAAGCGTGAGGTCCAATCTTGAAGTATACGGGTATAAAACCAAAGATACGGAAAATAACATCTCATTATACGCAGATGATGTATTAGTTTACATTACTAAACCTGAAGTTAGTATCCCAAATTTACTAAATTTAATAACTCAATATGGCTCATTTTCAGGATACAGAATTAATTGGAACAAAAGCGAAATAATGCCAATAATGGAAAGTAACCCACAAATTTTACAACAAATCCCTTTTAAAATAGTAAAAGAAAAACTTAAATATCTTGGAATCCATGTAACAAAGAGACATACTTCTTTATTTAAATCTAATTTTCCGCCTTTACTGAACAAATTACATAAGAATATTTTGCATTGGAAAACATTACCCATTTCAATGTTGAGTAGAATTAATGCGATAAAAATGATTTTTCTCCCGCAACTATTATACCTTTTTCAATTAATCCCGATATATCTCCCAAAAACTTTTTAAAAAATGGTTGATTCTATAGCCACCAACTTTATATGGAATTATAAGAACCACAGAATAAACAAAAAACATTTACGTAAATCAAAAGTAAATGGAGGCTTAGCATTACCGAATTTTATGTTTTATTTCTGGGCAGTTAATATAAAGAATATGAACTTTTGGTTGGAAGAATTGGATAAACAACCAGACTGGTTAAAAATGGAAAAAGAAGATTGTTTACCTTTTGAAATTGGGTCGATTCTATTTGCTATTACTAAATTAAGCAAAAAAACCTATAAAGAAAACCTTATAATAGACAGTGGAATACGCACTTGGAAACAAATAAAGAAAACTTTAAAATTGGATTATATACTACTATCTCTTCCTATTGTAAACAATGCAGCATTTAAACCCTCATGGATGGGTACGGTTTTTTACAATGGAAAAATCATGGAATTACAAAGATGGGTGATCTCTATAGGAAAAATACATTTCTCTCATTTCAGGAATTACAACAAATTTATGGGCTTCAATCAAAGGATTACTTCAGATATTTACAAATCAGAGACTATGTTAAGTCAATTACAAATGAATATAGATTTAGAAAGATATAAATTTTTGATTAATGTTTGAATAAACATCTGAATACAGAAAAATTGATACCATATATTTATATAGTCTATTAGATAGTGATGCTCCAAAGAAGGATTTATATAGGCAATCATGGGAAAATGAATTAGGTCAAACAATTAGACCAGAAATTTGGGATGAAAGCTTACAACATATACATCACTGTTCGTTAAACACTAGACATTCTTTAATACAATTTAAAGTATTACATATATTGCATTATTCAAAAACAAAACTGAGTAGAATTTTTCCAAGTGTTTCCCCTATTTGTGATAAATGTCAACACTTAGAGGCTAACCTAATGCACTCATTCGTAAGCTGTATAAAAATTAATAATTTTTGGAATGAAATTTTTAAGATAGTCTCAGAAGTCAGCAATATCAAACTGGTTTCAGACTCAAAATTAATAATATTAGGAATAACAGAACCAAATCAATTCATTACTTCGAATCAAAGAACTTTTATTGATTATAGTTTAATAATTGGGAAGAAATTAATATTAAAATTTTGGAAAAGCTATATAACCCCCACAATTAAAATGTGGACCACAGACATGTCGGAGACCCTATATTTGGAAAGAATAAGATTTGTCTTAATGGACAAACAAGAACTATTTAAAATAATATGGTCCCCATTTATTGAATAGTTGAAGGGGCAAACTGGTTCGGCACGGGACCCGACTGAAACCTGAATGAAAGAATAGATGAAGTATTACATTTCATAAAACGCGGATATATCTCCAACGATGCATAATCTGTATAACATTCCATTCTTTCCCAACTTTTTATACTTTTTATCTTTTGTTTAATCTTTCTCTACTATTTTCTATCTTTATAAAAAATGGAAAAAAATATATATAGAAGCACAATTATTATGCAATTGTTAATATAAATAATACTGATAATGTATATCAGCAAAGAACAAAATGCTTTTTATTATGTCGACAATGAACAAGCACATTTTTATTATGTAATTGCTTCTAATTAATAAAAAAATGTAACAAAAAGATGAGGCAAACAATTGGGCCACAGCCACCTGACAACCAAAATCCATTTTGTGCACACAAATTCTTCAAAAAGGCAAGGCAAACAATTGGGCCGCAGACACCTGACAACCAAAATCCATTTGTGAACACAAACACTTGAAAAAGGCGAGACAAACAATTGGGCCGCAGCCACCTGACAACCAAAATCCATTTTGTGAACACAAACTCTTGAAAAAGGCGAGGCAAACAATTTGGCCGCAATCATCTGACAACCAAAATCCATTTTGTGAGCACAAACTCTTTAAAAAGGTGAGGCAAACAATTGGGCTGCAGCCACCTGACAACCAAAATCCATTTTGTGAACAGAAACTCTTTAAAAAGGCGAGGCAAACAATTGGGCCACAGCCACCTGACAACCAAAATCCATTTTGTGAATACAAAGTCTTTAAAAAGATGAGGCAAACAATTGGTCCGCAGCCACCTGACAACCAAAATCCATTTTGTGAACACAAATTCTTCAAAAAGTCAAGGCAAACAATTGGGCCGCAGCCACCTGACAACCAAAATCCATCTTGTGAGCACAAACCTTTTAAAAAGGCGAGGCAAACAATTGGGCAGCAAGCAGCCAGCTGACACCCAAAATTAATTTTGAGAACACAAACTTAAAAAAAAGATAAACAATTTGGCAGAAGCCACATTAAGGGAACTTACCGTGGAGTAGACATCTGTTCAGTGTTATTCACAGCTGATAGAGCCATGACCTCCTCTCTTCCTGGGTCTGGCAGAGACTGAGTGAGGCACGACACTTCCGGGTTTTATAGTCCCTCAACCTCCCCACTGCCACCAGCGCGGGCAGGACTGAGAGAATGGGGATTAAAAAAAAACATTAATATCTCTCTCATTTTTTATCGATGGGAAAAATCCTCTGATCCAGTAAGGCGGAGGGGAGCTCTGAGCGAGGTGGCAAAAAATGATGGCCGTAGGTGGCGGCGTTCTCTCGGAGATCGCAGCACAGCTGGCCAAAAGCGGTCAAGATCAGACTTTTAGTAATATTGATATAATGGTATATGGACACACTGATCTGTTTTGTAGTCAATGCCTACTATATTCTGTTGTGCTGTAGAACAGGAACAGAGAACTATTGTGAGAAGCGGTGAAAGGAGTGTAGGTATCGTAGATCCTGGTTGGTCCCAAAGTGGGAAGTCTGAAAACAGAGCTGGAAGCCATGAGGGTCTTTTGAAGAGGGGTCTCAATCCGAAACATCACCCATTCCTTCTCTCTGGAGATGCTGCCTGAGTTACTCCAGCTTTTGTGTCTAGCTACGGTTTAAACCAGCAACTGCAGTTCATTCCTACACCATGAGTTTTTTGCTCAACATTCCAGCATCTGCAGTTTTGTTTCCTCAAGGTACCGGACTAAATTGCATATGCATGCCTTTTAGTTCAAAACTGATTATATTTGAAAAACAATTGAAGAGGTCAAAAACAGAAAAAGGAACAAAATTACCCGAAACAGCAGGAACATGAGTTATATTGAAAGGGGAAGAAGAATTAGTGAACCAGACAGTACAAAAGAGCTCAGTTTAAGGAAATAAATATTTAATCAAGCTTAAAAATGGGAGAGGAGTTTTTCTGGAGAACACAAACGTGGCTGAAGATATATTTTTTCGTCTCAATAATGATTTTATGTAATGTGGAACCAAGCACGCAGTCATCTGGTGAGTAATGTCTTTTCAAAGCCTTTTTATTATATTTTTAAAATACTTTTTGACAGGAAAAAAAGCAATCTGGCTCGACCAACAGGCACACATTGTGTGCTCTATTCGTCCAACTACAGAATTAATTTTGGCTAATAGCCAATCTTTGCTCTTTATCTCCGACTTTCACATGGTTTTGCTTGTTACATCAGGAGAAAGGTTAGAAGATGTTTGTGGCACTAATGCCCCTGTCCCACTTGGGAGAATTTTTCGGCGACTGCAGGCGACTAGGCTGTCTCTACAAGGTCGCGGGGTGATGCCTGTATGTTCGTGAGTTGCCTCCTCAAGTCGCCTAAAGTCATAACATTTTTCTGGTCGCCGCTGGATTTTGAAATGTTCAAAACTTTTCGCCGACTGTGGGCTTGGCGTAGCTTGTCTTCTCCTGACGTAGGTGCTGTCGTACGTTGTCGCCAGGATGACGCAGGTTGACGCCAGGTGACGTAGGTTGTCGCCGAGTGCTGACTTGGGTGAATTCCATTGGCGACTACCTACGTCAACCTACGTCAACCTACACCAACCGGCGACAGGTACCGGCGACTGAATTGTCTTCAGTTGTCGCCGACAGGGTCGTAGCTTGTCGTAGCTTGTCGCGGGCGGACGTAGGTTGACTTTGATTATCGTAGGTTGTTGCCCGTGCGGTTGTAGGTTGTCGTAGGTGTGGTCGTAGGTGGACGTTCCAATGTGTCACCGGTTGCCGGTAGCTTGACGTAGCTTGACATCGACTAGGTGGTAGGTTGTCATAGCCTGTCATAGACATTGTCACAGGGGGGTCCAGTCGCCGTTTTTTGGCCAACCAACTACAACTGCGACCGTCGCCGAAAACAAATCTCCGTTTAAACACCCACACAGAGTTCTACAATCTTGAAGTAATTATTCACAATGGCACAGAGTGTCTCCTATTGTAATCTATTGCCTGTTACATTATAGAAAATAAATGGTTCAATGCATGGAATTAAAGTAGGCAGAGAAAAAACGTCTTGCATATTTGTATGGATTAGAAATATATGTTTAGATTTTTATTGCTGAAGAATAATTGTGATTTTGCTACTATTTGATTCTTAATATAATTACAAATGCCTCATTGTTATCTGATTACAAAAATAATTACATTGTTTCACATGATGGCTCCCATATCATTAGTTGAATTCGATGTTGCTGAATTAGATTCTTCATGGGATCCTGAATGTTTCAACATAGAATAATAAATACTTAAGAATGGAATATGGACTTGGATCAAATAGTTTATGTATAAACTAATGGGGATGCGAGTGCACTACTGGTTTAATCGAACTGGAGAACCAACATGAATCATTGAATATATATAATATTGGCCATTTGGGATCCGTTAAAATTATATTGTGACCTTTGTCTAAACTCAGATCCACAAACTTCCAGCCAGTAAATCTATTTGATGTGATGGAAACAATATAGTTTGCACATTAATTCTGTAATCTGTAACTGCTTCTCATTATCAGTGCATCACTGGCATTCATAAGGTCATAAGTGATTGGAGCAGAATTGGACAGGCCATTTGGCCCATCAAGTCTACTTCACCATTCAACCATGGCTGATCTATCTCTCCCTCTCAACCCCATTCTTCTCCCCATACCCCTGACACCCAAACTTATCAAGAATCTAGGGTTACACAAAAAGCTGGAGAAACTCAGCGAGTGCAGCAGCATCTAAGGAGTGAAGGAGATAGGCGACGTTTCGGGTCGAGACCCTTCTATCAAGAATCTATCTATCTCTGCCTTAAAAATATCCATTAACTTGGCCTCCACAGAGTGCTGTGGCAATGAATTCCATCGATTCACCACCCTCCGAATAAAAAATTCCTCCTCATTTCCTTCCTAATGGAACGTCTATTTAATTCTAAGGCTATGACCTCTAGTCCTAAACTCTTCCACTAGTGGACACATTCTCTCCTCATCCATTCGATCCAGGCCTTTCACAATTTGAAAGTTGTGTGATGGAAATTATGCAAGATTGTTATTGATTGCATTATGGCAGATCATAAAATGTGTCACAGATTACCATATAACCATATAACCATATAACAATTACAGCACGGAAACAGGCCCTCTCGGCCCTTCCAGTCCATGCCGACCATTTATTTTCCCCTAGTCCCATCTACCTGCACTCAGACCATACCCCTCCATCCCCTTCCCGTCCATATACCTATCCGCTTTACTTTTAAATGTTAAAATCGATCCTGCCTCCACCACTTCTGCTGGAAGATCATTCCACACAGATTAGTCTCATATGTTTCCTGTAAAATAATAATTTAAATACTGACGTCTATCCGAGACAATTGAGGATCATGAGTTCAGTGTAAATTCCCACAGAGGAAGTGAACACATGAAATTGCAACTGAAATCAGAGGTCTCAGTGTATTAGTGGCTTCACATTTACCTTCAAAGCAGCTCCCAGTTCTTGTCTGGTTCATTATATGCTTCAAACCAGATGATTCCACCATCATCACATAATGTGCAGGAGCAATCTGTTTATCTGAAGTGCCTTAAAGTCAGGAGATATCTTTGTGCATTCAGGATGAACATAGAGTCATAGAGTCATAGGGTGATACAGTGTGGAAACAGGCCCTTCGGCCCAACTTGCCCACATCGGCCAACATGTCCCAACTACACTAGTCCCACTAGCATTTGGTCCATATTCCTCCAAACCTGTCCTATGCATGTACCTGTCTAACTGTTTCTTAAATGTCGGGATAGTCCCAGTCTCAACTACCTCCTCTGGCAGCTCATTCCATACACTCACCACCATTTGTGTTAAAAGGTTATCCCTCAGACGAGAATGATCCCAGGAATGATTGGGTTTACCTCACCTTCCCCTTCCTCCCCTCCCACCCACCTCCTCTCCCCTCTCCCACCTCTTCTCGTCTGCCTCCACTCCTCCTTCCCCTTCTCCCCCACTCGCCCTTCCTCCCCTCCCACCCACCTCCTGTCCCTTCTCCCCACTCTTCACACCTACTGTCCTTTCCTCCCCCCTCCTCTCACTCTTCTCCTCCCCCTCACTCCCCTCCCTTACCCCTCTCCCTCCATGACTCTAGAACATGATAGAAGTGCAGTGAATTGCTGAGTAATTACTTCAGATTGTTGAACAATATCGAGTCCAAAAGGCTACTATGATCTTTTACATCTTCTCCTTGTTCTCTGTTGTTGCCTCTCCTGCTTTCTAAGCTTTCACAGGCCTTCCTTCCTGGTATCCCTAACTTTTCCCATCATTGTATATATCCCTAATTGTGCCGTTCTGTGATGGGCCCTCAGTCCAACACTAACCCCCATGATGAGTTGCACTAATTCCGTGTTCCAATCTGCCTGTAGATGTCGATTGCATTGTCTATAATGAGGAATTCATGGAGTGCACATGGACCCACAGTGAAGGTGAAGTGAACTACACTCTGTATCACTGGTGAGTATGCCAGCCCCATGCAACTGCTCAAGGGATACCTGTCCTTCTACAGTTTTTTATCACTAAGAATTTATTCACACGTTGATGTTTCCATGCCGCGAGCTCAATAGATGTTTTGTTTTTAGCATCCGAGGTAAATGACTCGAGAGGATATCCAAGGTTCAATATTCAATTCTGAAACATTTAACACATGTATTCTAATGTGATTTCACAATGAGTCTATCATCATCAGCGATAGACACAAAAAGCTGGAGTAACTCAGCGGGGCAGACAGCGTCGCATCTCTGGAGAGAAGGAGTGGGTGACGTTTCGGGTGGAGACACTTATCAGAGGTTTACTCATCCAACCATTGAGCTGAGAGATTGCTGTGAGAACTTGTCTGCTTCTGAAATCCTCTGAACAAACCTTGATGTTTTCACCTAGTTTGGCCCAAAGATCCAACAGCGGAGCAAGATAGACCACTCCTGCTAAATGCAATGAGCTGACGTGTAGTACGCAACGGAACGGAACGTGGGCCTTTTTTTCATCCATTTCAGTAACCCGACCCGACCCGACCCGACCCGACCCGACCCGACCCGACCCGACCAGACTCTCAGTGTAATCAATGTTGCGGGGGAACAGTTTGTGTTAATAAATTAAAATTCTGAAAATGAGGAGAAGATTTTTACCAAATAACTTTTATTTTTATGAGGATGTTTCCGTAACCGGCTTCCGTCTCCGCAGTATTATGGGATCTTTGGTGCGGAGACGGAAGCCGGTTACGAAAATAGGGCCTTAAATTCCCCATGAATCTGCCCATGACCGTACTGCGTTTTGTTCGTCGAGTGGACTATTTGCTCGCTATAGGATCTTTGGTGTGGCCTTCATATGAGCACGATGGCACTCTATTTTTTTGTGATTCTTAACTATGTTTTGGAGTTGCCCAACAAACATTTAGTTTTGTTCAGTTTAGTTCAGAGATTATAGTGCAGAAACTTTGGTTTCGACCACACTGTGCAATTCTGCCTGGATTAGAGGGCAGTAGCTGCAAGGGGGGGTTGGGCGAATGTACCGTTACGGGCCTGTTCCACTTACGCTACTTTTTTGGCGACTGCCGGCACCCATCATAGGTCGTTGCAGGTCGCCGGAATTTTTAAACTTGTTGAAAATCCAGCGGTGACCAGAAATACACGGCGACTCTTTGGTCGACTGAGGAGACGACTCACGACCATACAGGCGACACACTGGCTACAAGTCGCGGGGTGGAGCCTGTATGGTTGTGAGTAGTCGCCCAAAGAGTCGCACCTTGTTCTGGATTTTCAATATGTTGGAAATTGACGGCCACCTGTAACTACCTATGACGGGTGCCGGCAGTCACCGAAAAAGTCGCGTAAGTGGGACAGGCCTATTAGTGTCCCTAAGTTCCTAAGTCATTGGAGCAGAATTAGGCCATTCAGCCCATCGAGTCTACTCCGCCATTCAATCATGACTGATCTATCTCTCTCTCTGTTCCAAGTGTAGATTATCAAGGATACATTTCTAGGCGGCTTGCTCTAACTGTGAATAATTTGACAATGTAGTCAGGTGATAACTGTGTGATTCTTTACACTGAAGCCTTCAATTGCTAATATTTAATAAAAATTGAATGGCTTCTATTTTCCACCTCCTGTAAGTATAACTCTGAACCACCACAGGAATGTAGGAACCACATTCAGCAGTGTGGCTACAATGCAGGATGCCATTTCTCAACCAGCATGATTCAACTATTCAAAAACTATTTATACTTAGTGTAAAGAGTGGCTGATCAATAGGGGCTGATCAATAGGGGCTGATCAATAGGGGCTGATCAATAGGGGCTGATCAATAGGGGCTGATCAATAGGGGCTGATCAATAGGCGGCCCAGCAGCTGCTGCCTCGCACCACCAAATACCTGCGTACAATCCTCACCTCAGCTGCTGTCCATGGAGTTCTATCTGTAACCTGGTGGGTTTTCTACAGGTGCTCCGGTTTCCAACCACATTCCAAAGTCGTGCGTAATTGACCTAATTGACTCCAGAGTGTTGTCTGAGGATGTGAAAATGGGATAACAGTTTAGTTTAGTTTAGTTGAGAGATACAGGCCGTTTGGCCCACCGAATCCACACCGACCAGCGATCCCCGAACATTAACACTATCCTACACACACCAGGGACAAATTACATTTACAGCAAGCCAATTAACCTACAAGCCTGTAGGTGTTTGCAGTGTGGGAGGAAATCAAAGATCTTGATGAAAACCCAAGTTACGCAAACGTGCTGGAGAAACTCAGCGGGTGCAGCAGCATCTATGGAGAGAAGGAAATAGGCAACGTTCCGGGCCGAAACCCTTCTTCAGACTGATGTAGGTTGGGGAGAAGAAAGGAAAAAGGAAGAGGAGGAGCCCGAGGGCTGAGGGAGAGCTGAGAAGAGGAGGTTGCGGGTCACAGGGAGAATGTACAAACTCCGTACAGACAAGCACCCGTAAGCAGGATCGATGGGGCTGTGAATGCTGTAAAGCAGCAACTCTACCGCTGCGCCACTGTGTCACAAGATCTAGCGTGAACGGGTGACTGAAGTTCAGCGTGCACTCGGTGCAGCGTAGACATTTTTCCTCTGTCTTCCTTGCTTTAAATAATTTAGAAAGCGTAGTTTTTACAGTTTTTAATTTCCCAATCATAATTGAAAAAATATTGTTTGTTACAGGTATAAGAATGAACCGCCACAGGAATGCCAGAGCTACATTCAACAACATGGCTACAATGTAGGATGTGATTTCTTAGCCAGTGAGATACACCAATTCAAACCATTTTACATTTTCAGAAATGGGTCCAGTGGCTCAGGAAATATTTCAAGAGGACCCCAAGAGTTTATGCTCAAGGACCACGGTAAGAGTGTTTGGAAATAACACACCAGCTGGCATTGGTAACGTCAAAATCACTAAAGAGTGTTTTGTTGAGGAGTTGAGTTTATTATTGCCAGGGATTACAGAGATACAGTAGAATGCGTCTTGTCCATGCTACCCAGTCAAATCATACTAGACATGAGTACAATGGATCTTCTGCAACAGCAAGCAGAGGGTCGCTTGTTCCAATGCCATCTTGCAGCTTCCAAGTGTCTGAAAAGTACAATTTCTGTAATTCTCACCTTCAGACCTGGTATCCTGGCAGCATTGGATCGATGAAGTAAGGGTTGGCTCAATTCCATTACCACTCCATACAGCTGCTGCAGGCTGCACTCCATACACCTGCACACTCAGCTCAAGCGCCTTTCACAGCCGCCTCTGGCAACACCGCACACTGTAACCACCGCAGCCATGCCATCCATCTCCTCTGCTCTGTGCGCCGAGGTTGCCTTGCCCTTCTTCCCAAGCTAATCACAAAACTTCCCATAGAGTGCTACGGTGTGGAAACAGGCCCTTCGACCCAACCCCCCCACAATGGCAACATGTCCCACCTACACTAGCCCCACCTGCCCGCGTTCTCAGGGTGAGGAAGGTGAGTTCACATCTGTAGACTTCCCCCTTCCCCACCACCATCTTAGAATGTTATGCTGAGGAAAATTAATCTACCCATCTATATTAACATCGATTGACTGAAGAAGAACTCAAACAAGTTCAACCTCAGGACCATGGTAAGAAAACTTGTAAATAAGATACAACCTGGAGCCAATGATGTCAATATAAACTGGCGGATGGGTTTCCAGAAATAATGAAGTCCAGTAATGTTATTCTTGTTGGGGGTGAGGATCAGTGAAGATATTTATAGATTGAGTTAAATGTGCAGTGTAATTTGATAGGAGGGGGGGAGAGGAGGAGGGGGGGAGAGGGGGAGAGGAGGGGGGGAGAGGAGGGGGGGAGAGGAGGGGGGAGAGGAGGGGGGGAGAGGAGGGGTTGAGAGGGAGGGGGGAGAAGGAGGGGAGAGGGGGAGAGGAGGAGGGAGAGTAGGGGGGGAGAGGAGGGGGGAGAGGGGGGGGGAGAGGAGGAGGGGGGAGCAGGGAGGAGGAGGAAGTGGGGAGAGGAGGGGGGAGGAGAGGAGGGGGGAGGGAGGGGTGGAGAGGAGGGGGGAGAGGGGGGGGAGGAGAGGAGAGGGGAGTGGAGGGAGGGGAGAGGAGGGGGAGATGGAAGGGGAGGGAGAAGGGGGGGAGAAGGGGGGGAGAAGGGGGGTTAGAAGGGGGGAGAGAAAGTGGGGGGAGAAGGGTGGGGGGAGAAGGAGTGACGACACCTTTAAGAAGCCAGACAATGTTTAATAAAGTTTAACGGGCATTTAACATTACCCGTCGGTTTTCCTTGGTCCTGAAAACTCCAATGGGCCAATGAAAATGCCCGGTCAGCGAAGGAGCTTGCCTACGGCTGCCCTCGGCTGCCTGTAACTACATGGTGACCCCACTCCACTGCACTACGAGTCAAAAAACCATGCCGACCAATTTTTACACGCCGAAAATGTTTCAACATGCTGAAATATTTTCCTCGACCAAACTGAGGCCGCGAGTATGTGGGAACTTCCCTCGAGCATGAAGGAGAGTTCCAGTGACCTCATAGGACCTCCTAGGACCAGGTGTCGACAATGCTGCGAGTTTGAGTCGAGGGCAAACTCTTCTAAACTCGCAGATTAGGTCACCGCAGTGGGACAGGCCCCCTTATCAGTATAGGGTGATTGATGCCCTTTGAATACAGCTACCCAGGATGAGAGCTGCAGGGGTTAAATTGCTGTGCAGCTGATACCTCCCTGTTCACAGGTACTCTAGAATTGTCCAGAGACACAGCTTTTGCTGCCCCCTGTCTTATCAGAAACAACAATCCTGGGAGTCCACCTTGTACCAAGTTCCATAGGATAACATTTCCGCTCCAGGATGGCAATCATAGTGAACTTCAATCCATTCTCTGCAAGGTGCTAATTCCATCAATAAAGTGCAAGTTCCAACAGCAGCCTCACCAATGCCCGTGTACAACTGGAACGTAACATCCCAACTTGTATACTCAATACCCTGACTGATGCAGGCCAATGTACCGAAAGCCTTGTTGACCACCCTATCTACCTGCGATGCTACTTTCATTGCACTATGTACCTGCACTCCTTGATCCCTGAGCTCTGCCACATTCCCGACAGTCCCTCCCTTCACTGTGCAGATCCTGTCCTGGTTGGACTTCCTAAAGTACAACTCCTTGCATTTATCTGCATTAAACCCCATTAACCATTTCTTAGCCCACGTGCCCAGCTGTTCAAGATCCTATTGTAATTTTTGATATCTGATGTTTCCAATGTATCAGATCAGGCCCGGGTGATTTATCTGCCTTCATACGCCTTAATACCTCTTGCCTCTACTTGACCGTAATAGAGACTGTCCTCAAGACATCATCGCTAAGTCTTCCAAGATCTCTTGTCTTCTCCTGTCTGCATTTTTTCTCCATGATTAAATTAGAGGGGAAATACTCATTGAAGACCTTGCCCATCTCCTGTTGTTCTGCACAGAGATGACCACCTTGGTTTCTGAGTGACTCTATTCTCTCTCTAGTTACCCTCTTTCCTAAAAGATCTGTATTTTCCATTATATAATCTGCCAAAGCTCTCTACTGCTCATGTGGACCATCCTGATTTCCTTCTGAAGAATGTCCCTCAGCTTCCAAAACTCCTCCAGGGTACACATCATCCCAGCTGCCCCATGTCTCCTTTTTCCTGAACAGAGCCTCAATATCTCCCATCATCCAACTTCCTTACTCCCACCTGCCTTGCCTATCACTCTACGGGAGCATACGTTCCCTGAATTCCGGTCATCACACTTTCCGCATTGTTCTTTGTCTGCAAACAACCTACTCCAATCAACGTGACCAAGTTCTTGTCTAATGCCATCAACATTGGCCTTGCCCCAATTCACAATTTTAACTTGTGGGCCCACCCTGTCCTTATCCATAACGATTTTAAAGCTGTGTAGGAAAGAGCTGCAGATGGTGGTTTAAATCAAATGTATACACAAGATGCTGGAGTAACTCAGCGAGACGGGCAGCATCTCTGGAGAGAAGGAATGGGTGATGTTTCGGGAAGATGTGGCCAGTAGTGGGATCCCATTGGAGGTGGCGAAAATGTTGGAGAATTATATGCTGCATGCAATGGAAGGTGAGGACCAGGGGAAGTCTGTCCTTGGTATGAATGGGGGAAGGGGGAGCAAGAGCAGAGCTTTAGGATATCGTTTTAGGATATTTAGGACCCTAGTGAGAGCCTCATCTATAATGGAAGAGGGGAACCTCCGTTTAAACATCTTCACATCTCCACCCCTTTCTGCTTTCCGCAGAGACCGTTCCCTCTGCAACTCCCTGGTTAACTCACCCCTTCCCACCCAAACCACCCCCTCCCCAGGTACTTTCCCCTGCAACCGTAGGAGATTCAACACCTGTCCCTTTACTTCCTACCTTGACTCCATCCAAGGACCCTGACAGTCTTTTCAGGTTAGGCAGACATTCACTTGCACCTCCTCCAACCTCATCTACCATATTCGCTGTTCTAGGTGTCAACTTTTCTACATCGGCGAAACCAAGCGTAGACTTGGCGATCGTTTTGCTAAACACCTCCGCTCAGTCCGCCTGAATGGACCTGATCTACCGGTTGCCCAGCACTTTAACTCCCCCTCCCATTCCCAATCTGACCTTTCTGTCCTGGGCCTCCTCCATTGTCAGAGTGAGGCCCAGCGCAAATTAGAGGAACAGCACCTCATATTTCGCTTGGGCAGTTTACACCCCAGCGGTATGAACATTGACTTCTCTAACTTCAGATAGCCCTTGCCTTCCCTCTCTCTTGATCCCCTCCCCCTTCCCAGTTCTCTAACCAGTCTTACTGTCTCCGACTACATTCTATCTCTGTTCCGCCCACTCTCCTGACATCAGTCAGAAGAAAGGTCTCGACCCAAAACGTCACCCATTCCTCTCTCCAGAGATGCTGCCTGTCCCCTTGTTACTCCAGTATTTGTGCCGACCCAGTATTTTAAAGCTAATAGGACAGTGGTCACACATCCTTATGAGCTCAGCCACTGATACTACAGCCACTTGCCCTTCCCAGTTTCCTCAGAGTAGATCAAACTTTGCCTTTCCCACAACATATTTCCTCAGGAAACTTCCCTGAAAACATTTGACAAATTCCACCCCATTTAAGGCGTTGTCTGTATGACAGTCCCAGCCTATATCACGAAGAGTCATAGAGTGATACAATGTGGAAACAAACCTTTCGGCCCAACTTGCCCACACCAGCCAACGTGTCCCAGTTAAAAATTACAATCCTCTCCTAAGACAGCCCTATTAGTCTTGCAGCTGCCTGCAATCTCCTGGCATTTTTGTTCTTGTAATTCCCATTATTTGGCAGCCTACAGTAAGCTCCCAACAAAATCATCATTCCCTTTTTATTTTAAGCTCTTGACTTGGCTAAGCTTGGCTAAGCTTGGAAATTTCCCATCCCAGTTACTGCAACTGTAAAGCCTTATGGCCCTGTCCCACGGTACGAGTTCATTCCAAGAGCTCTCCCGAGTTAAAAAAAAATCAAACTCGTGGTAAACACGGAGAATGAACGTAGCGGGTACGTCGGAGCTCGGGGACGTCTCTTAGCGGCTCGTAACGCTAACGGCAGGTAAGCTCGGGAAGACTCGTGAAGATTTTTCAACATGTTGCAAAAAATGTCCACAAGAGCCCCGAGTATCGACGAGTGGCCGTTACCGTAAATCTCCGTGTTCGAACCGGGGTAAACTCGGGAGAACTCTTGGAATGAACTCGTACTGTGGGACAGGACCATTGGAGCTCTACGATTACTGGTTACCCTGCCAAAAGTAACAAAATAATAGATAAAAGCAGTGAAAGAGATTAAAAACTCAAACTGGATAATTTGGCATCTGCTAAGGAGCCTGATGATGTGAAACAATAAGCTAAACCCTCCTAAACAGGGAATATAGACACAGAGAGTGGTGGTGGCCTGGCACGGTTCTGCCAGAGGCCTGTTCCTGTACTGTTCTCTGTGCGTTCCTTAACCATGCAAGTTGTCAACAACTTGAACGTTTCTAGATCATGGTTATTGATGGCAGCTTTTATTTTAAACTTATTTAATTTAATCACGTGATGGAACATGTATACAGATCAATAGGCCAGGTGCCAAGACAGTAATTTAATAGTTTCACAGATTTGATTACATATTCTACTGAGAAGGAGGTTGCATTGAATTGGATCTGATGCTAGCTGTTGAGGCTTGGACAATGCTCTCACTTCAGTTCTGCTGCTCTATAATTTTATTTTGCAAAGAATCACACTGTGTGTGACTTGCAACTGTGTAATGGGACAAAACTCAATTCCTACTTTTCAGTCATACCCTTTGCTCCTGAGAACCTGGTGGTGAATGCCACGGAAAACAACGGGCTCATCCTGAGTTGGGATTCCACGATGCCAACACCCACTTGCGTGGAGTTTGAAGTCAGGTACCGGAATAGCAAGGACAAGGAATGGCAGGTACAGAGTGGCAGTGACTTTAAGACTAATGGTGACTTCAGGGACAGCATGGTTGCACAGAGGGAGAGTCACTGCCTCACAGCGCCAGAGAGCCGGGTTTGATCCTGGCTGTGGGTGCTGTGTATATGGAGTTTTCTACATTCTCCCTGTGACCGTGTGGGTTCTCTCCGGGTGCTCTGGTTTCCTCCCACATCTCCAAAGCCGTACAGGTGGGTAGGTTAATTGGTTTTGGTAAATTGACCCTAGTGTGTAGGATAGTGCTAGTGTGTGGGGATTGCTGGTCGGCGCGGAATCGATGGGCCGAAGGGCCTGTTTCCGCACTGTATCTCCAAACTAAACTAAACTAAGCATTTCCATGTAATCGTTAACAGTTATTTTATAACTTTTTGGATAATTAAACATTCTGCTGTTATTTTCAACATGCAGGGAAATAATCCAACCAGCATTGTTGAGGCCAAATCATGGGAGACTTATCTTCACATCTTGACCCGGGCTATTTGGTTGCTAACTTCTTTCAATAACTTGTTTTTAATTAAATGTATGTTATTGAGCAAAACATGGCTAATTTTAATGGAAATCAAAAAAATAGATGATCTAAATTAATTCCTTAACTGAATTAGATCCTCAAAAATAATGCACTCCATAGATGTACAGGTTTGTAGGTTAATTGGCTTGGTATAATCGTACATTGTCCCTAGTGTGTAGGATAGTGTTAGTGTGCGGGGATCTTTAGTCAGTGGGCCGAAGGGCCTGTTTCCATGCTGTACCTCTAGCCTAAACTGAACTAATGAAAATCAAAAATTAGGTTGCAAACAACATACATTAAGTTATCTAGTCATTCTTTGACAGTCCACTATATTTGGTGCTCTTGATGTGACCTTCTCTACATTGTTGAAATGAAGCATTGACTGCACGACTGTTTTGTGGAGCATCCCCGCTCTGTTCGCAATAGTCACCTTGAACTTTTCATCACGTCATTTTAACCCACCTTATTCCCACCCCAACCAGTGTGTTCTTGGCTATCACCATTGCTAAACAAGACCCAATGCAAATTGAAAGAACATTTCATAATCCACTTGGGCAGCATAAACCCCAAGGTGTGAATATTAAATTTTCCAATTTCAGGTGACTCGTATCACCATGCACACTAACCCTCCCACTTTCCTTGTTTTCTTTCTCCCTTTGATCACCTTTCCCATTCCGCCACCCCCCCCCATGTTCCATCAGCCCATCATCCCCTCCCCATCTGCTTCCATCTGTCACCGACCAGCCTCCATCCCATGCCCTAGCCGCCTCAACCTCCTCCACTGTCAATAGTGCCAATCTTTCCAATTCCCTCTATGATGCAATACGATAGGATAGAACTTTATTCATCCCAGGACGGAAATTGATCTGCCCAGTCATAAAACACAAAATACATAAACCATTAAATTAAAGTGACGAGTCGAAAAGGTAGGGGATGTACAAAGTTTGATGATATGGGGCGGGGGGGGGGGGGGATTCAGTCTCAGTCTACCCCACGGCAGAAGGGGGAGGAGTTGTACAGTTTGATAGCCACTGGGAAGAAGGATCTCCTACGGCGTTCTGTGCGGCATCTTGGTGGAACCAGTCTGTTGCTGAAGATGCTCCTCAGGTTGACCAGTGTGTCATGGAGGGGGTGAGCTGTATTGTTCAGGATGCTCCACAGTTTGAGGAGCATCCTCTCCTCCAAGACCATCTCCCGTGAATCCAACTCCGCCCCCAGCCTTCTTGATGAGTTTGTTAATCCTGTTGGCTTCAGACCTGATTCAGGATCTTGGCTTGAAACATCGACTTATGCCTCTACAGATGCTGTTTGACCCATTGAGCTCTTCTGGCATTGTGTTTATTTTTGTTCTAATTCCATCTACACTCTCTTTTGCATTAGTGCTACAATGTCATTGACTTTTGTACGTAGATTTCAAACTTCATATTTGCCACATTCTACTTTTTCATCACTTTGCCACATAGAAAGCTCCTGGCTTGCAGCAAACAACCTTCAATTTGCCAAGTGTGGATCCAGAGAAACTCTACACCTTTCAAGTGAAAAGCAAGGTTAACAAATACTGCGGCACGACAAATTTGTGGAGCGAGTGGAGTCTCCCTGGTTACTGGGGGAGAGAATACACTCAAACAGGTACATTAAACACGCATGTAAAGCCATTGACAAAATCTTAAGAACATGTATTCTAAAAATCCTTTATTCTGAAGCCATTCTGGTAACATGGATCCTACAGCTACTGGGAACCAATTGTAGAAAATCTGAACAAGGGTCTTGAAACAAAATGTCACCTATTCCATCTATCCAGAGATGCTGTCTGTCCCACGGAGTTGGCTCAATTCCATTACCGCTCCATACTGCTGCTGCAGGCTGCACTCCATACACCTGCTCACTCGACTGCTGTAGGGCCTTTCACAGCCGCCTCTGGCAACACCACACACTGCAACCACCGCAGCCGTGCCATCCATCTCCTCTGCTCTGTGCGCCGAGGCTGCCTTGCCCTTCTTCCCAAGCTAATCACAATACCTCCCATAGAGTGCTACGGTGTGGAAACAGGCCCTTCGGCCCAACCTCCCCACACTGGCAATATGTCCCAGCTACACTAGCCCCACCTGCCCGCGTTCTCAGGGTGAGTGGGTGAGTTCACATCTGTAGACTTCCCCCTTCACCACCACCATCTTAGAATGTTATGCTGAGGAAAATTCATCTACCCATCTATATTAACATCGATTGACTGAAGAAGAACTCAACCAAGTTTCGCCTCAGGACCATGGTAAGAAAACTTGTAAATAAGATACAACCTGGAGCCAATGATGTCAATATAAACTGGCGGATGGGTTTCCAGAAATAATGAAGTCCAGTAGTATTATTCTTGTTGGGGGTGAGGATCAGTGAAGATATTTATAGATTGAGTTAAATGTGCAGTGTAATTTGATAAATCTTCAACTGCGTATCTGAACTCTGTTGTCCTGTGCCCTCTCACCCTAATTTACGTTATCACATTCAGTTTAGTTCATTGCCACATGTACCAAGGTACAGTGAAAAGCTTTTGCTGTGTGCGAACCAGTCAGCGGAAAGACAATCAGCGGAAAGACAATCTGTTCTTGACCGTTTTGGCTCGCTGTGCTGTGATTTCCGAGAGAACGCCGCTACCTACGGCAGTCATTTTTGGCCAAGTTACTCAGAGCCCCACTCGACCATCCTGGACCGGAGGATTTTTCCCATCGATGAAAAATCAGAGAGATATTAATGTTTTTATTTTTAATTGCCATTCTCTCTGCAGCCCCTGCTGGTGGGAGGGGGAGGGACTATAAAACCTGGAAGTGGTGTGCCTCATTCAGTCTCTGCAAGATGGAGGAAGCCAAAGGGTCACGTCTCTCTGAGCTCTGAATAACACTGAACACGTGTCTACTCAACTGCGAATGCCCTTAATGTGGTTTGAAAATGAAAATATGGTTGGTTTGAAGTAAAAAGGCACTACTGCAAATGGTGGTTTGGGTGCTTTGGGTTGAAGTTAAAAGGCACTACTGCAAATGGTGGTTTGGGTGCTTTGGGTTGAAGTTAAAAGGCACTACTGCAAATGGTGTTTTGGGTGGTTTGGGAAGAAGTTAAAAGGCAATACTGCAAATTGTGGTTTGGGTGTCTTGGGTAGAAGTTAAAAGGCACTACTGCAAATGGTAGTTTGGGTGCTTTGGGTAACATCCTGATTGCACTGTATATTGATTTTAGATAAAACACTACCACATACGGCTGTGATCTTTGGCCATCTTACTCAGTCCCCCTTCGCCCAGCAGATGCAGAGGATTCTTCCCATCAATGAAAAATAAAAGTGTTATTAGTGTTTAAAAAATGTTGAGAATATCTCTCCTGTCAATCACACCATGAAGGCCACACCTTTTCCAGTGATAGGGGGAGGGGTTATAAAACTGAGAAGTGTGTGTGTGGCTCAGTCTCTACATTGTGGGGGAGGGAGAGGTCACGACTCTGTCTGAGCTGTGAATCAACTGAACACACTGAATGTATACTGAACTGTGAGTTTGGTGTTTTTTGTGGTTTTATGGTGTTCTTTTGGTGGTTTCACCCTGCTTGAAATGGTATGAAACTGTATTTGAATGTGGTGGCCTTGCACCCTGCATGAAATGGTATGAAACTGCATTTGAATGTGGTGGCATAGCACCCTGCATGAAATGGTATGAAGCTGCATTTGAATTTGGTGGCCTTGCACCCTGCTTGAAATGGTAAGAAACTGCACTTGAATTTGGTGGCCTTGCACCCTGCTTTATGTGGTATGAAACTGCACTGAATTTGGTGGCCTTGCGCCCTGCTGAAAGTGGTATGAAACTGCACTTGAATTTGGTGGCCTTGCACCCTGCTTGAAGTGGTTGGAAGCTGCACTTGAATTTGGTGGCCTTGCACCCTGCTTGAAGTGGTAGGATACTGCACTTGAATTTGGTGGCCTTGCACTCTGCTAGAAGTGGTAAGAAACTGCACTTGAATTTGCACCCTGCTTGAAATGGTAGGAAAATGGATTTGAATTTGGTGGCCATGAGTCAACTGCCAGCCCACCAGCCATGAGTGAGCTGCCAGCACATCAGGCTTGAGGGACTGAGCTTCCACCCCAAGAACCCATACCAGTGCTCCAGAAAGCTCCCCCACTGGCCACCAATATTGGAATTGGTGGAGAGGTGGAAAATTGTGTCGGGGAACCAGCCCTCCCGTGTGAACATGGGACCCAACGGGTCCCACTTAGTCTAGTATATGATTACAAATGAGCCATTCACAGTGTATAGATACATGTTAAGGGAATAAAGTTTTGTGCAAGGTAAAGCCTGCAAAGTCCGATCAAGGATGGTTCAAAGGTCACCAGTGAGGTAGATAGTAGTTCAGCACTGGTCTCTGGTTGTGGAAGGATGATTCAGTTGTCCGATATTCGCTTTCTGTCAAGTGAGGGACTGTTTTGAACGTTAACATAATGCAGCTGAGGTTTCATTGGTGAGGCCCAGTAATACAGGAGGTTAGATGTGCTGGCATTCCATCTCCAGGTCCTTGTGGACAACTGCATTTGGCTGGATTGCCACTTAGCCCAACAACTGTCATTTCATCAACTTTTTACAATTTGTAATAATTACACTAGCAAATACTGCATTAGGACGAAACACCAAACTGGCCATGGAATTTAAACCATTTAAGAAAGAACTGCAGATGCTGGAAAAATTGAAGGTAGACAAAAAAGCTGGAGAAACTCAGCGGGTGAGGCAGCATCAATGGAGTGAAGGGGAAGGTGGTGTTTCGGATCGAGACCCTTCTTCAGACTGAGAGACGGGTGATCATTGGTCGGCGCGGTGGGCAGTGTCTGTTTCCATGCTGTATCTCTAATACAACATACTCCAACTACAAGAATTACATTTCTCTCATGATAACAACAACTCATCAGTTGTTCCTGATACATATCATTCCCATTTCAATGAAAAATAATATACTCACTCAGAATGGTGGAGTAAGCTTACAGTGCTGAAACCTCCCTGTAGCCATTACCACAATAGTATTTTCCCCAACATTCAGAGTTTGGATTTTTCTACTAAACATGTTTCCTTATCCATAGAATGACATTATTGTACATAACTGCTGCAAGCATTTCTTCAGTTAGCTGACCAGGCACTCGGGAACTGAGCAATAACATTAGGAAGATCTGTGGCCGCTGGATCATAAATTTACTGATGTGAAAGTCAATTTTCTTTTGGTGTTAATGTTGCTATGGAATCTCTGACAGAAATATAAATGGGAGCGGATTCCATAGTTTATAGTAACACTGCTCCTATAGGTTGTTCTATAATGTTATAGGGAACATAATAACCTGTGCTTATGTTTGCATTTATGCAGTATGGATGGAATGTGCAGAAATGAACTGCACACACTGGTTTACACCGAAGATATACACAAACAGATGGAGTATCTCAGTGGGTCAGAGAAATGGAGAAAGGGAACTGGTGACGTTTCAGGTCGATAACCTTCTTCAGTCTGACAAGGGTCTCGACCCGAAAAGCCACCTATTCCTTGAACCACCTATAACCTTAGTTATTGCAGCTTTTTGTGTCTATGCACAGTGTGGATATTGGTTAATATATTTGTGTTGGCACATGCACATGTTACTGCAAAGAATCCCAGAGCATAGAGGGAGTCCATTTGGCCGACAATTCCTGTGTAAGCCCTTGGAAGGATTTATCTATTAATGGGAATGTGAAATTGAAAGAGGGGGCAAAATCAGTCTGTTACATAACCATATAACCATATAACAATTACAGCACGGAAACCGGCCTTCTCGGCCCTTCCAGTCCGTGCCGACCATTTATTTTTCCCTAGTCCCATCTACCTGCACTCAGACCATACCCCTTCATTCCCTTCCCGTCCATATACCTATCCACTTTACTTTTAAACGTTAAAATCGATCCTGCCTCCACCACTTCTGCTGGAAGCTCATTCCACACAGCCACCACTCTCTGAGTAAAGAAGTTCCCCCTCATGTTACCCCTAAACTTCTGTCCCTTAATTCTCATGTCATGCCCTCTTGTTTGAATCTTCCCTACCCTACATAATAGAGTTCAGGAGACATTGTAACAGATAAGATGATGATACAAAAGGGAAGAGGATTTAAAAATATATATTTTTGTGATGTGATTGTTGGCGACAAGACCGGAACTTATCATGAATTCCAAATTGGTCAATGAAAGGAGAAGGCTGTTTGGGCATTTCAGACGACAGTTAAAAATCAACCAGTTTGGTGGGTCAGAAATGACTTACAGATTAGAAAGGGAAAGGCAGATTTTTTCCCCAGAAGGATAATATCAACTTATCAACCTTCCCAGAAGGATGAAAATATCCAGCAACAAAGGTTTTTGCAGCAACCTATTATTTTTAAGTACACCTACCGATCGTATGTCTAATTACTAATGTGGTTAATGACATGAATTTAAACTGGCCGGCTGTATTGGTGGAATTCAATAGACAATAGGCAATAGGTGCAGGAGTAGGCCATTCGGCCCTTCAAGCCAGCATCGCCATTCACTGTGATCAACCACAATCACATGTCTCCAGGTCTATGAATGTTAATGTACCACCTTAAACCCTGAAATTATGGTTCAAAGACCTGTCGGAAAACAAAAGACAGGACTGATCCCAGGAATGATTGGGTTAACCTCACCTTCCCCTTCCTCCCCTCCCACCCACCTCCTCGCCCCTGTCCCACTGCTTCTCATCTGCCTCCACTCCTCCTTCCCCTTCTCACCCACTCCCCCTTCCTCCCCTCCCACCCACCTCCTGTCCCTCCCCCCCACCCTTCACACCCACTGTCCTTTCCTCCCCCCTCCTCTCACTCTTCTCCTCCCCCTCACTCCCCTCCCTTACCCCTCTCCCTCCATGACTAGAACATGATAGAAGTGCAGTGAATTGCTGAGTAATTACTTCAGATTGTTGAACAATATTGAGTCCAAAAGGCTACTATGATCTTTTACATCTTCTCCTTGTTCTCTGTTGTTGCCTCTTCTGCTTTCTAAGCTTTCACAGGCCTTCCTTCCTGGTATCCCTAGCTTTTCCCATCATTGTATATATCCCTAATTGTGCTGTTCTGTGATGGGCCCTCTATGCAGCACTAACCCCCATGATGAGTTGCACTAATTCCGTGTTCCAATCTGCCTGTAGATGTCGATTGCATTGTCTATAATGAGGAATTCATGGAGTGCACATGGACCCACAGTGAAGGTGAAATGAACTACACTCTGTATCAGTGGTGAGTATGCCAGCCCCATGCAACTGCTCAAGGGGATAACTGTTCTTCTACAGTTTTTTATCAGTAAGAATTTATTCACACGTTGATGTTTCCATGCCGCGAGATCAATAGATGTTTTGTTTTTTGCATCCGAGGTAAATGACTCAAGAGAATAAATATTAAATATCAGCTATCCAAGGTTCAATATTCAATTCTGAAACACTTAACACATGTATTCTAATGTGATTTCACAACGAGTCTATCATCATCAGCGATAGACACAAAAAGCTGGAGTAACTCAGCGGGGCAGACAGCATCACATCTCTGGAGAGAAGGAGTGGGTGAC
Organism: Raja brachyura; assembly: GCA_963514005.1. The sequence goes on from OY740793.1 coordinate 62,586,284, forward strand.
GTTTCGGGTGGAGACACTTATCAGAGGTTTACTCATCCAACCATTGAGCTGAGAGATTGCTGTGAGAACTTGTCAGCTTCTGAAATCCTCTGAACAAACCTCAATGTTTTCACCTAGTTTGGCCTTCATGTGAGCATGATGGCACTCCGTTGTTTATGACTCTTAACTATGTTTTGGAGTTGCCCAGCAAACATTTAGGTTAGTTTAGTTTAGAGATTATAGCGTAGTACACCAAGTCCGACCGACCAGCGATCCCCGCACATTAACACTACTGAAGATTCAAGATTCAAGATTCAAGAGAGTTTATTGTCATGTGTCCCTGATAGGACAATGAAATTCTTGCTTTGCTTCAGCACAACAGAACATAGTAGGCATTGACTACAAAACAGATCAGTGTGTCCATATACCATTATATAAATATATACACACATGAATAAATAAACTGATAAAGTGCAAATAAACAGATAATGGGCTATTAATGTTCAGAGTTTTGTCAGAACCAAGTTTAATACCCTGATGGCTGTGGGGAAGTAGCTATTCCTGAACCTGGTCGTTGCAGTCTTCAGGCTCCTGTACCTTCTACCTGAAGGTAGCAGGGAGATGAGTGAGTGGCCAGGGTGGTGTGGGTCCTTTGATGATGCTTTTTGAGGCAGCGACTGTGATAGATCCCCTCGGTGGAAGGGCGGTCAGAGCCGATGATGGACTGGGCAGTGTTTACTACTTTTTGTAGTCTTTTCCGCTCCAGGGCGTTCCAGGGCACTCTCCCCACTTGAGAGCCAATTTTACATTTATACCAAGCCTATTAACCTTCAAACCTGTACGTGGAGGAACCTGAACATCTCAGAGAAAACCCACGCAGGTCACGGGGAGAACATATGAACTCCGTACAGACAGCACCCGTAGTTGGAACGAACCCGGGTCTGTGGTGCTGTGAGGCAGGAGCTGTGCCACCGTGCCGCCGTGGGCTGAAATCGGAAACATCAGTTGCCCACCAATGCTGGGACTTGATGGTCCTTGACTTTGCGTACAATTGCTTAAAGAACAAATGGCTTAAAGGAACGATTTAGCTCACGTTTCAAAAGTTTGCACTGACACTTACCCCCAAACACATCCACTACGAATCAATTTCTGAGGCAGGAATGATTGGACTTTGGTTGGACCACACTGTGCAATTCTGCCTGGATTAGAGGGCAGTAGTTGCAAGGGGAGGTTGGGCGAATGTACCGTTATGGGCCTGTCTGTATGACTTTTTACATTGTTGCCTTCATTTGCTAATATTTGCTGATAAAAATTGAATGGCTTCTATTTTCCACCTCTTGTAGGTATAACTCTGAACCACCACAGGAATGTACGAACCACATTCAGCAGCGGGGCTACAACGTGGGATGTCATTTCTCAACCAGCATGATACAACTATTCAAAAACTTTTACATTTTCAGAAATGGATCCAGTGGTTCAGGAGATATTTCAATAGGACCCCAAATGTTTCAGCTCCAGGACCAAGGTACGAGTGTTTGCAGATAACACACAGGGTGCATGGGGAGGGTGGGGTGGGGGGGGGGGGGCAATTCAAAATTGTTTAAGAAACTTTACAGATAATGAAGTTACTCCACCCCTCTACTCTTCCGGCTTCTAATACCCACTGATTCATGGATAGTCACGTCAGGGGTGTTTAATTGTCATATGTAGCAAAACAGAACAATAACATTCTTGCTTGCAATAGCATAACTGATCTGTAAACACAGTACTAAACAGGTAACATAATAAAACCAGACACAAACAATTAAAACATCCAGTATTAGTGCAAATCAAAACAGAAGCCCAAAGTCCCTAGTGCAACCAAGACAGCTGGAGTTGAGTTGCCGTTTCACCCATTAACCTCTGTAGCTCCATGCTGCACAATCCATGCATTGGCAACGTTTTTGCCAGAAGAGAAATTTCCTGATGGTTGTCGTAAGTTTTCTTTTTCCAAGATTCAGCTAGTATCTCTATAACTCCATAACTATAATTCCACCTCTATAACTGTAAGTAACCTTTTAGATCTGCCGTTTTCAATCTCTTTCCAATTTCCTCTTTCCATATCAATCTCATTCCTCTTTCCTTTCCTATCATCCTATCATCTAAAGCCATGTTGGAATGCGTTCTTCACCCCAACCTCACTCTACCGTGCACCTTAATTGCCTTCACCCTTTCTTGTACCCTCCATCCCTTGCCCTTACTGCCTTGACTCCCAAGGGGAGAGTTGAAAATAGATTGGTGAAGATTCATTGGAATGAATAATACCAGTTTCTCCAGCCATTGTTCATATTTTGGACATTTTTCATGAGCCCATATAGCCTTTACATACAGTTTTTTCCAAGTGTTAATAGACACAAAAAAAAGCTGGAGTAACTCAGCGGGACAGGCAGCATCTCTGGAGAAAAGGAATGGGTGACGTTTCGGGTTGAGACCCTTCTTCAGACCCCCATTCTGTCTGAAGAAGGGTCTCAACCCAAAACATCACCCATTCCTTCTCTCCAGAGATGCTGCCTGTCCTGCTGAGTTATTCCAGAAGTTTGTGTCTATCCTCGGTTTAAGCCAGCATCTGCAGTTCATTCCTACATTAGACCCTTGAAGACCGAAAAAGGTGAATTTATTATGGGGAACAAGGAAATGGCAGAGGAGTTGAACAGGTACTTTGGATCTGTCTTCACTACGGAGGACATAAACAATCTTCCTGATATAGTTGTGGCCAGAGGATCTGGGGTGACGGAGGAACTGAAGGAAATCCATATTAGGCAGGAAATGGTGTTGGGTAGACTGATGGGACTGAAGGCCGATAAATTCCCTGGGCCTGATGGTCTGCATCCCAGGGTACTTAAGGAAGTGCCTCTAGAAATCGTGGATGCATTGGTGATAATTTTCTAATGTTCTATAGACTCAGGATCAGTTCTTGTGGATTGGAGGGTAACTAATGTTATCCCACTTTTTAAGAAAGGTGGGAGAGAGAAAACAGGGAATTACAGACCAGTTAGCCTGTCATCGGTAGTGGGGAAGATACTGGAGTCAATTATAAAAGATGAGATAGCCGCACATTTGGGTAGCAGTAACAGGATCAGTCCGAGTCAGCATGGATTTATGAAGGGGAAATGATGCTTGACTAACCTTCTGGAATTTTTTGAAGATGTAACTAGGATGTAACAAGGGAGAGCCAGTGGATGTAGCGTACCTGGACTTGCAGAAAGCATTTGATAAGGTCCCACATAGGAGATTAGTGGGCAAAATTAGGGCACATGGTATTGGGAGTAGAATGCTGACATGGATAGAGAAGTGGTTGGCAGACAGGAAACAAAGAGTAGGGATTAACAGGTCCCTTTCAGAATGGCAGGCAGTGACTAGTGGGGTACCGCAAGGCTCGGTGCTGGGGCTGCAGCTATTTACAATATACATCAATGATTTGATGAAGGGATTCAAAATAACATTAGCAAATTCGCAGATGACACAAAGCTGGGTGGCAGTGTGAACTGTGAGGAGGATGCTATGAGAATGCAGGGTGACTTGGACAGGTTGGGGGAGTGGGCAGATGCATGGCAGATTAAGTTTAATGCGGATAAATGTGAGGTCATCCACTTTGATAGCAAAAACAGGAAGGCAGATTACTATCTAAATGATGTCAAGTTGGGAAAAGGGGAAGTACAACGGGATCTGGGGGTCCTTGTATATCAGTCTATGAAAGTAAGCATGCAGGTACAGCAGGCAGTGAAGAAAGCGAATGGCATGTTGGCCTTTATAACAAGAGGAATTGAATATAGGAGCAAAGAGGTCCTTCTGCAGTTGTACAGAGCCCTAGTAAGACCACACCTGGAGTATTGTGTGCTGTTTTGGTCCCCCTAATTTGAGGAAGGACATTCTTGCTATTGAGGGAGTGCAGCATAGGTTTACAAGGTTAATTCCTGGGATGGCGGGACTGTCATATGCTGAGAGAATGGAGCAGCTGGGCTTGTACACTCTGGAGTTTAGGAGGATGAGAGGTTATCTCATTGAAACATATAAGATTGTTAAGGGCTTGGACACAGTAGAGGCAGGAAACATGTTCCCGATGTTGGGGGAGTCCAGAACCAGGGGCCACAGTTTAAGAATAAGGAGTAAGCCATTTAGAACGGAGACGAGGAAACACTTTTTCTCACAGAGAGTGGTGAGTCTGTGGAATTCTCTGCCTCAGAGGGCGGTGGAGGCAGGTTCTCTGGGTGCTTTCAAGAGAGAGCTAGATGGGGCTCTTAAAAATAGCGGAGTCAGGGGATATGGGGAGATGACAGGAGTGGGGTACTGATTGGGGATGATCAGCCATGATCACATTGAATGGTGCTGCTGGCTCGAAGCACCAAATGGCCTCCTCCTGCACCTATTGTCTATTGTCTATTGTTCTACACATCCCAGTCTGTTAATATTAGCAACTTCCTTTCCAAAACACTTTACGTGACCATACTCAAATATTTGATTATGATTGTTCTGATCTATGAAGCACTGTTTTAGCTTTCAACAGTAACTGGACATTGTTTAAATGTTTAAAACAAAATAATGTTGGGATAATCTGAACTTTCCCTTTCGGTTTATGCAAGGTCTCCCATGATCATGTATTGTCTTTCTGCTGACTGGATAACATGCAACAAAAGCTTTTCACTGTACCTCGGAATATGTGACATTAAACCAAACTGAACATTCTGGTACAAACCTCATCAACGTTTGTGAAAGGTGGATGGGTAGCGTCAGGTGGGACTGCTCTTTGATCTTGTAAAACGGGCAATAGACAAGTCTAGCAGTCTGGTCTAGTCTTAAGGACCTGTCCCAATTACGTGTCCTTGGCATGCAAATTACGCGACCTCGTGGTCATGTAGAGGTGCACGGGCATCCACGCGGGGCCGGTCCCACTGAGGAGCACGGAGCGATATGTAGTTGTGCACGACACCGCATTCAAAATTTTTGTAGCGAACAAAATCTTTGCGCAGCAACGGCCTGTCGCGTAACTGACGGCCATAGTGGGACAGGCCCAAGACCCTGCAATGCAACGTCTCACCTCCAACAGCAGCAGAAGCAGGTAAATGATCGCTGAGCTCGGCCTGGGGCTCACGGCCGTTGCGGATCCGGATCTTCCCCCACTTCTACTCCCAGAGCGGGGCCAAGAAAATTGAAGATAGACACAAAATGCTGGAGTAACTCAGCGGGACCGGCAGTATCTTTGGAGAGAAGCAATGAGTGATGTTTCGGGTCAAGACCCTTCTTTCAGACCGAAGAAGAGTCTCGACACGAAACGTCACCCATTCCTTCTCTACAGAGATGCTGCCGGTCCCGCTGAGTTACGCCAGCATTTTGTGTCCATCTTCAAATGATGTCACGCGATCCAGACGGCTGTGCGGGCGCATGAAATCGCACGCGACCTTCGCGGGACCGTCGCGCCTCAACATGATCACAAGGTCGTGTAATTTGCGTGCCAAGGACACGTAAGTGGGACAGGGCCTTTATTTAGTCCACTTCTCCATTGACCAACTCATCATTGATCTTTTTGCAGTATCTCACAAGGTCGTTTTCACCGCAACCAAAGGCATGGTGGTCTGCTCCTCATGGCCTGTTTTGATGGTCCCTAGCATTATGAAGCAAGGATTAATGCTATCTGTTGAATGTAACTAAATAATTCCAGAATATTCCATAGTGAATGTCAGCAACAAATATCTCACAGCACCACTCTTATTGATATGGAATGCACCGATTTAACAGTGACGCTGTGTAAAATCATGAGTGAAACTAAAATGAACATAATGTGCTAGTATTACTCATAAAATTATTAATTTCCTTGGGAAAGTGAAAGCATTGTTCTGGGGTCTGGAAGATGAATAAAATAAAATACATGCTGTACCCTAAATCAACAGGTACTGGGGACCCATGAAACCTTTGTCTTTAAGGTGAATTAAACCGGTGAGTGTTTTTCCAGTGACTAGTCTGAATTAATGCTGTGCTTTAAATAATTCAAAATCTCAATTGCACTAAACTTGCTGTGTCGTTTTAAAATGGTACACAACTGGAAAATTTTGCATTTGGTAAAAGAACCGTCCAGTGTTAAATGGAGGTAATTTCTGCCATGAAAATGCTTTGTTCAAACATACATGAGACCTAGCGGTGACTGAAGAGATATTGATTTTGACGGGGAGAATTGTGAAATTGTTGTTTATGCTGTGTGGTCAAGGATGGAAAATTCCCCTTGCTACAAGTCAGGGCAAATCACTATTCAGCAGTTACCTCGTTGCAAAACAAAGCTTCTTTGTAGCTTCTGAATAAATCGGAGCATTTATCTACCAAACGGCCTGTCGCGTAACTGACGGCCAAAGTGGGACAGGCCCAAGACCCTGGCGCGACGCAACGTCTCACCTCCAACAGCAGCAGAAGCAGGCAAACGATCTGTCTCCAATCCCCCAGCATAGTGAACTCCCATTTGCCTCAGGCTCATTATCCCATCTCTTTTTACAAATTACCCTTCCATTTGAACTTCCACTCACTTTCATCTCCATCACTGGATATTCTATCATTGTTTTCTCAGTTGAATCTGTAGATTTTGAGATTCTTTCTATTTACATGAATAAATACTACTTATGTCAATACCAATAAGTTGTAAGATATAAACCATATAACCATATAACAATTACAGCACAGAAACAGGCCCTCTCGGCCCTTCCAGTCCGTGCCGACCATTTATTTTCCCCTAGTCCCATCTACCTGCACTCAGACCATACCCCTCCATTCCCTTCCCGTCCATATACCTATCCACTTTACTTTTAAATGTTAAAATCGATCCTGCCTCCACCACTTCTGCAGGAAGATCATTCCACACAGCCACCACTCTCTGAGTAAAGAAGTTCCCCCTCATGTTACCCCTAAACTTCTGTCCCTTAATTCTCATGTCATGCCCTCTTGTTTGAATCTTCCCTACCCTCAATGGGAAAAGCTTATCCACGTCAACTCTGTCTATCCCTTTCATCATTTTAAAGACCTCAATCAAGTCCCCCCTTAACCTTCTGCGCTCCAAAGATCAGTATAAAGGATTTGATTCTTGGATAAAGTGTGTGACAATGAATAAGCAACAGTTATAGATTGTAACAATTATTAATTAACATATTAGTGAATGATAAGTGAAAATACTATAACACCGTTGCTTCTGATATTTTGAGGTAAGGTCAAAGTCTAATAGTCTGTCCCACTTAGGCGACTGCAGGAGACTATGCGGTCGCCACATGGTCGCCACAAATTCGCAGGTTGTTGCCGGGGAGTCACCTTCATGGTCATGAGGAGTTGAAAAATTAGCGGCGACCAGAATGAAGCCGCCATGGAGAGTAGTGAGAATTCTCGTGCCGTAGGTGGGTCGCCAGGAGGTTCTAGTGTGTCGCCAGGAGGTCAAAGGTTCTCGTAGGTTGTAGCCGGTGCTGACTTTCATTGGCTCATTGGGAAAAAAAACGTGAGCAATAGTTTCAGAACCAAGTTTAACCGACCGGTAACGTTAATGTCCGCCGAGCTTCACAGCCGTATATCTCTGGCTTCTTAAAAGTTGTCTCCACTCCTTCTCCTCCCTTCTCCCCCCACTCCCCTCCCCATCACGAAGGGGGGGGGGGACAAAGGGGGGGGGACAAAGGGGAGGGGGGAAGAAGGGGGGGGGGGAAAGAGGGGGGGGGGAAAGAGGGGGGGGGGGAAGAAGGGGGGGGAAAGAAGGGGGTGGGGGGGAAAAGAGGGGGTGGGGGGGAAAAGAGGGGGTGGGGGGGAAAGGGGGGGGGGGGGAAGGGGGGGGGGGAAAAGAGGGGGGGGGGAAAGAGGGGGGGGGAAAGAGGGGGGGGGAGAGGGGGGGGGGAAGAAGGGGGGGGAAAGAAGGGGGTGGGGGGGAAAAGAGGGGGTGGGGGGGAAAGGGGGGGGGGGGAAAGGGGGGGGGGAAAGGGGGGGGGGGAAAAGAGGGGGGGGGGAAAGAGGGGGGGGGAAAGAGGGGGGGGGAGAGGGGGGGGGGAAGAGGGGGGGGAAAGAGGGGGGGGGGAAGAGGGGGGGGGGGAAGAGGGGGGGGGGGAAGAGGGGGGGGGGGAAGAGGGGGGGGGGGAAGAGGGGGGGGGGGAAGAGGGGGGGGGGAAGAGGGGGGGGGGGAAGAGGGGGGGGGGGAAAGAGGGGGGGGGGAAGAGGGGGGGGGGGAAGAGGGGGGGGGGGGAAGAGGGGGGGGGGGGAGAGGGGGGGGGAAGAGGGGGGGGGGAAGAGGGGGGGGGGGGAAGAGGGGGGGGGAAGAGGGGGGGGGAAAGAAGGGGGGGGGGGAAAGAGGGGGGGGGGAAAGAGGGGGGGGGGGGGAAGAGGGGGGGGGGGAAAGAGGGGGGGGGAAAGAGGGGGGGGGGGAAAGAAGGGGGGGGGAGGGAGGGAGGGAGGGTGGGAGGGGTGGCTGCAGCAGACGCAGCTCGCACTCTGCTCACCCCGCACCTTCAGCTTTCGTCCTCACTGCCACTCCGGCTTCACTCAGATGCCTCCGGTTCAACTCAGCAGCTTCCGGCTGGTCGTGCTGATTGTCGCAGAAGCAGGTTACGCACTCCCCGCGGGACGTAAACTCTACGTGGGCTGCTCAACACACTGCGCCCCTTCAGCTTTTTACTCTACTCGCCGCGTTATTGACAGCAGGTTCCGAAAGGGGCGTTTTTTAATGCGTTTTAAACCTTCATAACTTTTGTACTATAGTACTAGACTAAGTGGGACCCCTTGGGTCCCAGTCACATGGGAGGCCTGATCCCTCCCAACGTAACCCATTCCCCAACGCAATATTCCACCACTCACGTGTTCCCCCAACACAACCCGTTCCCCCAAAGCAATGTTCCACCACTTTGGGGAGGGGGTGTGGGGAAGGGTGGAGGTGTGGGGGAGGGGAGTGGAAGGGGGGATGGGGAGGGGAAGGGGGGATGGGAGAGGGGAGGGTGGGGGTGTGGGGGAGGGGGTGTGGGGAGGGGGGTTGGGGTGTGGGTGAGGAAAGGTGTGGGGGAGGGTGGGATGTGTGGGGGAAGGGGTGTGGGGAGAGGAGGATTTGGGGGAGGGGGGTTGTAGGGGAGGGGGGGTTGTGGGGGAGGAGGTTGTGGGGGAGGGGGAACCTTCAAAACCTTCATAACCATTGTATTATTTCACCGATCGGAACAAAACTTATTTGACTTGCAGCAGAGGAGAATGGTGAGTAAGTTTGCGCAAAATCGTAGCGCTAAGCGGGACCGTTTGTGTGCAAATTTGATTACAAAGCAGATAGGAAGTGGTCAAGATGAGAGTTTTAGAGATGGATGGATGGATGGACGAATGGAAGGATGGGCGGACGGACGGACGGACGGACGGATGGATGGATGGATAGATGGATAGATAAATGGACAGACGGACTGATAAATGGACAGATAGATGGACAGATGGACAGATGGATAGAAGGTGTTGATCAGGGTTATTTCTATGTGACAGTGTGAAGATTCTTCTCTACAGTACTTTTCGTGAGGTAAGTAAGGCCACCCTCAAATTTCAAAAGATCTCAAAAGACATCACAAAATAGATATTATACTCCTCCCTCTAAAAAGTGATAAAAAACCATGATAAAGATAATAATCGGCAGATAATTATTTTTCAATTAATGAGTTACGTACTATTTATACTGCACTCAAAATTACAAATAACTATTTACAGATATACATTTAGAGTCAACATCAACAAATTTACCTCACATAAATTGATTTATTTTTTTACCTTCTCACTAATAATACAATACAAACAAAACCACAATTCAACAGTCTGCATCATTCATATTAGAAACTCTAATAATAATCTCCTGTAATAAACCACATCTAACAAATCTCAAATGCCCTTGGGAGATACTTTATGTACGCATAATCATAATATCACTTACAGTTCTCAATATTAATTATAACAATATGAATGAATCTTCTTCTGAGGCAGATCCTTGATATTGAGGATGAGTCCAGTTTGATGGGGCGGGGTGTGGGGGGGTTGAGAGGCAACAATGAAGAAGGTGTGCAAACGGCGGTCATCCAGAGATGGGGGAGGGCAGGGCTGATGAGGTGAGCGGCTGGGAATTTGGGAATATAGTACTGTGCTCCTTTCACTGCTTGTGTGGGGCCACTCTGTGCACCTGATGCATGGATTCAATACTATCCCAAACGCTCATTCCCCAATTTAGACAGAGGCCAGATATTCTGATTGTATTAATTAGTACGGGTGTCAGGGGTTATGGGGAGAAGGCAGGAGATTGGGGTTGGGAACAGCCATGATTGAATGGCAGAGTAGACTTGATGGGCCAAATGGCCTAATTCTGCTGCTATCACTGATGACCTTATGATATCCCCAGGAATAGTAAGATTGAACGAGAACTTACCAGTTCGAAGGTTGATCTTTATTTTATGAGGAGTCGAAGTGAGGGATTTCGTGAAGAGCCCGCCGGCGCGCATGCTCGACATACTTCAAAGTAGCGGCGTGGAATCACAGAAACCAACAATAGAAATGACTTCGCATAGTAAGATTGAAGTGACTAAGATTACCAGATGAAGGTGATTGAGGGTTGGGCGAGGAGGGCACGAAATCCCTCACTTCGACTCCTCATAAAATAAAGATCAACCTTCGAACTGGTAAGTTCTCGTTCAATCTTACTATTTCATTTCGGAGTCACGTGAGTGACTTCGTGAAGACTTCAAAGCTTCTGTGATTACACGCCCTGGACCACGTCCATGCTGACACACCACTACCAGGGATGGATGGGAGGAACAAACTTGCTCAATAGTTCATACTGCAAAACAAGAGCATATTTATGAATAACAAATCAAAAACCCCTCATGCGGGGACATCTCCACGTTCTTGACCTGCATTCAGCACGGCTTCTGCGAACTGTAGAGGAGCAGCAACAGGCGTGTTATAAAAACGCTGGAACACAGCTTCATTAGCCCATCCTGCTGTGGCGAGAATTTGGTCCATAGGCACCTCCATAATCCTCGCCGCTGACGTCGATGCAGCCATGGTGGAATGAGACTTGAACACATTAGTGTCGATACCTGACTTACCCAAGACGACTTGAAGCCACCTGGATATCGTCTGGACTGTCACTCGATGATGAGGTCTCTTATGAGTGACCAGCAGGTATCTTCTCCATTCCTCTGATGCGTGCCGTCACCTTGACATAGTGGCGGATATGTGAGGCTAAACATAGCCTAGCATCTGCGGGGTATGCCGGGAACTTCAGCTGCAGCCCTGTGCACCCAGGTCTATGCTGCTTTAGTAGCTCGTCAATGAAAAAGACTACTTCTGTAGGGGTAGATGTCATTCTGTCGACACGAAGTTTGTGTAGTGTCTGTACCCTCTGAGCTGAAGTCAGCGCTAGTAACATCACCAGCTTCATGGTGAGTTTGTCCAGTTGGAGCCCTTCCATGGGAGACCACGTCCTGAGCAGGTTTAATACGTCCCTGACATCCCAGGTGATATTATAGCGTGGTGTAGGCGGATTCATATTGAATATACCCCGCATGAGTCTGGACACTAGCCTGTTGGATCCTACCTCAATATTGAGGTAGAATGAGAGCGCACTTCTGGCGCTGTTGATGGCACTGTAACTTAAGTGTTCATCATGGTGCAACCCCGCGAGGAATTCCAGGACGTCGGTTATTGTCACGTCATCGTACGTGATGCGAGAGCGGCTGCAGTAGGCTTCCCACTTCTTAATATGCGAGCGGTATCTTCGCCTTGTTGACTCTCGACACGACGCCCCGATGGTATCCATGGTCCGAGCTGAGAGGCCGTATTGGACTAACGGCCTGTTCAGAACCTGCAAGCCAACAAATTTAAATAGCCATGGCAGGGATGTGGCTCCCCTGAGACAGGGTGAGTAACCAATTGTGGGCAACCCTTCAAAAGGACCCAAGGTTCGTTGAGCATGTCAAAGACCACCGGATACCAAGGCTGTGTGGGCCAGTCGGGTATAATAAGGATGCCCTTGGCAGCATCTGCCTGAATCTTACGCAATACCCGACTGATGAGGCAAAACGGGGAGAAGGCATAGAAAAACCAATTCCCCCAGTCCAGCGAGAATGCATCTAGCGCTATAGCCCCAGGATCTGGTTCCCATGAAACGTAGGTTGGTACCTGATGGTTCAACCGTGACGCAAAAAGGTCAATGTCCGGTTTACCAAATTTGGCTGTGACTTTAGCAAAAATCTCAGGATGCAACATCCATTCAATATTGTCATTAAACTTGCGTGACCTGGTGTCCGCCACAGTATTAAGCTCACCTGGCAAATAGGTAGCTGAAATCCAAATGTCTCTTTGAACACACCAGAGCCAAATTGAGTTAGCCAATTTGTCACACGAAACTGACCTGGTACCACCCATATGGTTTAAGTATGCCACTGCTGTGGTGTTGTCTATTTGGAGACGGACATGTGCTCCAACAAGCTTGGAACAATACGCACGAAGTCCGTGGAATGCTGCCAGCAACTCCAAATAGTTAATCCCTTGAGTCAACAACATCTGCCCCCACAACTAGAGCAATTATCCGTAGCTCCCCAGCCATTGGAGCTTGCATCAGTCTGCAAATATACCACCGGATTAGCCTCCCTGATAGGCTTGAATGAGCTGCTAATGTGGCACACCCACCATTGCAACTCATTTATCGCTTCGGACGGCAGCTGCATTGATCGATCATAATGACCAGCGTCCTGTTTTAACGCAGCAATTTTAGCTCTTTGCAAACTCTGATAATGCAAAGGTCCATATCGCGCTGCCGGAAACAAAGCTACAAGCGTACCAATTACTGTAGCTGTATGCCGAGTCGATGGTATATTGGTGCGGATTAAACCTTGACACACCTGGGTAATCTCCTCAATCTTGTTAATTGGTATGGTAACCCTCATGCTCATAGAGTTCACCGTGAACCCTAGGTAATTAATCACCTGGGCAGGTCAGGGCAGAAATTTGATTTCTCTGGATGGACAATAAACACTAATTGTTGAAATATATTGACAGCAGCTGCAACTCCCTGTTCAGCCAATTCCAGGGTGCGGCCCACAATTAAGATATCATCTAAATAGGCCATAACTATATGATGTCGCTGTCTCAAATAAGCCATAATTGGTTTCACTAATTCAGTGAACAATCTAGGGGCTGTGGTGAGCCCATTAGGCAAAACCTTGTACTGCCAGAGTTGCCCCATCCAGATGAATTTCAAAAACCTCCTGTCGTATTTCTGGATGGATACTGAATAGTATGCGTCTTTCAAATCGATGCATGCCATAAAGCAACCATGAGAAATCAATGATATGGCTGGTTCAAACGTATCCATTTTAAAATGAGTATATGTTACAAAAGTATTCAAACGGGTTAGATCAATAATGACACGACAACTTCCATCCTTCTTAGGTCTGGTGAATATATTCGAAACAAATTCAACTGGCTCATGCACCGCTTTCTCAATCACTCCCTTCTGTTCAAGCCTTAAAACTTCCTTGTAGCCTGCTGCCTGTTCTGCAGCAGATAATCTAAACGTTCGACCGGGCATGTGCGGGGATGGAGGAATGTCGCCATTAATAAACTCAATTTTATGCCCCTGAATATTGTGCAACACATACTCGTCACCAGTAAAATTACCCCATGCACCCAAAAACAGCCGAAGGCGACCACCAACATGTGAAGTTAAACAAAGAGAAAAGAGAGAACCAGACCCCCTCACCCCCGTGGTTACCGGCGGTCCTTGACACGTGTGGGTGGACGTGGAGGTGCTGGGTTGGCTTGAGGGCGCGGCGTCTTCGTTTTCCACCAGGGTCTCTGCCGACCCTGTCCTAAAAAAGACCCCTGGTGCTGGGTCTGATGTTGTGATGGTTGTGGAGCTTGAGGGTGGGTCCTCGTCGAGGTACTAGCAGACCCTCGTGAGCGAATGTATGGAGCTTTTGAGCCTGACGGTGTGGGGGCACTCTGAGAGCGCATGATCCCCACCGTTTTAGCTTGTTCGTCAAGCTCTTTGACTCTCTTCGAGAGGTCCTCCCCAAAGAGTTGACGGGGCGGCGGCAGCGGCGGTGGTTTGCAATTTTACCTCTTGTTGACGGATAGCCGCACTGATGTTGCCCCATATCGGCGTATTGACCACAGGCAAGTTGAGGGAGTTGCAATTGGATGGAGCCTTGTGACGGCTCATTGCCTGAACGAGGACTTCTTCCTGTAGTTGCTGGTTGTTAAGAAAGTCCACAGTGGCTGCCAGCTTTGCGTTTAAAGGAAGTCCAGATGAATGTGGGGCCGCAAATTTGGTCGCCACATCCAGAAGATCCTCCGCTGGCACCTCCAACGGAGGTGGTATGGAATCCACCAAAACCTCCTCCTCCTGCTGCTCCAGGCTAATGGTAGAGGCTGGTGACGACGCCCTGTGCCTGTTGCTGCCCTGCTGTAGTTGACGTTGAAGCAGGAGCTCCAGCAGCCGCTCCATACGGTCAATACGCCCTTCACCCTGAACACTCAGGTGGTCGGAGTCCTCCGGCTCTGAAAAGAAAACTGGGCTCCTATCATCGGCCCGCACCTCATCGAGGCCCAGCCGGTGCCGGTAGTTGTCGCTAACAGCCGCCGAGGCGAAACTGCGCGATTCCCGCGCGGGCGTGTTCAACCGCCTCCGTTTAGCGGGAGCTGAAGCCGCTGCTACTAAGGGCACTTGTGGCGTGGTGTCGGCACCAGCCGAAGCATGGCTGCCTGAAGCCCGCGCAGGCTTGCCGGCTGCCCACATCATGGACTTTGCCGACGCATGGTCTCGCCCACCCATCCATGGGGGGCTCGGCGACCGTGACGAGACCCGACTCAACTGACCCGTCCCGGCGTCGAGAGTCGGGGTGTGCCGGCTGGACCTCACAGCCGCCCCGGGTCTCGCCCTGGAACCTGACCGCTCCTCCGTGTCAGGCAATGCCTTAGCCCTGGCAGGGTTAGGCTTCTGCACTGCTGCCCTTCCCCTACTCGGAGGGCTGAGTGGAACGGGCCGTGCAGCCGCACGCACCCAGCTCGAGGTCGCTAGCGAGCCCGCTGACGACCTGACTGCCATGGCAGGGTCCCCCTGCTCTGGCGGCACACCACACTCCTCCTTGTCGAACTCCTCCGAGCTGTGGTGTGCTGGCGGATCTGGACCTGTAATCACAGGGCTTACCCACATCTTCGCCTGAGTCCCGGCCTGAGTTGCAGGTACTGCCGATGGTAAAGGCCCCGGAACTGTTGACCGGCGAACTCGTCCTGACGTCCTCCGGCCCTTGGAACTCCCATCCATGTCCTTGCTGCAAGACATAACCAACAACAAGGACCACCAACTAAAGGTAGGATACTTACCTCCGTGGCCCCTTATGAAGGGCTGGCGAGGAGCGCGCTCCACCGCCAGCCGTCGCAGCAACGCGGTACGACGATATGTCGAGCATGCGCGCCGGCGGGCTCTTCACGAAGTCACTCACGTGACTCCGAAATGAAATCAGAGGGATATTGCAATTCTTCAGGGATGCTTTGAGCCCATCCTTGATATCTTTTCTCTCTCTGCACCTGGTATTCTCTTTGGTTTAATAGTAAGATTAAATGAGAACTTACCAGTTTGAAGTTTGATCTTTATTGTATGAGGAGTTACGATGAGGGATTACGTGAAGAAGCTCACATGCGCGTCATGCTTCAAAGCAGCGGCATGAAAACACAGAAACTATAGTCGAAGTGATATGGTAAGACTCAGAAGACTAAAACTACCAGATGATCGTTGCGATTATGAGGGCCAGGATCGGAGGGCGCATAATCCCTCATTGTAACTCCTCATAAAATAAAGATCAAACTTCAAACTGGTAAGTTCTCGTTTAATCTTACTATTTTACTTCAGAGTCACGTGAGTGACTACATGAAGATTTCAAAGCTCTGTGATTTCATGCCGTAGATCCATTCCATATGACACACTGCTTCAGTTGACATAGTGGTGAATAAATAATGTATTGAACATTGCTTCGAATTATCCAATAATCATTTTTTAAATAACAAAACAGTAATGACCCCTCTGTCACAGGGGAAATCACAAATGAAATTTAGCAAGAAAAGAAATCAAACCGAACCCAAAACAGCATGCCCAAACCCTGGCACTGTCAGGACAGGTTAATCATAAAATTTATAAAAAGTTGATTCCTTAGACAATCGTGCAGCCCTGAGGATTTGGTCTAGCGATACGTCCTGCGCCTTTGCTGTGGATGTTGATGCCGCCCTGGTGGAGTGAGATTTAAACACATGAGTGTCTACTCCTGCACAATCCAAAACCTGTTTTAACCATCTAGAAATAGTTTGTACTGACACCTTTTTTGAGTTTTTTGTGGTTGATGAGCATTTCTGTCTCAGAGCCTCTGAGACTCTTAGTTACCTCGATATATTGACTCAGGTGCTTATCTACACATAACGTTTGGTCAACAGGGTATGCTTTAAAGCTTACTTTGGTTCCAGCTATTCCTGCTTTGTTTGATTAAATCATACACATAAAATGTAATGTTATCTGCAGAAGAATACATGCTATCTAGTTGTACCTTTTGCAATGTTTGCACTCGTTGCACTGATACTAGTGCCATGAGCATAACCACTTTAAGTGTTAACTTCTGAAAAGACAATGACGTAATTGGAGTCCATTGCCGTAGCAGTGTGAGAACTATACTGACTCATCTCAGATTTCTGTATATCTAGGCTTAGGAGGATTTTTGTTAAAGATTCCTCTCATGAATCGGGACACTAACGGATGAGACCCGATAGATTGTTGTTCTGAAAACTGCCCTAAATAGGAGGACAAAGCACTCCGAGCACTATTAATGGCACTATAACTCATGTATTCATCAAAATGCAATGTAGCAAGGAACTCCAATACATCTGGTATGCTTGCAATATGATAAGATATATCTGACTGTAAACAAAACATCTCCCATTTCTCAATATGAGACACATATTGTTTCTTAGTGCTATCTCTCCAAGCTGCAGTTATCCCATCCATGGTCCTATTTGACAGTGCAAGGCCTTGGAATGGTCTGATCAGAACCTGCGGATTAACAAACTAATACGATCATGTAACGGATGACTTTCTCCTGTTACTGGATGCACCAACAAATTATTGCAGTTGGGGACAGTCATGAATGGCTGAGTCTTCATTCTGAGCACCAATGGGAACCATGGCTGTGTAGGCCAGTCCGGAACCACCAAAACGCCTGAGGCGGAGTCCTGCTCTATTTTGGTGAGACATTGCCTAATCAGGCAGAATGGGGGAAAAGCATAAAAGAATGTATGTCCCCAATGTAGCGAGAATGCATCCACCGCTACTGCTCCTGGATCTGGTTCCCATGAAATGTATTTAGGCAACTGGTGATTTCGCCTGGATGCAAACAGATCAATATCTAGCAAACCATGGCAGCTGACAATCATTTAAAAAACTTCAGGATTTAACATCCATTCTATGTTGTCATTAAATTTTCGTGACCTATTGTCTGCCACCACATTATCTCTACTTGGTAGGTAGATAGCTGACACCCAGATGTTTCTGGAAATACACCAGTGCCACATGAGGTTAGCCAGATTATCACATGATACTGACCTTATTCCTCCCATTTGATTGATATATGCCACAGCCGTGGTATTATCAATCTGGAGTTGAACATGTAAATTATTCATTGCTGAACAATAAGCTTTTAATCCATAGAATGCACCCAGCAATTCTAACTAATTTATAACATGCCTGTGCAGGATTAAGTCCTCTTGCACACCACAACTAGACCCACTGTCCGTAGCTCCCCATCTGAGTGCACTCACATGTGTCTGTAAAAGCACTGAAGGTTGCTGAACCAAAATGTTTTTGGTAGTTTGTACAATATTGATAATCCACCATTGTAATTCAGCTATGGCTCTGGTTGGTAACTGCATAGGTCTATCAAAATGACCTGCATGTTCTTTTAGTGCTTGTTCTCTAACTAGTTGCAGACTTTGATAGTGCAGAGGTCCAAACTCCACTGCAGGGAAAACTGCTACCAATTTACCTGGCTACTTCCCGGATGGAGAGATATTGTTTTTCAGCGAGACTAGTACAGACCTCCCTGATCTCCACCGGCTTGGCTGTAGGCAAAGTCACTGACATATCAATTGAATCAATGACAAATCCCAAATAATCAATTTTTTGGGATGGCTCTAACTTGGATTTTGTTGGATGGACCAAAAAAACCCTAACCTTTCAAACAGGTGTTTGGTTGCTGAAACTGATTCCTCAGCTGTCTTCTGAGTGTTGCTTATGATTAAAATATAATCTAGATAAGCCATTACAATGTGATTCTGGGCCCGAAGTAGCGCCAGCACTGGTTTCAACAATTTCGTGAACAGCCTAGGAGCTGAGGTTAACCCATTGGGCAATGCTTTAAATTGCCACAGCTGTCCCATCCAACTAAATTTCAAGTATCTCCAATACTGATGATGAATTGGTACTGAATAATATGCATATTTCAGATCTATAGTTTCCATATAACAGCCTTGTGATAACAACTGTTTAGCAGTATTGAAGGTGTCCATTTTAAAATGCCTATACTGAACATAGGAATTTAACTGGGTTAGGTCCAGAATGACTCTACATCCCCCATCTTTTTTCTGTCTGGGGAATATATTGGACACAAATTGTTGAGGATGGTTAGTCGTTCTCTTAATTACCCCTTTTTGGGACAAAACCGTAATTTCTTCTTTTACCTGCTGAGTTTCTGGTGCAGAAAAATCCAATACTCTATTAGGCATATTCTGTACAGGTGGATCAATTCCTGACATAAACTCTATTTGAGAGCCTGACACAGTGTCTAGTATAAACCGATCAGATACTATGCAGCACCATTCATCATAAAACGAACAGAAATCTTATCCTGGACAGAATGAATCACCCGTACCTCTACATTCGGCCTTGAAGTCCTCCTTCTTCCCATATTGGGGTTGTAGCTGGGATACACAGGTGGATAATACCATCATCCCACTGGCCCCACTCTGCTTGGCCCTGCCCCAGGATCCGACCCCCTTCGTGCTGAAACCGACCTGCGAGGTGGTATCCTGGCAGAAGGGACGTATGTCTTCATGAGACCGATTGTTTTGGCCTCGTCCTCCAGATTTGTTGATTTGTTTGAGGAGGTCCACCCCAAATAAATAATCTGGGGCTTGTATGTTGGTAGACCTACACAAAGCTGCAAATTCCGGGTTCAGCGTCGGTTTTATAGCTATCTTTCTTATGCAGTTGACCTCAAAATATGCGTTACAGAACAGGGCCAGCATATCTTGTTGTGTGCCAGACATTGGTGCCCCCCGGACCATTTTTCCAAACTCAGTGATGCCTGTTGCCACCAACTTGAGGACCCGCTGAAACCTGATTTCCTGTCCACGTATCGTTGCACTCATTTGTGCCCATATAGCAGAGTTCACGGTGGGCACTTTGAGCGACGCACAATTAACAGGTGTTTTATATCTTGTGGCCGTCTTTTCCATAATCGTATCCTGGAGCTGGTGAGAAGCCATGTAATTAACATTGGTGGCCAGGTTTTCTTCCATGGCCTCACCAGTCCCTTCCGGAATAGCGAAGTTCCTCACTACGTCCGGGACACCTGGAGCGTGGCTCATGTGCTCTGGTGTGTGCACAAAAGCAGTGACACCAGCTTCAGGGTCAGACTCCTCCTGCCCTGGCTCTCCCGAGTCATGCTCTAGGGGGGTCTCTTCCAGTCCTAAACAAGGTGCTGGAGAGGGTGATTCCCACTGGTATCCATAAGCAGTGTATTCTTCTTTGCTGTATGGACCCCTGCGAGAGGCTGTGTGGGGAATCCTCGGGGCATTCGACCCCGATTGAAATTTGACATGGCTCATTAATTTTGGAGCATATTTCCATTTGGTTGAGCCGTTCCCATACCTTTATATTAAAAGGAGGGGAATCTTCCACATCATCAGACCCATCAGATAAGATGGGCCTGAGAGTACTTTCTTTTGGCCTTCCTCCCTGGTGGAGTGACCTCAGTGCCCTGAAGCACTGGAACTGATGGAGGCAGTTGAGCTGCCGGTAGAAACAGTAGCCGGTATTGGAGCCGGCATTAGCGCAGCCGTTATCTCCCGGCCCGATCTATAAGCGGTAATCGCGGAGCCAGCATTAGCGCAGCCATTATCTCCTGACCCGATCTATAAGCGGTAACCGCGGTCCCCGCGCGTTCCGCTCCTACTCCGGCAGTTACATTTACAACACCCTCCATATCACTAACTCTCACTGGCTCCCGAGCCAGACTTAAACCCCTGTCTCATGGTGCGAGTTGGCCCACGAGTGACCCCGAGTTTTCACTCGTGGTGATCACGTAGCAGGAACGTCGGAACTCGCACTTATCGACTCGTGGCGCTAATGGCAGGTACTCGGGAAACTTGTTAACTCGTGAAAAAAATCAAACATGTTTGATTTTTTCCACGAGTCAAATTAACTGTTCAAGTTAAAAATGGAAACATTTAAACTCGTTGTAATAACGTAGTGGCCCGTGCGTTTACATTAGTGACTCATGAGTTTACCGTGGGAACTTTCTTATAATCTGTTCATTCGCTCGAGTAAAGACTGAACCAAAGATAGAAACTCAGCGGACCAGGCAGCATCTCTGGAGAGAAGGAATGGAGTCGAGACCCTTCTTCAGACTTACCTGAAACGCCACCCATTCCTTCTCTCCAGAGATGCGGCCTGTCCCGCCGAGTTACTCCAGCATTTTGTGTCTATCTTCGGCCTTTCTGCGATGATCTGCCACTTGTCCTTTATTACTGAGGTGCCTGCCCCGTGGCTTCGTATTCGTCACTGTCTCAATGAATGGCTTTCGGACGCGGTTAAAGACCTGCCGGAGGGGCAAGTCTGGGGCGGTGGGTGGGATGTGTCCACGTGTGATGCTCCATCCACCCCCCGGGGCCGAGAGTGTGGGATTGGGAAGGAACTGCAGATGCTGGTTTACACCGAAGATAGACACACACAATGCTGGAGTAACTCCGAGGGACAGGCAGCATCTCTGGGGAGATGGGATGGGTGAGATTTCGGGTCGAGACCCTACTTGAGACTTCTCCAGAGATCCCGCTGAGTTTACTCCAGTAGTTGGTGTCTATCCCGGTGGCGGGGAGCCGGGCTTGGCCGACCCGCGGCCTCTACTTGCCGGTCAGTCCAGTGATCATTGCCCTCCGCCCGGGATGCAGCGGAGTTTTGCACCCGGTGAGTTGTCCAGCGCTCACGGTGGACGAGGGAGGACAGCAACAGGCCAGGTGAATGAATAGCAGCACATAAATGAGTCAACCTTTAACATTTCTTGTTTTTATGTTTTAATTTACAAGCCGCTTCACGCGAGGCAAGTTTTATTTTCAGTCCGAAGAAGGGTCTCGACCCAAAACGTCACCCATTCAACGATAGACACAAAAAAGCTGGAGTAACTCAGCCGGACAGGCAGCATCTCTGGAGAGAAAGAATGGGTGATGTTTAGATCCAAATGCTGGAGAAATTCAGCAGGTCGAGACCCTTCTGTCACCCATCCCTTCGCTCCATAGATGCTGCTGCACCCGCTGAGTTTCTCCAGAATTTTGTGTACCCTCGATTTTCCTGCATCTGCAGTTCCTTCTTTAACATTGCTGGAGTAATTCAGCAGGTCGAGATCCTTCTTCAGAAGACGAGCCCTTATCCGAAACGTCACCTATCCACGTTCTCCAGAGATGTTACCTGGCCCGCGTTGTTACTCCAGCTTGTTGCGTCTGCCTTCCGTCTAAAGCCTTGGGATCATCGCCGACGTGAAGACGGTGCGAAGCCCCCGCGCCCGGTGCAATGGGCGGGGAGCTGGAGAGGGGAGGGAAGGGGTCACACACATGGCCGAGAAGCAGAGGGGTGGGGGTGGGGTTGGTGACAGACACGGCCAACAATGAGATGGAGAAAGACAGAAACACCAACGTGCAAAGGAGACCTACAATAGCGCATGATATCTCTCGCGTTATGGCGGGTGATTGTCGCCTGCCCGCTGTTTCCGCCCCTAAAGCCCTGGGATCGTTGCCCTTTGTGTTGGCGTGGAGGGGGAGGGGGGTATTGTGCTGTTTGATCGCCCCCTGCTATCCCAGGGACAGGGAGACACAGCGGCCTTTGAGACTGGTGGGCAATCACTACCAAAGTGTCTCCCCACACAGTCAGTACACCTCTCCTACACATGTCTCCCGCACTAAGACCATACCGCAGAGAATGATCCCAGCACCCAAGAGCCTTGCCTGTCACCCCCTCCCCAACCACCCTCCACCTCAACTTACGCCTGGGCACCAAAGCAGCTCAAGAGGCGAACCCTGAGCTCCGTCTCCCAACAATCTGATGTGCAACTAATGTGAAAGACCAGCAGCTGCGGCCGGCCGACTGGCACCCGGCATGGACTTCTCACACCCTCACACACTTGCCTTCATTCACGGTTGGCTCAAGAGTAACGGGAGAGGAACTTGTTAACTCAGGAAAGAAAGTTGGAACATCGCAGCAATGACATACCCGTGGGAACTCGGTTAAACACTTGATCATAAACTTGAAATCTCGTACACAACCACGAGTCTGTTTTTTTTTCTTTCACTTGGGGTCACTCGTGGGATGACTCGCACCGTGAGACAGGGCCTTTAGAGTTTAAAATACTCGCAGGGAAGGTTTAACATTGACTTACCTGCGGGTTACTACTTACCGCTGGTGGAGCTGTGCTCTCCAGCCCGTCGGTGCGCCATGCGTCGCACGTAATGACGCGCATGCACCTGGCGGGGCTTCTTCACGTAGTCACTCTCGTGACTCCGAAGTAAAATCGTGCATTGATTACTACAATTAAATGATTTCATGCATATAATATTTCCAAAATATCAAAACCGAATAATAGCAATTTCTGAGAGCAGTCCTGAACTACTATCTACCTCATTGGTGACTCTCGGACTATCCTTTTACGACTGGCTTTACCTTGCGCCATGGGTGTGTGACCCACAAGCTGATCATCCACTCTTCACCAGTTATGGAGGGAACTCATGATAAAAATATATTTAACATTCCCACCTGCAATCCTTTGATCTCCATGTCCAGCTCATGAATGGTGTCTCATTGTGCTTGTTCCACACCTTTCTCCCGCTCGCGTCTATGATAGATAAAGATCGCCATCACAAGTCCTCATTCTGTTCTCAGCCATCTTTATTTCCACATACACATATAGCTCACACGGGTGCTGTTTTTGGGCACTCATGTTATCTCACCCGATTGGGAACGATGCATTCAACCTTGAAGAAGACCATCCCCTGAGCCAAGCCTGTTCAGGAATATGTCCTAGTACGCATGTCTCAATCCTCAATCTGCGCCCAAAAAATACTTCTTCCCACCTTGCTTCCCGCAAGGACTTTATCCCCCTACTCCCAATTCCTCTGTATATGCCGCACTTGTGTCCCTCGACTCCATACTATCCCCCCTGGTCCAATCCCTCCCTACCCATGGCCAAGACACCTCACACGCCCTTCGTCTCTTCAATGACTTTAGTTTTCCCGACTACCTCATCTTTACTGTGGATGTTCAGTCATTCTGTAATTATGCTCTTAAAGCTTAGAATAGAATAGAATAGAATAGAATAGAATAGAATAGAATAGAATGCCTTTTATTGTCATTCAAACAACTTGGTCTGAACGGAATTGCATTTTCTACAGTTTTTACATTACAAAAAACCCCCCTCAAAAAAACCCAAGACCCACACTTAACACAGTTTACATACACATCCATCACAGTGAATCTCCAACACCTCCTCACTGTGATGGAAGGCAAAGTCTTATCCCTTCCCTTTGTTCTTCTCCCGTGGTCCAGCAGTCCAACTGCAGCGTCTAGGCGAACTGGGGCTCCGATGTTAAAGCCCCCGGTGGACGATGGTAAGTTCCGTGGCCGCTAACCCGCGCCGGGCGATGTTAGGCCCTGGCTCCACGTCCTTTAAACCCCGCAATTCCAGCGGGAGAAGTTGCCGTTGTGGGAGCACCGAAAAGCGCTCCCACCAGGGACCTGGAGCTCCCAGTGTTCCTGTCCACCGGGCCTGTGGCCGGAGCCTCCGAAGCTCCAAAGTCGGGTCGCGGCCGCCTATGTTGGGCGCTTACCCCCAATAGTCTAGCTCAGTCAAACACTGAGTCAAGTACTGGATCACTAAACTTTATTTTTTGAACGAACTACAAATCCCCTATACAATATCAAAACCACTGCAGGTTCGATCCTTGTCTCGGCCTGTCCAAGCCCTCAGCCTCGTGCAAGCAGACACCTCCAAAAGGTAACGCAGTCCCAAGCGGCCCTCCAGAAGATCGACAACGAACCTCGTGGGGGTTACCTTTTATAGGTCATCGAACCCTGTGGGGCAGAACTACATGGGGGCTGCACCCCTTAATAACCAATCACACACATCGATTACATTAAAGTGCTATTGACAGTTCCCCAATCCAATTACAAAGAGTCCCATT
The DNA here is from genome assembly GCA_963514005.1 of Raja brachyura. The sequence goes on from OY740793.1 coordinate 62,610,803, forward strand.
ACAATTTTCTACAGAAGCTTCTGGAAGGAAGTCAATTAATCAAATATTGCAACATTCTCCCAGGTAATGTAAACAATTCAAACAAGGCTTCACACTTTAGCCAATCATCAAACAGCAGCACAAACACTTGCAACATTATTAACAGTATTTACAATCCCTTTGCAGCCAGCCAATCTTGGTAATGCATCTGCAACACCTTTGATCTCCTCTGCAAAGTCCTCATTCAAAGTCCTCAAAGTCCAATCCTGCATCTGGTTGTATTAACTTCCTCTTCTCACACTACTCAGTTCTCTGTGTTCTTTGAGACCCTGCTGATATGTGTGAAAGATACATCTTCTAGATGCGCTGGGACGCATCTTCAGTGATGTGACCTGGGGTCATCGGGTGTTTGGGGTCTCACAACATCAGACACCCTCGCCCAGGCGACCCAGCCGGGGTTGATCAAGCCCTGACTTGCATCCCAGCAGCAACCGCCCACGGATCAGCCCTCTTAATCCAACGCCACCTAGTGGCTTTCTCTGCGGCTTCACCTGCGGATTGAATGGCCCTCTTCTTCGCCAGCCCCGTAAAGCCCAACTGGTTGAGGACTTTGCAGAGTGAGCGTCCTGCAAAGCCTCTACAGCCCACCTCTATGGGCTCATAGTCTGTCTTCCAGCCTCTGTCCTGGCACATCTCCACCAGTTCCTGGTACTTTACGCGTTTCCTCTCGTTAGCCTCTTCAATAGGCTCTTCCCAGGGCACTGTCAGTTCCAGAATGATCAGCTGTTTTGTCACTTTGCAGGTGATGATTATGTCTGGCCGGAGTGGTGTTGTTGTGATGTGTTGTGGAAATTTCAGCTGTTTGCCCAGATTGACGTGCAGCTGCCAGTCAGTGGCTGTGTAGAGGAGGCCCGTCCTTACCCTGCTGATAGAATATATTCTCACGAATATCTCTACCCATTCCTCGCCTGGAGATATTATTTGTGACTACTTATACTTTTCAGTTGACAAATATACCTGATATTTTTTCCCCCTCACACTTGCTACATCTTCAGCAGTAACAATCTATCATTGCCAGTGTCAAGTGGATACGATATTCTCTAGATGGTGTTTAGGATTTGGTGCATCTTATGCTACAGAGCGTTCCTATATTGTTGTTTCGTAACGTAAGTAGATGGGACAGAACTTCTAGCGGAAATCCCCTATAGCTGGCACACAACAACTAACTAGCAACAGTGGTTGATACAACAATGTATACTCAGTCCTACTACATGGTACACAGAGTTCTTAAAAATACTCACATAACCTAATTCAAAGCAGACAATAGTGAGTGGGTGAGTTTTCTTTACAACTCACGGTTTTTATTTTTACAGTGTTATTTTTAGGAATAGTGACTTGGGTTGTGTGAATGTTGGTATATGTCAGTCTTTGCATTCAATTTGCACATTAATACGTTTAAACCTGATGCTGGAGTTTGAAACACAGACCATTTATTCACTTTACCTCAGTCAAACTATCAATGTTTTTTTCTGACATTAAAGAATGGGTGACGTTTCAGGTCGAGACCCTTCTTCAGACTGAATCAAGTCAGTCTGAAGAAGGGTCTCGACCTGAAACGTCATTCCTTCTCTCCAGAGATGCTGTCTGTCCCGTTGAGTTACTCCAGCATTTTGTGTCTATCTCCAGTGTAAACCAGCACCTGCAGTTCCTTCCAACACTCTCTGACATGCTTGTATTAAACCACTTTTGTAACAGTTCAAAACCTGTACTTTTCAGTGAAACCCTTTGCTCCTGGGAACCTGGTGGTGAATGCCACTGAGAACAACGGACTTCTGCTGAGTTGGGACTCCTCGATGTCAAACATCCTATGCCTGGATTTTGAAGTCAGGTACCGGAACATGGACAGGGAATGGCAGGTAAACAGCGGCTGTGACTTCAACACTAACAGGAGTTTTATCATAGAAAATAAAGATTAAAGGGCCTGTCCCACCAGCATGCAACTCTATGCGATTAGCGCGACCTAACGTGGTCGATTGAGCCGTCCGGCGTCGCGGGGCGGTCCCACTTCGAACGCCGGAGCCGTGCGGAATTGTGCGGAGTTCGTCCCGAGTTTGTCCCGACACCGCGCGGGGCTCCAAAAAACTGACTATGTCCAAAAATTCCGCGCGGCAACGGTTTGTCGGCTCGCAGTCGCCTCGACATTTACACACCGCCCCGACATCGTGCCTCCATGAACCTATTTGTAAGTGCCTCCGTGACCCTCTATGTGTGTGGCTCCGTGGCCCTGTGTGTGTGTGTGCATCAGTGCCCCTCTCTGTGTGCCCCTCTCTGTCCTGGTGAACTTACCTTAGACTTCACTCCAAGTTCGCCTCACTTTACGCCGCGTTGCGCCACTCACCCGACCTCCGCGCGGCCCCTACTGCCAGTTTGGTTGCGCTTGCCACATGCAGGCGCATGCTGGTGGGAACGGCCCTGTACAGGGGATCACCCGACCTCCACGCGGCCCCCGCTTCTAGTTTGATCGCGTTGATCGCATAGAGTTGCATGCTGGTGGGACAGGCAAAGTCTCTCTTTCCCAACTAGGTTGCATCAAACTGCCCTGTGTACTTTCATTCACAAGACTGAAAGCAAATGTCTGGTGTGAAGTTGATGAAAACATTACAGGATCTGGGATGATAAAGTCCTGACCCTGAGAAAGAGGTTATGTCACATTCATACACACATGCCCTACCACCATTGATCTGTGGAGAACCATTTATCTGCTGCTAGCCACACGTGGGCAATGTTTATAGTTGAATGTAATTTAGAGATACAGCGTAGAAAAAGGCCCTTCGGCCCACAGAATCTGCACCAACCCCACACATTAACACTATCCTACACACGCTAGGGACAATTTTACACGTATACCAAGCCAATTAGGCGACAAACCTGTACGTCTTAGGAGTGTGGGAGGAGCCCGAAGATCTCAGAGAAATCCATATAACCATATAACCATATAACCAAAGAACAATTACAGCACGGTAACAGGCCATCTCGGCCCTTCCAGTCCGTGCCGACCATTCATTTTCCCCTAGTCCCATCTACCTGCACTCAGACCATACCCCTCCATTCCCTTCCTGTCCATATACCTATCCACTTTACTTTTAAATGTTAAAATCGATCCTGCCTCCACCACTTCTGCTGGAAAATCATTCCACACAGCCACCACTCTCTGAGTAAAGAAGTTCCCCCTCATGTTACCCCTAAACTTCTGTCCCTTAATTCTCATGTCATGCCCTCTTGTTTGAATCTTCCCTACCCTCAATGGGAAAAGCTTATCCACGTCAACTCTGTCTATCCCTTTCATCATTTTAAAGATGATAAAGATTTTAAAGATCCCACGGGGTGACAGGGAGAACGTACAAACTCAGTACAGACAGCACCCATCCATGGTCGGAATTGAACCCGGGGCTCTGCCGCTGTAAGACAGCAACTCTACCTGCCTACGTCAGTCACAAGCCTGATGGTAACAATTGATGATGATCTTAGTTTTAAATCTCACATAAATAAGGTGCTTTCTGCCACCTCATAAATATTGCTAAAGTACAGCCTTTCATAACTCAACATGACTGTAAACAACTCATACCTGCTTTCATACCAAGCAGACTTGATTCCTCTACTGCCTTATAGACCGGTCTGCCTTCAAAATCCACCAACAAGTTGCAGCTCATTCAAAATGCCGCAGCCCGGCTTTTAACAAATACCAAGAAAAGGGATCATATCACCCAATTATTAGACTCCCTTCATTGGCTCCTTGTGAGATCCAGGATAGACTATAAAGTCATTCCTTCTGGCTTAGGAGCAGCATATGTTACAGTCCCTCCTTCCCTACGCTCCCTACTGGAGCGCTCAGGTCTTCTGACGCCGGCCTGTTGGCCTCTCAATGCCCCAGCAATTGGGAAATTGGTGAAGCAGCCTTTTTGTGACGCCCCCAAGCTGTGGAATACCCCACCCAGGGCTATGAAAAACGCCCACTCTGTTGACATTTTTAAATGGCAGCTAAAAACGTATCTTTTCAATCCAGCTTTTAACTGACTTTACTTCTTCTGATGACATTGTAAAAATTATCTTTATTCTCTTGTATTTATCCCAGCATTCCATTCAGCAGTTTGTGTGCTCATATAGTATATGGGACTCAGTGATTTTGTTTTTTGTCATTTTACACTCACAATTTTTTTTTTTTAATTTAAAATTTGTGTATAGATCTGTGTTTTCTGTTATTAGCTGTCTTTGTCCTTACTGTTTTAAATTGTTTTTTTGTTTTGACCCGGGATTTTGTGGAAAGCACTTTGGGTTGCATTCAAATGTATGAAAAGTGCTACGCAAATAAAGTTATTATTATTAATAATATTAATATTATTATTATTACCACTGCACCACCATGCCACAGAGAGAAGGGAGAAAGGACTTGGCAAATAACCTATTCACAGAAAGATTTAAAAGTTGCTCTGAGATCACAAGACTCATATTTAATTACTAACTTAAATATAACCATGATGTGACAAATTTGGATGTAACGTCACGATGAACGTACGTGAAGCTGAGAATCATTACTTCCAGGTTCCACAACCATCTTCCCATCTACAATCAGGTCCTGGAACAACCTTACACAACCCTAACCTCGACCCTACCGCAGCACCAAACTACTAATGGGTGACATGCTGGCGTGGCAGTAGTGTTGCTGCCTCACAGCGCCAGAGACCCGTGTTCGATGCAGACTACGGGTGCTGTCTTTACGGAGTTTGTACGTTCTCCCCGTGGCCGCATTGTTTTTCTCTGTGTGCTCCGCTTTCCTCCCACACTCCAAAGATATGAAGGTAGGAGGTTAATTGGCTTCAATTGTACATTGTCCCTAGAGTGTGGGATAGTGTACAGGGTGATCTTTGGTTGATGCAGACACATTGGGCCACAGTGCTTCTTTCAATGGTAGACAAAAATGCTGGAGAAACTCAGCGGGTGAGGCAGCATCTATGCAGCGAAGGAAATAGGCAACGTTTCGGGCCAAAACCCCTTCTTCAGACTGATGTGGGGGGGGGGGGAGAAGAAAGAGAGAGGAGCCAGTAGGCTCAGGGGCAACTGAGAAGGGGAGGAGAAAGTAGGGCCTGAAATTAGAGAAGTCAATGTTCATACCGCTGGGGTACAAACTGCCCAAGCGAAATATGAGGTGCTACTCCTCCAATTTACGTTGGTCCTCACTCTGGCCATGGAGGAGGCCCAGGACTGTGCTGTGTCACTAAACCAAGCTTAATTAAATATTAGGCTGCTAGGGACTTTGTATAAGGTCACTGCATACTTCGGCTTGCACTATTATGGCCTCATATACCTCGTATAACTGATAATTTATTCTGGACGTGGTGCATATGATAATTAAACACCCATGAATACTCTAGAGGTTTGCCATTCTCTTCCATTGACTTCTTGTTTTTCTCCACATAGAAAGCTACTGTCTTGCAACAAACAATCTTCAATTTGCCAAGTGTGGATCCAGAGAAAGTCTACACCTTTCAAGTGAAAAGCAAGGTTAACAAATACTGTGGCACGACAAAATTGTGGAGCGAGTGGAGTCTCCCTGTTCACTGGGGGAAATCTAATACAGGTAAATTAGGTTTTTCTGTTGTATAATCTTGTAATTATAGAAGTATAAGGAATGAAGTGGACGAGCTTGAGGCTCAGTCAGAAATTGGCAAGTATGATGTTGTGGGAACTACTGAGACATGGCTGCAAGAGGGCCAGGGCTGGGAACTAAATATCCAAGGGTATACCTCCTATTGGAAAGACAGACAGGTGGGCAGAGGGGGTGGGGTTGCTATGTTGGCGAGGTAACCAATTTATTGTGTCACCTATATAACCATAACACTAAATCAAACTAAACTTGTTCTCACCTTTTATATGTTAGGTATATTATGAATATGAATAAAACAAAAGCAGGCACAGTAGCAAGTAATACCAATGGATTGAAAGCTCGTTGGTTATTTTCTGAAAAACAAAACAATTATTTGAAGAAAGGTCTCAACCCCAAACATCACCCATTCCTCCTCTCCAGAGATCCTGCCTGTCCTGCTGAGTTACTCCGACGTTTTGTGTCTACCTTCTATTTAAACCAGCATCTGCAGTCCTTTCCAACACAAAAACAATTATCCATCCTTTCTACCTTTTCATCCTTCAGTTTCTCCCTCAATCGATGAAACACGTTGCCAGTCCTTCCTTGTCCCTGGTTTCAATCTGGGAACTCCATATCAAGCACCGCCTCGGGAGAGCTCTCACTAGACAGACTGCAGCAGTTTAAGAAGGTGGCTCATTCAGGTGTAGGTTTATCATTGTCACTTGTACCAAAGTGCAGTGAAAAGCTTTGTTTTACACACTATCCAAACCTAGAAACATAGAAACAAAGGTGCAGGAGGAGGCCATTCGGCACTTTGAGCCAGCACCACCATTCAATATGATCATGGCTGATCATCTAAAATCAGTACCCTGTTCCTGCTTTACCCATACCCCTTGATTCCTTTAGCCCTAAGAGCTAAATCTAAAGGGCCTGTCCCACTGTACGAGGTAATTCAATAGTTCTCCCGAGTTCTCCCCTGATTCGAGCTTGTGTAATGTACGTAGCGGGTACGTAGGAGCTAGTGGATGTCACGTAGCGACTCGTACGAGTAACAGTAGGTACTCGGGAAATCCGGTAAACTCGTGATGTTTTTTTCAACACTGTGAAATATGTCCACTAGTAAAATAATACACGTGATGAAGAAAATTGTTACCTTTTACTCTCCCTCCCCCTATTCATAACAAAGACAGAGTCCCCCTTGTCCTCACCTTCCACCCCATCAGCCGTCGCATACAGCATATAACCCTCCGACATTTTCGTCACTTCCAACGGGATCCCACTACTAGCTACATCTTCCCGTCTCCACCCCTTTCTGATTTCCGCAGAGACCATTCCCTCTGAAACTCTCTGGTTAACTCGTCCCTTCTCCGCAGGTACTTTCCCCGGCAACCACAGTAGGTGCAGCACCTGTCCCTAAACCTCCCCCCTCGATTCCATCCAAGGACCCCAACAGTCTTTCCAGGTGAGGCAGAGGTTCACCTGCACCTCCTCCAACCTCATCTACTGTATCCGCTGTTCCGGGTGTCAACTCCCGCACATCGGCGAGACCAAGTGCAGGCTCGGCGATCGTTTCGCTGAACACCTCCGCCCAGTCCGTCTTAACCCACCTGATCTCCCGGTTGCTCAGCACTTGAACTCCCCCTCCCATTCCCAATCTGACCTTTCTGTCCTGGGCCTCGTCCATTGTTAGAGTGAGGCCCAGCACAAGTTGAAGGGACAGCGCCTCATATTTTGCTGGGGTAGCTCACATCCCAGCGGTATGAACATTGACTTCTCTAACTTCAAATAACCCTTGCTTTCTCTCTCTCTCCGTCCCCTCCCCCTTCCCAATTCTCCCACCAGTCTTACTGTCTCCAACTACATTCTATCTCAGTCTGAAGAAGGGTCTCGACCCAAAACGTCACCCATTCCTTCTCTACAGAGATGCTGCCAGTCCCGCTGAGTTACTCCAGCGTTTTGTGTCTGCCCAGACTCTCTCTCTGGATCAACATTTTGGAAGCAGCTTTACCTGGCCTAGAATCTGTAGTTGGTTTGCATTATCCCTTTTCCATACACTATACTATATTTATAGGGCCTATCTCCCTGCCACCATCAACAGTAAAGGGCCTGCCCCACCAGCATGCAACTCTATGCGATGAACGCGATCAAACTAGAAGCGGGGGCCGCGCGGAGGTCGGGTGATCCCTGTACAGGGCCGTTCCCACCAGCATGCACCTGCATGCGGCAAGCGCAACCAAACCGGCAGCGAGGGCCGCGCGGAGGTAGGGTGAGTGGCGCAACGCGGCGCAAAGTGAGGCGAACTTGGAGCAAAGTCTAAGGTAAGTTCGCCAGGGCAAAGAGGTGGCACACAGAGAGGGGCACAGAGGCACACACACAGAGGGCCACGGAGCCACACACATAGAGGGTCATGGTGGCACCTAAAGATAGGTTCACGGAGGCATGATGTCGGGGCGGTGTGTGATGCGTCGAGGCGACTGCGAGCCGACAAGCCGTTGCTGCGCGGAATTTATGGACATAGTCAGTTTTTCGGAGCGCCGCGCGGTGTCGGGACGAACTCGGGACGAACTCCGCACAATTCCGCACGGCTCCGGCGATCGAAGTGGGACCGGCCCCGCGACGCCGGACGGCTCAAGCGACCATGTTAGGTCGCACTAATCGCATAGAGTTGCATGCTTGTAGGACAGGCCCTTTACTCTTTACTATTTCCACCAAAGAGTTAAATCTTATCCCTTTTCTACCTAAACGAAACGGCTTGCATTTTCAGAAATATATCCTTTCTCACCATCTTAGTGGTTTTATCTTTAACAACTCACTTATCCACCAACCACCCACTTTTCATTTTGTATTGACGTGGTCTGCACAATCTGCCGCTCACTCGGCCAAATGCAAGCTTTCCAATCTGTCCTTGGCTGGTGCTGGGAAAATGACTGGTAAACCACATAGAAACATAGAAACATGGAAAATAGGTGCAGGAGGAGGCCATTCGGCCCTTCGAGCCAGCACCGCCATTCATTGTGATCATGGCTGATCATCCCAAATCAATAACCCGTGCCTGCCTTCCCCCCATATCCCTTGATTCCACTAGCCCCTAGAGCTCTATCTAATTCTCTCATAAATCCATCCCGTGACTTGGCCTCCACTGCCCTCTGTGGCAGGGAATTCCACAAATTCACAAATCTCTGGGTAAAAACCTTTTTTCTCACCTCAGTCTTAAATGACCTCCCCTTTATTCTAAGACTGTGGCCCCTGGTTCTGGACTCGCCCAACATTGGGAACATTTTTCCTGCATCTAGCTTGTCCAGTCCTGTTATAATTGTGTATGTTTCTATAAGATCACCTTGAAGTTATTTACTTATTGACTCTTATGGCCTCTTGATTACATCCCATTATTTGACCAACTTTCAGCCATTACCCACCAAGGTAAATTTATACCTGAATTTCTTCCAGTTTGATCCCTATAATCTATGTATTTTGGTTCAGGTTAGTTTAGTTTGGAGATACAGCACGGAAACAGGCTCTTCGGCCCACCGGGTCCGCACTGACCAGCGATCCCCACACACTAACACACTCCCCTCATACCAAGCCAATTAACCTACAAATCTGTACGTCTTTGGGGTGTGGGAGGAAACCGAAGACCCAAGCAGGTCAAGGGCAGAATGTACAAACTCTATATAGACAAGCACCCATAGTTAGGACCAAACCCGGGTCCCTGTCGGGCAGTAGCTCTACCACTGTGCCACCATGCCACCAATTATATGGAAAAAATTGATTTTAATAGAATAATAAAAATCCAGTGATACGTATGCCTAAAATGCTTCTTAGCTAAAATAATGTATATGTGTGATCACAATCCCATTATAAGAGCAATTCCATGCCAGGGATCATGCTGGTTCACGATTACTACCAAGATGCCAAATTAGTGTAACGACAAAAATAAATAACATTGTCCTTGAATTTGCCTTACACCAGTGTAGGAAAGAACTGCAGATGCTGGTTTAAATAGAAGGTAGACACAAAATGCTGGAGTAACTCAGCAGGACGGGCAGCATCTCTGGAGAGGAGGAATGGGTGATGTTTGGGGTTGAGACCCGTCTTCAAATAATTGTTTTGTTTTTCAGAAAATAACCAACGAGCTCTCAATCCATTGGTATTACTTGCTACTGTGCCTGCTTTTGTTTTATTCATATTCATAATATACCTAATATATAAAAGGTGAGTACAGGTTTAGTTTGATTTAATGCTATGGTTATATCGGTGACACGATAAATTGGTTTACTCATTAAACTAACAAATTGCTTTGCCCTGTGATCATGAATGCCAGAAACATTGTCTTAACTCCTTTTGCTTAAACTAAGTCAATCTTTGTTAGAGAGAGAAATATCCCATCAACTTAGCCTTTCCTTGATTTGCATTGGAGCAGCAGACAGGTAGGCCAGAGTGAGAATGTCCTTTTAATTCTCCTTCCCACGTCCATTCTTATAACAAGGCAACAATGCAAGCTTAACAAACAGCATCTCATCTATACTTGGCCTCGCCAACGTACAGGAAGCCTCATCCTGAACACCGGATGCGGTAGATGAGGTTAGAGGAGGTGCACATGAACCTCTGTCTCACCTGGAAGGACAGTTTGGGTCCGTTGATGGAGGCGAGGGAGGAGCTATAGGTGTGACATCTCCTGCGGTTGCAGGGGGAAGTACCTGGGAAGGAGGTGGTTTGGGTGGGAAGGGATGAGTTAACCAGAGAGTTGCGGAGGGAGTTACATCAGAGTTACTTCAGCGAGACCAAGCATCAACCTGCTGTTCTTATCTCTCGCCTTTGTTCCAACATACTGCAGTTAAAAAAAAAACCCTCTCCTGTTTCACTGTACGCATGTGCTCGGTCCGCCAAGGTTGACTGGATCTCCAAGTTACTAACCCTTTTAACTCCCCTTCCCATTCCCACGCTGACCTTTTGACCTGGGCCTCCTTCATTGCCAGAATGAGTCCACACGCAAACTGGAAGAACAGCACCCCATATTCCACTTGGGTAGATGACACCCCAACGGTATGAATGTTGAATTCTCCAATGTTAGGTAACCTCTAACTAATCACCTTCCATCCCTTTTCTCCCACCTCCTCCCCCTTCCCTCCCTTGCGCCCCGCCTGTACTCCCACCTATTTCTTCCCTCCACTCTCCCCGTCTCCTGCTGCTTTCCTCCACCTGGCTTTACAATTTGCAGCACTTCTAACCTGTCTCACACCTACGGTTCTTATCTCTGGCCTTTATTCCAACAATCTGCAGTTATAAATAACCCCTCACCTGTCTCGAGCTACTACCTGGTGCACTTTGTCTTGCCTCTATCCGCTTCCAGCTTTATTTTCCCCTCCACAATCAGTTTGACAAAGGGTCTTGACCAGAAACGTTACCTAACCAAGTTCTCCAGAGATGCTGCCTGACCTGCTGAGCTACTCTGTGAACTTTTCTGAAAGCAGAGCACATCAACCGTTGCCTTCATTTTAGTGACGCTGGAAGGAATTGCATTAATCACAGACCTGCTCATAATCACCCCCCACCACACCTTAAACATGACCACACCCATACTCCACATGCACTTCAAAAGATAGAATCAGTTTGTATATTCCTAAAACTCCTAAAAAGTTCAGCAAATACCTGGAGCATTGGAGACCATTTAGTAAAAAACATTGGTGTGTGGATAGAATGATAAAAATGATAAAGCAGAACGGAAAATGCTTTTGGAGTATGAGCCCGTTCCATGTGTACTCGTATGCAGACCCTGAACTCGATGGACTTCTACACCTCATCCTTGATGTGTCATTCCTAACTCCACTCTCTGGGAGATGCAATTAAATATGTCACTGCCGTGAAGAGGAAACCTTCTGAAATTGCTTGCAATCCTCAATGATGAGTTTGCTTTACCACTACAAAGGGGCAGCCATCAGCAGTTCGGTTCTGTAGCTCAATAACAGTGATGCCAATGCTTAGTGCCGAGTCAACAGAACTTCATAAAAACACAAATATAAAACAGAAGATCGACACAAAATGTTGGAGTAAAGGGCCTGTCCCACTTGGCCATCATTTGGGCGTAGTTTACGAGACATCATTTACGCGTCACGACGCACAACGCGCGCATCATGACGCGCACGAGATGCGCGCATGGTGCGCATTACATGCACATGGCGCGCGATGACATAGGCAGTGACACGCGGCCGCGCGCGGCGTCGCAGGATTTTGTGATGTACAAATTCTTCCCCCGCCATCTGCGTGACGCACAAATGACGGCCAAGTGGGACGGGCCCTTTGCTCATCGGGACAGGGAGCGCCTCTGGAGAGAAGGAATGGGTGACGTTTCGGGTTGAGCCCCTTCTTCAGACTGAGGTCAGGGGAAAGTCAGACTGAAGATGGGTCTTGACCCGAAACGTCACCCATTCCTTATCTCTAGAGATGCTGTCTGACCTGCTGAGTTACTCCAGCTTTTTGTGTCTACCTCCGGTGTAAACCAGCATCTGCAGTTCCTTCCTATACAAAATAAAAGAGAAATTGGACGGAGAACGATGTGAGTCTTCAGCATGTGTAAAGAACATACATGGGTAGACAAAAGTGCTGGAGAAACTCAGAGGGGAGAGACAGCGTCTATGGAGGCAACGTTTCAGGACAAAACCCTTCTTCAGGGTGGGGGGGGGTGGGAGGGGGGGGGAGAAGAAAGGAGAAAGGAAGAGGAGGAGCCCGAGGGCTGAGGGAGAGCTGAGAAGGGGAGGGGAAAGCACGGGCTACCGGAAATTGGAGAAGTCAATGTTTATGCCACTAGGGTGCAGACTGCCCAAGAGGAATGTGAGGTGCTGCTCCTTTAATTTCCGGTACTGCTCACTCTGGCCCTGGAGGTGGCCCAGCACAGAAAGGTCGGATTTGGAATGGGAGGGGTGAGTTGAAGTGCTGAGCCACAGGGAGATCAGGTTGGATAATGCGGACCGAGCGGAGGTGTTGGGCGAAGCGATCGCCAAGCCTACGCTTGGTCTCACCGATGTAGATCTGCTGACATCCAGAGCAGCGGATGCAATAGATGAGGTTGGAGAAGATGCAGGTGAACCTCTGTCGCACCTGGAACGACTGCTTGGGTCCTTGAATGGAGTCAAGGGAGGAGGTAAAGCGACAAGTGTTGCATCTCTTGCAGTTGCAAGGGAAAATGCCCGGGGAGGGGGTGGTGCGGGAGGGAAGGGAAGAATTGACCAAGGAGTTACGGGGGGAGCGGTCTTTATGGAAAGCTGACAGGGGGGGAGATGGGAAGATGTGGCGAGTGGTGGGGTCACGTTGGAGGTGGCGAAAATGACGGAGGACTATTTGTTGTATGTGACAGCTAGTGGGATGAAAGGTGAGGACTAGGGGGGACTCTGCCCTTGTTACGAGTGGGGGGGATGGGGAAAGAGAGCAGTGTTACGGGGTATTGAAGAGGTTTCTCGATTTTCAATTTTCGATTTTCATTTGAATGAATCGAGTTCGGGCCCATGTACGAACTCGATTATACAGCTTTCCATTCGATTCGATTTTCCAGCATCTGCAGTTCCCATGTCCTTGTTTAAGAAAGAACTGCAGATGCTGGAAAAATCTAAGGTAGACAAAAAAGCTTGAGAAACTCAAAGGGTGAGGCAGCATCTGCAGAGCGAATGAATAGGCAACATTTCGGGTCCAGACCCTTTTTCATGCTCTTAGTAGGGACACTCTGAAGGGAACTGGCAACACTTTTGGAAAAAGGAAATATTTATCCTTCAACCAATGTCGACTAAACAGATGAATGGTTAATTATTGGGAAATGAGATTTCTTGTTGTGCACAAATTTGTTGTTTAATATGCTCGTCTTCTCGGCTAAAGGCTTGAGTCGGCTGTTCATGATGCGGGCGAGGTTGTGTTCAGCACACTTGGTGAGGAGGAGTGTTCCATTGGCACTGACCTTGCCAACTCCGTCCCTGCCGAATTTTCCGGTCCAGAGCCAATGATCTGTAAGGGTAAGAAGAGTAAGGGTTAATTGATTGGACTTATCCTTTTTATACTTACATCTACGTTGCCTGGGTTCCAGCAACTAAGTTACAGAGAAAGGTTGAACAAGTTAGGTCTTTATTCTTTGGAGCGCAGAAGGTTAAGGGGGGACTTGATTGAGGTCTTTAAAATGATGAAAGGGATAGACAGAGTTGACGTGGATAAGCTTTTCCCATTGAGGGTAGGGAAGATTCAAACAAGAGGGCATGACATGAGAATTAAGGGACAGAAGTTTAGGGGGAACATGAGGGGGAACTTCTTTACTCAGAGAGTGGTGGCTGTGTGGAATGATCTTCCAGCAGAAGTGGTGGAGGCAGGATCGATTTTAACATTTAAAAGTAAAGTGGGTAGGTATATGGACGGGAAGGGAATGGAGGGGTATGGTCTGAGTGCAGGTAGATGGGACTAGGGGAAAATAAATGGTCGGCACGGACTGGAAGGGCCGAGAGGGCCTGTTTCCGTGCTGTAATTGTTATATGGTTATATGGTTACGTTATTGCTAATGTTTAGAGGAAGTAGAAACTTGTGGTCTTGGTGACATTCCTAATTCCAAAAATATATGGGGTACGCCTAACTGATTTCAATCTACTTCCAGCCTTATAATCTCTCATGGCCAGCCTGCGTGAACGTTATTCCCTTATCATGTGTCTATACACTGTGAATGGCTCGATTGTAATCATGTGTTGTCTTTCCGCTGACTGGTTAGCACACAACAAAAGCTTTTCACTGTACCTCGGTACACGTGACAATAAACTAAACTCAACTAAAACTAAACTAAACTCGAGCTTTCTCAAATATGGTGTGGCCCTAGTTCATGCCTTAGGTAGGTACATAGAAACGTAGAAACATAGAAAAATAGGTGCAGGAGTAGGCCATTCGGGGGGCCCTTCGAGCCTGCACCGCCATTCAATGTGATCATGGCTGATCATCCAACTCAGTATCCCGTACCTGCCTTCTCTCCATACCCCCTGAGCCCTTTAGCCACAAGTGCCACATCTAACGCCCTCTTAAATATAGCCAATGAACTGGCCTCAACTACCTTCTGTGGCAGAGAGTTCCAGAGACTCACCACTCTCTGTGTAAAGAATGTTTTCCTCATCTCGGTCCTAAAGGAATTCCCTCTTATCCTTAGACTGTGACCCCTTGTTCTGGACTCCCCAACATAGGGAACAATCTTCCAGCATCTAGCTTGTCCAACCCCTTAAGAATTTTGTAAGTTTCTATAAGATCCCCCCTCAATCTTCTAAATTCCAGCGAGTACAAGCCGAGTCTATCCAGTCTTTCCTCATATGAAAGTCCTGACATCCCAGGAATCAGTCTGGTGAATCTTCTCTGTACCCCCTCTATGGCAAGAATGTCTTTCATCAGATTTGGAGACTAAAACTGTACACAATACTCCAGGTGTGGCCTCACCAAAACCCTGTACAACTGCAGTAGAACCTCCCTGCTCCTATACTCAAATCCTTTCGCTATGAATGCTAACATACCATTTGCTTTCTTCACTGCCTGCTGCACCTGCATGCCTACTTTCAATGACTGGTGTACCATGACACCCAGGTCTCGTTGCATCTCCCCTTTTCTTAATCTGCCACCATTCAGATAATAGTCTACCCTCATGTTTTTGCCACCAAAGTGGATAACCTCACATTTATCCACATTATACTGCATCTGCCATGCATCTGCCCATTCACTCAGCCTATCCAAATCACCCTGCAGCCTCCAAGCATCCTCCTCACACCTAACTATACCCCCCAGCTTGGTGTCATCTGCAAATTTGGAGATGTTGCATTGAATTCTCTCGTTAGTCCCTGATGAAAGATTTTGTCCAGGCCTTTGTCCATTCCTTCTGAATGGTAAAAATCAAACAGAAGATGAAACACGTTCATCCCACTACTTTCCCTGAAAGGGGGGCCTGTACCCGTGCAGACCCTGTTGAAATTATAAACTTGCAAATGCAGATTCTGGAATCAAAAACCAAATCAAGGCAATTTTGAATTGAAAACTGTCAGAGATTTTAAGCAATTTTAAAGAGGAATTGGCTCGTTGGCCGAGGGGTATGATTCTTGCTTAGGACGAGTCCACCTTGGCATGGGTTTTACAGTAAGGGTTGGCAGGGTCACCTAAGGATTGGGGTTAATCCAAACTGTTCCTTTTAAAAATAGGGCAGCAATAGAGTTGCTGCCTTAGCCTGAGACCCAGGTTCAATCCCGACTATGGGTTCTGTCTGTAGGAAGTTTGTATATTCTCTCCTTCAACACATGGGTTTTCTCCAAGATCTTCGGTTTCCTCCCACATTCCAAAAACGTACAGGTTTGGAGGTTAATTCACTTGGTATAAATGTAAAATTGTCCCGAGTGTGTGTCGGATATGTTAATATGTGGGGATCACAGGTCGGCACGGACTAGATGGGCCGAAAGGCCTGTTTTCACGCTATATCTCAAAACTAAACTAAATGAAACAAAGAAACTGACAGACAGAATATGGGAGTAACGAACTATCTTGAGATTAAGTCCAACCCATTGTTTCTTTGTTGTTAACTCAGTGCATTGTGTGTCATTTTTTTAAAGGAGTCGTATGAAGTGAAATAGTCTCCCAGCTGAGGATATTCCACTTCAAGTGACCAAAGGAAAGTGGATGCCTACCTTAAGGGACAACGATTTCTCTGCTCTTGAGTTTAATTTTCAGAGGGTCGATGATATATGCTAGCAGCCTAAAAAAACAAAGATGGCACAATGACTTTCATTATTTCCCCACTCGCAATGACGCTTGCTTGAAGACTCTCTACAGTATTTTTAGTCGCATCTGCACAGAACATCATCACATATTGTAGCCGTCTGCTCTAACAGTCCTTGCAGGCCTCTCTGCTCCACAGGCAATTGACAAGGAAAGTTACAACAGTGATTATCTAACACCTTTCACCGATTTTATCCGGGTATTTACATAAAGAGGACAATATCCTCTAGTAACCGGTAACACCAGTTGCAAAAACAAAAAGAACGTGGGTGTCACGGTGGTGCAGCAATAGAGCTGCTGCCTTACAGCGCTAGTGACCCGGGTTCAATCCCGACCAAGGGTGCTGTCTGTATGGAGTTGTACGTTCTCCCCGTGACTGAGTGGGTTTTCTCCGAGACCTTAATCGGCATGGTGTAAATGTAAAAATTGTCCCTAGTGTGTGTAGGATAGTATTAATGTGCGAGGATGGGCTGAAGGGCCTGTTTCCATGCCATATCTCTAAACTAAACTGAACTAAACTGCAGCAATTAATGTAGCAATTAACTTGTAATGAAATAAAAATAAATCAAATCCTTTGCTTCTATTTTGTTGCTGTTGATGTTTTCTGTTCGTTTTCTTTCATATTAAAGATTTGTTTGAGTACACAGCATTTCTTATTTCGCCATGCCCTCACTTTGAATTCTGGTCTAATCTTTATCACATAAATATCCATCAGTTTCATAACTTTGAACCAAAATTGTGACATTAATTTCATCATCTTAAAGGTCATGATTTCAAAACTGCAGCTGGACCCTTTCAAAATTAGTACCACACAGATCACGCCACAAAAGCCTATCCTTTGGCGGTGAGTAGGACAGTCACCGTCTATACCTCTCTTTTCACTTTCCCCCAACTCTCAGTCTGAAAAAGGGTCTTGATCCGAAACGTCACCTATTCCTTTTCTCCAGAGATGCTGCCTGACCCGCTGAGTTACTCCAGCATTTTGTGTCTGACCTTGAGGCTGAGATTGACTTGCATTTACTCCCACTCTGAAGAGGGGAAATGCCTGCACGTGATTCACTTTGATCCGGATGGCTGTTGTATTCCAGCTAACAAGTGGACTTGGCAGAGTGAGATCAACGTCCAATGCAAAAAGGGTCCAAGATGTACAAAGTTCAAGCCCTGTTTCATCGGCTTGCACTCACATTCTCCTCAACACAAACACTTAAGGTGTTAAAGAAGGAACTGCAGATGCTGGAGAATCGAGGGTACACAAAAGGCTGGAGAAACTCAGCGGGTGCAGGGGCATCTAAGGAGCGAAGGAGATAGGCGACGTTTTGGGTCGAGACCCTTCTTCAGACAAGTTAGGGATCAGGGAAATGAGAGGAGAGATATAGACGGTGATGTGGAAAGATAAAGAACAATGAATGAAAGATATGCAAAAAAGTATCAATGCTAAAGGAAACAGGCCATTGTAAGCTGCTTGTAGTGTGAAAATGAGAAGCTAGTGCGACTTGTGTGGGGGAGAGATAGAGAGAGAGGGAATGCCAGGGCCCGAGTGCTGAGGGAGAGGTGGGAAGGGGAGGAGGCAGCAAGGGTTAACAGAATTGAGAAAATTCAATGTTTAAGCCCAGAGGATGCAGACTCCCCAAGCGGAATATGAGGTGCTGTTCCTCCAACTTGCGGTGTTGCTCACTCTGGCCGTGGAGGAGGCCCAGGACCGAGAGGTCGGATACGGAATGGGAGGGGGAGTTGAAGTGCTGAGCTGAACAATGTGGCAGCAGATAGCCAGTCGGTACCGATAGTCCGGCTGAGGTCCGATGTACACTTAAGGGCCTGTCCCACTTGAGCGACCTAATCCGCGTGTTCTGGCGAGTTTGCCTTCGACTCATACTTGCAGCCTGGTCGACATGAGGTCGTAGGAGGTCTTCGTAACTTTCCTTCATGCTCGAGAGTGGTCTCCGTGTACTTGAAGCCTCAGCTAGGCTGTGGCGTTTTTTTCAATATGTTAAAAAATGCCCGCGAGTAAAAAAGGTCGCCAGGGAAAAAACTGATACTTTTTTACTCGTAGGTTTAGTCGTAGTAGTTTGTGGTAGGTCGGCATGTTAGTCGTAGGTAATCGAGGGTAGTCAAAGATAGTTATAGATAGTCTTCATCATAGTCGAAGGGAGGTCGAAGGAGGTCGTCTTCACTCACCACTATTCGGTGTCCAATTTTCCCAAAGTAGTCGTAGCTAGTCGTAGATAGTCAAAGCTGGTCTTCAACACGGTCGAAGGAGGTCGAAGGAGGTCGAAGGAGGTCTTCTACATAGTCGAAGGAGGTCTTCATCATGCCATTTTTTCAAACTCTTCTAAACTCGCCAATTAGATCGCCCAAGTGAGACAGCCCATTTACACACATACAAGTAGACAGCCCAAACACACACACACACACACACACACACACACACACACACACACACACACACACACACACACACACACACACACAAGTACACATCCACACACATGCACACGCGTGCACAAACTCATAAACAGACACCGACACAAGAGCACACAAAAACATACAAGTGGACCCACACATACATATATACACACACACACGTGTACACACAAGTGGACATAAGTAGATGCACACGCACAAGAAAGTACACATGCACACACACATGGTGGACCCACACAAACACATTAGCCTATACCCCCCCTCAGACTCCCTTTCACTCAACCCTTCCTCTCTCAGTCCCTCTTCCCTAAGTCCTTCGTTTAGAACCTCTCTGACATCTCCTTGGCTCCTTCTCGGTTTACTGAATGATATTGAGCCGTTGTTATTTTAAACCTCTTTTCCACACATAATCCTCATTACGTGCAGAAGTACTATTGCTACAAGCAAAACCGATTTAACCAGTAGATGGCAGCAATTGCAAATTACTGATTTGCATCCATTATTATAGGAGCACAGGAGGTCCATGATAAATGGCAATCACCAACAATGCAACTGTGGGGTTCCTGTGTTTTGTTACTGGTATAACAATGAAGAGGGCTAGACTTTGATTGGGTTGTCATCAGCAGCTGGGAAGTTACTGGATAAAGAGTGAATTCTAGGCCAAGCTACAGAGTAATAGTGCCTTCCTTCCTGGTGGGCACAATGCATTCTATACTCACTTTGAACAGTAGGTGGATGTGAAGACATTGTCCACCCAGTCAACCATAGGTATCGACACTGCTCACTTTCGCTGATGTCAGATCAGCTATTCATGGGAATCAACTGGCCCAGATCTTAGTCTTTGCCTGCTTCCACAAGACCTGCGTGGACCAGCCCGCAGGAGTATTTACAGATATCTTCAACCTTTCCCTACTGCGTTCTGTGGTACCTACCAGGTTTAGGAGGATCACTGTCATAACAGTGCTAAGGAAAAGCAAGGTAGTGTGCCTTAATATCTAATATCCATGATAGATTTGAGAGGCTGGTGATGGTGCACATTAACTCCAGTCTTCCAGGCAACCTTGAATCACTGTAGTTTACGTACTGTCCCAACAGGTCCATGGCAGACGCCATCTTCCCCACCATACACTCATCTATGGAATATCAAGATAATTAGGACACTTATGTCAGAATCTTGCACCGTCTTCAACACCATGGTCCCAACCATACTCATCTCCAAACTCCTGGACCTTGGAGTCAGCATCCCCCTCTGCCACTGGACACTCGACCATAGACCACAGCATGGAGGATAGATGACAAACATCCTCCTTGGTAATTCTCAACGCCGGTACCCCGTAATGATGTGTTCTCAGCTCCCTGTACACTCACTACTGTTCAGCCAAACTCTGCTCTAACTCGTTGTTAAAGAAGGAACTGCAGATGCTGGAGAATCGAGGATTACACAAAAAGCTGGAGAAACTCAGCGGGTGCAGCAGCATCTAAGGAGCAAAGGAGATAGGCGACGTTTCTGGTCGAGATCCTTCTTCAGACCTGAAGAAGGGTCTCGATCCGAAACTGCTCTAACTCCATTTGTAAGTTTGTAGTTGACCACAAACAATGACAAGATGGAGTACATTGAAGAAAGAAATAACTATCTCTCAATGTCAATAAGATGAAAGTGCTAATTATTGACATTTTGGAAGAGGTGGTGTGAACAACCCAATCAACATCAATAGCGCCAAAGAGGGGATGATCTTGGAGTGAATACCACTAACACCTTGTCCTAGACAAACCACGTAGAGCCGAGAAATCACTTCAATGCCTCTACTTCCTCAAAACGCTAAGAAGATTCTCAACAACTCTTACCAACTTCTATAGTTGTACTGTGGAGAGCATCCTATTGGGATAAATCACAATCTGATAAAGGCAACAGCTCTGCCCAAGACTGCAAAAAAGTGCAGTGAAATGTGAATATAGCCGAGTCCAAATGTGAAGATAGCTGAGTTCATCACATAGACCAGCACCCGTTTATTGACTCCATCGACACTTCATGCTGTGCCTTGGGAAAGTAGTCATCACAGTCAAGGACCATGTTTACTTTAATCATTCCCTCTTCTACCCTCTTTCAGCAGGCAGAAGATACTAAAGCTTGAGAGCACATAGAAACATAGAAATTAGGTGCAGGAGTAGGCCATTCGGCCCTTCGAGCCTGCACCGCCATTCAATGTGATCATGACTGATCATCCAACTCAGTATCCCGTACCTGCCTTCTCTCCATACCCTCTGATCCCCTTAGCCACAAGGGCCACATCCAACTCCCTCTTAAATAAAGCCAATGAACTGGCCTCAACTACCCTCTGTGGCAGAGAGTTCCAGAGACCCACCACTCTCTGTGTGAAAAAAGTCCTTCTCATCTCGGTCTTAAAGGATTTCCCCCTTATCCTTAAGCTGTGACCCCCTTGTCCTGGACCTCCCCAACATCGGGAACAATCTTCCTGTATCTAGCCTGTGCAAACCCTTAAGAATTTTGTAAGTTTCTATAAGATCCCCTCTCAATCTCCTAAATTCTAGAGAGTATAGACCGAGTCTATCCAGTCTTTCTTCATAAGACAGTCCTGACATCCCAGGAACCTTCTCTGCACTCCTTCTATGGCAATAATGTCCTTCCTCAGATTTGAAGGCCAGAACTGTACGCAATACTCCAGGTGTGGTCTCACCAAGACCCTATACAACTGAAGTAGAACCTCCCGGCTCCTATACTCAAATCCTTTTGCTATGAAAGCTAACATACCATTCGCTTTCTTCACTGCCTGCTGCACCTGCATGCCTACTTTCAGTGACTGGTGTACCATGACAACCAGGTCGCGCTGCATCTCCAAATACTCCTTGGTGGCACGTGCCACCAAATTCAGGAATACCTTCTTCCCCACTGTTATAAGATGACTGGACAGTATATAATGGTGTAACATCATATTCTACTCTCTGGTATTTTTCACTTTGCTCAACCTGTTGTAGTCTGGATGACTTGATTGTCCTCGTGTTCAATATGATTTTACTGGATAGGACTAAACAAAGCTTTTTGCTATATCTTACCACATGTGACAAGAATTAATCACCATCCATACAAATAGGGATGGGTGTCCACCGATCAGCATGGATGTGGTGGGCCGAATGGCCTGTTTCCGTGCTGTGAAAATTCCAGGACTTTACCAGGAAAACTGGGAAATTTACATTTGGTGGAATAATGAAATAAAAAATATAATTTGGAGAGGGGGAATGGTGCATGTACAATGATAATCATTACTGAATTGTGGTAGAAACATTCATGATCTATCAATGTGTTTTAGGAAAAGGGAATTTGGCATCTTCACACCTGGCTTACACGTGGGGTTGACTTTCAATCTTTTTTTAAATGGAATCACGAGGAACTGCAGATGCTGGAATGTTGAGCAAAACACAAAGTGTTGGATGAGCCTAATGCGTGAGGCAGCATCTGTGGAAGGTATGAACAGATGATGTTTTGGGTTGGGACCCTTCTTCAGGCTGATTATTGGCTGAAGAAAAGTCCCAACCTCGAACGTCCTGGAACGTCCTCTGTCCATTCCTCCCACAGATGCTGCCTGACCCACTGAGGTCTTCCAGCACTTTGTATTTTATTCTTTAAACTGACCTTTCAAACCAAACAATTCATTGGTAATTTGAGATGCGTGCTGACTGGTTGCATCGTGGCTTGGTTCGGCAACTTGAGCGTCCAGGAGT
Organism: Raja brachyura; assembly: GCA_963514005.1. The sequence continues at coordinate 62,633,343 of OY740793.1, forward strand.
GGAAAAGGATGCAGAAAGTTGTGACCACTGCCCAGAACATCATCGGCTCTGACCTCCCGACCATCGAAGGGATCTATCGCAGTCGCTGCCTCAAAAAGGCAGCCAACATCATCAAGGGCCCACACCATCCTGGCCACACACTCATCTCTCCGCTGCCATCAGGCAGAAGGTACAGGAGCCTGAAATCTGTTACATCCGGGTTCAGGAACAGCTACTTCCCCACAGCAATCAGGCTATTAAACTCGCCAACAAACAGACTCTGAAGTGTAACAGCCTATTGCACTTTATCTGCTTATTTATGAGTATACTGAACTGATCTGTTCTGGAATTCTGCTTACAATATTCTGTTGTGCTGCAGCAAGCAAGAATGTCATTGTCCTATCTGGGACACATGACAATTAACTCTCTTGACTCTTGACTTGACTTGAGATGAACAGCGAAGCTCTAATCCAATTAATGAAAGTAAACGCACTCCTTTAAACCTCAGTCTAGGACTGAGAAGCGGTCTGGCAGTGACCCTTGGTGCCAGGCTTAAGTTAGGTTCTGCTCCAGTGAGAGAACAAATGGTGGGGACAGTCAGGAGTGGGGACAGAACAGCTTGAGCTGAACATTGCGTTGTAATTACAGAAAACATGAGAATATTCTGCTCCTGGCTTATGATTCTAACTCTCTGCAGCTTTACAACATGAAGCAGCATAAGAAGAGGTTGACAGGGACAGTAGCCATTGGATGTGAACAGATGTCCACAGATAACCATATAACCATATAACAATTACAGCACGGAAACAGGCCTTCTCGGCCCTTCCAGACGGTGCCGACCATTTATTTTCCCCAAATGAGATGCTGCCTCACGCATTGTTATTGCTTAATAGGGATAATTTTTCCATTTACCAAGCCAATTAACCTACAAAACCGTACGGAGTGTGGGAGGAAACCGAAGATCTCGGACAAAACCCAGGTCACAGGGAGAACATACAAACTCCGTACAGACAGCACCTGCAGTCCCGGCTCTCCGGCGTTGCGTTCACTGTAAGGCAGCGACTCTACCATTGCGCCACCGTGACCGCCTTGAATTGATGGATCATGAATGTCTCTGCCACAATTCAGTAATGATTATTGTTGTAAATGCACCATTCCCCACTTTCCACATTATTTATTTACTTAATTATTTCACCAAATGACAATTTCCCAGTTACCCTGGTAAAGTCCTTGAATTTTACAGCACAGAAACAGGCCATTCGGCCCACCACATCCATGCTGACCGGTGGACACCCATCCTTATTAGTATTGGTATTGATTTATTCTTGCCGCATGTACCAAGATACAGCGAAAAGCTTTGTTTAGTCTTATCCAGTAAAATCATACTAAACATCAGTATGTCTGGTTGGGCCAATGCAGAGGATAAACTTTTCTTTACATAAGGCATGGACGGGGTAGAAAGTGCAAACTCCCTCCAAAATAATATATTATTTAAGACGTGTTAAAGAAGGAACTGCAGATGCTGGAGAATCGAGGGTACACAAAAGGCTGGAGAAACTCAGCGGGTGCAGCAGCATCTAAGGAGCGAAGGAGATAGGTGACGTTTCGGGTTGAGACCCTTCTTCAGACTGGTTAGGGATCAGGGAAACGAGAGATATAGACGGTGATGTGGAGAGATAAAGAACAATGAATGAAAGATATGCAAACAAGTATCGATGATAAAGGAAACAGGCCATTGTAAGCTGTTTGTAGTGTGAAAATGAGAAGCTAGTGCAACTTGGGTGGGGGGGAGATAGAGAGAGAAGGAATGCCAGGGCCCGAGGGCTGAGAGAGAGGTGGGAAGGGGAGGAGGCAGCAAGGGTTAACAGAATTGAGAAAATTCAATGTTTAAGCCCAGAGGATGCAGACTCCCCAAGCGGAATATGAGGTGCTGTTCCTCCAACTTGCGGTGTTGCTCACTCTGGCCGTGGAGGAGGCCCAGGACCGAGAGGTCGGATACGGAATGGGAGGGGGAGTTGAAGTGCTGAGCCACTGGGAGGTCGGGTTGGTTATTGCGGACCGAGCGGAGGTGTTAAGACAATACATTTAAACTCATCATTGGTGCAACTATCTTTTAATACGGATTTGTATTTATTTAATCAACTGAATTTAAATTCCCCGATATTTGGACTCGTGTTGCCAGCTCATTAGTGCTGGAGAATGCTGGAAATATTCAGCAGGTCAGACAGCTTCTGTGGAGAGAGAAGCAGAGTTATGGGCCTGTCCCACTTTCACGACCTAATTCAGGACCTCTGCTGAGTTTGCCCTTGACTCATACTTGCAACATGGTCGTCATGAGGTCGTAGGAGGCCGTAGGTAGGTCGTAGCAGGCCGTGATGCTAGTTGTAGGTACTCGTGGCATCAAGTAGGTCGGAGCGTTTTTTCTAGCATGATGAAAAATTAGTAAAAAAGGTCGTGAATTAGGTCGTGAAAGTTGGACAGGCCCTTTAACGTCTCAGGACAGAGCACCTTCATCAAAATGGGAATGAGACTTTTAGGAGGCAGCGAATGAGGTTGAGAACTTGACTCTGGATATCTTTCTTCACGCAGAGGGGGAAGAATCTATAGAAACCCCTACCTCGTGAGAAGTGGAGGCCAGCTCATTAAATGTGGGGAGACAAGGAGTTAGTTATATTAATGCTAAAGAGATCTGTAGACATTGGAGATGGCAGGATCAGGATAGTGTATTGAATGACCATCCATGATCATGTTGAACGTGCCCCTGATGTTCTGGCTGGCCTACTCCTCCCATTTTTATATTTCTGTGTTGCATTCTGGAAATGTGTGTTGATGGATTTTACAAAACCCCCAATCTGTGGAGCCAGCAAAGGCTGCAAATGAAGTGTAACCAAACTACTTTTGAGGTTTCCTGTTTGTTGACAAAGCATGTCAAAGTGGAAAAATTCAAGTGCGATTTGGGTTTGAGTCTTGCCTGGAGCTTTTACAGCCTTCAGCCTCAACCATCATTCACCCTAGTTTCAAAACCATGGTAAACAAGCTTCTGCTGGGTGACGTACCAGAGATTTAAATGTCCTGTCTCTTCATCTGAAAGCTTTGATCTGTTCCTTAGACCACCTTCTAAATAATAGGATGCCACAGTTGTCCAGCACCTCCCCAGGAACGATGGCATTTGCACCTGGGCATGATCTCCTGGGAGGCAAGCAGGTACTCTTATCAATGCTACCATGGTCAGTGGCACCTTGCTCAAACCAGATGGTCGACTGTGTGAGACACTGAGAGAGTTGGCTGTGGATGCTGAGAGCAGAATTGCATGTCGGGGTAATATTCAGAATAAGAGGTTCTTCCCATTGAAGGAGATGTTGAAGATTTTCTTCTCAGATAGTTGCGAATCTCTGAAATGCTCTATCCTGGAGAGATACTGAGATTGAGTCCTTGAATATATTCAAGGCTGTAGTAGAGAGATTCTTGGGGTAAATAAGGGTTGTGGTGAGCAGTCAGGAAAATTGAGGCCAGGACCAGATCGGCCATTACCTTATCAGAAAACAGAACGTTTAAAAGGCCATAAGGCCTACACCTGCTCCGATTTCATATGTCCAATATTTAGTGGAGCACCAGAGAGGCACTGTGGCATTTCAGGGCGGCACGGTTGCGCAGCGATAGAGTTGCTGCCTTACAGTGCCAGAGACCTGGGTTTGATACTGACTACGGGTGCTGTCTGTACGGAGCTTGTGCGTTCTTGGGGTACCGCAAGGCTCAGTGCTGGGACCCCAGCTATTTACAATATACATAAATGATCTGGATGAGGGAATTGAAGGCAATATCTCCAAGTTTGCGGATGACACTAAGCTGGGGGGCAGTGTTAGCTGTGAGGAGGATGCTAGGAGAATGCAAGGTGACTTGGATAGGCTGGGTGAGTGGGCAAATGTTTGGCAGATGCAGTATAATGTGGATAAATGTGAGGTTATCCACTTTGGTGGCAAAAATAGGAAAACCGACTACTATCTAAATGGTGGCCGATTAGGAAAAGGGGAGATGCAGCGTGACCTGGGTGTCATGGTAACACCAGTCATTGAAAGTAGGCATGCAGGTACAACAGGCAGTGAAGAAAGCCAATGGTATGTTAGCTTTCATAGCAAAAGGATTTGAGTATAGGAGCAGGGAGGTTCTACTTCAGTTGTATAGGGTCTTGGTGAGGCCACACCTGGAGTATTACGTACAGTTCTGGTCTCCAAATCTGAGGAAGGACATTATTGCCATAGAGGGAGTGCAGCGAAGGTTCACCAGACTGATTCCTGGGATGTCAGGACTGTCTTATGAACAAAGACTGCATAGACTCGGTTTATACTCTCTAGAATTTAGGAGATTGAGAGGGGATCTTATAGAAACTTACAAGATTCTTAAGGGGTTGGACAGGCTAGATGCAGGAAGATTGTTCCCGATGTTGGGGACGTCCAGGACAAGGGGTCACAGCTTAAGGATAAGGGGGAAATCCTTTAGGACCGAGATGAGAAGAAATGTTTTCACACAGAGAGTGGTGGGTCTCTGGAATTCTCTGCCACAGAGGGTAGTTGAGGCCAGTTCATTGGATATATTTAAGAGGGAGTTAGATGTGGCCCTTGTGGCTAAGGGGATCAGAGGGTATGGAGAGAAGGCAGGTACGGGATACTGAGTTGGATGATCAGCCATGATCATATTGAATGGCGGTGCAGGCTCGAAGGGCCGAATGGCCTATTCCTGCACCTAATTTCTATGTTTCTATGTTCTCCCCCGTGACCTGCGTGGGCTTTCTCCGAGATCTTTGCTTTCCTCCTGCACTCCAATGCTCCACAGGTTTGTAGGCTCATTGGCTTGGTGTCAATATGTAAATTTGTCCCCGGTGGGTGTTGGGTGGAGATAATGTGCGGGGATCGCTGGTCGGTGCGGACCTGGTGAACAGAAGGGCCTGTTTTCACGTTGTACCTCTAAACTAAACTAAACGAAACACCAACCTACCATTGTAATCCATTCACTTTGTAACACCATGAGGTTAAAGGTCAATCCTTTCTGTGAGGTTACGTTCTTTATCTGCAGTCCCATTAGAGCAACATTAGTGTGGGATAAGGATGATGATGACATAGATGAGGGTGGGGTGGCACAGAGCATAGGGTGAATGGTGGGTCTCTGATCTTCCTGCTCTGAGTACCATGCCAATGGAATATGGAATATGGCAAAACTCAAGAAGGTCAACTTGAACCAGGACAAAGCAACCCATTTCATAGATACAATGTCCAGATGCTTAATTCACATATTCTGTCCAACAGCAGTGCCCAATGCTTATATTATTTACCATCAACAAAATACATGCCGGTTACGTGGGACCTGGGTAAGTTGGGCCAAGGGGCCTGTTTCTGCGATGTATGACTATATGACACTATTACTTGCTGACGCTTCTCTGATGCACCTCCCAAGTTCACCATCTCTACTACCTAGCAGGTCAGGGCACAGCAGGCCCATGGAACACCACCCCCTTTAGGTTCCCCTGAAAACTCTGCTCCATCCTAGTCATTGGCTTTCCTTCATTATCAATGGCTCTACATTTCTTTCATATACATCTTGGATCTGGTCACCATTAATGAGGACATCAGAGATTGCCCATTCTTCAATACCTTGAAGAAAATAGCAGGTAGTCCCTTCCTAGATTGCTGCATATCTTCAGTTAAAGATGCTACTTTAGTGCTCATATGTAGGAGTCCCAGCAACAATGAAGGAGCAGCGATAAGTTTCCAGATAAGGATGGTATGACACTTGAGAGGGGGACCCGTAAGTGGTGGCATTATCAAGCAACTGTAGCCATTGTCTTTCTTTGTGATAGAGAGTCCCAATTAGATAGGCCTTAGTCAGGTGGTGAGTCAAACACCATAGATTTGACATTCTCTGACTTGCTCTCGTATCCACCTTAGTCTTGTTGCTACTTAGGCTACTTGCTATTTTAACTTTTTGGGAATCCTGCACCAGCACTCACTCCCAAACCCCTTTGCACCTCCCATTTCTGGATTCTCTCCCCATTTAGAAAATAGTCTACGCCTTTATTCCTACTACCAAATTGCATGACCACACTTTGCTACACTATATTCCATCTGCCACTTCTCTGCCCACTCTCCCAACCTGTCCAAGTCTGTCTGCAGGGTCCCTGCTTTCTCTACACTACCTGCCCCTCCACCTATTTTCATATAATCCACAAAATGGCCAGAAAGCATTCAATCCCCTCATCCAAGTTATTAATATACAACGTGAAGAATACGGCCCCTGCGGTACTCCGCTTGTCACGGGCAGCCAACTTGAAAAGGCCCCTGTTTTTGCCTTCTGCTATCCCGCCAACCTGCTATACATGCTAGTATCTGCCCTTTGATACCACGGGCTCCTATCTTCCTTAGCAGACTCACGTTTGGCACCTTATCAAAGGCTTTCTGAATATCTAATTAAACAGCATCCATGACTCTCCTTTGTCTATCCTGCTATTTATTTATTCAAAGAATTGCAGCAGATTCATCAGGCAAGATCTCCCCTTCACAAAACCATGCTGACTTTGGCCAATTTTATCATGAACCTCTAAGTACTCCATAACTTCATCCTGTATAATGGACCTGAAAACCTCACCAACCACTGAAGTCAGACTAAATGAACCTTGTGTTATTTTGAATGAAGTCTCAACCATCAGCATTCTCACCCCTCCTCTCAAAGATTCAGCACCCTCTATGTGAAGACATTTCCCCTCATGTTAGTTCTAAATGTCCATCCCCTTATTCTGGGACAGTGACCCTCTGCTCCTCGTCTTCTCAGCAAGGGAAATCATCCTCCTTGCACCCAGATTGCCAAGCCTTGTATTGATTCTATATGACATTTTCTCCTAGTCTAAATGTTAGAGGCTCAGTCTACCTAATTTCTCCTCATATGGCAAATCCCACCATTTTGTCGATCTTCATTTTTATTCTGTAATATCCTTGCCCAGCTAAAGAGTATTGGCTGTGATGGAACACAAAATAGTGTTGGTAATATGGTGATAATTAGGTTCCAGCATATTTCCAGGATTCTATCCATGAGTAGACATATGGCCTGTTCTGTCAGTGACTGAATTTTGCAGACTTCAAGACTCCTTCCACAGCAAATGCGGTAAGCAAACAAAAACTATAGACAATATCTAAAGTGTGATCTCAGCAAGGCCTTACATAATTTGAGTAGGACATCATTAAACCCCTGTCCCACGGTACGAGTTAATTCCAAGAGTTCTCCCGAGTTTGCCCTGATTCGAACTCGGAGATTTACGGTAATGGCCACTCGTCGGTACTCGGGGCTCTCGTGGACATTTTTCAACGTTGAAAAACCTTCACGAGTCTTCCCGTGCTTACCTTCCATTAGCGAGTCTTCCTGGGTACACAAAATGCTGGAGAAACCCAGCGGGTGCAGCAGCATTTATGGGCGAAGGAGATAGGCGACGTTTCGGGCCAAAACGTTGCCTATCTCCTTCGCCCATAGATGCTGCTGCACCCTCTGAGTTTCTCCAACATTTTGTGTACCCTCAATTTTCCAGCATCTGCAGTTCCTTCTTTAACAGCGTGTCTTCCAGAATACCTGCCGTTAGCGTTACGAGCCGCTAAGAGACGTCCCCGAGCTCCGACATACCCACTACGTTCATTCTCTGTGCTTACCCTGAGTTCGATTTTTTTTTAACTCGGGATAGCTCTTGGAATTAACTCGTACCATGGGACTGGGCTATTAGTCCTGCATTCAGACCTCTTCATAATCAAGGCAAACATATAATTTGCCTTCCTAATTGCCTGTAGCATTTGCATGTTGGTCTTCAGAGTTTTGTGTACAACAACGCCCTAGTGCCTTTGAACATTGACATTAACTAATTTGTTACCATTTCAAACATGTTGCTTCTCTGATTTGTGTACCAGATTGGATAAGGCTAAGGACATTTTGCATGTCGCCAAAGAAAATTTTGGGGTGGCACGGTGGCCAGCGGTAGATCTACTGCCTTACAGCTCCAGAGACCCGAGTTCGATTCCGATCACAGGTTCTTGTCTGTACGGAGTTTGCACGTTCTCCCCGTGACCTGTTTGGGTTTTCTCCAAGATCTTTGGTTTCCTCCCACACTGCAAGGACGTACAGGTTTGTAGGTTAATTGGTATAAATGTACAATTGTCCCTTCTTATACAACGGGGGAATATTGGCACTTTTTCAATCATATAGAGTTACAGGTACAGAGAAACTGCAGAAAGGGTTGCAACAAGGGTAGATTAGGACATTGAGAATTCATCCATGGCACACGTGAGGTCCATACAAGAGGCTGATATCAGCGGGAAGGAAAGTGTTATCGAATTTGGTGGTACACACTTTCAGGTTTTTGTATCTCCTACCTGGGGGCAGAGGGGAGAAGAGAGAATGATCGGGGTGGTGGGCAGTCCTTGATTATGAAGGCAGTGTGAAGTGTAGTTGGAGGTGATGAGGGAGATTGGTTAGTTTAGAGATACACCGAGTCCGCACCGACCAGCTATCCCAGAACATTAACACTATCCTACACACACTCGGGACAATTTCTACATACACCAAGCCAATTAACTTACAAACCTGTACATCTTTGGAGTGTGGGAGTAAAGCGAAGATCAGGGAGAAAACCCACGCGGTCACGGGGAGAACGTACAAACTCCGTACAGACAGCGCCTGTAGTCAGGATCGAACCCGGGTCTCCGGTGCTGTAAGCGCTGTAAGGCAGCAACTCCACTGCTGCGCCACCGTGCCACACGATGTTTGTGTGATGCAAATGCACATCTCTGCAATTTATTGGGCTAAGCAGCCGCAATATCCACCTGTGATGCATCTGAATAGGATGCTTTCATGGTGCAGCGGCTGAATTAGTTACGTTTAGCTTTAGTTTAGAGATACAGTGCAGAAACAGTATGCCCATTAACACTACCCTGCACACATTAGGGGCAATTGTACATTTAGGTGCGCATTTCTTCACTTAGCGGTTTCCGAAACTTAAGGGATCTTCTGTCATGGGGGCCTGAGAATGCTGAGGGTTGAGATTTCATTCAAAATAACAAAGGGTTCATTTCTGGATGATCAGGAAATCAAATGTAAAAAGGGCTAACTAACACAGAAAGTGCCGTTGAGGCCTAATTTCAGCTATGACCTTGCTGAATGCTGAACAAGCTCAAAGTGTATGTGGTTGATTCCTACTCATATTATTCACGTTCCTATATTTTCAGAGCCAGCTATATCCATGCCATCTTCGTGTAATTCTATTCACTATCTCTCATAGCTCTCCATTTAGAATAGAATAGAATGCCCACCATGGACCTGTGAGCTCCCGATGTTCCTGTCCACCGGGCCTGCGGCCGGAGCCTCCGAAGCTCCAAAGTCGGGTCGCAGCCGCGCGCCACCACAGCTCTCCCCGCTCCGAAGTCGGCCAGCTCCGCGATGGCGAATCCGCAGGCTCCGCCACTGGAGCCCGCAGGTTGGTACCGGTTGGAGGCTGCCGCCGGCTCCACGGTGCTAGGCCCAACGACACCGGAGACCCGACAGGGAAAAAGTCGGGTCCCCGTACAGGGAAGGGGCTAACGGTTTCCCCCCACCCCACACATATACACAGCTAAAAAATAATAAAAATTAGAACCAAAAACATACATCTAACGGGACAAAATTGTTTTAAAAAGACAGACGGACTGCAGTCGAGCCGCTGCCGTTAGGAGCCGCCACTTCCTGCATCCATTTAACTTCATGACATCAGTTCCAAAGCTACATCTCTCACCATCTCTTCTCTTTGACCATGCTGCAAACTTCCCACCGCAAGCCTTTGCACTTAAAATGGCTCAATTTGGGAAACTTAAAATAGACACAGCCTTAAACACAAATGTAAACTGGTAACTACAGCCATTCAACTGTTACCGACAAAGGTGAGGAGAGTTATCAGTCAGTTATTGGTACTTAAGCACTGTAACCTATGTCTTTGAATATGGAATGCCGATGATCCTTTTTAATTACACAAGTATGGAGAAATATAAAATATGTGTAGGCCACCTGATGTCCCAAGTCTACCTAACATTCAAAATGATCATGGCAGATGTCTGAAGAAGGGTTTTGTCCCGAAACGTTGCCTATTTCCTTCGTTCCATAGATGCTGCCTCACCCGCTGAGTTTCTCCAGCATTTTTGTCTAACTTTGATTTTCCAGCATCTGCACTTCTTTCTTAAACATGGCAGATATGTCACTTCACAAGCACACAAGTTATAGGAGTAGAATTAGGCCATTCGGCCCATCGAGTCTACTCCGCCATTCAACCATGGCTGATCTCTGACACCTAATCCCATTTTCCTGCCCTCTCCCCATAACCCTGGACACCTGCTCTAACCAAGACTTTGTCTATCTCTGACTTTCTCCCACCAGTAGAAACATCCTTTCCACACCTATGCCTTTCATTGTTCTGTAAGTTTCAACGATTCACTTGCTCTAAGTTTCACTTAACTCCTCTCGGTGCCAGATCCACATCGCCCTCTATTCTCTGATCTTTTTTTACAAAGTTTAACAACCAACAGTAAAAGCAGTACAGAAGCAAGCTGTGCTTTCAGGCCAATGACAAGAATGCTTGGGGTGCGTGTTCCATGTCACTATAAAGCTGCTGTTAGTCAGCGTGCATGGAAAAGAGCGACATGTTAACAGTCACAAAGTAATTCATGTTTCAAGGTGATTTACGCCAGTGTGCTTCAATATGCAGGACATTTTTGATAAATGTCAATGTCAAGAAGCTAATACAGCACACTCATTTGTCTTTTGTACAAAAATGCAAACATTTTGGCATGAAATTTTTGAGATTTTCACAAAAGTATTTAAAATAAAACTGACTCCAAAAGCAGACTGGATTATCTTTGGAACATCGGAAGATAGCCCTGAATTAAATGTGTTTCAAAATAATCTATTTGAATATGGCTTAATAACTAGAAGAAAGCTAATCTTAAAATTCTGGAAAAATGCTCCTATACCAACAGTTAATATGTGGATTTCAACTATGTTCGAAACACTACATTTGGAAGATATGAGACTCTGAATGGCAGGAAAATCAGAACTGTTTCTATAAGACGCGGTCTGCATTTATAAATCTACTACAAGGATAAGGTGCAAGAATACCTTAAAATAGTACTGGTGTCGGGTCTTGGTAAAGGGGGAAGAAAATCTGTTGAGTTGGTAGATTCCTTTTGCGAGATGTTTATAATAAAGTAACTGGCTTTTATTTTTTCCTTCTGTTTCCTTCCTTCTCCAGGGTCTATCTCTTAATCTCCTTTCTCTAACTCTTCGCCCAAGGGGTTCCCTTTCCCTCGGCCACGCTTTTTCACTTTCACAACTCTTTTTCATTCTTCTACTTTCTCTGTTGATATTTCTTTCATTTTTCTTTCTTTTCTAAAGCCTTAAAATCAAGGGGTACAATGATTGTAATATTATATATGGGATGTACACTGATGTAACTTACGGTACCTCTAATAAATAAAGATATAAAAAATAATTATCTTTTTTTAAATAAAATAAAATAAAATAAAAATACGCAGGACATTTTGAAACAATCTTATTTGAATTTCTTCATTGAAGTATGTCTGAAAATTAGCTAACCCCCAGAAAGGTGTGCGACTATGCACAGTGAAGTGCTGTATGTGATCTGTTGGTTAACTCAGTAAACGTTAGCCCAGAAGAACAACGGGAAGGTCACCAGGCCAGTATTGTTGCATCAACACTCACTGACCCAGAATGTAGGATGATCACAGGTTACCAAAGCAAAATACTGCAGCAGCTAATCCGAAATAAAAACACAGAATATTCTGGAAACGGTCAGCAGGTTCCAACGAAACACGACCAATTTTGAAATGTTATCTTTCACCGCAGATGCTGCCTGATCTGCTGAGCTAGACAAGCTTAAGCTTAGGGCTTCGAGATCTAGGGGGGCCTATGCCCGCTTGAGGTGTGTAAAACGTTTGAGATAGTGGCGTTGTTACAAAACCTACCATCGGTGGCACTGTGCTTGCGATTCCAGAGGCTTTGGTGGTGGGGTGGGGGGGGGGGGGGGGGGTGGGGGGGGAGGGATTACAATGCAGGTGAGGTTTATATTTGATGTGGAGAGGAATTTGTTCCACAGATCCTTGGATCATTGGTAGTGCGGGACAAAGCAAAAGGTATGTAGTTTATTTAACCATTTTCCCCCGCTGAACCTCGCGCCGCACCTGGGGCCTATACACCTCGCTGCCGCACCTGGGGCCTACACACCTCGCTGCCGCACCTGGGGCCTACACACCTCGCTGCCGCACCTGGGGCCTACACACCTCGCTGCCGCACCTGGGGCCTACACACCTCGCTGCCGCACCTGGGGCCAACCCACCCGCGCCACACCTGGGGCGGACTCACCTTGCCGCTGCACGAGGGGGTGGTCTCACCTGGCCGCCTCACCTGGAGCGGACTCACCTTGCCGCCGCACGGGAGCCTTCCCAATTCGCCGCCGCACGGGGGCCCTACCAAATTTGCCGCCGCACTTGGGGCGGACTCATCTCGCCGCCCCACCGGACCCGTCGAACCTCGCCGCCCCATCGACCATCCACCCACCGGGACCTCCCACGCTTTGCTCGCTACTCCACCGCCCTCCAGCAGCCCGCAACCATCGCCTAACCTGCAGCCTGGACTCTGCACCGGGCCTGAAGGTTCCACCAGAGATACTAGAGGAGCTCCTCTAGTATCTTTGGTTTCTACGCTGCAGATTCCCACTCCCATGGGTTCGACTGCGCTGGGTCCTAATGCTAGTCCCCCCCCAACCCTGGTAACCTCAGTGGCTGTTCCACTGGGTGTTCCCCATACCCCCAAACCATGACCCCAGCTCTTCCCCACCCACACTACAGTCCTCATACCCCCCCTACCCCCTGACCACCCACCACCCCCCCACCAGACATCACCTCGGCCTCAGTCCACTCACCTGCCTTCCTCCGACCCCAACCCCCATCCCTGCTGTATGTTCACCATCCCCCCCTGACCTCCTCCTCACAGATACCGAACAGTTTGTCCGCAACAGGGGCCTCACCTTTGTCCCTTCCATCGGCCGATAATTAGTAAAGTTTTGAATTGGTCTACTCAACTGCTTTGTGAGTTGTCTGTTTATTAAGAAGTGAACAAGCTTGTTTAGTTATTAGTTAGCCTTTTTCAAGCAGATTTGATTCAGCTTTTGCAATATAATTGTCAATAAGGAACAATTCTTTAAGAAATATTTCCCAACTATTATACAGATTTTTTTTTCTTCACTCAAGTGCACTGCATTTTCATGTTTTCCTTTCTAATAACTGTTAATTAATTTTTCTTTTTATATTCAGATTCTAGTCTGAGCATGAATTAAAAAATTTGGAAGTGGTGCTAGCAAGCGCAAGAGAAAGAGACTTGCAAATGATACGGTAAAGATATTAAGACCAATCACTGCTTTCTTGGGTCAGCCACAGACAGAGGCAACAAGTGCCAGTGGTGAAGCAGATACATTGATACTAACACAAGGAAATCAGTCTGGTGGAGCTATCCAGCCATCTACTAGCATTCAACCAGAAGAAATGCTCCCTGAAACAGAAACAGTGAAGCAGGACGTGGAACAGCAAGCTGAATATGAGGAAGCAGCCATGATGCCGGCTCAAAATGAAAATATAGAACTGATTGATGATGCCAAATATAGATGTATTGCAACAGACGTCGGTTTGTGGACAGAATTATCACATGAGGACGTATCCTATTGGGTAGAAAGTGGCCCCTCTCAAGTTCAGCATCGTTGTGGACCATTTTCAAATTCCAAGTGAGTGTATAAAATCAGTCTATGTCTTGCATCAAGGCTCGTTTTTATTCAACAAAAGTCAATGGAGAAACATATAGCCGAGAGTGGCTTGTGTATTCTTCCTCAAAAGGCCGGATATATTGCTTTGTTTGTAAACTCTTTCCAAACATTGCATCTTGTTCTCTGCTACATCTTTAGCTTCTGAAGGGTTTGATGATTGGCGAAACTCCTATCTTATCCAAACTCATGAAAACCCAGAGAAGCACAGGAATGCCATGTTGACCTGCTTAACAAGAAAGCGAGGGCAAACGTTAACGTCAAAGCTACAGGAACAAATAAAAGTAGAGCAGCAGTACTGGCGGCATGTCATGGAGAGAATTGTTGCCACTCTTGCAGAACGAGGCTGACCATGCAGAGGAGACAATGAACAATTTGGATCTCCAAATAGCGGCAATTATCTTGGTCGTTTAGATTCAGATTTACCTTTATTGTCATTCAGACATTTCGGTCTGAATGAAATATCGTGCCTGCAGTCATACATATATTAAAAGTAACAAAAACACACAATAAACACAAATTTAACATCCACCACAGCGAGTTCACCAAACACCTCCTCACTGTGATGGAAGGCAAAAGTCTTAGTCTTTGTCTCTTCCCTCCTTGCTCTCCCTCTGCGTCGAGGTGATCCAGGCCTCCGATGTTGTGACCCCGCCGGGTGTTGGTGAGTAAGTCAGTCCCGCGGCTGAATCCAGCTCCGCGAACGGGTCGATTCAAACTCCGCGGCCCGGGGCGGTCAAAGCTGCCGAAGTTGCCGCCCTCCAGTCCAGCGGATGCAGCTGTTGTTGCGGGAGCTCCAGAGAACAGGTCACCAACCCGTGACCTGCGAGCTCCCGACGTTATCGTCCACTGGGCCCGCGGCTAGTTTAGAGCTAGTTGCAAAATTTGATCCATTTTTACTGGCTCATATCAATCGGTATTGAAACTCCGGATCAGGAAATCCCTCCAGAACTGTATGTGAGGAAATAATTCAACTCATGGCAAGAAAAGTTAAGGATGCAATTCTGGCTGACTTGAAAAAGGCTGGATATTTCACCTTGTCAGTGGATTCCACCCCTGACATTTCACACACTGATCAGTTGACTTTAATGATCAGATATGTATCACCTGAAGTTGGTTTACCAAGTGAGAGATTATTACCTTTCCTTGAGCTAAAAGACCACTCAGGAGAAAGCATGGCTGATTTAGTGTTTAACTATCTCGCTACTGAGCTTGAAATTGACGTTAGAAAATGCCGAGGGAAGTCTTATGACAAAGCTGCCAACATGGCTGGTAGGTACAAGGGTATGCAGCAAAAAATCCTGGAAAAAAACAATTTTGCAAGATTGATTCCATGCGCTGCTCACTCATTAAATTTGGTGGGCCGTTCGGCTGTTGATTGCTGCCTTGATGCAGTGAACTGTTTTGGAATTATCAGTTACATTTATACCTTCTTTTCATCCTCCACAAAGAGATGGGCAGTTCTAAAATCATTTTTGCAACCTCAGTCAAAAGTGCCTAAATATTTGTCAGACACTAGGTGGGAGACACATGCAAAAGCCACAGACGCTATTTTGGAAAGTTGCAGCGCTATCACTGGTGCCCTCGGTCATTTGTACTCTGATGTTAATGTGAAGGGTGATACCAGGCTTCAAGCTAACAACCTTTTGCAGGAAATGGAAGAACTGGAATTTGTGTTTATGCTGCATTTTTGGCCCCGTCTGCTAGGTCATTTCCACAAGGTCAACAAAGCCATTCAGAAATCCACACTGTTATTGAGTACTTGTGCAAGTTCGGACAGTTCACTTCAGGATTTTGTAAGCAAAATTAGAGAAGATTTGGATGAGCTTGAGCAACAAGTAAAGGCCACCTTGCCAGATGTTAACTACAGAACTGTCACAGGGAGACAAAGAGTAAGGAAATGGCAAGGAAATGCTGGAAGTGGACCTGGTCCTGGTGCTTTAGATAAACTCTCTTCAAGAGATAAGTTTAGGATAAAATCCTTCATTCCTATACTAGATGCACTGGAAACCAATTTAAAAAGAAGAGGTACAGTGTACAGTGAAGTTGCACAACAGTTTTCCTTTCTTGCTAATCTGACTGCAACTAAGCAAGGAATTCAGCAAGGTGTTGAACTGTTGATGGAAGCAAACCCAGATGATGTTGACCTGAAACTTACAGATGAACTTTTACACTTTCACTCATACGTGAGAAAAAGCCATGGGCATACAGAAGAGCACTCTCTGTCTCATACAGACTGTTATCAAATAATATACAAGGAAACAATTCAGATGGCCTTCCCTAATGAGGAAGTGGCTCATGTGGCTGTTTCTTAACTCAATGGTCACCAACTGCTCGGGAGTTGGTGACCATTAAGAGAGGTTGTCTGCACTGAGCATTCTGTGCGTTGAGAGTGACAAACTTAGACAAACAGATCTTGGTGAACTTCTGGATGATTTCGCTATGAAGAAGGCGAGAAAAAAACATTTTTGCTCTTAGTGTATTTGTAGTTTCTTTATTTCTTAATATTCCACATTCAATTCAAGAGACACTTATTGTCACATGCACCAATTGGTACAATGAAATTTTGGGGTCACCATCCGACGTTGGAACGGGAGAACATTCTCAGCGGTTTGGACTTCCGAATCGTCCACTTCCTACCGGAGACCGCGGTTCCCGAAGTCCACAGACTGAGCTGGGTGGAGATTCACGCTGGCGGCCCTCGTCAATGGGATCCCAGGGCTCAGCGATGTTGAAATCAGCGCGGCCCGAGGCTGGGAGCTCCGCAAACCACAGCTCCATGATGTTGAAGCAGCAGGCCCAACACTCCAGAGCTTCAAACGACGATCCAGGTAAGGTATCACCCGCTCCGCGATGAATCCAATATGTATTTTAAAACCAACTGGTTAATGACAACATACAGTAGGATCTAAAAGTGTCACACTGTCACTGTCGGGTAGTCATGGTCCTCTAGTCATCAGGGGTGCGGGATTGGGGGGGGGCTCACAAATAGCTTAGGGCCTCTCTTCATCTAAATCCAGCCCTGTTCACAGCATTTGCTTGTCGTACTTAAATGATTTCTGCGCTGAGAAATTAGAACGCTTTGGGTGGACATACTGTAGTGTTGCACGGTTACACGGGAATGTCTGTGACAATGGCATTTATCTTTGGTTACCTTCCCGAGTCCATGGAGGAGCAGTTATGCTCAAGTTTACAGAGTCTATGGCATTGATGAATGTGGAATTGAATATGTAATAAGTATGGTCAATTCCTGATACATTCACCTCCACATAGAAACAGCAACCAAAGGCATGTCTGAGTATTTTGTTTAGTTTTCTTAAGTCATAGAGTCATGCAGTATGGAAACAGGGCCTTCGGACTAATTTGCCCACACTGACCAACATGTCCCATTTACACTCGTCCCATCTGCCTGCGTTTGCCCCATCTATCTATCTATATATTACTAAAACTCTCATCTTGTTTGTGATTCTGTCTGTCTGCGTGCGTGCCCATGTGCTCCAGGAACTACACCAAAATGGTACATGATAGCACCACAATTTCTTGATCACCCTACTCACAATTATCTTGTGGTGTGTTTTTATCAAGTTTTAGTCAGATTGATGTTATATTTTACAAGTTATTCACATTTTTAACTTTACAAAATCCAGTTTGAGAAATCACTTGAAGTTGCAGTGGCAGTTACCAGCTATGATGTCACAGTGGGATCTCATTTACATAAACTGCCCCTCAGCAGTGTTCCACTGGCAGTTACATAGAAACATAGAAATTAGGTGCAGGAATAGGCCATTCGGCCCTTCGAGCCGCACCGCCATTCAATATGATCATGGCTGATCATCCAACTCAGTATCCCGTACCTGCCTTCTCTCCATACCCTCTGATCCCCTTAGCCACAAGGGCCACATCTAACTCCCTCTTAAATATATCCAATGAACTGGCAGCGTATGATGTCACAATGGGATCTCATTTACATAAACTGTCTATCAACAGTGTTCCACCCAGTGCAATGAGAGATTTGTTACATTGTTGTAAGGAGAAGGAGGGTGGGGAGGGGAGGAGGAGAAATGTTATTTAAACATTGTGTTCAGTGGGAGAGTGGGGGTGTGGGACAGGGGAGAGGTGAGGAGTGGGTGAGCAGGGAGAGGAGGGGGGTACGGAGGGGAGAGGGGTTATGGAGGTAGGGAGGGAGTGAATGAGGGTAGGGGAGAGGGAGGGAGAGGTGAGGGAGGTAGTGGGGGAGAGAGGAAAGAAGAGAGAGGGTGAGGAGGAGGGGGTGGGAGCTCTGGGGGATGAGGGGGAATGTAGGATGATTGGGGAAGGAAGAGGGATGGGGGAGGGTTGCTGTGATTCACGTCACAACGGAGATATCTGGTGTGACCACTGGATCCCCTCAGCCACGCCTGCGCAGTTGGGGGCTATGTGTCAGTGGTGGAATATTGCATTGGGGGACGGGCCCAACAGGTCCACACCTGGTCTTGTATCCCTCTAAATCTGTTCTTTCAATGTACCTGTTCAAATGTTTCTTAAACGTTGGCCCACCGAGTCCGCTCCAACCAGCGATCCCCGCACACTAGCACTACCCTATACACACTAGGGACAATTTACATTTAAACCAAGCCAAATAACCTACAACTCTTTACGTCTTTGGAGTGTGGGCGGAAACTGAAGATCTCGGAGAAAACCCATGTCGTCATGGGGAGAACCTACAAACTCTGTACAGACAGCACCCGTAGTCTGGATCGAACCCGGGTCTCTGGTGCTGTAAGGCAGCAAATCTACCGCTGGGTCACCGTGCCGCCCTTAATGGGCCAGTGATGTTTAGCGGAGAAGTGGTTAACTGGGTGAGTTTGGAATGATCTCACTGTTCTAACGTTTCCCTTTTTTGGGATGACCAGGACTTTCAGAAGGACCAGGAGGCAGAGGTAACCGTGGTGAGCATCTGATGGAAAAGGGCACCACAGAGCCGCATGCAAACACTTATAAACAGCTTCATGGAGCCATTGAACGTGAAGGCGATGTGGAAAGGACAAACTGCGGATGCCGGGAACCTACGATAAAAACAGAAAACGCTGGAACTTCTCAGCAGCTCAGACAGCCTATGTGGAAAGAGAAAGTGTCAACACTTCGGGTTCATGGGGTAAGGGGTCAAGGGTGTGAGGTGTGAAGTCGGTGGGAGCCGAATAAAGGAACTGCTCCATTACAGCGCAACTTTGAGGCGGATATAGGCATCAGTTTAAACGCTTGCTATCAACTTAGAACTGCAGCTACTTGTATTTCTACGTGACAGGATATGGAGCTTGTGGTTGCTCGTAAAGGAAATGCTGCTTGAGGCTTGAAGGTTTATCTCTAGGGGTTGGAATAACATTCTGAATGTTTTTAAATGACTTTTATGGCTTTTCAACTAACTGGATAGTCATTGGAGATGTGTAGAATGGATGTCAAAATGCAAAATGATGCCCCCTATATCTTTCAGCATTCTGTACTCAACAGCAACATTTTCATCATATTTTAATATCAGAGTTGCACAATTATAAAAGTAACCTAATCCAATACAGCAAAGGACACATGTATTACAGGCAGTTTAGTACCATGTTCACTTTACCCCTGAAAAACCTGGAGGTTCTAGACCATGGCATTGGTCATGCAATTCATTCCAACTGTGGGTCAGCTTCTGTAACCTGTACATTCTACTGACACTGCTGCAAACATTTGAGGAAATGGCTAATTCCTACACAGGCTTGAAGCAGAAGGTGTCTTCAGAAAGCTCAGTCTTTAACAAGAATAAATAACGTTTTAAAGAAAGCAAATATACAGGTGTGATCTTCTCTTGATTTCACAACTATGAACAGACCTCAAGTCCCTCAAATTTCCTGTGGCATTAAGTTAAATCAGCAGTTGTTGTATCAGATTAACTGTATCTTTTGAACAAAACATGCAATGGATCTGTGATATAGCTCAATACTTTTTTTCTCTGTGCTGGTTAGTCCTCATTGGCATCAGTGATCTGGCTTGTTTATTCTTGGCCTCAGTAAGAATTTACCACAATTTCTCTGAAGCACCAAGCTGGTATTTTCTAAACTTTTCCATAAATTCCAAAGATGACGTGGGGAAATTAATCTCAGAATGTTTCCCTCATTAACCATATAACCATATAACAATTACAGCACGGAAACAGGCCCTCTCAGCCCTTCCAGTCCGTGCCGACCATTTATTTTCCCCTAGTCCCATCTACCTGCACTCAGACCATACCCCTCCATTCCCTTCCCGTCCATATACCTATCCACTTTACTTTTAAATGTTAAAATCGATCCTGCCTCCACCACTTCTGCAGGAAGATCATTCCACACAGCCACCACTCTCTGAATAAAGAAGTTCCCCCTCATGTTACCCCTAAACTTCTGTCCCTTAATTCTCATGTCATGCCCTCTTGTTTGAATCTTCCCTACCCTCAATGGGAAAAGCTTATCCATGTCAACTCTGTCTATCCCTTTCATTATTTTAAAGACCTCAATCAAGTCCCCCCTTAACCTTCTGCGCTCCAAAGAATAAAGATCTAACTTGTTCAACCTTTATTAATTTGAATAGAACAGAATATTATGAACCAAGCTATCAGCTCAGCGATTTGATCAGAGAAACAGTTCAGTTTAGTTTAGTTTATTGTCACAAGTACGGAGCTACAGTGAGAAGCTTTTGTTGCGTGCTATCCAGTCAGCGGAAAGACAATACATGATTACAATCGAGCCATTTACAGTGCAATGCATTGTAGTAGAATCTAACGCAATGGAGAGGTGCGCTATCAAAGATGATGCCCCACTTGTCATCTTGTGTGGCACTATTTTGAGGAAGTGCACAGGAGAAGACCATAGCATTCAGGACAATAATAGTTCCTTAATTGTCAACCCTCAATCAAATGATCGAGTCATTACCACTTACTAGAGCCATTGCTGATCAATATTGGGTTGCTGCAGTGCCCACACCGCAACACTGGGTATGACTTGAAAATAACCATTGGCTGTGGAGTGCTTTGGAAAGTTTAATGGTGAGGGAAGGGGTAATATGTGCATGGTGTTTTCTTTTTAGATGCATGAGATAACAAGGACAGCTCTGCGCAAATTCCAATTCTAGAAATGATATTCTGCTCGCCATGGAGGCGCAGCGGTAAAGCTACTGCCTTACAGTGCCAGAGACCCAGGTTCAATCCTGACGTGGCCTGCATGGGTTTTATAACCATATAACAATGACAGCACGGAAACAGGGCTTCTTGGCCCTTCCAGTCCGTGCCGACCATTTATTTTCCCCTAGTCCCATCTACCTGCACTCAGACCATACCCCTCCATTCCCTTCCCGCCCATATACCTATCCACTTTACTTTAAAAGGTAGGTTTTCTCCGATATCTTCAGTTTCCTCCCACATTCCAAAGTTTGGTGGTTAATTGGTTTGGTATAAAGGTAACATTGCCCCCAGTGTGTGTAGTGTAGTGTCAATATGCGGGGATCGCTGATCGGCGCGGACTCGGTGGGCCGAAGAGCCTGTTACCGCGCTGTATCTCTAAACCACACTCAACTAAATGTTGAAGGTACCTCCAGCAAAGGCAAAACACCTTAAAATTCCTATGAAACATTAGAAATAAATAGGGGCAGACCATTCAGCTTCATGCTAAACCACAGCTACTCTGAATCTCTACTCTATTTACCAACACTGCCTCTGGAAATTTAATGCCCTGCACAATAAAAAACAAATCATTTTCGATTATTAATGAATGTTTGTGGTGTCCAATTTCCATTTTATTTTGTGTGGAAATGTATAGTCTATCCTTAACTGTACCTCCCCAAGGTTTGTCTTCCAGATCTCTTGTAGCCCTGATGACCCAATGAGTCAAAGGCAGAACCAAGACTTTGACTTGGCGAAGGAACAGAACAAGGGTATACTTTGTGTGTCTTATTTATTGATTACAGGATATAATTCAAATACAATCAGAACAGCAAACTCTTGTACCTCTTAATCTATAGCTTGGAGAGCATTAGTGGAATATAATAATTGCCTTTTGCAGCTATATTCATTATCAACATCTGTAGGAAATGATCATAGTAATAGCCTGGAGCTAGAAGAGAATAATCAGCGTCATCTTTCAGTCGAGAACGTCAAGTTGGCTTTCCTCATCTTAACTCCTGTTCCTAATTCAGCCGGCATAACTCCGCAATATCAGCAATCTCTTTCTGTGTCTTGTGGGGGTGGTTGGAGAAGGATTAGACTTCCTGTTAGGGTTTCGTTGAGGAGTCCCAACTAAAAGTTCATATCAGAACTCACAACTTTCTACTATGCCATCGCACAAACGTTAATTTTACACAAATAATTGATATGATTAAGAAGTCGGTCTCAACGCTTGAATCAATTTGCTGAAAAATGGCAGAGCACCCCATGGTGGGTGGAGTTGGCAGTTCAAACTAAGAACAGTTAAGTTGGATGGCAGCTTTTAACTTCAATTCATTGTGTCTCCAAAATGCTGCTACACCATCATTGCCCACATAATGAATGCGTAAACCTTAACATTTGTTTGCAGGAAGAGGCTAGGGAAGGTGACAGGGGTATAGAGGAGGAAAGAGAGTGGTTCAGTTACACACAACTTCTAGCAACTACAAATGCATTTATATTTTATTCCCTATTTTGTTACAAGATACTTCACAAGTTCATAAGTTTATGTTCTCGGAGCAGAGTTAGGCCGTTCAGCCCATAGGTCTACTCCACCATTCAATCAAAGTTGATCTATCTTTCCCTCGAAAACCCCATTCTCCTGCCTTCTCCCCATAACCCCTGACACCTGTACTAATTACGAATCTGTCGATCCCACTGTACAAATATCCATTGATTTGGCCTCCACAGCCATCTATGGCAATTAATTGCACAGATTCACCACCCTCTTACTAAAGAAATTCCTTCTTATCTAGAGTTGCAGAGTGATACCGTGTGGAAACAGGCCCTACCGCCCAACTCGCCCACACCGGCCAACAATGTCCCAACTACCCGAGTCCCACTTGCCTGCGCTTGGTCCATAACCCTCCATACCTATCTTATCCATGTACCTGTCCAGCTGTTTCTTAAACAATGGGATAGTCCCAGCCTCAACTACCTCCTCTGGCAGCTAGTTCCATAAACCCACCACCCGCTGTGTGAAAAAGTTACTCCTGGGATTCCTATTAAATATTTTCCCCTTCACCTTGAACCTATGTCCTCTGGTCCTCGATTCCCCTACTCTGGGTAAAAGACTCGGTGCATCTACCCGATCTATTCCTCTCATGATTTTGTAAACCTCAATAAGATCTCACCTCATCCTCCTGCGCTCCATGGAATAGAGACCCAGCATATTTAACCTCTCCCTATCGCTCACACCCTCTAGTCCTGGCAACATCCTCGTAAATCTTTTCTGAACCCTTAAAAGCTTGAAAATATCTTTCCTATAACATGGTGCCCAGAACTGAACACAATATTCCAAATGCAGTCTCACGAATGTCTTATACAACTGCAACATGACTTCCCAACTTCTATACTCAATACTCTGACTGATGAAGGCATGGTCGGCTGCTCTGGAATGTTATATCCCATGGGATCCAAGGAGTGATAGCTGAATCGATAGCAAATTGGCTCCATGGAAGGAAGCAGAGGGTGATGGTGAAAGATTGCTTTTCAGAATGGTGGCCTGTGACTAGTGGTGTGCCTCGGGGCTCGGTGCTGGGCCCGTTACTGTTTCCCATCTACATCAATGATTTGGATGAAAACATACAGGGCAAGATTAGCAAGTTTGCTGATGATACAAAAGTGAGTGGTTTTGCAGATAGTGAAAGATTGCAGCAGGATCTGGATCGATTGGCCAGGTGGGCTGAGGAATGGTTGATGGAATTTAATACAGAGAAGTGTGTGGTGTTGCATTTTGCTATCTTTAAGAGTATCTAACTCACTCTTGAAAGCATCCAGAGAATTGGCTTCCACTGCCTTCTGAGCCAGCAAATTCCACAGATTCTCAACTCTCTGGGTGAAAAAGTTTTTCCTCATCTCCGTTCTAAATTGCCTACCCCTTATTCTTAAACTCCAAAGATTTATGTGGCCCCTGGTTCTGGACTCCCCCAGCATCAGGAACATGTTTACTGCCTATAGCGCGTCCAATCCCTTAATCTTATATGTTTCAATAAGATTCCCTCTCATCCTTCTAAATTCCAGAGTATACAAGCCCAGCCGCTCCATTCTATCAACATATGACAGTCCGGCCATCCCAGGAATTAACCTCATGAACCTATGCTGCACTCGCTCAATAGCAAGAATGTTCTTCCTCAAATTTGGAGACCAAAACTGCACACAATACTAGGTGTGGTCTCACTAGGGTCCTGTACAACTGCAGAAGGACCTCTTTGTTCCCATACTCAACTCCACTTGTTATGAAGGCCAACATGCCATTTTATTTTGGAGTCACGTGAGTGACTACGTGAAAAAGTCCCGCCAGTCCGCATGCGCGTCATTATGTCTGACGCATGGCGCAGCGACTGGCTGGGAGGTGCATCACTCCTCCAGCGGGTACGTTTAAAAACCTCAGGTAAGTGTTAACCTTAGTCGGAGGTCGCTTTGCTGTGTTGGGGTAATTCTTGTTTTCAGGATACAAGTTTTCAACGAGGGAAAGTGTTTCGGATGAAGTCTAGGCGAGCCGCTGGGAAAGCTACGGAAGACCGCAGGAGTGCGGGTAACGGGCGGCCCCTAGTTCACCTATTCAGTCGCTAGCGGGTCGACCAGCGACTGCAGACTTGGTGCCTGAGAGCACCGTGGCCACACGCAAGGTGGCTCGAATGTCTGCACGGCCCACAGACTCGGATGAGTCAGGCCAGGGGGGTTCCCCTCCAGGAATGGATACTGTTTTTTCACAGTCATCCAAAATAACATAACATAACAAATACTTTATTAATCCCCTTATTCAAGGGAAATTCAGATGTCCCTGCAGCACAATAATAAAAATACAACTTAGCATTAAAGAAATTTAACATTAAAACATAAAAACATCCCCCCACAATGGTTCCCACTGTGGGGGAAGGCACAAAGTCCAGTCCCCATCCCCATGTCCACCCAAAGTAGTCGGGCCTATTGAGGCCTCCACAATCGCCGCTACGGAGGCACGATGTCCCGGATTTTTCTCACCGGGTGATGGTACTCCGGCGTCGGTAGACCCTCTCAGCGGCTTGGGGTGCCAGGTACAGCCGCCTCCTTATTGCAGACCGCAGCTTCCAAGCCAACAGGCCGTGCTGGATGGAGCTCCACACACTGGCGATCTCGGCGAGAGATCCCAGGCTCCACAAGTGTAAAGTTCAGCGCCGCCGCCCGCTGCTGGCCGCTCCCCAGACCCGTGGCTCCGCGATGTTTTTATCTGCGGTCGCAGCATACCGGAGTTCCAGCGCGGCGACCCAGGCAAGGCATTGCCCGCTCCGCTCCGCGATAGCGCTCCAGCGCTGCGTCGCCTCCGAAGCCGAGGTTCTGGCCAGGTCCCCTCAGGAAAACGCCGCTCCAGACCCCGCTGGTAGGCCGCGAGGACGGGTCGAAGTTGCTGCTCGAGGAAAGCCGCCTCTCCAACCAGGTAGGGACTTGAGAAAGCAGTCTCCCCCTTCCTCCCCCTCCACCCCCCACACACAAAAAGATTAGACTCCCAACTAACACTTTTAACATACTAAAAATAAAGAAGAGTGAAAAAAAACTGGAGTTCCTAATGGAGAGGATGCTCCATCAAGACACACTTCGGCAGGCGAAGTTGTGTCTGCACCGGCCTACGGGAGAGCCCACACCAGCAGCCCGCGCCTGAAACAGGGCAGCTTGATCGCTCCCTCTTGGAGGAGGTGAACTTACCGGGTCAGTTTGATTCTGACGCCGAGTCTATGGGTGTAGCAGTGGAGCATACCCTACGGGATGAAGGGCTTGAGCCAGATGTACCATTCCTGGCTGCAACATTTGCCAACCCAAAAGAGTCAGGAGAGCCGCTGGGTGATGAGTTGGTGGCAAGCATAAATGATCTGGCTTCACATCAGCTGCAAGACCTGACGATGGATGAGGCAGCCAAAAAATACGAGACCCCGGCTAGCTGTGGGCTGCTTAAAGTGCCAACGGTAAATCACGCTATATGGGGCCATATGGGGGTTGGCATCAGGTCTCAAGAAATGAAGCTTCAGAGGGTGCTGAAGTTGCTTGCCTCAGGCATTACTGCATTCGGCAGATCAGTGGATGGGGGACACCTGTCTGATACACAGCAGGATGCCTTAGTCCTCATGTGCAATGCACACTTTTAAATTAATTGTTTAAGGAAAAGTGCCATTCACCTACCATCAACCCAAAATTTGCGGCGCTGTGTAAACCCAGCAACATTCAGCCACCAAATCTGCTGTTTCGGGAAGACCTCGCGAAAAGAGTTAAGGAGCTCGACGACGAGGCAAGAACGGTGGGAATGATTAAAGCACCGATGGTCAGCAGAACGGTTCTGCGCCAGTTCCCTTACTGCAGAGACCGGGTCCAGTCAAGGAACAAGCCGGCCATTCACTAATGTATGCAGCTGGCGCGCTCCAACTGGGGCACGAGCAAACGTGAATCTTCCCACCAGGAACCGGGGGCAGCAAATTCCACCGGTGACCATGAAGGTAGTTGGGTCTGTGTTTTGTAGAAACATATTAAATGAGAAACACCTACTTTACACTTGTTTCTAAAGGAATGGCACGAGATAACATCAGATCCGTTTATACTGTGCAGTGTGCAAGATTTTCAAATTGAATTCCTTCCCAATTTGTGTCCACCTACTCAGCATGTTCCAAGCCAGACACTCGTTTTCTCACAAAAAGAAAAAATTGAGGTACAGGCAGAACTTGAAAAATTATACAAAAAAGGGGTAATTGAGAAGTTGGTTCGCCAACTCCACCAATTCATGTCTAATATTTTTCCTAGGTCGAAAAAGGATGGAGGATGTAGAATCATCCTCGACCTCACGAGCCTTAACCCCTTTGTACAGTATAAACATTTCAAAATGGAAACTTTTGTTACTGCCAATCAATTGGTTTCCAGGAGATGTTATATGGCATGTATAGATCTTAAAGATGCATATTACTCTGTGCCTGTTCATAGGGATGAAAGGAGATATTTTAAATTTAGCTGGATGAGTCAATTATGGCAATTCAAAGCACTGCCTAATGGATTAACCTCAGCCCCTAGATTATTTACGAAACTGTTAAAACCAGTACTAGGGCAACTCCGGGCTCAGGGTCATGTTGTAATGGCCTATTTGGATGACATTTTAATCATAGGAAAGACTCGGGAAACAGCTGAATCATCTGTTTCAGTTGATAAACTCAAATTTTAGAGATTGGGGTTTCTCATCCATCCAGATAAATCCAAATTAACACCAGACAGTGTTATTGATTATTTGGGATTCACTATTAACTCAAATCACATGTCAGTGACTCTGCCCAAGGACAAATGGCTAGAGTTAATTGAAGGTTGTATCAAGCTCGTTGAGGAGCAACAACCTTCAATTAGACAGGTGGCAAGCTTGATTGGTAAATTAGTTGCTGCTTTTCCAGCTGTGCAATTTGGACCCCTGAACTACCAAAATTTACAACGTGCAAAGGAATGGGCACTCAGGATGCATACAGGTTATTATGACCAGCTCATGCAATTACTAGCTGAAGCCATTGTTGACATGTGCTGGTGGATAATGAACATCCTAAATTCTTCCAGCAAAATTCTGGTTGACCAACCTTCCATTGTCATACAAACTGATGTCAGTGCTCTAGGTTGGGGTGCTACTGAAACCATTTCTAGCTGTGGAGGCAGATGAAATATGCATGAGCCACCTCTTTTGCAATTACATGGGATTAATTATTTAGAGCTTTTGGGAGCATTGTATGGGCTGAAGGCTTATTGCTCTAATAAGTCTCACCAGTCTATCCAACACCATTTCCTGCCTAATGTGAATCTCCTTCAATTCCTCCATCACCCTAGATCCTCTGGCCACTAGTACATCAGGGAGATTGGTTGTGTCTTCCTTAGTGAAGACGGATCCAAAGTACCTGTTCAACCTTTAGTAAGGCGTTGCACCTTGTCGAAGGCCTTACTAAATAAAGTCCATGTACACAACATCTACAGCTCTGCCTTCATCAACCTTTTTGCTCACGTCTTCAAGAAAATCAATCAGATTTTTGAGACATGACCTCCACTGTACAAAACCATGCTGACTATCCCTAATCAGCCCTTGCCCATCCAAATGCCTGTATAACCTATCCCTCAGAATACTCTCCAGTAACTGACCAACTTCATATGTTAAGCTCACCGGCCTATTGTTCCCAGCATTGTCCCTGCAGCCCTTCTTGAAAAGAGGCACAACATTTATCACCCTCCAATCCTCTGGCACCTCTCCTGTATTTAAGGACGACTCATAAATTTCAACCAGTGCTCCCGCAATTCCCTCTCTAGTTTCCCGATATGTTCTTGGATATATCTGATCAGGCCCGGGAGATTTGTCTACCTTCATACACGACAGTACCTTCAGTACTTCTTCGATGGCAACACTGACTGCTCTCAAGACACTTCCAGTGATTGCTCCAATTTCCCCCGTCCTACTGTCTTTCTCCTCGGAAAATACAGAGGAGAAATACTCATTGAGGACCTTGCCCATCTCCTGTGGCTCCACACAGACGTGACCGCTTTGATTCCTGAGAGGTCCCACTCTCTCTCTCTCTAGTTACCCATTTCCCCCTTATGTACTTATAAAATCTTTTGGGATTGCCTTTTATGCTACCCGCCAGAGCTATCTCCTGACCCCTTTTTGCCCCTCTGATCTCCTTTTTTAGTTTGGGTTAAGACCTTTCTTCAGCTTCTTTGAAGAAGTTCTCCTCCTCTCTCCGAAGCTGAAGAAGGGTCTTGACCTGAAACATCACCCATTCCTTCGCTCCATAGATGCTGCCTCACCTGCTGAGTTTCTCAAGCTTTTTGATTACCTTCAATTTTTCCAGCATGTGCAGTTCTTTCTTAAACAAATCCTTTTTTAGTTTGTTTCTTAGTTCCTGAAACTCCTCCAGGGATGTACTTGATCCCAGCTGCCTATACCTGTCCCATGCATCCTTCTTGTTTTTGACTAACGTCACAATTTCCCTCGTCAGCCAAGCTTCCTTACGTTTGCCTGATTTGCCCCTCACTCTAACGGGGACGTACACATCCTGAGCTTTCTTCAGTACACTTTCAAAAACATTCCACTTGGCCGATGTTCCTTTCCCCTCAAATAACCTGCTCCAGTCAATTTGAGCGAGACTTTCTCTCATACCCTCAAAGTTGGCCTTACCCCAGTTGAGCATTTTAACATGTGGACCCTCTCCGTCCCAATCCATAACTATCGTAAACCTAATGGAACTGTGGTCACTGGTCCCAAAAGGCTCCTCCACACACACTTCATTAACTTGCCCTTCCCAATTTCCCAATACTAGATCCAGCGTTGTCCTCTCACGTGTGGGGGCCTCCACATACTGATTAAGAAAACTCTCTTGAACACTTTTGAGGAATTGCACCCCATTTAAACTCTTCACGCTGTGATTTTCCCAGTCTATATTGGGAAAGTTAAAATCCCCTACCACAACAACCTTATTTGACCTGCAGCTGTCTGCAATCTCACGGCACATTTGCTATTCTATTTCCCGTTGTCTATTTGGGGGTCTGGAGTACACCACCAACAAGGTGATCAACCCTTTCTTGTTCCTCAGCTCCACCCATACAGGCTCACTAGACGAACCGTCCATAATGTCACCTCTGATCACAGCCGTGACATCTTCCTTAACCAACAATGCAACTCCCCCTCCTCTTTTTTCCTCACCCCTGTCTCTCCTGATGCTCCTACACCCCGGAACATTGAGCAGCCAGTCCTGCCCCTCCCTTAACCAGGTTTCAGTCATGGCTACAATGTCCCAGTCGCTTGTACCTATCCATGCCCTAAGCTCATCTGCCTTACCCGCCAGGTCCCTTGCATTAGAATATGTGCAGTTTAAACCAACCCTCCTTCCTCACTCTCCGGCATTTTGCCTATTCTGTCCACTAACCTTTCCCACAACACTCTCCATACGCTCTAGCCTCTCACGTGCCCCTGTCCTGCACGTGATCCCACCCCCCTGCCAATCTAGTTTAAACCCTCCCGTGTAGCATTAGCAAACCTGCCCGCTAGGATGTTGGTCACCCTCCAGTTTAGGTGCAACCCGTCCCTTTTATACAGGTCACCCCTGGCCCGGAAGAGATCCCAATGATCCAGAAATCCAAATCCCTGCCCCCTGCACCAACTCCTCAGCCACACATTCATATCCTCAATCTTCCTATTCTTACCTTCACTAGCACGAGGTACTGGAAGCAATCCTGGGATCACGACCCTCCAGGTCCTGTTTTTCAGTTTTCTGCCCCATTCCGTAAGCTCGTGTTGCAGAACCTCCTTCCTATTCCCACCTGTATCATTCGTGCCAACATGCACAACAACCTCCGGCTGCTCCCACTCACTCTTGAGGATGTCGTGCAGCCGCTCCGAGACGTCCTGGACCCTGGCACCAGGGAGGCAACACACCATCCTGGAGTCTCGCCCGCTGCCGCAGAATCTCCTGTCCGCACCTCTGACAATGGAGTCTCCCACCACTATGGCTCTGCCTGACGTCACTCTTCCCCATTGAGCCCCGGCACCAGGGTTGGAGTCACAGCCCTGGCTATCACTCAATCTTGTTGTGTCATCCGCTCCCAAGAGGGTGTACCTGTTTTCAGTATGTACAGCCACCGGGGTCTCCTGTATTCCTTGTTTACTCCTCTACCTCACAGTCACCCACCTTCGCTCCCCTGGTATCCTCGGTGTAACAATCTCACTGTAGGTCCTGCCCAGGAAACTCTCGCTTTCCCAGATGGCCCTGAGGTCATCCAGCTACTGCTCCAGTTCCCCAACACGTTCATTCAGGAGCTGCACCTGGACACAATTTCCGCAGGTGTCGTTTCCAGCGGTGTCCCTGACTTCCCACATCCTGCAGGAAACACACTGCACCAACTTGCCTGTCATTACTTCAGTGGTCAAAAAAATCACAGCTTTCAAATCAAGTGTAGCCTCCTTGCCTCAGTCTCCTCACCGAAGACTCTAGAGCCAAAGACTCACACTTTACTCACCGAGGCAAGACTTGAGGCAAACACTCACACTTTACTCACGAAGGCACTTCACCTCAGCAAGGCCGCTTTGCTACAACTGCATGTGTGTTTAATCTCTCACCTAATGAACTACTTTAGGGCTAGTTAGTAAATTACCTGAACCTGGGCCTTGCCGCATTTATTAAACTGGGCGCTCTTTTCATCTCATTTTATTTCATTCTATTTTATTCTGAGCCCATGGCCTCTGGTCCTAGACTCTCCCACTGGCGGAAACACCCTCTCCACATCCACTCTATCCAGGCCTTTCACTGTTCAGACTTTGGAAGGCCATGCAAGCTGCAATATAAATGCAAGTCTTTCCTTACAATGCAGTGGTGGCTTGGTAATTATATGCACACCATGAAAGACACAAGGCAGGGGAAAACCGACATGCAGTAAATGTGCACCACAAAAGGAAGAAACCATGTATAGAATTATTCTTAGTCCTGACAGCAACAGAGTTCCGTTCTCTGATCTAGTTGAAAATACGCACAGCCCTGGGAAAAGTAATGCTTCTCATGAGAGCTTGGTGCTTGTTTGATTAATAATATGTCAGTCCATTCCCTGCTCCCTTTCCTATTCATCACACTGAGGTCAACCTTTCATTTGTCATTATAGGCATTTCAAAACTTGTTTATTCAGATTTGTCAGCAGGAACTATTGGCCTTTCAATTTAAACATGCTCTCCATGCTTTATTGCCAATGCACACCAATTTATTTCAGTGTAATATGCAGAGTGAAATCTATGGAAGGAAAGAAAAGGAGGATTTAACATATGGTGCATTGCTGGGGTGTCTGCCTGCCTCCAGCCCTTTTTCTTAAGTTATTTTATTGAAAGATTTAAATTTAAATGCTCCCTCTAATTGATCAAGATTGCCAATTTGGTTTCAGGATTCTAGGTTAATTTATTTTGCCTTGGTCAAGTAGACCTAAACACATTGCTGCCTTTGGCTATTAGCCAATTTTGCCCGCTCTATACAGCTTATATCTATTCCAACATTTGAAATGAGTGCCAAGTCATCAGGAAATGGTTTATTCAAAAGCAAAACATTTGAAGCGTTTTACAAACTCTGCTCAGATAGAATTGCCGTCAAATGCATGAACAAATTAAAAATATATAATGAAGACAGCGTTACAGAATAATGAAACATGTAAAACAAAAGCTTTCATTAATTTAGCATCAAACTGCACAGTAAAAGCTGCTACAGCCTGTGCAAGTCACTTGTCACTAGCACAGTGACTATCAAATAACTCCCTTCTTATAAGGTTCATTCTGTTGGTCACTCTTTCTGTCTGTCTGACTCCTTTCAGTCAGTTCTTGCTCAACTGTCTTCCTCTTCAGCCAGACTTGGTGTTGCTATAACCTCAACAGAAAATGAAAGAAATGAAAAAAAAATTCAATTTAAGTCTCATGTAAGCATTACATATGACGTCACGTGCAGCAAAGACAAAAAATACTGGAGTAACTCAGTGGGACAGGCAGCATCTCTGGAGATAAGGTATGGATGACGCTTCGGGTCGTGACCCTTCTTCAGTCTGATGAAGGGTCTTGACCCGAAACGTCACCCATGCCTTCTCTCCAGAGATACTGCCTGTCCCGCTGAGTTACTCCATCATTTTCTGTCTATCTTTGGTGTAAACAGTCCTTCCTACTCATTACATGCAGCAGAATGGTACCAGTGTGCTTTGAAGTTGTGACACATTTCATGAATCAAACAAAATATTTGCCCTTAACACTTTGACAGCTACAAATATTGCTCGATTCATGAGATGTGACGTAGCCAAGAAGCACACTACTTGCCATTTGTTATTTTCCCTTTAATTCTTTATGGCCCCTCTTTCCATGTTTTTATAACAGGATAGATCAAAAATAAATTCCGTCCCTCAAGATGATCATTCTATTAAAAATCAACATAAAACACTCATTCAATACTTCAAAGCCAAATGGCTGATTTCCCAGTTGGAAACCCTGAGCAATTGATGGCACTCACAGAGAACAGTGAGCAATATGCTGCTGGCCAGCTGCCCATTAAAACAATTAGATGAAGGACGTGGGCGTCTGGGCCTCGCACATCCCAAGAGTGATGTTCCCTTCCAGCAACATTCAATACAAAGCCCAACTTGAAAAAGAGAGTGAAAAATGAAATACTATTTAATTCATCCAGAAACTGAGTACTGTTGAGTCTGGAGATCTAAATAAAGAGATCTGGAGTACGTGAGGAGTGAAAAAGTTGTCCAACTCTCTGAGTATTAAATGATCTCATATAACCATATAACAATTAATATAACAATTACAGCACGGAAACAGGCCTTCTCGGCCCTTCCAGTCCGTGCCGACCTTTTATTTTCCCCTAGCCCCATCTACCTGCACTCAGACCATACCCCTCCATTCCCTTCCCGTCCATATACCTATCCACTTTACATTTAAATGTTAAAATCGATCCTGCCTCCACCACTTCTGCTGGAAGATCATTCCACACAGCCACCACTCTCTGAGTAAAGAAGTTCCCCCTCAAGTTACCCCTAAACTTCTGTCCCTTAATTCTCATGTCATGCCCTCTTGTTTGAATCTTTCCTACCCTCAATGGGAAAAGCTTATCCCTTTCATCACTTTAAAGACCTCAATCAAGTCCCCCCTTAACCTTCTGCGATCCAAAGAATAAAGATCAATAAATCTGAAGCATACATGTAAAATGTTGGGGAAGGACATAAAGGTCAATTGGCGGAAGAAGGAGAAAGCCTGAAAGCCTGGAAGGCTGAAGGGCTGGCCACTTCCCTTTCATAAGATGACTAAACTTATTACAATATGTACCGGTTAAGCGCATGGCATTAGTGCAGTCTTGTTGATTGTATTCCTGAAAGAATGTTCTTTGACTGCCATAATTGGGATTTCTCCAATGTTATAACATCACAAGTACTAGACTTTCACGTAAATATTTTCATTTAAGTCATACCTACTGCTTTCTACAAAAACTGCAATGTCAGAAAACAATGTTGCAGGCGAGGTGAATTTTGGACAATCCTCTCCCATGTTGTCAGGACTGAAGGTCTTCCCTGGGATCTCTGTCCTTTCAAGCTGCTCGTAGAAGCCTCCATGGATACTACTCTGGGTGGCATCAAGTGGGGATTCACTCACAATGCACACGTTCTCATGGTAGCATGACTTGAAGCCCTCCAATGTGGCCTTTGAGACCCCAAGCCAATCCTGTAATGAGAAAAATATTAGAGACCAGTGTAAATTGCATATGTTCTTAGCTTTAGCATGCTGGGGTGAGTGGATAATCCAAGTATTGTTGAAACACTTTAACTTCCACTAATATTATAGAAGTTACACCTGCATGGATGATAGCTCTCTGCTATTGGTGCAACACTGCACGATGGCGCAGAGGTAGAGTTGCTGCCTTACAGTGCTTGCAGCGCCAGAGACCCGGGTTCGATCCCGACTACGGGTGCTGCCTGTAAGGAGTTTGTATGTTCTTCCCTTGACTGCGTAGCTTTTCTCCGAGACCTTCAGTTTCCTCCCACATTCCAAAGACGTCCAGGTTTTTTAGGCAACTTGGCTTGATGTAAATGTAAATTGTCCCTAGTGTGTGTCAGGTAGTGTTAATGTGCGGGGATCGCTGGTCGGTGTAGACTCAGTGGATCTGAAGGGCCTGTTTCCGCGATATATCTTTAAACAAAACTAGACTAAACTCATGCTAAATGTTTGATTCCTTTTTGCTGCGAGAGTTTTTACCCATCCATTCAATGCCTTAGCACCCCAAAATGCTGCCTTGCAACCCCAGATTAATACTCAGTTTTATTTCTCTGAAAAAACAAATGAAATGTGCCTAAATGGGACTGATAGATTATGGTCCCCCTCCCTGTGTCTACCCTTCCCCAAATAATGTAACTGGCATGCTTAACCCTCAAGGTTCGGGTTAAAAATCAATGCCCAACAATACACTAACATTCCCATCCTTTCCCCAAAAGACATGATGAAGCATTGAACGGTACAAAATGCCGGAGTAATACGTGATGTTTGAGTCAGCACCCTTCTTCAGTTCCAACCCACCTATCAATGTTCTCTAGAGATGCTGCTTGACCTGCTGGGTTAGTCCAGCCCTTTGTGTCTGTCTTTGCTAAGCCAGCATCTGCAGCTCCTTGTTATTAGCTCCTTGCTATTAGTGGAATTCTCTGCCGCAGAAGGCAGTGGGGCCCAATTCACTAGGTGTTTTCAAGAGAGAGATAGATATAGCTCTTAGGGCTAATGGAATCTAGGGATATGGGAAGAAAGCAGGAAAGGGGTACTGATTTAGTATGATCGGCCATATTGAATGGTGGTGCTGGCTCGAAGGGCCGAGTGGCTTACTCCTGCACCTAATTTCTACGATTCTATGCTTCTATTATGTGAGGTAATGGGTTATAGCACTCAGCTGCCAGTGCCCCCTCTGGCCAGAGCCCCCATCTGGCCAGTGCCCCCTCTGGACAGTGCCCCCATCTGGCCAGTGCCCCCTCTGGACAGAGCCCCCTCTGGACAGAGCCCCCTCTGGCCAGTGCACTGCAAAGAGCTTGAAAGAGAGGCACAATCTCACCTATCTCTACTACACATTTGTTTTAGTGAATAATATTGCTAAAAACCATGAATGCTGACCAGCATTTCTCTCTCAAGCCCAGGCATTTGAGACCAATTGTAGAAGCTCCCCTGCTGATCCAGTTTGAGTATTTGACCATCCAGATACTTGGCCTGAATAGCTCTTGACTGGGCATTTATCAATATGAATGTGGCGGACTCTACAGCACTATTGACACCAAAAGGAGATTCAACTTGAAGAAAATGTGCAAAACAAATCTGAAAGCATTTAAAAAACCCCACAGATTATGGAAATCTGATATACACCGAAAACATTAGAAATGATCAATAGATCAGATAGCTTGTTTGGAGAGAGAGAATTGCCATTTTAAACTTATGGTTTTTGATCATAACATAAACACCAATACAGGGATGAACATAGAACAGTACAGCACAGGAACATTCCCTTCAGCCCACAATGTCTGTTCCAAATATGGAGGCAAGAATGGACACAAAGTGCTGGAGAAACTCAGTGGGTCAGCTAGCCGTTTGAAAATGAAATGAAAATGCAATGAGTTGTTCGGCCTGCCCTGTGCTTGAAACTGCAATGGAAATGGAAGTGAAATGAAAATGCAATGAGCTGTTCGGCCTGACCTGTGCTTGAAACTGCAATGGAAGTGAAATGAAAACGCGATCAGCTGTTCGGCCTGCCCTGTGCTTGAAACGGCGATGGCAATGGAAGTGAAATGAAAATGCAATCAGCTGTTCGGTCTGCCCTGTGCTTGAAACTGCAATGGCAATGGAAGCGAAATGAAAATGCAATGAGCTGTTCGGTCTGCCTTGTGCTTGAAACTGCAATGGAAGTGAAATGAAAATGCAATCAGTTGTTTGGCCTGCCCTTTGCTTGAAACTGCAATGGCAATGGAAATGGAAATGAAATGAAAATGCAATGAGCTGTTTGGCCTGCCCTGTGCTTGAAACTGCAATGGCAATGGAAACGGAAATTAAGTGAAAATGCAATGAGCTGTTTGGCCTGCCCTATGCTTGAAACTGCAATGGAAATGGAAATGAAATGAAAATCCAATTAGCTATTTGGCCTGCCCTGTGCATGAAATTGAAATTGAAATGAAATGAAATGTGTTGTTTGGCCTGCCTGAAACCACTATTTTTGGCCACTATTTGCCGAGAAACCTCTCCTTTTTGCCAAAATGCCCGTATTAGCCCAAGAGGAGCTTTTTGGCTCAAAAAGCCCGTGCCAGGCCAGGAAAAGTCCAGATAAAGTGCCTTTCACTAAGATTTGTTTTTAAAAGAGCCCCTTCGGCCCATTAGGCCTGTACTAGTCCAGGAGTAGTCCCTTCGGCACTTCCCCCTGCAAGTATTGAAACTCACCCCAGTATTTTTCTCCCTCCCTTCATTGGCTCCCTGTGAGATCCAGGCCAAGATAGACTTTCCTCCTTCCTCCATCCATTTGGCCCGCAATGTCCATACTAGCCCTCTGAAAACCAGTCCTTTCAGCCCACATCACCCATACTAGCACTCCAGAAAGCCCCCCTCCCCCCCCCCCCCCCCCCAGCTAGCCACCAATATTGGAATTGGTGGAAAGGTGTAATGTTGCGTTGGGGGACCAGCCCTCCCATGTGAACATGGGACCCAACGGTTCCCACTTAGTCTAGTCTCCGTTAAACTTTGCCTCTCTCACCTTAAAATGTAAATATGAAGTGGCATATGCATACCAGTAATCTAAGCAGTGATGCCTAGTTTTGATTTTGGAGCACTCACCCTAAACTTTATCACAAACGTAGCCAAACAAGCACCAAAGAGTTCAACTATGAGGGTGAGGAGAAAGTAATCTATCCATTGACAACACTTGAGACAATGAGCATCAAAGTAAAAACACTTCAAGACTTGGGATTTTACTTGCCCAAAAGAGGTATGTTGTGTTTGCTGGGAGGTTCATTATCCCAACCTTAGGACATCATTGCATAAGCTGCTCACAATAGTCTCCTAAGCCCAACTATCTTCATCAATCCATCATCAATGACTTCCTTTGCATTATCAGCAGAATTGTGAACGTTCATTAATATTTGTACAATTCCATTCACAAATCGATCCTATTGGGCGGCACGATGGTGCAACAGTAGATTTGGGAGCCAATGAAGGTGCAGTCTTACTGCACCAGAGAACCGGTTTCGATCCTGACTACCGTTGCTGTCTATACGGAGTTTGTGCGTTCTCCTCGTGCCCTGCGTGGGTTTTCCCCGAGATCTCTGGTTTCCTCCCAAACTCCAAAGATGTACAGGTTTGTAGGCTAATTGGTTTGGTGTAGTTGTAAATTGTCCCTAGTGTGTAGGATAGTGTTAGTGTGCGGGGATCGCTGGTTGGTGAGGACTCGGTGGGCCGAAGGGACAATTCCCGCGATGTATCTTTAGTTTAAACTAAACGAAAAAATGTGTACACTGAAGAGTCATGATCTCCAGCACCAATAATATTCTGTCTGGGTGTATATCGTCTATAACGTGGACTGCAGTTACTTGCCTTGGTCGGCAGTCACTGGTCGGTGCGGACCCGTTGGGCCATAGGGCTCGTTTCTGCTTGGTAACTCTAAACTAAACTAAAATCCTAAAGAAATCTTTTCCATCTATCCTTAAGCTCCCAATGTAGGAGTGATTATTGAGTCTACTGGCTGATTCAAACAGGAATCTAGGCTACTGGCAAAAAATGGGAGGAGAGGTGGGAGGCTCAATACTGGACCACCTTTTTGACCTCTTCCAGCTGCAGGTAGGGAGATAAAATCTCCTCCAATGTCTGTAAAGACAGTGCACAATGATTAATATATAATCTTCCCAACATGACCTTTTTTTTTGAAGAATAATTACTTTCCCTGGGAATTACCAGTGTGGGGCTGTGCATTCCTTTCTAATGATTTGTTTCTGTAAAAGCAACTAAACCTTGTCTCTGTGCAGAAACCACAAGCAACGGTACAGTCGGCTGAGGTTTGGGCAGGATATACTATAAACTGTAGCAAGTGAAGGAAATTCCAAGTTGAATTTCATTTTCAGTCGCACCAGACAGGTTTTCTTTGTGCAGATGCTGGTTTAAACCAAAGATAGACAGAAACTGCTGGAGTAACTCAGTGGTTTCAGACAGCATCTCTGGAGAAGAGGAATAGGTGACATTTCGGGTCATGATCCTTTTTCAGACTGAGAGTCAGGCGAAAGGGAAACGAGAGAGATGCAGAGAGATATAGAACAAATGAATGAAAGATGTGTAAAAAAGTAACAATGATAAAGGAAATAGGTCATTGTTAACTGTGGGCTAAGGTGAAAACAAGTTGCAGACAATGAGACTCAACAAGACGACTTTAGAAATAGTACAATGACTTGTGTGGGGGAGAGACGGAGAGAGAGAGGTTGCAAGGGTTACCTGAAGTTAGAGAAATAAAATTCATATCGCTGGATTGTAAGCTGCCAAAGCGAAATATGAGGTGCTGTTCCTCCAATTTGCGTTGGGCCTCATTCTGACAATGGAGGAGGCCCAGGGCAGAAAGGTCGTCACTGGGGGAACTGAATGTAGATTCTGTTGACACCTCTGTTGCTCCCACAAATCAGACTAAGATTTACTTACCCAGTGATGGCACAGTTGGTAGAGCTGCTATGTCAAGTGAGTTAAATCCTGGCCTCTGATGTTGCCTTTGTGTAGTTTATATGTTCTTTTGTGATCATCTGGGCTTCAGCTAGGAGCTCCAGTTTCCTCCCACACTCCAAATACATGTGGGTCGGAGGGCTAAGAGGCCACTGTAAATTGTCCCTACCTTGTAGGTGAGTGGTAAAATCTGGCTGAAGAGGATTTAAAAAATAAGACTACACTATTTCAATTTTACCACATTTCATCCACAGTCTTCTATGCTTTGTTCTAATCTATAATTGAGCTGATCAGTAACTGAATGACCTGAGGAGCATTCAAACATTTTATTCTGCAGCTTGATGCGACTTAGCAAACTACACACCAGAATATATGAATGCTTCAAAATATAAAATCAAATTACTCAGAAACAAGGAACTGCAGATGCTGGTTTATTAAAGAAAAAAGACAAAGTGCTGGAGCAACTCAGCGGATCAGGCAGCATCTCTGGAGAACATCGATAGGTGACGTTTCGAGTTGGGAACCTTCTTCAGACTGAAGAAGGGTCCCAACCTGTCCATGTTCTCCAGAGATGCTGCGTGACACGTTGAGTTGCTCCAGCACTTTAAATACTTTCTTCAGCTTGACATCGCTTCTATAACTTCCAACTTTTCAGACACAATTCCTAATTTACCTCAACGCTACCCAACACTCATCAAATTTATTCATTATATCCTACTATGCTAGGCAGATAGGATGAGCCTAATTCTTGACAGAAGACTGAGGTAGTTGGATCAAGGTACCATATGGATGATTGCTCCACCGTTGGTAGACAAAAGTGCTGGAGAAACTCAGCGGGTGAGGCAGCATCTATGGAGCGAAGAAAATAGACAACGTTTCGGGCCGAAACCCTTCTTCAGACTGGTCCACTGTTTCTTTCTCCCCTGCTGCCCCAATATGCATCCAGTAGCCACCACTCTAAATGCCAGGAGGTTGAAATGATTTTATTTCGGTGAGTAGAGTCCAGTTTCTTTCCCCGTCTTCTTACCTGAAAGTTTCCGTTGTAGTTGTTAAAAAGAGGGTCAAAATTTCGTCCAGGATTCGGAATCTTCGGGATGATAATCACTTTCAACCTTCGAGAAAAATATGATTGGTTAAACCTTGTCACGATCATAAAATGGAGTCGGACAGGAACGAATCGGATTAATCAGACATCGAGTACAAGGTCATTCTGATACCAAATTGGCATCAAACTACAACTTCCTATCAAGCATATACTTCCAGTATATCACAACTGGGCTTACTGGAGGGACCGCACAGTGCCATATTTGATCTTTTGAGGAAGTGGAGCAGTTAAAATAACTTAACAAAGCGACACTGTTGTCGCATCTTGAGATAGAATGCTTTAGCCTTGTTGATATGGAGTGACCTGTACCATCTGTGAGCGTTTTTCTGAATTCCTGCTGTGCAGTTACTACAGTGTTACTCAGGTAGCCAAGCATCTGCAGTTCCTTCTTAAACAGTGTTACTCGGGGGCAGCAGCAATTCCTGATACTTTATATAGGGATGACAATTCCATACAGTCGTTCTATCAGAGGGGAGCGCACCCATTATGAAGACATGGAACCTCTGGTGGTCTGCACAAGATTCCCTTGCATTGCGCTTGGAGACCCACCTGCCCTGACTTGTGAGTTAAAAGAATGACGTTAATCTTCTTAGGCAGTCCCATGGAATCAAAATGCTTTCATTTTGGTTCTATGATGTTCTGATGTGCCTGATGAGGTTAATGTGGGAACCACGTTAATACTCAATGAATAAATACTCAATGTCACCATTATGGATACTGGATGCATCACCGCTGGTGAAAGCTCTCTGTGTTCTAACCACTCTCAAGTCATAGAGGCATAGAGTCATAGAGTGACACAGCATGGAAACTGGCTTTTCGGCCCAACTTGCCTATACCGGCCAACATGTCCTAGCTACACTAGTCCCACCTGCCTGCATTTGGTCCATATCCCTCCAAACCTGTCCTATTCATGTTCCTGTCTAACTGTTTCTTAAACATTGGGATTGTCCTTGCCTTAACTACCTCTTCTGGCAGCTTGTTCCATAGACCCACCACCCTTTGTGTGAACAAGTTATCCCTGAGATTCCTATTAAATCTTTTCCCCTTCACCTTAAACCTATGTCCTCTGGTCCTCGATTTACCTACTCTGGGAAAGAGACTCTATGCTTCTACCCAATCTATACCTCTCATGATTTTATACAGCTCTATGAAATTGCCCCTCATCCTTCTACTCTCCAAGGAATAGAGCCCCAGCCTACTCAACCTCTCCTCTAGTCCTGCCAACATCCTCATAAATCTTCTCTATACCCTTTTCAGCTTGACAACGTCTTTCCTATAACATGGTGCCCAGAACTGAACACAATGCTTTAAATGTGGCCTCACCAACGTCTTATACAGCTGCAACGTGATCTCCCAACTTCTATACTCTAGAACATTTCGGAGTAAAATGAATGGTCAATGCAAATGCAACTCTTTATTCCAAGAAACTGCAGTTATCTATCGTTCTCTCTGTAAATTGGCACAGATGTAATTAACCCTAATCGTGAATGTTCAGTATTAAATAAGAGCTTTGAGTACTCAGTCCAACCAATGGAATGCAATGTTCTACATTACAATGTGACGCCAAGTTGAAGTACTTTATTGATTATAAACTGCTCTTCAATATTCTTAGAATATAAAAGGTAAAAATAAATGAAAGTATTTATTTTCAGCAAAATAGTGCACGCAGGAATTAAAATGCCGTTTTCTCCTGCCTGTCGGAGTCGAACTTCCTCAGGCTGTTAAGCTGCTGCACAAAAATTGTTCCAACATCTGCTCTCTGAAGTTTTTTTTAAACCTTGGGACAATTTAATCCATGGAGTAAAATATAAAGCTACTTCTAACGCCGTCAACGCCTACAACGGGATGGATCTCACGTAGGGGACAAAAACAAATATAAGTTGTTTATTTTACATATAAACTTGCTTCTTAGGATGACTTTAATCAAAATTTCCTTGGTGATAATGTGATTTTGGCCCCATACAAACAGGCAGTGTTTATTTTTGCCGATATGGGGTTCAAATTCACTGCAACCGCAACGTTCCAATCGATCATGTTCCACAAAAACCCACTCGCAAGATGATTAAAATGCCCATTAATTTACGGGAATTAAACATTAAATTCCTTCCATTTGGCCTATAAATTCATGACAATGAGATTGAAAAATCATGTTATATTGTGAATTTTTGTGTGAATGTTATTTGGACACTTAGGCTATTTAAAAATGTTAATCTTTTCTTAAGAAATGGATAGATGTTTAGATCTAGTAATTGAATTTTGTAATTAGCTACAAATATGTAACTAACTAATTATATGCTTTAATTTCCAGTCATCCAAGTAAGATTGTTACATATTTGTTTCAGAATGCTTCAATCTATAATAACTGAAAATTTCATTCAGTTCTCTTAAGAAAGTTATGGGCTTTTGACTGTCCTCGATCACAGCTTTTGTGTTAAGTCAATGGAAAAGCAATAGGGAACACAATGCTAATTTCCGAGTATGAAAATGGCCATAACTTTTTTAATACTGAAGATATGAAAGTGAATTAGGTGTCAAATTAAACTTATTTTTATGCTTTATCTGATGGGATAAATTGCAGGCTTGATTTCTTAAATCTCAAAATTTTGTAACATTGCTAGGCAAAGGTGCACCGTCACTTGAGGTGCACATGTTGTGGTGTCTCTGGGGCAGGGGGGAGACAAAGACAGCCCCTATGCACCCTCCTCCACAAATAAGCCCACAAAGTGCAGACCGCGAAAAGCCATGCCTCCTGCGGCCAGGCGGCACCGTTAAATGCCGCCAACTGTCGAGGATTAACGCTACTGCAGCTCGACGTTGAAGGCCTTACCACCGCCAAGCTCAATGTCACCAAACATTCCATGGATGGAGTGACACAATGAAATAAATATTCTCCGGATCTCGACAATGGCAAACGGCAGTGTTTCCACTGAAGGCCGTTGTATTGAGCTTTCCATTTTCTCTTCCATTGCACACGGCAGCAATGAAGGAAAGGTAGCTATAACAGATCCTGAATTTGACGTAGAAGAATAAGGAGTGAAAGAAATTATAAAATGAGCAAGAAAGAGTAAAGAGAAAATAGTGAGAGCAAAAGTCAAAGGAGATAAGTGAAGATCAGGCTCGCTCATTCCCACAGCAGACTTCGCAATACATTTTGCCTTTGGGATTAGTACATGTTTCGACAGGCTTTCACCCTGATCTTCCACCCTGAGGGCAGT
This sequence comes from Raja brachyura, assembly GCA_963514005.1. The sequence goes on from OY740793.1 coordinate 62,676,915, forward strand.
GGGAGCTCACGACGTCTGCCCCTGGCCCAGCACCAGAAGATTCCACCTCCAGACTTCCACTCGAATACGTCACATAACGACATAGATCCAATCCAAATGGAAAGAACCACAGCACCAGCGCCCCGGGCTTGATCGCGCGTACGGGTGCTGCCTGTACGGAGTTTGTACCATCTCCCCATGACCTGCGTGGGTTTTCTACGATACCTTCGATTTCCTCCCACACTCCAAAGACGTACAAGTTTGTAAGTTAATTGGCTTGGCATGAATGTAAATTGTCCCGAGTGTGTGTGGGATAGTGTTAGTCCCTGGTGGACTCTTCGGGAGTGATGACCACAAGACGAGCGGGCGGGGATCACTGATCAACGCGCACTCAGTGGGCCTATGGGCCTATTTCTGCGCTGTATCTCTAAACTGAACTATAGTGACCACCGAGTTTTGTAAGTTCAGCTGTTGAATAAAACTGGGATCCTGGTCAGATAAATTGGCACACACTGTTGTATGCAGACAGTGCATATTATGTAATAGTGTACTCCAGGTGATTCACCAGTAGCAGAACGATATGGCACAGCATTTTACGTCAATACTAATATATTTTATCTTACCTTTCATTCCTTATTAAACAAATCATCAGTACAATTATTCCAGCGAGGGAAATCACCGTGATATACGTGCGAATTACTTCTTTTGAATCTTCTGTAAGACAAAATAATAAATTCTCTACTTTATTTTGGATATTCTTAATGTTTCTTCTATACATTTCGGTTGTCTTCAATTCTTTAACCCTATCCATTCCAGGGAGTACAGAGAAGGTTCACCAGACTGATTCCTGGGATGGCAGGACTTCCATATGAAGAAAGACTGGAGAGACTCGGCTTGTACTCGCTAGAATTTAGAAGATTGAGGGGAGATCTTATAGAAACTTACAAAATTCTTAAGGGGTTGGACAGGATAGATGCAGGAAGATTGTTCCCGATGTTGGGGAAGTCCAGGACAAGGGGTCACAGTTTAAGGATAAGGGGGAAATCTTTTAGGACCGAGATGAGAAAAACATTTTTCACACAGAGAGTGGTGAATCTGTGGAATTCTCTGCCCCAGAAGGTAGTTGAGGCCAGTGCATTGGCTATATTTCAGAGAGAGTTAGATGTGGCCCTTGTGGCTAAAGGGATCAGGGGGCATGGAGAGAAGGCAGGTACAGGATACTGAGTTGGATGATCAGTCATGATCATATTGAATGACGGTGCAGGCTCGAAGGGCCGAATGGCCTACTCCTGCACCTATTTTGTATGTTTCTATGTCTATGTTTCTATCCCTAAATAACTAATTTCCCCGACTTGTTGATCATTATTCAGGATGGAACCCGGGCCTTTGCCGCTGTAAAGAGGTTCCTCTACCGCTACGCTGCTGTTCCGCCCATATAAATTAGAACCAGTCTTTAAGGAATCACTGTAATAAATGTCCTGGTGTTTGGAGATGCTAAGCTTTGGAGAATTTGTCCACTCTGGTTAAACACAGCACCTCAAATCATTTTTTGGAGGCTTCTTTTATCTGGGCTAGGTCCATTTATTTACCTGCTTAAATATGTCTTCCAAGCTTCCCCCATATCATTCTGCTCTCAAATATCACTTACTATTGCTAGTTTAGGCAACTACAACCCGTCCCCCTCCCTCCTCTTTCTCTCCCACACCACCCCCTTCTTCAAATGCACTCTCCACTCCTGGACTCTCCCCTATGTCTCCCCACCCCTGTGCCCCACCTGGACTTGCACCTATATCTCCCCACCCGTCCGCCTATTCCTATGTTCTTCCATCTGGCTTTGCATCTCTCAAAATCCCGACTCACATCTTCCTCTTTTATCTCTGAACTTTGTTCCGACCATTTGCCGTTCAAAACCCCCCTCACCCGTGTCTGCCCATTACCTGGCATGCTTTCCCCTGCCACTCATCTCTTCCCCCCTCACTATCAGGTTGAAGAAGTGTTCTGGCCCCAAATGTCACCTATACATGTTCTCCAGGGATGCTATCTGACCCACTGAGTCACTCCAGCACTATGTGTCACTTTGTGTAAACTAGCATCAGTAGTTCCTTATTTCTAGTGATGATAGACACAAAATGCTGGAGTAACTCAGTGGCACTCAGAGAGAGTACAGAGGAGATTTACTAGAATGTTGCCTGGGTTCCAGCAACTAAGTTACAGAGAAAGGTTGAACAAGTTAGGTCTTTATTCTTTGGAGCGCAGAACGTAGTTCCCTGAAGGTGGAATCGCATGTAGATAGGGTGGTAAAGAAAGCTTTTGGTGTGCTGGCCTTTATAAATCAGAGCATTGAATATAGGAGTAGGGAAGTAATGTTAAAATTGTACAAGGCATTGGTGAGACCAATTCTGGAGTATGGTGTACAATTTTGGTCGCCTAATTATAGGAAGGATGTCAACAAAATAGAGAGAGTACAGAGGAGATTTACTAGAATGTTGCCTGGGTTCCAGCACCTAAGTTACAGAGAAAGATTGAACAAGTTAGGTCTTTATTCATTGGAGCGCAGAAGGTTAAGGGGGGACTTGATTGAGGTCTTTATAATGATGAAAGGGATAGACAAAGTTGACGTGGATAAGCTTTTCCCATTGAGGGTAGGGAAGATTCAGACAAGAGGGCATGACATGAGAATTAAGGGACAGAAGTTTAGGGGGTAACATGAGGGGGAACTTCTTTACTCAGAGAGTGGTGGCTGTGTGGAATGATCTTCCAGCAGAAGTGGTGGAGGCAGGATCGATGTTAACATTTAAAAGTAAAGTGGATAGGTATATGGACGGGAAGGGAATGGAGGGGTATGGTCTGAGTGCAGGTAGATGGGACTAGGGGAAAATAAATGGTCGGCACGGACTGAAAGGGCCAAGAAGGCCTGTTTCCGTGCTGTAATTGTTATATGGTTATATGGTTATATGGGACAGACAGCATCTCTGGAGAGAAGGACATTTTGGTTCGAGACCCTTGTTCAGATTTTCTACTATTGGTTCCCAGTAGCTATAACATCCATGTTCCCAGAATGGCTTCAGAATAAAGGATTTTTAGAATACATGTTCTTAAGATTTTGTCAATGGCTTTACATGCGTGTTTAATGTACCTGTTTGGGTGTCGTTTCTCCCCCAGTAACCAGGGAGACTCCACTCACTCCACAAATCTGTCGAGCCGCAGTATTTGTTAACCTTGCTTTTCACTTGAAAGGTGTAGAGTTTCTCTGGATCCACACTTGGCAAATTGAAGGTCGTTTGCTGCAAGCCAGGAGCTTTCTATGTGGCAAAGTGATGAAAAAGTAGAATGTGAAATCTACATACAAAACTCAATGACATTATAGCACTAATGCAAAAGAGAGTGTAGATGGAATTAGAACAAAAATAAACACAATGCCAGAAGAGCTCAATGGGTCAAGCAGCATCTGTAGAGGCAAAAGTTTGCTATATTTAAGAGGGAGTTAGATGTGGCCCTTGTGGCTAAGGGTGTCAGAGGGTATGGAGAGAAGGCAGGTACGGGATACTGAGTTGGATGATCAGCCATGATCATATTAAATGGCGGTGCAGGCTCGAAGGGCCGAATGGCCTACTCCTGCACCTAATTTCTATGTTTCTATGTTTCTAAAAGTCGATGTTCCAAGCCAAGATCCTGAATCAGGTCTGAAGCCAACAGGATTAACAAACTCATCAAGAAGGCTGAGGGCGGAGTTGGATTCACGGGAGATGGTCTTGGAGGAGAGGATGCTCCTCAAACTGTGGAGCATCCTGGACAATACAGCTCACCCCCTCCATGACACACTGGTCAACCTGAGGAGCACCTCCAGCAACAAACTGGTTCCACCAAGATGCAGCACAGAACGCCGCAGGAGATCCTTCTTCCCGGTGGCTATCAAACTGTACAACTCCTCCCCCTTCTGCCGTGGGGTAGACTGAGACAGACCCCCCCTCTCCCAATCCCCAATCTTTGTACATCCCCTACCTTTTCGACTCGTCACTTTAATTTAATGGTTTATGTATTTTGTGTTTTATGACTGGGCAGATCAATTTCCGTCCTGGGATGAATAAAGTTCTATCCTATCGTATTGCATCATAGAGGGAATTGGAAAGATTGGCACTATTGACAGTGGAGGAGGTTGAGGCGGCTAGGGCATGAGATGGAGGCTGGTCGGTGACAGATGGAAGCAGATGGGGAGGGGATGATGGGCTGATGGAACATGGGGGGGGGAGGGAATGGGAAAGGTGATCAAAGAGAAAAAGAAAACAAGGAAAGTGGGAGGGTTAGTGTGCATGGTGATACGAGTCACCTAAAATTCAATATTCACACCTTGGGGTTTATGCTGCCCAAGCGGAGTATGAAATGTTCTTTCAATTTGCATTGGGCCCTGTTTAGCAATGGTGATAGCCAAGAACACACATGGTGAGTCTCTGGAATTCTCTGCCACAGAAGGTAGTTGAGGCCAGTTCATTGGCTATATTTAAGAGGGCGTTAGATGTGGCACTTGTGGCTAAAGGGATCAGGGGGTATGGAGAGAAGGCAGGTACGGGATACTGAGTTGGATGATCAGCCATGATCACATTGAATGGCGGTGCAGGCTCGAAGGGCCGAATGGCCTACTCCTGCACCTATTTTCTATGTTTCTATGTTTCTATGGTTGGGGTGGGAATAAGGTGGGTTAAAATGGCGTGATGAAAAGTTCAAGGTGACTATTGCGAACAGAGCGGGGATGCTCCACAAAACAGTCGTGCAGTCAATGCTTCATTTCAACAATGTAGAGAAGGCCACATCAAGAGCACCAAATATAGTGGACTGTCAAAGAATGACTAGGTAACTTAATGTATGTTGTTTGCAACTTAACCCCATGTTCACACCAGTCTTACCTTATCAAGGACGTCTTCTTTCCCTGACCTATCTATCCCCACAGATGAACAAACCCCAGATGAACAGATTAACAAGGTTCCATTCTCTCCATCCCAGTTCAGAAGAAGGGACATGTCTTCCCTAAGATGCAGTCTGACCTGCTGAGAATTTCCAGTACAATTTAATATTTTATTTCTATTGTTTTGCTTTGGATGTAGAGCATTTTTTAGATTTTCATGAGTTTAGTTTAGTTTAGCTTCGACATACAGCATGGAAACAGGCCCTTCGGCCCATCGAGTCCGCACTGACTAAAGATCCCCGCACACAAGCACTATCCTGCACACACTAGGGACAATGTACAATTATACCAAGCCAATTAACGTACAAACCTGTACATCTATGGAGTGCATTATTTTTGAGGATCTAATTCAGTTAAGGAATTAATTTAGAGCATCGATTTTTTTGATTTCCATTAAAATTAGCCATGTTTTGCTCAATAACGTACATTTAATGAAAAGCAAGTTATTGAAAGAAGTTAACAACCAAATAGCCCGGGTCAAGATGTGAAGATAAATCTCCCATGATTTGGCCTCAACAATGCGGGTTGGATTATTTCCCTGCATGTTGAAAATAACAGCAGAACGTTTAATTATCCAAAAAGTTATAAAATAACTGTTAACGATTACATGGAAATGCTTAGTTTAGTTTAGTTTGGAGATACAGTGCGGAAACAGGCCCTTCGGCCCATCGATTCCGCGCCGACCAGCGATCCCCGCACACTAGCACTATCCTACACACTAGGGTCAATTTACCAAAGCCAATTAACCTACCCACCTGTACGGCTTTGGAGATGTGGGAGGAAACCAGAGCACCCGGGGAGAACCCACACGGTCACAGGGAGAATGTAGAAAACTCCATATACACAGCACCCACAGCCAGGATCAAACCCGGCTGTCTGGCGCTGTGAGGCAGTGACTCTCCCTCTGTGCAACCATGCTGTCCCTGAAGTCACCATTAGTCTTAAAGTCACTGCCACTCTGTACCTGCCATTCCTTGTCCTTGCTATTCCGGTACCTGACTTCAAACTCCACGCAAGTGGGTGTTGGCATCGTGGAAACCCAACTCAGGATGAGCCCGTTGTCTTCCGTGGCATTCACCACCAGGTTCTCGGGAGCAAAGGGTTTGACTGAAAAGTAGGAATTGAGTTTTGTCCCGTTACACAGTGTGATTATTTGCAAAAGAAAATTATAGAGCAGCAGAACTGAAGCGAGAGCATTGTCCAAGCCTCAACAGCTAGCATCAGATCCAATTCAATGCGGGGTGGAAGATTGCAACCTTCACGTGGTCTGCCCTGTTTCGACTAATGCAATCAACTCGACGTGCACATACAGAAGATCAAATAGACGAGGGGGGGGAATAAGGGGGGAGGGGGAGAAGGGGAGGTGGAGAAGGGGGGGTTAGAAGGGGGGAGAGAAGGTGGGGGGATAAGGCGTGGCGACACTTTTAAGAAGCCAGACAATGTTTAATAAAGTTTAACGGGCATTTAACATTACCCGTCGGTTTTCCTTGGTCCTGAAAACTCCAATGAGCCAATTAAAATGCCCGGTCAGCGAAGGAGCTTGCCTACGGCTGCCCTCGGCTGCCTGTAACTACATGGTGACCCCACTCCACTGCACTACGAGTCAAAAAAACCATGCCGACCAAATTTTACTCGCCGAAAATGTTTCAACATGCTGAAATATTTTCCTCGACCAAACTGAGGCCGCGAGTATGCGGGAACGTCCCTCGAGCATGCAGGAGAGTTCCAGTGACCTCATAGGACCTCCTAGGACCTCCTAGGACCAGGTGTCGACCATGCTGCGAGTTTGAGTCGAGGGCAAACTCTTCTAAACTCGCAGATTAGGTCGCCGCAGTGGGACAGGCCCTTTATCAGTATAGGGTGATTGATGCCCTTTGAATACAGCTACCCAGGATGAGAGCTGCAGGGGTTAAATTGCTGTGCAGCTGATACCTCCCTGTTCACACCTACTCTAGAATTGTCCAGAGACACAGCTTTTGCTGCCCCGTGTCTTATCAGAAACAACAATCCTGGGAGTCCACCTTGTACCAAGTTCCATAGGATAACATTTCCGCTCCAGGATGGCAATCATAGTGAACTTCAATCCATTCTCTGCAAGGTGCTAATTCCATCAATAAAGTGCAAGTTCCAACAGCAGCCTCACCAATGCCCGTGTACAACTGGAACGTAACATCCCAACTTGTATACTCAGAGTAGATCAAGCTTTGCCTTTTCCCTTGTAGGGCTCACAACATATTGCCTCAGGAAACTTTCCTGGACACATTTGACAAATTCCACCCCATTTAAGGCATTGTCTGTATGACAGTCCCAGTCTATATCACGAAGAGTCTTAGAGTGATACAATGTGGAAACAAACCTTTCGGCCCAACTTGTTCACACCAGCCAACATGTCACAGTTAAAAATTACAATCCTCTGCTAAGACAGCCCTGTTAGTCTTGCAGCTGCCTGCAATCTCCTGGCATTTTTGTTCTTGTAATTCCCATTATTTAGCAGCCTTCAGTAAGCTCCCAACAAAATCATCATTCCCTTTTTATTTTAAGCTCTTGACTAATGTTTAGAAAATTCCCATCCCAGTTACTGCAACTGTAAAGCCTTAGAGCTCTACGATTACTGGTTACCCTGCCAAAATTAACAAAATAATAGATAAAGGCAGCGAAAGAGATCAAAAACACAAACTGGATAATTTGGCATCTGCTAAGGAGTCTGATGATGTGAAACAATAACCGAAACCCTCCTAAACAGGGAATATAGAGGCAAAAATCTGAAATAACTCAGCGGTTCAGATGACTCGAAAAGTCACCTATTCCTTTTCTCCAGAGATGCTGTCTGACCCGCTGAGTTACTCCAGCTTGTTGTGTCTATCTTCAGTTCCTTCCTACACTGCTGTTTAAGTGATCAGATAAATTGTCTTTGTTTATAAAATTATGGTTAAAATGCCATGTTGGACAAAAAAAGCTGGAGAAACTCAGCAGGTGAGGCAGCGTCTATGGGGTGAAGGAATAGGTGACATTTCGGGTCGAGACCCTTCTTCAGACTCTGAGTGCACAGTGAATGGCTCGATTGTAATCGTGTATTGTCTTTCCGCTGACTGGTTAGCACACAGCAAAAGCTTTTCACTGTCCCTTGGTACACGTGACAATGAACTAAACTGAATGTGATAACGTAAATTAGGGTGAGAGGGCACAGGACAACAGAGTTCAGATACGCAGTTGAAGATTTATCAAATTACACTGCGCATTTAACTCAATCTATAAATATCTTCACTGATCCTCACCCCCAACAAGAATAATATTACTGGCCTTCATTATTTCTGTAAACCAATCCGCCAGTTTATATTGACATCATTGGCTCCAGGTTGTATCTTATTTACAAGTTTTCTTACCATGGTCCTGAGGCAGAACTTGGTTGAGTTCTTCTTCACTCAATCGATGTTAATATAGATGGGTAGATTAATTTTCCTCAGCATAACATTCTAAGATGGTGGTGGTGAAGGGGGATGTCTACAGACGTGAACTCACCTTCCTCACCCTGAGAACGCGGGCAGGTGGGGCTAGTGTAGGTGGGACATGTTGCCAGTGTGGGGGGGTTGGGCCAAAGGGCCTGTTTCCACACCGTAGCACTCTATGGGAAGTTTTGTGATTAACTTGGGAAGAAGGGCAAGGCAACCTCGGCGCACAGAGCAGAGGAGATGGATTACATGGCTGCGGTGGTTGCAGTGTGCGGTGTTGCCAGAGGCGGCTGTGAAAGGCGCTTGAGCTGAGTGAGCAGGTGTATGGAGTGCAGCCTGCAGCAGCAGTATGGAGCGGTAATGGAATTGAGCCAACCCTTACTTCATCGATCCAATGCTGCCAGGATACCAGGTCAGAAGGTGAAAATTACAGAAATTGTACTTTTCAGACACTTGGAAGCTGCAAGATGGCATTGGAACAAGCGACCCTCTGCTTGCTGTTGCAGAAGATCCATTGTGCTCATGTCTGGTATGATTTGACTGGGTAGCATGGACAAGACGCATTCTACTGTATCTCTGTAATCCCTGGCAATAATAAACTCAACTCCTCAACAAAACACTCTTTAGTGATTTTGACGTTACCAATGCCAGCTGGTGTGTTATTTCCAAACACTCTTACCGTGGTCCTTGAGCATAAACTCTTGGGGTCCTCTTGAAATATTTCCTGAGCCACTGGATGCATTTCTGAAAATGTAAAATGTTTTGAATTGGTGTATCTCACTGGCTGAGAAATCACATCCTACATTGTAGCCATGTTGTTGAATGTAGCTCTGGCATTCCTGTGGCGGTTCATTCTTATACCTGTAACAAACAATATTTTTTCAATTATGATTGGTAAATTAAAAACTGTAAAAACTACGCTTCCTAAATTATTTAAAGCAAGGAAGACAGAGGAAAAATGTCTACGCTGCACCGAGTGCACGCTGAACTTCAGTCACCCGTTCACGCTAGTTCTTGTGGCACAGTGGCGCAGCGGTAGAGTTGCTGCTTTACAGCATTCACAGCCCCATCGATCCTGCTTACGGGTGCTTGTCTGTACGGAGTTTGTACATTCTCCCTGTGACCCGCAACCTCCTCTTCTCAGCTCTCCCTCAGCCCTCGGGCTCCTCCTCTTCCTTTTTCCTTTCTTCTCCCCAACCTACATCAGTCTGAAGAAGGGTTTCGGCCCGGAACGTTGCCTATTTCCTTCTCTCCATAGATGCTGCTGCACCCGCTGAGTTTCTCCAGCACTTTTGCGTAACTTGGGTTTTCATCAAGATCTTTGATTTCCTCCCACACTGCAAACACCTACAGGCTTGTAGGTTAATTGGCTTGCTGTAAATGTAATTTGTCCCTGGTGTGTGTAGGATAGTGTTAATGTTCGGGGATCGCTGGTCGGTGTGGATTCGGTGGGCCGAACAGCCTGTATCTCTCAACTAAACTAAACTGTTATCCCATTTTCACATCCTCAGCCAACACTCTGGAGTCAATTAGGTCAATTACGCACGACTTTGGAATGTGGTTGGAAACCGGAGCACCTGTAGAAAACCCACCAGGTTACAGAGAGAACTCCATGGACAGCAGCTGAGGTGAGGATTGTACCCCAGGTATTTGGCGGTGCGAGGCAGCAGCTGCTGGGCCGCCTATTGATCAGCCCCTATTAATCAGCCCCTATTGACCAGCCCCTATTGATCAGCCCCTATTGATCAACCCCTATTAATCAGCCCATATTGATCAGCTCCTGTTGATCAGCCCCTATTGATCAGCCCCTATTGATCAGCCCCTATTGATCAGCCCCTATTGATCAGCTCCTATTGATCAGCCACTCTTTAAACTCAGCATAAATAGTCACCAGGAAGCTCTAGCGTGTCCTGCCAGACAACATGATCAAGGCTGGTACATATCTAATCTGGGACAGTTCCCCCATCATCCTCAATTCCTTGATCTTTCAATTTTACCTATTTCCATCTTAAATATATCTGATGATCTGACCTCCACCACCGTTGGGGGAAGAATATTCCGGAAATTCATATCCTCTGAGGGATGACATTTCTGCACACCACAGTTTGAATAATCGGCTTCTTATTTTGCTGGTGCAGTATGCCCGCTGTTCATAACTCTTCCACAGTCGAACATCTCACTATCTACTATGTCAACACCCTTATGATCTTACCTACATGAATAAGGCCTGCTTTAAACTCCAAGGAATACAGAGCCAAACTGTCCAGCCACTTTGGATAAAACATCCTCTCATCCCTGGAGTGCCTCAGGTGAATATCCCCAGGTGTCTGCCTCTATTATTCCTCAGATAATGTGACCAAAACTGTGCACAGTAGCCCAGCTGTGGCCCCACGCAAACCCTGTGCAACTGGAACAAAACCTGCAGGAAGGAACTGCAGGAGCTGGTTTGTACGGGGGATAGACACAAAATGCTGGAGTAACTCAGCGGGGCAGGCAGCATCTCTGGATGGGTGATGTTTTGTGTCGAGATGCTTCTTCAGACCTTCTGTTTTTGCACTGGAATGTATAGATCCCCTAGAACCTCACACATTTTCGTAATCTCTGGTAGATAAAAATGCTGGAGAACCTCAGCGGGTGAGGCAGCATCTATGGAGCGAAGGAAATAGGCGACGTTTCGGGCCGAAACCCTTCTTCAGAAGACAGTTTAACAACCTCCTCTGCCAACGTTTCGTAATCTCTCCCTATTTAGATAATAATTTCCAGTCCTTGTACTGAAGTGAATCACCTCACACATACCCACATTAAACTCCATTTGGCAGACTTCCTGTCTGCCTGTCTGCCTGTCTGTCCGTCTGTCCATCTGTCCGTCTGCCCGTCTGTCCATCTGTCCGTCTGTCCGTCTGTCCGTCTGTCCGTCTGTCCATCTGTATGTCTGTCTGTCTGCCTGTCTACCTGTATATCTGCCTGTATATCTGTCTGTATATCTGTCTGTCTGTCTGTCTGTCTGTCTGTCTGTCTGTCTGTCTGTCTGTCTGTCTGTCTGTCTGTCTGTCTGTCTGTCTGTCTGTCTGTCTGTCTGTATATCTGTCTGTCTGTCTCCATTAAGGAATCATGGCCTCTCACCCTATCCTCCCATGTATTTCCGTAACATTTAAAAACTTCAAAACCTTACAGTTTGTTCCCTCCTCCAGCTCATTAATGTTATTCGAACGCAACTGAGGGAGAATAACTAATCCGCCGGTCACATTTCGAGGGCTTATAGACTGATCCCACCTGTGTCCTCTTTCCCTTGCTAATTATAACCTCAACCTAAACCGGTTGCACATTAAAGTCCACCACCTCTATATCACGACACAGCACTGCTCTGATACCTCACTTGATTAACAAGGCCACCTCGCCTCCATGCCCATTGGCCTATTTTTCTGAAACAGCCTTGGAATATTGAGCTCATATGTTGCTGATAACTTAACCACCGTTTGCAAGTGCTGTGCACTCAAACTGCATTGTTAAACTTTGTATTTGTTTCAGTTTTTAGCTAACTCTGGATTTGCTGTGTGTTTCATTCTTTTGCTGGCGTTTTCTGCCCCGTCATGACGCTCCCTCACTATTCATCGTGCCCCTCACTATTCTGTGCCATTGCTCTCACATTTTCTCTTGATTTATTCAACATCCAACCCTCCACTAATTTAGTTGAAAGCCCAGTCTATAACTCCATGTACCATCCACTGATATGATTCGCCGGGACACTGGCCTCAGCATGATTCAGGTGGACACTAGGGGGCGCTTGCACTGACGGCAGCCTCTGCCTACAGCTTGTTTGTTTTTCAATCTTGTTTGTATTTTTAGTCAGTTTAAAGTTTGTTTTGGGGGGAATCTTTGACATTTATATGTGGGGGAGGGGGGCAGGGTAAGGGGGAAACTGTTTCCCAGTTGCTTCCCGGCGGGGACGCGACTATTTATCCGAGTCAGATCAGAGCGGCCTTTCCTGCCGGGGACCGGGAACCGGACCAGAGCTACAACAGCGGCGGCGCGGCGCTGAATTCACCGTGGAGCGGGCGATGCCTACCTGGAGCTCCGGAGCGTTGGGCCGCTGCGCCAACATCGTGGAGCTGCGGTTTGGTAGAGCTTCCAGCACAGCTGGCGCTGACCGTCATTGCGGAGTACTGGGGCCCTTTGCCGAGGACCTCCAGTGTTGCATCTCCGCCCGGCGCGGCCTGCGGTCGTTGGGAGCCGCAGACTCCGGTAGGAGGTGGCTGACTCGGGGTCCAGGCCGCTAAGGAGGTCCCCCAGCCCCGACGTTGGACTTACATCACCCCGGCGAGCGGGCCTGAACATCGGGCCGCCCGGAGCGGCGACTGCAGAGGGCTCGTGGAGGCCGCGACCACGGGTGAGCATTGGGGAACATTAGAATAAGAGACTGACTTTGGTGCCTTCCCTCACAGTGGGAAACGTTGGTTCTGCTGTGTGGGGATGTTTTATGTTGAATTCTATCGTGTGTTGTGTTCTTTATTTTGCTGTATGGCTGTTTGGTGATTACGTTTCACTGTGCCAACTGGCACATGTGACAAATACATTTATCTTGTATCTTGTATCTTGTGAAGCCCACCCCAGTTTGCTCCGTAAGTGCTGCTAGTGCCAGTGTCCCATGAATTGGATCCCATTTCTACCCACACCACACGTTGAGCCATCATTCACCTCCTAATGCTGTTTCCCCTTCATCACTTGTGACCACACCCAACCCTGACTGGCACCGCTCACCAATTTTCCACAATTCTCCTCCACCACCCTCGTGGCTTCTGGCCCTTTGACTCAATCACCAACTGCACAACCCATCTTTATTCAAAGACCCAGTCCAATTCTATCCCAGGTCCAGGTCCAATTCTATCCCAGGTCCCAGGTCCAGGAACAGCTTCTTTCCGGCGGCTGTCACGCTACTCAACAACGTACCTCGGTGACTGCCAATCACCCCCCCCCCGGACACTTATTGTTATTTATTCAAATCATTTGCTGTGTCGCTCTTCCAGGGAGTTGCTAAATGCATTTTGTTGTCTCTGTACTGTACACTGACAATGACAATTAAAATTGAATCTGAATCTGAATCTGAATCCCCAATTGTCTAACCCCATTTCTGACTGAAATCTCCCAATTAAGAGCAGATTTGACTCCCAGCCAAGGATCCAATCTGACCACAATGGCCTGATCTGACCCTAATTCAACTCCTAATCCTTCAAAGAGATCATGATCCAATGTCATACCAAAATGGATGACCACCTATGTAACTGTCCATTACCCAAGTTAGATACAAAATGTTGGAGTAATTCAACGGGGCAGGCAGCATCTCTGGATAGAAGGAATGGGCGACGTTTCGGGTTGTGACCTTTCTCCAGGCTGATAGTCAGGGGAGAGGGAGATACAAAGAACTTTAAAGTGTGAAAACAAAACATCAAAGGGGATGGGGATCAAGAAAAGGTAGAACAGATCATTGTTAGCTGGGGGAAGGTGACAACGAAGTGTGCAGAGATAAAATTTAATCATGGGGTCAATCAAACCAGTCGAGGAACTAGGAATGGGGCGGGATGGAGAGAGACGGAAAGCAAAGGCTACTTGAAGTAAGATAAATCAAGTGGCAGTGTATTCATGCAAGATCTTGCAGCAAATGAGTGGGCATTCATGTCATCATAATAACATATCATTGTAAGAAGCCAAAACAGAATTGGTTTAGAACAGAAATGATCCATGGTTCTGCCATTCACTAAGATCATCTCAATTCCACTTTGGTTTCAATCTCATTACTGTTGAGAAATATGCTGTGTTATATTTTGGGAGGAAAAATGAGAGGCAATGTAACCTTGAAGGTGCAATTCTAAACAATCAGAGATCTGGGAGGGAGATGTGCATTGTATGTGGCGAGGGAGATTGAAAATGGACTGACATAGGCACAAGTGAATCTACATTTTATAAATAGAGGCATGGAGTTCAAGAGCAAAGAAGTCGTGCTAAACGTTGAATAGAAAACTGGATCGTGTCCAGTTGTGGATGAAAAGGCTTTGGAAAGGGTGTGGAAAGGATTTTCCAAATGTATTCCAGGATAAAGAACTTCAGTTATGTGCAAGGACTAAAGTATTTAGGCTTGTTCTCCTTCAAACAGAAGAGACTGCAGGGAGATTTGATGGAGGGAAAGACTGTTTTCATTGTCATGAACCAGGGAGCGTAGTATGAAGGCGATTGACAAAAGTACTGGATATAGCAGAAGTCTGGCATGAATTGCCCTTCAAATCTAACATTGAATTCACGAACTTAAAGTAACCCTTGCTTTCCCTCTCTCTCCATCCCTTTCCAAGTTTTCCGACCAGTCTTACAGTCTCCAACTACATTTTATCTCTGTTTGCTTTGTTGTCACCTTCTCCTAACTAACAATTATCTATTCTACATTGTCCTTGATCTCCATTCCCTTTGTCCTGTTTTCACACCTTGCGCTTCCTTATCTATACACTTCCAAATCTATGTACCTCCCTCTCCCCTGACATCAGTCTGAAGAAGGGTCTCAACCTGAAACATCACCCATTCCTTCTCTCCAGAGATGCTGCCTGTCCCGCTGAGTTACTCCAGCATATTGTGCCCTTCTTCGATTTAAACCAGCACCTGCAGTTCCTTCCTACAAATGAAGTATGGCATGACTGCCTCGGGTGGTAGTGGAGGTAGGTTCAATTGTACTGTTCAATAGGCAGTGGGGTAACTATTCAATAACTGGGAATTTTCAAGACAGGTGTCCAGGGAGAGAAGGGAAAGCAGAGGAGTGAGATAAGGTGGCTTGCTCTTACTTAGAGATGGTACATACCTGATGGGCCGACTGGCCTCCTTCCATTCTCAAGACTGACTGTGTTATCCAACGATCATCACAGTATTTCTACATCTACCACAATAGGCTTGTGGACCCCAAACTATTTCATGTGCTCAGTAGACTCACCAGTGATAGAGGGTGAAGTTTATCATCTCTCCAGATTGGTTCCAGGTACACTTCATATATTCTTCATTGTACAAAATACAATCCGCAACTAGGAGGGAGACAGAATAGGGATTTACTCACGACAGAATAGGGACTTACTTACTCAACTCTCCAGGCCTCAGCAAATTGTAAAGGGCCTGTCCTACCAGCATCCGACTCCATGCGATGAGCACGATCAAACTAGAAGCGGGGGCCACGCAGAGGTCGGGTGATCCCTGTACAGGGCCGTTCCCACCAGTATGCGCCTGCATGCAGCAAGCGCGACCAAACCAGCAGTGAGGGCCGCGCGAAGGTCGGGTAAGTGGCGCAACGCGGCGCAAAGTGAGGCGAACTTGGAGCGAAGTCTTAAAGATAAGTTCGCCAGGACAGAGAGGGGCACACAGAGAGGGGCACAGAGGCACACACAGAGAGGGTCACGGAGCCACACACTGAGAGGGTCACAGAGGCACCGACAGAGAGGGTCACGGAGGCACGACATCGAGACGGTGCGTAATGCGTCGAGGCGACTGCGAGCCGACAAGCCGTTGCCGCGCGGAATTTTTGAACATAGTCAGTTTTACAGAGCACCGCGCGATGTCGGGACGAACTCCACACAATTCCGCATGGCTCCGGCGATCGAAGTGGGACCGGCCCCACGACGCCGGACGGCTCAAGCGACCACGTTAGGTCACGCTCATCGCATAGAGTTGCATGCTGGTGGGACAGGCCCTTAACTGTTACAAACTGATACACGAGAATAACTACAGATACTGGAAGTTATGACCAGCAAAACCTTGAAGCCACAGAACTAGACAGGAGAGGGTTGAAAGGCAACATGATTGTTGATTATAGGATTTTGAGGGGGTCAGAAAGTGTAGACAATCTTAAGTAAATGTGGGGTGCAGAGGAAATTGGGATAATTTCAGGATTAATTGGTGAAGATGATTCCTTGGGTGGCCAGGTTCACTGCCCGTGTTCCTCATCATCTCTCACTTACCTGCTCTGCCTGCTCTGCCCTGCCTGCTGGCAGCAACCAACCTGGAGCAGAGTGTCATGGTCCAGAGCAAGGGTGGGCTCTTAAATAAATCTGTGGGTCAGAACTGCAAAACTCCCCTCCACCCCTTAGACTGAAAGCAAAGCCATGCCAGTACTTCACCATCACTCACATCTGCCAAATGTTTATTTTAATTTGTCACTGACGTTTTGAAATAATTAAACTATTAAAACAAACATGGGGTAGACAATAGACAATAGACAATAGGTGCAGGAGTAGGCCATTCGGCCCTTCGAGCCAGCACCACAATTCAATGTGATCATGGCTGATCATCCCCAATCAGTACCTCATTCCAGCCTTCTCCCCATATCCCCTGACTCCTTATCCTTAAGAGCTCTATCTATCTCTCTCTTGAAAGCATCCAGAGAAACTGCCTCCACCGCCCTCTGAGGCAGAGAATTCCACAGACTCACAACTCTCTGTGAGAAAAAGTGTTTCCTCGTCTCTGTTCTAAATGGCTTACCCCTTATTCTTAAACTGTGTGGCCCCTGGTTCTGGATTCCCCCAACATCTGGAACATATTTCCTGTCTCTAGTGTGTCCAACCCCTTAACAATCTTAATGGGTATTGACCCATTGAGTGCGGCTCGATAGAGCAGTGGTCACAGTGGTGTCATCTGCCACTTGAGCGGTCCTATTGGAGAGTCCCAGTATCATGCAGCATGGAACTGACCCTTCGGCCCAACTCCTCCTAGCCCCATCGAAGCTAAACTCACTTGCCCTCCTTTGGCCCATATCCCTCTGAAACTTTCCCATCCATTAGGATAGAGAGAGTGAAGAGGATCAATATGTAACAAAATAAATCCCACCACAGAGGGAACGGAAGGGGAAGAAAAGAGTGAGTTACATTCTGCTCACATTTGGTGTGAGCTGAGATCATTCTTGCACGTATTTTAGGTTTTCGGTTTAGGCTTACGGATACAGGGTGGAAACAGGCCCTTCAGCCCACCGAGTCCACACTGACCAACAATCACCCATGCACTAGTTCTGTCCAACCTACTAGCGGCATTTTACAATTGTAAACCTACAAACCTGTACGCCTTTGGATTGTGGCAGGAAACCGAAGCACCCAGAGAAAACCCACACGGTCATGGGGAGAACGTGCAAACTCCATACAGACAGCACCGTAGTCAGAATCAAAGCTGGATCTCTGGCGCTCTGGGTCTCAAACTGGGTCTTTGCGCATCCCTCTGCAATTGGATCCTCGACTTCCTCACCCACAGACCACAGTCTGTTCGTATTGGTGGAAATGTGTCAGACTCGATAACAATCATCACGGGAGCACCTCAGGGCTGCGTGCTCAGCCCCCTGCTGTACTCACTCTATACTCATGACTGCGTAGCCGGTCATAGCGCGAACTCCATCATCAAGTTCGCTGACAACACCACTGTTGTGGGACGTATCACTGATGGGGATGAGTCCGAGTATAGAAGAGAGATCGAGCAACTGTCCATATGGTGCCAGCACAACAACCTGGCCCTCAACACCAGCAAAACCAAGGAACTGATTGTGGACTTTGGAAAGAGTAGGATGGGGACCCACAGTCCTGTTTATATCAACGGGTCGATGGTTGAAAGGGTTAAGAGCTTCAAATTCCTGGGCGTGCACATCTGTGAAGATCTTTCCTGGTCCGAGAATACAGTTGCAATTATCTAGAAAGCTCATCAGCACCTCTACTTCCTGAGAAGATTACGGAGAGTTGGTCTGTCAAGGAGGACTCTCTCTAACTTCTACAGGTGCACAGTAGAGAGCTTGCTGACTGGTTGCATCGTGGCTTGGTTCGGCAACTTGAGTGCCCTGGAGAGGAAAAGACTCCAAAAAGTAGTAAACACTGCCCAGTCCATCATCGGCTCTGACCTTCCTTCCATCGAGGGGATTTATCACAGTCGCTGCCTCAAAAAGGCTGGCAGCATCATCAAGGACCCACACTACTCTAGCCACACACTCATCTCCCTGCTACCTTCGGGTAGAAGGTACAGGAGCCTGAAGACTGCAACAACCCGGTTTAGGAATAGCTACTTCCCCACAGCCATCAGGCTATTAAACCTGGCTCGGAACTCTGAACATTAATATCCCTCCATCTGTCATTTGCACTTTATTAATTTATTAAGTCATGGGTGTATTTATGTATATAATTGTAGTCAATGCCTTCTATGTTCTGTTGTGCTACGCAAAGAAAGATTTTCATTGTCCTGTCAGGGACACATGACAATAAACTCTTTTGACTTTGACTTTGACTGTAAGACAGCAACTCTATCGCTGCGCCACCGTGCCGCACCATTTTAGTACGTGGTGTATCTTAAAATCTATTTATTTAGATAAGAACGCCCAAAATCTTAAACAACAAACTGTTCTGAAGTTAAGAAAGGTTGAGGGCATGATGAAGATGTGGGCGGGGGGTGGGGGTGGGGGCTCTGCTTGCACCAAGATTGGTTCTGCCTGTGAGTGCGGCAAAGAATTACGCTTTTGTTAACTTCTTGTGGCAATTTTATTTTGAAAAAAAATTACAAACTATTTGTAAAACCGCATAAAAGTTGAAACCTACTGACTAGGGGGGGATATAAATCTCATATAAATAGTGAATAGAAATGTCCCCTGGTGTTTCTAAATGTGTAATGAGAATTTCCATTCAATATCAACTCAAAGATTACAATCTTGTGTCAGGCCTGCTGATGAAAAAAATCATTCGGCTGAAAAACATCAGGGAGATCACGCACGGAGAGCTGGACCGCAAAGATAAAATTCTTGCTAATCTGAAATGAATCAGAAAATGCTGGAAATACCTTTTGTCAATTCTGATGAAACCTCATCAATTTGAAAAATTAACTCTCTCTCCCTTCAGATGCTGCCTGACAATGAGTATTTTCTGTATTTTCTGCTTTATTTTAGATATGCAACGCATAGAAACATAGAAACATAGAAATTAGGTGCAGGAGTAGGCCATTCGGCCCTTCGAGCCTGCACCGCCATTCAATATGATCATGGCTGATCATCCAACTCAGTATCCCGTACCTGCCTTCTCTCCATACCCTCTGATCCCTTTAGCCACATCTAACTCCCTCTTAAATATAGCCAATGAACTGGCCTCAACTACCCTCTGTGGCAGAGAGTTCCAGAGACCCACCACTCTCTGTGTGAAAAAAGTCCTTCTCATCTCGGTCCTAAAGGATTTCCCCCTTATCCTTAAGCTGTGACCCCTTGTCCTGGACCTCCCCAACATCGGGAACAATCTTCCTGCATCGAGCCTGTCCAACCCCTTAAGAATTTTGTAAGTTTCTATAAGATCCCCTCTCAATCTCCTAAATTCTAGAGAGTATAAACCGAGTCTATCCAGTCTTTCTTCATAAGACAGTCCTGACATCCCAGGTGAACCTTCTCTGCACTCCCTCTATGGCAATAATGTCCTTCCTTGGATTCTTTGTCATGCCACTGCTCATGAATAGTCTCTGCTATAACAATATTTAAAAGTCTGAAGAAGGGTCTCAACCCGAAATGTCGCCTACTCCTGTTATCCAGAAGATGCTGCCTGTGCTGTTGAGTAACTCCAGCTTTGTCAGTATTTAGAAGATAGATACAAATGCTGGAGAAACTCAGTGGGTGAGGCAGCATCTATGGAGCGAAGGAAATAGGCAACGAATCTACCTTCGATTTTCCAGCATCTGCAGTTCCTACTTAAACATCACGTCAGGATAGAGAACTTCACTACTTTTCAAGGAATTGGAATCATATGGTCACAGAGGCTATGCAGCACAAAGACAGGCCCTTCCTGCCGACCAAGTTGTCCAGACTCACCAAGTTGCCTGATCGACCTAGTCTTGCATGCCTGCAAAGGAGATGCACCGGAGTAACTCAGTGGGTCAGGAGACACCCCTGGAGATTTGCCTACACCTTGCACATATCTTTAGTTCAGATAGACACAGCATGGAAACAAGCCTTTCGGCCCACCGAGTCCACGCCGACCACGCTTCCTCATCTCCATTTAGAACGGAGACGAGGAAACACTTTTTCTCACAGAGAGTGGTGAGTCTGTGGAATTCTCTGCCTCAGAGGGCGGTGGAGGCAGGTTCTCTGGATACTTTAAAGAGAGAGCTAGATAGGGCTCTTAAAGATAGAGGAGTCAGCGCATATGGGGAGATGGCAGGAACGGGGTACTGATTGGGGATGATCAGCCATGATTTGGCTCGAAGGGCCAAATGGCTTACTCCTGCACCTATGGTCTATTGTCTATTGTCATTGATCAACCGTGCACACTAGCTGTGTGTTATTCCACTTTCTCATGCACACCAGACACACTGGGGCAATGTACAGAGGCCAATTAAAATAGAGCATTAACATACACTTAGAATTGACAGATTTACAAGCCCCACAGGTGGTTGGGATGTGGGAGGAAACCGGAGCATCCGGAGCAAACCAAGGCAGTCACAGGAAAAATGATGGAGCAAACTCCACACAGACTGGACGCGAGGCCAGGAGCAAACTCGGGTCTCTGGCACTGTTAGCCAGAAACTCTACCACCCATGCCACTGTGCCACACCTAAATCTATATCTCCCCAATCCTGTTCTGCCCGTGTTGTAATCACTTCCTCATTTCACGTACGCATCAACCTCTGTGTGAAAAGTTGCCCTTCAGGTCCCTTTAACATCTTCCTTGCCTTATAACTTTACCCTCTAGCTTTAGTCTCCCCTATGCTGGGAAAAGACTTGCTATTCACCTTATCTATGCCCTTCATAATTTTATTTATCTCTATAAGGTTCATCTTCAGCCTCCTATGGTCCGAGGAAAATAATCATGCCTATCTAGCCTCTCCTTATAACTCAAACCCACCAGCCCCAGTAACATCCTTTTCACCCTTCCCAGTTTAATTATATCTTTACTATTGAAGGGTGACCAGAACCATACTCCAAGTGTGGCTTACTATATCCCAGCTCCTGTACTCAATGCTCTGATTGATAAAGGCAAAAACCTACTTCACCACCCTGACTATCTGTGCCGCCACTCTCAAGGAATGATCTACCTGGTCTGTCTGCTCGACATCACACCACAAGGTCTTACCATTCACTGTGCAAGTCGTGCCAAAGTACAACACCTTGCATTTATCTGGATTACAGTGCCCTCAATAATGTTTGGGACAAAGACTCATCATTTATTTATTTGCCTCTGTACTCCACAATTTGAGATTTGTAATGAAAAGAAATCACTTGTGGCTAAAGTGCACATTATCAGATTTTATTAAAGGTCATTTTCATACATTTTGGTTTCACGATGTAGAAATTACAGCTGTGTTTATACATAGTCCTCCCATTCCAGGGCACCATAATGTTTGCAACACATGGCTTCACAGGTGTATGTAATTGCTCAGGTGTGTTTAATTGCCTCCTTACTGCAGGTAGAAGAGAGCTCTCAGCACCTAGTCTTTCCATCAACTTTGGAAACTTTTATTGCTGTTTATCAACACGGGAACCAAAGTTGTGCCAATGAAAGTCAAAGAAGCCATTATGAGACTGAGAAACAAGAATAAAACTATTAGAGACATCAGCCAAGCCTTAGGCTTACCAAAATCAACTCTTTGGAACATCATTAAGAAGAAAGAGAGCACTGGTGAGCTTACTAATCGCGAAGGGACGGGCAGGCCAAGGAAGACTACACTGCAAGATGCAAACCATTGGTTAGTCGCAGTTTGCTGAGAAGTACTTAAAAAAGCAACCACAGTTCTGGAAAAAAAGGTCTTGTGGACAGATGGGACAAAGATTAACATACCACAGTGATGGCAAGAGCAAAATATGGAGGAGAGAAGGAACTGCCCAAGATCCAAAGCATACCCCCTCATCTGTGAAACACGGTGGTGGGGGTGTTATGGCCTGGGCATGTATGGCTGATGAATGTACTGGCTCACTTATCTTCATTGATGATACAACTGCTGATGGTAGTAGCATAATGAATTCTGAAGTGTATAGACACATCCTATCCGCCAAAGTTCAAACAAATGCCTCAAAACTCATTGACCGGGGGTTCATTCTACAGCAAGACAGTGATCCCAAACATACTGCTAAAGCAACAAAGGAGATTTTCAAAGCTAAAACATTGTAAATTCTTTAGTGGTCAGGTCAATCACCAGATCTGAACCCAATTGAGCATCCCTTTTATATGCTGAAGAGAAAACTAGCCCCCAAAACAAGCATAAGCTAAAGATGGCTGCAATACAGGCCTGGCAGAGCATCACCAGAGAAGACACCCAGCAACTGGTGATGTCCATGAATCGCAGACTTCAAGCAGTCATTGCATGCAAAGGATGTTGGGGGAGTCCAGAACCAGGGGCCACAGTTTAAGAATAGGGAGTAAGCCATTTAGAACGGAGACGAGGAAACACTTTTTCTCACAGAGAGTGGTGAGTCTGTGGAATTCTCTGCCTCAGGGGGCGGTGGAGGCAGGTTCTCTGGATGCTTTCAAGAGAGAGCTAGATAGGGCTCTTAAAAATAGCAGAGTCAGGGGATATGGGGAGAAGGCAGGAACGGGGTACTGATTTGGGATGATCAGCCATGATCACATTGGATGGCGGTGCTGGCTCGAAGGGCCAGTTGGCCTACTCCTGCACCTATTGTCTATTGATATGAAACAAAATACCAAAAATGACTACTTTCATTTACATGACATTGCTGTGTTCCAAACATTACGGTGCCCTGAAATAAGGGGACTATTTATAAACACTGCTGTAATTTCTACATGGTGAAACCAAAATGTATAAAAATGGCCTTTATTAAAATCTGACAATGTGCACTTTAGCCACATATGATTTCTTTTCATGACAAATCTCAAATTGTGGAGTACAGAGGCAAATAAATAAATGATGGGTCTTTGTCCCAAAACATTATGGAGGGCGCTGTCCTGCTGTAATGTTAGATAACCCGCTACAACCTAGTTGGGGTGTATACCACACATTTATTGAAGGCAAAGTGAAGGAGAAGGGTTTAGAATTCTTTTTATGCTTTTGGAGTCAATTTAAATAGGTTGGGGGAAGGTTTTAGTGGAGAATATTCACCCGCATGGCCCAGATTGGCTGCTTGACATGCTTGCGGTCTTTAAATACTAAGTTTATGCAAAAACGATTAAAACAAAAACATTGACAATTCGACAATAGGAAAAGATACTAATGTGCCATCTTATTTTTATCAAACTGCTGTGATGACTGATAGCATTAATTTTTACATGGTTTTAAATGTATGTTTGCATTACAAAGCAGTTTACCATTTCATTTGACCTTTAAGGGATTTTTTTCTTTGAATTATGCAAGGACACTTCGGTAAAAGCAACATGGGTTTTCCCCTTAACACCATGTTTTTGCTGAGATGGAAAATAAAGTTTCTCATTGCTACTTAAGGATCAGTTCCTTAAGTTATTAAACAAGTTATTAAACCACAGCAAGAGAGACTGCATGAAGGCTGTCTTCTTTAGATTTGAATAGAATAGATTAAATGACATTTGGTTAACATCCTGATTCCATATTGAATGGACATTCCGTTATACAATCTGATGTCTATTCCCCTGTAACAATAACACGTTGAATAGTACACCGTTTCGTTTAGTTCAGAGGTACAGCATGGAAACAGGCCCTTCGGCTCACCGAGTCCGCACCAACCAGCGATCCCTGCACATTAACCATATATAACCATATAACAATTACAGCACGGAAACAGGCCTTCTCGGCCCTTCCTGTCCGTGCCGACCATTTATTTTCCCCTAGTCCCATCTACCTGCACTCAGACCATACCCCTCCATTCCCTTCCCATCCATATACCTATCCACTTTACTTTTAAATGTTAAAATCGATCCTGCCTCCACCACTTCTGCTGGAAGATCATTCCACACAGCCACCACTCTCTGAGTAAAGAAGTTCCCCCTCATGTTACCCCTAAACTTCTGTCCCTTAATTCTCATGTCATGCCCTCTTGTTTGAATCTTCCCTACCCTCAATGGGAAAAGCTTATCCACGTCAACTCTGTCTATCTCTTTCATCATTTTAAAGACCTCAATCAAGTCCCCCCTTAACCTTCTGTGCTCCAAAGAATCACATAACACTATCCAATACACACCACGGATAATTTACATTTACACCAAGCCAATTAACCTACAAACCAGTAGGTCTTTGGAGTGTGGGAGGAAACTGGAGATCTGGGATGAAGAGATTCAAAGTAACATTAGCAAATTTGCAGATGACACAAAGCTGGGTGGCAGTGTGAACTGTGAGGAGGATTCTATGAGAATGTAGGGTGACTTGGACAGGTTGGGTGAGTGGGTAGATGCATGGCAGATGCAGTTTAATGTGGATAAATGTCAGGTTATCCACTTTGGTGGCAAAAACAGGAAGGCAGATTATTATCTAAATGGTGTCAAGTTGGGAAAAGGGGAAGTACAACGGGATCTGGTGGGTCCTTGTTCATCAGTCACTGAAAGTAAGCATGCAGGTACAGCAGGCAGTGAAGAAAGTGAATGGCATGTTAGCCTTCATAACAAGACGAGTTCATTATAGGAGCAAAGAGGTCCTCCTGCAGTTGTACAGGGCCCTAGTGAGACCACACCTGGAGTATTGTTTGCAGTTTTGGTCTCCAAATTTGAGGAAGGACATTCTTGTTCTTGAGGGAGTGCAGCGTAGATTCACCAGGTTCATTCCCGGGATGGTGGCACTGTCATATGCTGAGAAAATGGAATGGCTGGGCTTGCGTATTCTAGAATTTAGAAGAATGAGAGGTGATCTTATTGAAACATACAAGATTATTAAGGGTTTGGACACACTAGAGGCAGGAAACATTCCTGATGTTGGGGGTCCAAAACCAGGAGCCACAGTTTAAGAATAAGGGGTAGGCCATTTGGAATGGAGACGAGCACACACCAACAGTAAAAATGTGGATTTCAATTATGTCCGAAACGTTGCACCTCGAAGAGATTCGTCCTAACAGGATGTTAACCAATTCTTAAAGATTTAGTCTCCATTTATCGACTTATTACAACCATAAGATGCAACATATCTCTGGAAATAAACTGGTTCAGAACCGGGTGAGGGGTGTGTAAAGATATGAAGTAGGTACATCCCTTTTATCTTAGCTTATCTTACTTTCTTATATTTTCCTTTTTTTTAATTAATTAATTTATTTTTTAATTCTTCCTCGCGTTCTACGTCTTTACGGGCTATTTCTTTTCACTTTTTCACGTACTCACGATCTTATCTAACCTTCTCTATTTCTCTATTTCTTTCTTCTGTTACTTTCCTATTATTAAAGTTTAAAACAGGAAGTGGTGCATGAAATGTATTATGTTATTTCGGGCTTATATTACTGTACTGTACATTACTTCTAATAAAAATGAATAAAATTTAATTTTTTTTAAATTTAAATGGAGACAAGGAAACACAGTTTAAGAATAAGGAGTAAGCCATTTGGAACGGAGACGAGGAAACACTTTTTCCCACAGAGAGTTGTGAGTCTGTGGAATTCTCTGCCTCAGAAGGCGGTGGAGGCAGGTTCTCTGGATGCTTTCAAGAGAGAGCTAGATAGAGCTCTTAAGGATAGAGGAGTCAGCGCATATGGGGAGAAGGCAGGAACGGGGTACTGATTGTGGATGATCAGCCATGATCACATTGAAGGTACGCAAAAATGCTGGAGAAATTCAGCGGGTGAGGCAGCGTCTATGGAGCGAAGGAATAGGTGACGTTTTGGGTTGAGACCCTTCTTCATGATCACATTGAATGGCGGTGCTGGCTCAAAGGGCCGAATGGCCTACTCCTGCACCTATTGTCTATTGTCTATTGACACCGAAGACACCCAAAATGCTGGAGTAACTCAGCGAGACAGGCAGCATCACTGGAGAGCAGGAATGGGTGATGCTTTAGGTCGAGACCATTGTGCGAATAAGGGTTTTGACCCAAAACCTCACCTATTCCTTCTATCCAGAGATGTCGCCTGTCCTGCTGAGTTACTCCAGCTTTGTGTGTCTATGAAAGGAAAGTTGCCTCCAGATCCTCCATTCGTTAAAGGAAATTAATGGGATGAATGTTCTGAGAGACAAAAAGATTCTCAGCGAGTCAATGGGGCATCAGAAGTGCAAAGTCAACACAATAATGAAAATGCTATATGGTTTGACAAAGGGGAGAGGATGAAAGGCAATAAAGGAAAGGAAGGCATTTACTTTGAAGAACAGCATGATTTCAGAATCTTTCATCTACCTTCTGTATGTTTCTTAAGGGAATTCATGGGATAAAGACCAGCTCTGTTGCCATGGAAGAGGAACAACAGCAAGCTGATGAATATGGATCCATCACCAAGACATCATTCCATCTGGAGCTTCTGTTCTCCAATGTTAATTATTTTTCCTTTTTATCTCAGTAATAAGAGATCAACAATGAGCTTCCAGATGGTTTAGTTGTAGATTTCTAGCAAGACGTTCTATCATTCTACTATCCTGTACATCATTCGGTACATTTAATGTCTCTGTATCTGACTTGAGGTGATTTTTTAGGCTATCCAAACGTATACAAGTTGTTCCACACATTATCATTTCCCCCCCGCCCCCCTCTCTGCCCCCTTTTCTTCCACATCATAAAGACCTTGTTTATATTCCGGTCTCTAGTCCAAAGAAGAATGTGCACCTGAGATATACGGAGACTTTCCTTGGATGGATATTGATGAACCCCAAATATCTTTCTCACTTTACGTCTTTGAAGGAACAATTTGTTACGCTTTAGTGCTCTTAAGAAATAGTTTGAGAATTACCTATGTCGCAAACAGTCCCATTGCATGCTCCAATGCCAGCATGTCAACTATTGCCTCTGGTGCCTACTTATGTTGCTTGTCAGAATATGCCCAGTCTCCTGGAGGCACTAGTAAAGGGCCTGTCCCACCAGCATGCAACTCTATGAGCATGAGCGCGACCTAACGTGGTCGCTTGAGCCGTCCGGCGTCGCGAGGCCGGTCCCACTTCGATCGCCGGAGCCATGCGGAATTGTGCGGAGTTCGTCCCGACATTGCGCGGGGCTCCGAAAAACTGACCATGTTCAAAAATTCTGCGCGGCAACGGCTTGTCGGCTCGCAGTGGCCTCGATGCATTACGCACCGTCTCGATGTGACCCTCTCTGTGTGTGGCTCTGTGGCCCTCTGT
The DNA here is from genome assembly GCA_963514005.1 of Raja brachyura. The sequence continues at coordinate 62,704,487 of OY740793.1, forward strand.
GTGTGTGCGCCTCTGTGCCCCTCTCTGTGTGCCCCTCTCTGTCCTGGCGAACGTACCTTTAAGACTTTGCTCCAAGTTCGCCTCACTTTGCGCCGCGTTGCGCCACTCACCCGACCTCCGCGCGGCCCTAATTCTACTCCTATTCCTTATTACTTTATGGCCTTAAATTGTTTTTCATTTAGCACACAGTTAACAATGGCCTGTTTCCTTTATCATCATTACTTTTTCACATGTCTTTCATTCATTGTTCCACAGTATATCTCTCTACATCATCGTCTATCTCTCGTTTCCCTCTCAGTCTGAAGTAGGGTCTCATCCTGAAATGTCACCTATTCCTTTTCTCCAGAGATGCTGTCTGACCCACTGAGTTACTCCAGCTTTTTGTGTCTATCTTGTGACACACCATATTGATGCAAGTTACTGAGTGATCCAGCACAGAAGCAGGGCCAGTGGCTCACCATGTCAAGGATGGCCATGACTCTGAAAACATGCTATTAATCTTTCCTGGTCAAATAAGCTAACCAATGATTTAATTGTGATCCATCAGGGTTGTGACCAACATATGGATCTTCACTGTTTTACTGCGGTAAAACTATTAAAATAATTGAATGCAGTGACCAACCATCAATTAAAAGTGATGAGAAAATAAGGCTGTGTCTACTGGGCAGCCAGTACAAGAATGGTTAATCTCCTGGCAATCCACACCTCTTTAGGGTGTTAGATACCCCATTCCAGACACATATTCCTGATGACTAATCATTTAAACTCCCCTTCTCATTCCCATCTTCTCTGTCCTGGAGACCTCCATCGCCAGAGAGAGGCCACTCTCATACTCAAGGAACAGCACCTCATATTTTGTTTGGCTAGCTAACAGCCCAATGGTATGAACATTGAATTCTCTGATTTTAAGTAAACCCTCCCACTTACACCTCTCTCATTCCTGTGCCCCCAGCCCACAGTCTAGCCCCCATCTCTCTTATCCCCAGGGCCGGATTTACGTGTAAGCTAGACAAGCTTAAGCTTATGACCTCGAGATCTAGGGGGGCCTTGGCCCGCTCCACCAAGGTGTATAAAACGTTTGACATATTCGTATTTTCTGAGCCTTGTCCTTTCAACAGTCAGGAGTGTTAGAGTCGGTGCGCGGCTGCAAGTTTAACAATGTCAGAACCAGCTCCGACTGTGCCCGACCTGCCTGCTTCAGGGGAGAAGAGATAAGGCTCCGGGCGGGGTAAAGGAAGGGTGGGAACAAGCAGCCACCCGCTACGATAGGCGGAATGGTCCTTTCTATAGTTAACCCCGTTCACAGACTCTGATGGGGCTGGTTTCCCGCCCACCGGGACCTCCCACGCTTTGCCCGCTGACCCTCGTCACTCCACCGCCCTCCAGCAGCCCGCAGACAGCGCCTTACCTGCAGCCTGGACTCAGCACCGCGCCTGAATTTTCCACGTTGCAGACTCCAACTCCCCTGAGTTTGACTGCGCTGGGTCCTAGTGCCAGTCTCCCCCAACCCTGGTAACCTCAGTGGCTGTTCCACTGGGTCTTCCCCATTTGCCTCAAACCATGTGACCCCAGCTCTTCCCCACCCACACTACAGTCCTCATACCCCCCTACCCCCTGACCACCCACCCCCCCCAGTCAAAAGTGCAGAGATATTTGTCAGACACTAGGTGGGAGGCGCATGCAAAAGCCACAGAAGCTGTTTTGGAAAGTTACAGCGCTATCACTGGTGCCCTCGGTCATTTGTACTCTGATGTTAATGTGAAGGGTGATACCAGGCTTTAAGCTAACAATCTTTTGCATAAAATGGAAGAACTGGAATTTGTGTTTATGCTGCATGTTTTGACCCATCTGCTAGGTCATTTCCACAAGGTCAACAAAGCCATTCAGAAATCCAAACTGTTATTGAGCACTTGTGCAAGTTTGTACAGTTCACTTCAGGATTTTGTAAGCAAAATTAGAGAAGATTTTGATGAGATTGAGCAACAAGTAAAGGCCACCTTGCCAGATGTTAACTATAGAACTATCACAGGGAGACAAAGAGTAAGGAAATGGCAAGGAAATGCTGGAAGTGGACCTGGTCCTGATGCTTTAGATAAACTCTCTTCAAGAGATAAGTTTAGGATAAAATCCTTCATTCCTATACTAGATGCACTGGAAACCAATTTAAAAAGAAGAGGTACAGTGTACAGTGAAGTTGCACAACAGTTTTCCTTTCTTGCTAATCTGACCGCAACTAAGCAAGGAATTCAGCAAGGTGTTGAACTGTTGATGGAAGCAAACCCAGATGATGTTGACCTGAAACTTACAGATGAACTTTTACACTTTCACCCGTACGTGAGACAAAGCCATGGGCATACAGAAGAGCACTCTCTGTCTCATACAGACTGTTATCAAATAATGTACAAGGAAACAATTCAGATGGCCTTCCCTAATGTGGAAGCAATCTTGCGGCTGTTTCTTAGCTTAATGGTCACCAACTGCCCGGGAGAGAGGTCTTTTTCAAGACTCAAAAGAATTAAAAATGAATTAAGGTCCACAATGTCTCAAGAGAGGTTTGGCTGCACTGAGCATTCTGTGCGTTGAGAGTGACAAACTTAGACAAACAGATCCTGGTGAACTTCTGGATGATTTTGCTATGAAGGCGAGAAAAAAACATTTTTGCTCTTAGTGTATTTGTAGTTTCTTTATTGCTTAATATTCCACATTCAATTCAAGAGACACTTATTGTCACATGCACCAATTGGTACAATGAAATTTGGGGTCGCCATCCGACGTCGGAACAGGAGAACATTCTCAGCGGCTTGGACTTCCGAATCGTCCACTTCCTACCGGAGACCGCGGTTCCCGAAGTCCACAGGCTGAGCTGGGTGGAGATTCACGCTGGCGGCCCTCGGCAATGGGATCCCAGGGCTCCGTGATGTTGAAATCAGTGTGGCCTGAGGCTGGGAGCTCTGCAAACCACAGCTCCATGATGTTGAAGCAGCAGGCCCAACACTCCAGAGCTTCAAACGACGATCCAGGTAAGGCAGCAATGTTACAAAATTTTGAGATTTTAAAAATCAAGTCTGCAATTTATCCCATCAGATAAAGCGTAAAAATAAGTTTAATTTGACACCTAATTCACTTTCACATCTTCAGTATTAAGAAAGTTATGGCCATTTTCATACTCGGAAATTAGCATCTTGTTCCCCATTGCCTTTCAATTGACTGAACTCAAAAGCTGTGATCTGGAACAGTTAAAAGCCCATTACTTTCTTAAAAATTAAGAGAACTCAATGAAATTTTCAGTTATTATAGATTGAAGCATTCTGAAACAAATATGAAACAATCTTACTTGGATGACCTGAAATTAAAGCATATAATTAGTTAGTTATCTAATTGTAGCTAATTACAAAATTCAATGAGTAGATCTAAACATCTATCCATTTCTTAAGAAAAGATAAACTTTTTAAAAATTGCCTAAGTGTCCAAATAACATTCACACAATAATCCACAATATAACATAATTTTTAAATCTAATTTTCATGAATTTCTGGGCCAAATGGAAGGAATTTAGTGTTTGATTCCTGTAAATTAATGGCCATTTAAATCAACTAGCGAGTGGGTTTTAGTGGAATGCGGTGGATTGGAACGTTGCGGTTAGCGATGAAGTCGGAAGGAAAAATACTGTTGGTTCATACATTTTTTTGGACCCCATTTCGCAACATGAAAATGTTATTAATGCCTCCCGAAAAACCAACTTTTAATATAAAAATAAACTATTTACCTTTTTTTCTCCCCTACGCAAAATCCTTCCGGTTGTCAGCGCTCACGGCTTTTGAAGGTGATTTTTAAATTACTCTAGTTAATAAATAATTTAGAGTAATTTAAAAATACCTTCATGAATGAAATGTCGGAGCGATTTTTCTTCCGCAACGTAATCGCCCGACATTGATCGATTTTCCCTGCCTGTGGAAAAACGGCACTTTAAGCCCGCCCCCCTTTGAAAGGCGCCAAAGTCGCGCACACGGGGAGCGGCAGAACTGCAGCGCTGCTCAAGGTAAGTTTTGTAACATACCTAGGTAAAGCATCACCTGCTCCGCGGTGAATCCAATATGTATTTTAAAACCAGCAAGTGAAATAGCTTAGGGCCTCTCTTCATCTAAATCCAGCCCTGCTTATCCCGTTCTACCTATATTGCTCTCTCTGCCTTTACCCTTTGGACGAGGGCATTCGATCCAATTTGTGGTCCCAGCCTCAAAGACAGATGTGTACAGCAATTCGTTCTTTCCGCGCACTATTAAAGCATGGAATAATCTCCACCAAGCCACGGTTGCCCAGCCAGATGCAACTACATTTAAAGTGGCACTTTCTTCCCAATAACCCTCTCTGGCTAAACCCCTCCCTTCACCACCTCCAGTTTAAATTCCAGTTGGAATATTTTGGAGGACCAAGTAACCAAGAACCAAGAACCCTTCTTATCTAACATCCTTTTGTCGTCTGGTAGACAAAAGTGCTGGAGAAACTGAGTGGGTGCAGCAGCATCTATGGAGCAAAGGAAATAGGCAACGTTTCAGGCCGAAAACTTTCTTCAGACTGAAAATCCTTTGGTCTTTTCATCTCGAAGCTTTGTACACACATCTGCCAGTCAAACCCCATTCACTTGCATCCAGCTATCACTTAAGATAGACGCAAACTGCGGAAGCAACTCAGCGGGCCAGGCAGCATCTCTGGATACAGGGAATGGGTGACGTTTCGGGTCAGACATGCGCTGTCCCAGACAGACAGTTATCACTTGCACAACTTCCAGCATCTGAAATTCCTTTTCAATCAATCTGAAAGAGGGTCATGACCCAAAACATTGTCTGCCTAATCCTTCCATGGACCTGTTTTTGAGTTATTTCAGCACTTTAATCAAGATTCCAGCATTGCAGATCCTTGTATATATATATATATATATATATATATTCACTGGTTGCTAGATTACACAGATTTATGGGATATTTTTATAGTCTGGTTTATTCTAATGAGTTTTTATAGAATCTTGTCTTTCAAATTACCTTGACAAGTTCAGGAATTGTCCAGTACATTTTGGGCGTATTTTTCCAATTGCAACCCTAGTGAAACTACAGGCTGTGACCAAGTCATGGTGTTGTACCTTTGAATATAGGCCCTTCGGCCCACTTCATCTATGCTGACCATCTATGCCTAACTATACTAATCCCAGTTGCATGCAATAATCCCATATCCTGCTGCGCTGTGCTCATTAAACCATATTGTACAATAGAGCACTGCAACTTTCACAATGGATTTGGATTGGGAAAGCCCAACTAGACCACAAATGTTTGGGGTCATAAAGTCATAAATGCTTGAAGTGGGGCGTTGGAATTTCCGTTAGGATGCATAGTTCAGTTTAGAGATACAGCACAGCTCTTCGGCCCACCGAGTCAGAGCCGAACGTTCATCCCCGCACACTAAAACTATCCCACACACACTAGGGACAATTTACAATTTTACCAGGCCTATTAGCCTAAAAACCTGGGCATCTTTGGAGTGTGGGAGGAAACCGGAGCACGCAAAGAAAACCCACACAGGTCGTGGGGAGAACGTGCAAACTCCCCATAGACAGTACCCGTAGTCAGGTCTCTGGCGCTGTAAGGCAGCAACTCTACCGCTGTGCCACCGTGCTGCCTGCAATAGATGTTCACCTGAAATTGGCCATTGGGGCTCACTACCCATCAAATGGGCATCTGGAGGAAAATGGCGCTTTGACGGCCTCCATTATAGTGATCCAGAGGCAGATTGAGAGGCAATGTGGCAATTGGAAGGCGAGGTATGAAGGGGAGAGCGAGCAAGAGGCTGGCTGTGCAACCATGAGGGTCACTCCTCCCAGCTCAAGCAGCCATGCTTACAGGGGCACATGTTTTAGTGGTTGTTCCTCGAGGATCACCAGTTAAGCCACATGAAAAACTAATCACTCGAATACAGCTGGACATGCTTAAGATGCTTTCAAAGACAACCAAATATGTGAAGATGGACACAAAATGCTGGAGTAACTCAACGGGACAGGCAGCATCCCTGGATCAAAGGAATGGGTGATGTTTCAGGTGGAGGCCCTTCCTGGTCAGAACAAGGGTCTCAAGCTGAAAGGTCACCCTTTCCTTTGATCAGGAGATGCTGCCTGTCCCACTGAGTTACTCCAGCATTTTGTGTATATCTTTGGTGTAAACCCGCATCTGCAGTTCCTTCCTACGCAACAAGATATATGAAATGGTTCTCATCTAGAGAATGTGCCCCAGTTTATGTGGGCAATGAACTTCAAACCTCTTAAAGTTCAGAAAACAGGTTCAGGCACTTTCTATTGTGTTAAAGAAGGAACTGCAGATGCTGGAGAATCGAGGGTACACAAAAGGCTGGAGAAACTCAGCGGGTGCAGCAGCATCTAAGGAGCGAAGGAGATAGGCGACGTTTCGGGTCGAGACCCTTCTTCAGACAGGTTAGGGATCAGGGAAACGAGAGATATAGACGGTGATGTGGAGAGATAAAGAACAATGAATGAAAGATATGCAAAAAAGTATCGATGATAAAGGAAACAGGCCATTGTAAGCTGTTTGTAGTGTGAAAATGAGAAGCTAGTGCGACTTGGGTGGGGGAGAGATAGAGAGAGAGGGAATGCCAGGGCCCGAGGGCTGAGGGAGAGGTGGGAAGGGGAGGAGACAGCCAGGGTTAACAGAATTGAGAAAATTCAATGTTTAAGCCCAGAGGATGCAGACTCCCCAAGCGGAATATGAGGTGCTGTTCCTCCAACTTGCGGTGTTGCTCACTCTGACCGTGGAGGAGGCCCAGGACCGAGAGGTCGGATACGGAATGGGAGGGGGAGTTGAAGTGCTGAGCCACCGGGAGGTCGGGTTGGTTATTGCGGACCGAGCGGAGGTGTTCGGCGAAACGATCGCCAAGCCTCCGCTTGGTCTCACCGATATAGAGAATGGCACTTTCTAGCCTAGTTAAAATGGAGGGCGTTACATTTGCCATGTGGGGATGTGTGAATATTTCACCATGGCAACAACTTAACATTTGCAAAGCAGCAATATTATTAACCAGTTTCCAGGCCTTGGCCTGTAACATGTGGTTTTGTTAAAGCTGGATACAGTGGAGTCTATCTTACACTGTGAAATGCAGTACATGTGACTGTTGTTCAATGATATGAATGCCCATGAATGCCCACAGTTAACTGCAATTTTATCAGGAACGATTAACCATTGAAAGATAGCTCTTACTCAAAAACCAAAGCACACTATGCTGTTACAATGTTAATGATGAATTAATGCTGGCATTTTGAATTTTAAAATCCTTTCTGTCTACCATTTGATATCAGCTAAGTTAACATTCACTGTTGACAAATCAGAACCTTGCAGTTTCTCCCATGACCTCTCAAGGCCAGGACAAACTGTAGGAAGTAATCTGAGATCGGCACACCTCTTCCTTTGAGACTAGGACTGGGCACCTGGTAAATAAAATCTATCCCATGGGTTCACCCTAATGTAGGCGCAACTGTGGCCACACCCGGCGTCTCCCTCATCTCCACAGCCCTAACAAACTACTGTGAATTTACATATCCAGACAAAGGGGCAACAGTTAATGGAGACACAAAGAACTGCAGAGGCAGCAACCTTATACAAACACAAAGTGCTGGAGTAACTTAGCAGGACAAGCAGCATTTCTGGAGGACATGGATAGGTGATGTTTTGGGTCAGGACCCTTTTCAGGCCCTTCAGTTAATTTATTATTATTTCAATTAGTCATGCTCAGAAACTTAAAGTAAACTTAGCTTAAAGTAAAGTGATTTTATGAAATCCTAATGTATACTTACTGATCTAGAAAAAGTCGTGATTAACAGCTGATTTTGACACGACGTTCTGAAAACATTTTATGAGGATGTTGGCAGGACTAGAGGGTCTGAGCTATAGGGAGAGGTTGATTCTATCTGGATTCTCTCTATAATAGGCTGGATTCTATCCCTTGGAGGGTAGGAGGACAAGGGGTGACCTTTATAGAGCTGTATAAATTAATGAGAGGAATAGATCGGGTATGTGCACAGAATCAAAATCAGAATCAGAATCTCTTTATTGTCATTGCACATGGTGCAACAAAATTTAAAAGTCAATCCAACGGTGCGATCTTAAAATATAAGGAAGGGTAAAAATATATACATATTAAAAAAACCAATTCAGTTGAATGTGAGTGTTATTTCTTATTTTGCATTGTTAAGCTCACGTATGGCTATGGGGTAGAAGCTGTCTCTGAGTCTGTTCGTGCGAGTTTTGAAAGACCTGTACCGTCTGCCAGAGGGCAGCAGGTGGAACAGGTTGTGTCCAGGGTGGGAAGGGTCCTTCAGGATGTTGGCTGCCCTGCCAAGGCAGCGAGAGCAGAAGATGTCCTTCAGGGCAGGCAGTGGGCAGCCAGTGATTTTTTGGGCGGTGTTGATGACCCTTTGAAGGGCTCTCCTGTCCGCTGCAGAGCAGCTGGCATACCATGTGGTTATACAGTACGCCAGCACACTCTCGATAGAGCAGCGGTAGAAGGACACCAGCAGCTTCTCTTCCAGGTTGTTTTTCCTGAGGATCCTCAGAAAGTAGAGTCGCTGCTGGGCCTTCAACCACTGTGGTGGTGTTTGTGGTCCAGGAGAGATCCTCCGCAATTTGTGTGCCCAGGAATCTGAAGTCTGAGACCCTTTCCACACAGTCCCCATTGATGAATAGGGGTTGAAGGGCTGCAACGTTCTTACAGAAGTCTATGATAATTTCCTTTGTTTTTGTGGTGTTTAGGATGAGGTTGTTGTCTGAACACCACGCTGCCAGTCTTTGGACTTCCTCCCTGTAGGCTGTCTCATCTCCTCCTGAGATACGTCCAACCACAGTCGTGTCGTCCGCAAACTTGACGATGGTGTTGGTGGAGTGGGCGGGGGCACAATCATGGGTGTAGTGTGTGTAGAGGAGGGGGCTCAACACACAGCCCTGTGGGGAGCTGGTGCTGAGTGTGATGGGGGTGGAGAGGTGATGGCCCAGTCTGACGGTCTGGGGGCGGTTAGACAGAAAGTCCTTGATCCAAAGGCAGATGGGTTGGGAAAGTCCTAAATCCATGAGTTTGCTGGGGATGATGGTATTGAAGGCAGAGCTAAAGTCAATGAAGAGCATCCTCACATAGCTCCCCTGGTGTTTGAGGTGGGTCAGTGCAGTGTGAAGAGCAGTGGTGATGGCATCCTCAGTGGACCTATTTGCTCTGTAGGCAAACTGGTGTGGGTCGAAGGTGGACGGTAGGCTGGCTTTGATGTGCTGCTGAACCAGCCTCTCAAAACACTTCATGATGACTGGTGCGAGAGCGACCGGTTGGTGGTCGTTGAGGCCGCTGATAACAGGATTTTTTGGTAGTGGGATGATTGTGGCAGACTTCAGGCACGGTGGGATGATGGATTTGGACAGGGACAGGTTGAAGATTTTTGTGATTCTCTTGCCCAGAGTAGGGGAATTAAGGACAAGAGGACATAGGTTTAAGGTGAAGGGGAAAAGATTTAAAAGGAATTTGAGGAAACTTTTTCACATAGAGGGTGGTGGGTGTATGGAACAAACTGCCAGAGGAGATAGTTGAAGCAGGGACTATCGTAACATTTAAGAAACTATTAGACGAGTACATGGATAGGACCGGTTTGGAGGTGGGCAGGTGGGACTAGTGTAGCAAGTCCACGCTGTATGACTCCGTGACTCTATATAACGATTAACTGTATGGATGTAAAAAGTAATAAAAGACAATTGCTTGCTAGTCATTGGAATAGATGCATTAAATGTATCTGTGTTGTCTCTGAATCATTCCTCAGCTGTAGGGATAATAAAACAGGGCTTTAGCGGTGTCAATGTTATTAATGCAAGCAGTATACTGCTTCAGTGAGAGCGGGGAGCAGAAAATCTAATTATGGGTGAGAACGTACAAGGCGTGATTAGTCAAGGGCCTGTCCCACTTGGGCGACATTTCAGTGACTGACGCCCTTAAAACCGTCAAGTTGCACGACATACACGCTGACGTATGCTGTCCTGCAGGTGATGCCTGGTTAGGGTTGAGGTTGTTAAATATTCTTCCTTCAGTGAATGGTTTTTAAACATTAATATATTAAAAATTAATAAAATTAATACAATAAAATCAATTGTGCAAATGAAAAGTTTGTATATTTAAGAGGGAGTTAGATGTGGCCCTTGTGGCTAAATGGATCGGGGGTATGGAGAGAAGGTAGGTAAGGGATACTGAGTTGGATGATCAGCCATAATCATATTGAATGGCAGTGCAGGCTCGAAGGGCCGAATGGCCTACTCCTGCACCTATGGTTCTGTAAATTGTCCCTAGCGTGTGTGGGATAGTGTGCGGGGCATCGCTGGTCACGGGCTGGGTCTACAAATGGGGGGGGCGTCGGGGAAAGTGGGGGGGGTGGTGGAGAATGTGAGAAGGGAGGGAGAGGGGGAGAAGGAGATGTGAGGGGAGGGGGGAGTGGATAAGGGGGAGAAGAGTGGAGCGGAGAGAAGGGAGGAAGAAGGGGGAAGGGAAGAGAGGGGGAGAGGGGGGGGGGGGAACGGTAGGGGGAGTGGAGAAGGAGAGATTGGGGCAGGAGGGGGGAAGAGGGGGAGAGGGGAGTTCAGTCTGCACTCCCTGAATCCATCCCTGTGAAAAGAGACGGTGATTGGATCTGGAAGCGGACCACTACATCTATAAATAAAACTGAACGACTCAGACATCTTTTCATTTGCACAATTGATATTATTGTATTAATTTTAATATATTAATGTTCAAATTCCATGCTTTGAAGGAAGAATATTTTACAGCCCATCTGTGGTCCCTAACCCTAACCCTAACCGGTCATCACCCGCAGGACAGCGTATGTCAGTGTGTGACAGGGCGCACGGCATGATGAGACACCCAGATGTCGTCCCTGGATTTTGAACATTCCAAAATCCTGGGGCGACAGGGAGACCCCGCGCGTTACTACATGCGTCACCACGTGTCACCACGCCTCACCATGCATCACGACACGAACCTAAATGTCAGCCGAATGTCACCCAAGTCGGACAGGCTCTTAAGTTTGCAGATGACATGAAAGTGGGTGGGGTAGAGGGCTGAGGAATGGATCCAAGAGTTTCATGCGTGCAAGTGCGAGGGGTTGCATTTTAGGAAGTGAAACCATGGCAGGACCTTCATAGTAAATGGCAGGAGAGTGGTGTAGACCAGAGGGATGTCGGAACAGAAGCACATAGTTCCCTGGAAGGGAACCGCCGGTGGACAAGTGGTGAAGAAGCCTTTTAGCAAGCTGGCCTTCACCAGTCAAGGAACTGAGTATGGAAGCTGCAACTCCTTTTACAGTTATGCAAGAAGCTGGTTCCTAAACACTTGGACTATTGTGTTCAGTTTGGGTGAACTTGTTAAAGGAAAGATGCCTTACACCTGGAAATGATGCAGAGAAACTATACGAGTATGTTGCCAGGACTCATGGACCTGAGCTTGAAGGAAAGCTTGGGTTGGCTAAAACATGGAGCAGGGCAGGACTTTCACAGTGAATAGTAGGGCCCTGGGAGTGTTGTAGAGCAAAGGGATCTTGGAGTGCAAGTATGGCTAGATACATTTGATACATTGGCCTTCATTCGTCAGGGTACGGAGTGTAGAAGTTGGGATATTACCGTTGTACATGATGTTGGTGAAGCCACATTTGGAGTACCGTTTAGTTATGATTACCCTGCCATAGGAAGGATGCTGATATAGAAACTATGAGATTACGGAGGAAATAGTGCAGAAATGGTCTTCGAGGATGTTGCCAGGATTAGAGGGACTGTGCAATAGAGGTGTTGGGCAGGCTAGGACTTTATCCCTTGGAGCACAAGAGGCTATGGGGGTGATCTTGCAGAGGTGTATAATTTCACAAGGGGAATAGATGGGGTGAATGCATAGAGTCATTTACTCAGGCTAGGGGAATCAAAAACCAGAGTACTGAAGTTAAGATTTAATAGGAATCGGAGGTGAATATGGAATGGGGTGCCATAGGAGGTAGTTGAGGCAGAAACGATAACAATATTTAAAAGACACTTGAACAGGTACAAGGATAGGAAAGATTTGGAGGCAAATGGGACTAGCTTAGATGGGGCATCATGGTCAGCATGGCTGAGTTTGACCAACGGTCCAGTTTCTGTACTGTATGACTATGACTCAATAATCAAATAATGTTTTAAACTGGGTCCAATCCAATGGTTGTTCATTTATAAGACACATTTCAGCTCATCTGTTGTGGTACAAATATCACTTCCAACCTACGGAGCACTGTGTGCTTTTCCTGTTATCTGACAAAATAGTGGTCTAGATTCAAGGGGAACATGAGGACGACATCAATTCACTAGTTTTGTGGATTCTGGGGTGACTATGAGACCAATGTCAGGAATCTCAGACTCTTCGACACATGGGTCAGGTGGTTGTGGATGAGGGCAGCAAGTTGGTAGTTTGCTACTGATGTAGGGCCTTCATGTTCTTAAAGCATGGCCTTGAATTTTTCACTCCTAACCCTGAATGCTCCTTCTCCACTTTGAGCGGTACATTTGCTTCATTACAGCACCAGAGGCCCAGGTTCGATCCTGACTACAGGTGCTGTCTGCACGTAGTATGCACGTTCTCCCTGTGACTGTGTGGGTTTTCTCTGGGAGTTCTGGTTTCCTCCAAAGACATGCAGGCTTGTAGGTTAATTGACCGGTAAAATTGTAAATTGCCCCTAGTGTTGTGAATGTTACTAGTGTACGGGGTGATCGCTAGTCGGCACGGGCTCGGTGGGCCGAAGGGCCGGTTTCCCGCACTGTATTTCTGTGGATGTTTTCCATTTAACCTATTAATCATGTCTCGAGATACAGCTCAGAATAAAATGTCTCTTTGGGGGAGTGTGGTGACAGTACTGGCTGACTGGAGTTTCCAAGCAAGGATGTCCCTGTTGCCTGTCTATATGGCCTTTGTGACTTGCAAGCTTTTTCAAGGCAGGTTTCATTTAGCCTGATTAAGTTGGTCAGTCACGGGCATTTTTTAACATTTTTTAAAATTGCGGTCTTTTTATTAATTAACTTTTAAAGTAGAGTTCTGCTGCATAGAAATAGGCCCTTTGGTTGAACCCGACCGTAATGCTAATCCCTTTTGCCTGCATTAGGCCTGCATTGGGCCTACAATCTTCTACTCCTTTCATACATCCCTATTCAACTGCCTTTTACATATTATAATTGTATCTGCCTCAACCACTTCCTCTGGTAGCTCCTACCGGATAGGCACAAACCACTGAATGGAAAACTTGCTCTTTCGATCGCCTTTACATTTCTCCTCTCTCACTTTAAATCCATATCATCTAGTTGTGGACTCCTCTACCCTCTGTCAAAGACTGTCTACCCTATCTATGCCTCTCAGAATTCTATAAACCTCTGTAAGGTCATTCTTCAGCCTGCTATGTTGGAGCTGCCTGGGGTGAAGGGCCTTACTTGTAAGGAAAGATGTCACGTTTATATTCTTGCCAATGCTACCACATCCTTCCTGTGTTCTGGTGACCAGAGCTATACACGATGGTCCAAATGTGAACTGAACCAATATTTTGTACAGTTGTGACATGACATCCCAACTCTTATACACTCTGCTCAGTCTGAAGATCGGCAGGTTAAAGGCCTTTTATTTTCTAAGTCAAAAGTGTTTCATTGTCATATGTCTCCAAAGGGAACAATGAAATTCTTACTTGCAGTGGCCCAATGTGTATGTAAAAAAACAGTGTAGGAAGGAACTGCAGATGCTGGTTTACACTGGATGGAGACAAAATGCCGGAGTAACTCAGTGGGACAGGCAGCATCTCTGGAGAGAGGAATGGGTGGCGTTTCAGGTCGAGACTCTTCTTCCTGCCACTTACTGCATCTGTCTTGTTAATATGTGATCTCAATGTGCATTATCTCACACTTGCCTCAATTAAATTCCACCCGACACTCTTCTGCCCAACATTCCAACTGATCTATGACTCTCTGCATCTTTTCACAATCTTCTATGCTATCTACTACTTTGCCATTTTTGTTGACACAAGCAAACAAACTAATCAGTCCACCCTCATTCTCATCCAAGTCAGATGACAAACTACAGATATCCCAGCACTGATCCATGCAGTACATCGCTCCTAGCAGACTTCCAGGCAGAAAAACACCTTCACCACTGCACCCTGCCTGCTATCACTAAGGCAATGTTGGGTCCAGTTTGCCAACACACATTGTATTCCATGTGCCCTAACCTTTGGCCTGTAACGTAGGACTTTGTCAAAGGCCATGTGTACTGCCATGCCTTCATCACACTTTGTTTTAAATATCTCTTTAAAACACACAAACGGATTTGTGAAACAGGATTTCACCTGTATAGTCCTCCTAATCAGAGCCTATATTTCCACATGAACATAAACCCTGTCCCTTAAAAATATTTTCCAATAATTCCACACCTATTAGTTTACGGCTCACCAGCCTTCCTGGATTATCTGTCCGTTTTGAATAAGGGAACAATGTCAACTACCTGCAGTTCTGTCTGTGATACCTTGCCCGTGACCAGCATGGATGCGAAAATCTATCCCAGAGTGCAAGCAATCTGCTCCCTTGCTTTCCCGAGCATCCTGAGATAGATCCTATCAGGCCCTATCCATGCCAATACCTCCAACACTACCTCCTTCCCGACACAGACACGTTCCAGAATATCAGTGCATCCCCCATACCCTTCTCTTTGGTGAATATTGATGAAAAGTCTTAATTTCAGATCCCAATGATATCCCTTGGATTTATATCCATGCATAGATTTTCCTTTTGGTTTCAGAACAAGCCTATGTTTTCCCTAGAGGATGAACATAAAAAGCTGGAGCAACTCAGCGGGTCAGACAGCATCTCTGGAGAAAAGGAATAGGCACCGTTTTCGGGTCGAGACCCATCTTCGGACCAGCTACTCTCTTGCTTTGAATATGTATAGAAAAGGTTTAGAAATTCTCCTAAATCTTTCTTGCAGCGGCCATTTCATGAACTCGTTTTGCCCTCCCAATTTCTAAATTACTCTCCTACATCCCCAATATGTCTCAAAGGACTTAACTCAGTACCAAATGCCTGACATATATGTTTTCCTTACTTCTAATCACTTTTTCAAGTTGCTACGTTAACATTAGTTCCATAATCTATCATTGTGCATCTTACTGGGACATGCTGACTCTGGCCTCTTGCTATCTCACCTTTAAACACATCCCACGTATTGTGCGTGGGTTTCCCTTCTAGCAACTGCACTGACTGGTTACATCGCGTGCTGTTTCTGTACCTCAAGTGCCCAGGATCAAGGGAGGCTGCAGAGAGTGGTAGACTTGCCTGTTTCATCACGTACCGTCCTTCTCACTATTGGAGGGATCTATAGGAGGCATTGCCTCAGAAAGGCAGACAATGCCATCAAAGATCCACACTTCCCTGACCATGCTCTCTTCAAGCTACCACCATCAGGAAGAAGGTACAGGAGCCTGGAAACTATGACCACCAGGTTCAAGAACAGCTTCGTCCCAGCAAACATCAGGTTCTTGAACATTGCAAAACACTAACCATCACCTCAGCAAATATAGACCCAAAAAGCTGGAGTAACTCAGCGGATCAGACAGCATCTCTGGAGAAAAGGAATAGGTGACATTTCGAGTTAAGACCCTTCTTTACTCCAGAGTCTGAAGAAGGGACTTGACCTGAAACTTCACCAGTACGAAGAAGGGTCCCGACCTGAAACTTCACCTATTCCTTTCCACGTCATCGGGTGGCGCTGCGCGCGGCAGCCTCACCAGAAGTTTGTCAGTCATTTCGACTTTTTTTGTTTTTTTAGTATGTGTTAATGTCTCTAGGTATGTTTTTATGTGGGGGATGGAGGGGGGGGGGAAAGGGGGAAACCGTTTCCAGTCTCTGACCTCAGGGGAGATGCGACTTTTCTCCGAGTCTCATTTTCGCCCTCCATCGCAGCCTAACAACTTGGATTGGTGCGGCCTTTCCCGGAGACCGGCCAGAAGAAAGGCTGCTGACTTTAACATTGTGAAGCCGCGGTCTGCGGAGCTTCTAGCCGCAGGCGTGGAGCGGACTTAACCATCCCGGAGCCAAGGATCCCTTGGCCGGGGATCGCCGGAGAAGAGCTCCTACCGCCGGCCTGCCTGCGGCCTATAACATTCTAGAAGCCGCGGTCTCCGGTAAGAAAGTGGACGATTCAGGCACTCCAAGCCACGGAGTGTGTTCCATCGGTCCCGACGTCGGAGCTTCGATCATCCCGACGAGAGGGCTTGTACATCGGGCCGTCCGTAGCAGTAACTACGGAGGGTCAAGGCCCAAAACACAGGTGAACAAAGGGAGGAGACTGACTGGACTTTATTGCCTTCCATCACAGCGACCATGTTTATGTTAAATTCTATCGTTCTTTTTAATTGTGTTGTGTTCTTTTAATTGTATGTCTGCTCAAATACCACTCTATCTTAAATGGTGCATGTGACAATAAATGCGAATCTGAATCTGAATCTCCTCCCGAGATGCTGTCTGACCCGCTGAATTACTCCAGCTTTATGTGCCCATCTTTGGTTTAAAGCGGCATCTTCCTACACACCTTTGCAAAGATGATACTATATTTTTGTTTGAACTACGGACTTCGGTTTTCCAATATTATATTTACCTGGTATTTTTTATCATTATTGATTATTTTATATTTATTTATGTATTATCGTGGGGTGGGAAATTGCAACCTTCACGTGGTCCATCCTGTTTCGACTAATGCAATCAACCTGACGTGCACAAACAGAAGATCACATAGAAGAAGAAGGGTCTGAAGAAGGGTCTCGACCCGAAACGTCGCCTATCTCCTTCGCTCCTTAGATGCTGCTGCACCCGCTGAGTTTCTCCAGCCTTTTGTGTACCCTCGATTCTCCAGCATCTGCAGTTCCTTCTTTAACATCACATAGAACAAGTTGTCTTACAACTTTAGACTGTGCACGCCACACACAAGAAGATGTATTATTGTGTTAAAGGGCTGCAGCAAGTGAGAATTCCATTGTGCCGTTGCCAGTACATATGGCAATGGAACACTCTTAACTTGGCTCTTGACTACAATGTCCTGATACTATTGAAATCAGCTGTTCCCCAATTTAAGACCTTAACTCTAGGCTCAATCGTATTTTTTTTTTTTGCCAAGAATACCTTGAAACTTCCTGAACTCTGGTCACTGGTTCCAAAGGGTTCTTGCATCAACACCTCTACCCCATTCTGTGAGATAAGGGTGACAACAATCCCCTTCCTATTAGGACTCCCTGCATGTGCTTTAAAAAACCTCTCTTGAATACATGTTACATACTCCACCTTATCTAAGCCCTTAACACTAAGGGAAATCCAGTCAAGTAATGTTGGTCACAACAATGGTGGCACGGTGACGCAGCGGTAGAGTTGCTGCCTTACAGTGCCAGAGATACGGGTTCGATCCTGACATGCTCTCTGTACATAGCTTGTATGTTCTCCCCGTGACCTGCGTGGGTTTTCTCCGGGATCTCCGGTTTCCTTCCACACTCCAAAGAGGTACAGCTTTGTAGGTGAATTGGCTTGGTGTTCCTGTAAATTATCCATAGTATGCGTAGGATCACGTTAGTGTACAGGGATTGCTAGTCGGCAATTGTTTGGCCGAAGGGTCTGTTTCCACGCTGCATCTCTAAACTAAACTGAACTGAAGACCGGTATCTGAAATTCTTTGGTACCTCATTATTACAGGCAGGATATTCAGCCATTGAAAGATATCACTCTCAACCAATTATGACAATAAACCACATAACCATATAACAATTACAGCACGGAAACAGGCCTTCTCAGCCCTTCCAGTCCGTGCCGACCATTTATTTTCCCCTAGTCCCATCTACCTGCACTCAGACCATACCCCTCCATTCCCTTCTCATCCATATACCTATCCACTTTACTTTTAAATGTTAAAATCGATCCTGCCTCCACCACTTCTGCTGGAAGATCATTCCACACAGCCACCACTCTCTGAGTAAAGAAGTTCCACCTCATGTTACCCCTAAACTTCTGTCCCTTAATTCTCATGTCATGCCCTCTTGTTTGAATCTTCCCTACCCTCAATGGGAAAAGCTTATCCACGTCAACTCTGTCTATCCCTTTCATCATTTTAAAGACCTCAATCAAGTCCCCCCTTAACCTTCTGCGCTCCAAAGAAGAAAGACCCAACTTGTTCCACCTTTCTCTGTAACTTAGTTGCTGGAACCCAGGCAACATTCTAGTAAATCTCCTCTGAACTCTCTCTATTTTGTTGACATCCTTCCTATAATTAAGTACAGCAAGTCTACAGAATACCCAAAGCCAGTGGATGATGATCTGAAATGTGAACATCTTTCACAGAACATAGAATGTAGAACAGTGCAGCATAGGAACAAGCTCACAATGTTCACTCCGAACATGATCTCCTCTGACTGCACTTTTCCATATCCCTTTGAGGATAGACACAAAATGCTCGCATAGCTCAGTGGGTCAGGCAGCATCTCTGGATAGAAGGAATAATTGACGTTTTGGGTCGAGACTGGAGAAGGGTCTTGACACAAAACGTCACCCATTCCTTCTCTCCGGAGATGCTGCCTGTCCCGCTGAGTTACGCGAGCATTTTGTGTCTATCTTTGGTGTAAACTAGCATCCACGGTTTCTTCCGACACGTCCTATCCATATCCCCCCATTCCCTGCATAAACACCGCTCTCATTTCTGCACCCATGCCCACCCCCCGCAGCGCCTTCCAGGCACTCGCCATTCGCTGTCTAAAAAACTTGCCCTGCAAAGTCCATCTTTGCACCTCTCACCTTAATGCTATACACTCTAGTCTTTGACATTTCCACCCTGGGGAAAAAATACCTAGCTGTCTATACTATCTATGGCTCATAATTGTCTATGCTTCTATTAGGCTCCTCAGCCTCTATGAAGCTCCAGAGAAAACAGTTGGGACAATTTCCATATAGCTAATACTGTCTAATCTAAGCAGCATTCTAGTAAACCTCTTCTACACCCTCTCCAGAGCTTGCACAACAGAGCATTCACTTCACAGCCCTGTCTCCACCACTACACACTAGAAGCGCAAGACGCAAGGCGCCAAAGTGGATAGGTATATGGACAGGAAGGGAATGGAGGGGTATGGTCTGAGTGCAGGTAGATGGGACTCGGGGAAAATAAATGGTCGGCACGGACTGGAAGGGCCGAGAAGGCCTGTTTCCGTGCTGTAATTGTTATATGTTATATGGTTATATGTATGCAGATGCTGAGAAGTGTGTTCAGCTCTGGCTGAACAATTTCTAATCTTGTGTGTGGGCTCGAGAAGAAGAAGCCCATTCTATCTTCTTGTGTTGTACCTTCAGGGAGCTGTGGACTCCAAGATCCATTGTTCATCAATGCTGGTAAGGGTCTTTCCATTATATGGTTCTGATTGTATGACTGTGTACAGTCTGACGTTTATGACCATTATGACTATGTACCTTTCTCTTAAGTTTTTACAATCTCAGCTAATATCATTGGATGCAACATACTGTTTTAAAGAATGTGTTATGTTCTGCATTCATTTTTGTGAACAATTTGCCAACCTAATGCAAATGAAATACTGGCTCCAACCTTCTGTTTTATAATGCGCTAAACATGTTAATTATTGATAAACTTTTTATAATTGGATCAGCCATCTTCTCATTGGCAACATCAAATATTCATGTGATCTCAACTTTGGTTGATATGGAGAGCCAGAGGTAATGGCAATGGCTTAAGCTGCAAACGTTAAGTCAAGGACATTTGCAGTAATTGCCAAACCATGGCTAGATTGCGATTAAAATTAAAAACTGCAAAAACATATACGGCTGATTAATGGAAAGGATTCCTGCCCTATCCTGCTTGAGCCACAAGCCACTCATTGTGATTTAATTCTTAATAATAATAACTTTATTTGTGTAGCACTTTTCATACAATTGAATGCAACCCAAAGTGCTTTCCACAAAAACATTGGTCTAAACAACAATACAATTTAAAACAGTAAGGACAAAGACAGCTAATAGCACAACAAGCACAGATTTATATAAAAATATGAAATAAACAATAAAAAATTGAGAGTGTAAAAGGACAAAAAACAAAATCATTGAGGTCAAATACTGAGTCCCATATACTATATGAGCACACAAACTGCTGAAGGGAATGCTGAGATCAATACAAGAGAATAAAGATAATTTTTACAATATCAGAAGCAGTAAAGTCAGTTAAAAGCTCAATTGAAAAGATAAGTTTTTAGCTGCCATTTAAAAATGTCAACAGAGTGGGCGTTTCTCATAGCCCTGGGTGGGGTATTCCACAGCTTGGGGGTGTCATAAAAAGGCTGCTTCACCAGTTTCCCTATTGCTGGGGCATTGAGAGGCCAACAGGCCGGCATCAGATGACCTGAGTGCTCCAGCAGGGAGCGTAGGGAAGGCAGGAGTCTGTAAAATATGCCATTCCTGGGCCATTAAGGGCTTTATAGACAAGAAGGAGGACTTTATAGTCTATCCTGGATCTCACAAGGAGCCAATGTAGGGAGTATAATACTTGGGTGATATGATCCCTTTTCTTGGTATTTGTTAAAAGCCGGGCTGCGGCATTTTGAATGAGCTGTAACTTGTTGGTGGATTTTGAAGGCAGACCAGTCTATAAGGCAGTACAGTAATCAAGTCTGCTTGATATGAAAGCAGGTGTGAGTTGTTTACAGTCATGTTGAGTTAAGGGCCTATCCCACTTAGGCAATTTTTTGGGCCACTACAGGCGACTGATGCAAAATTTTCAACATGTTGAAAAGTTTTTGGCGACAGTGGCGTCAATATTTGCTGTTGTAGGCTGTTGTAGGTTGTTGTAGGTTGTCTCAGGTACAGTTGGAGGTTGTCGCCAAGTGTCGTAGGTGAATTCCATTAAAACTAGCCCTTGGCAGTCACCTAGAGCCGTCTAAGTGGGGCAAGCCCTTTAAGAAAGGCCGTACTTTAGCAATATTTCTGAGGTGGTAGAAAGTATACTGTGTTACCTTATTTATGTGAGGTTTAAAATTAAGATCATTGTCAATTTTTACCCCCAGGCTTGTGACTTCTTGTTTGACATAGGCAGTCAAATTTCCTAGTTTACCGGGTAACATCTCTCTCTTGGGTTTTGATCCAAGTTATAAAATTTCTGTCTTGTCATCGTTGACTTTAAGTAAGTTAGCATTCATCCATTTTTTAATGAAAAATAGGCAGCAGGTCAAAGAACTTGAGGCATTTGCATCAGTGGGTTCGACAGAGAGGTATAACTTAGAAAATGTATATGATGCTGTCTGATAACTCCTCCTAGCGGCAGCATATATAAGGAAAAGAGTAACAGGCCAAAGCAGTGACTTTGTGCCACACCAAAGGGTATATCATGCAGCTGTGACATATAGTCATCAATAACAAAGTTCTTCCTTCCCCTTATATATGTTTGGAACCAACTTAGTACCTGAAGGGTCTCGACCCGAAACGTCGCCTATTTCCTTCGCTCCTTGGATGCTGCTGCACCCGCTGAGTTTCTCCAGCCTTTTGTGTACCCTAGTAACTGATCTGACAGGCCGACCCAGTTTTTTAGGCGATCTATAAGAATACTGTGATCTAGGGTGTCAAAAGCTGTGAGGTCTCAGCACTGAGACTTTGTCCTCATCAGTGACCTTTAGGGCTTGTCCCACTATACGAGTTTACCCAAGAGCTCTCCTGAGTTAAAAAAAAAATCAAACTTGTGGTAAGTACGTAGAATGTATGTAGCGGGTACATCAGAGCTCGGGAAGTCTCTTAGCAGCTCGTAACGCTAACGGCAGGTACTTGGAAAATGCGGTAAGCTCGTGAAGTTTTTTCAACGTGTTGAAAAATGTCCACGAGAGCCCCGAGTACCTACGAGCGGCTATTACCGTAATTCTCCGAGTTCGAATCAGGGGAAACTCGGGAGAACTCTTGAATTAGCTCGTACAGTGGGACAGGCCCTTAACTCTAAAGTCATTGACTATTTTTATCAGGGCATTCTCAGGGCTGTAATTTGCTCTGTAACCAGATTGAAATTTCTCTAAAATATCATTTTGATTCAGAAGGTGTTGTATTTGGTTGAATACCACGTTCTCCAGCACCTTGCTGATCAAGGGTAGATTTGATATGGGTCGGTAATTATTCTGTCTACATTTGGTTTCTTTAAAAGAGGCTTTACAACAGCGGTTTTATAAGCATCTGGGAAAATCCCAGTCTCAAAGCAGATGATTATAATTGTAATAACAAAACCAGATAAATGTTAAAAAACATTCTTTAAAAACTTTGTAGGAACCACGTTGAAATGGCAGGCAGTGGATTTGTTCTCAGCCACAATTTACAAAGTTCTGAGGTAGAAATACTTATGAAACGGCTCATTTTTGCCTGTGGCTTACTAGGTCGGCAGCAGAGGACAGCAGAATCTAAAGGGATACCAGCTCTGATAGTCTGAACCTTATCTTGAAAATAATCAGCAAACAGGTCACATTTTTCAGCAAAAAGCTTGGCTTCCAAAATCATGGGTTGAAGCAGAGATTGGTAATCTGTCAATGGTGGAGAAGAAAATCTTACTATTGCCACCACTTTCTGCGATAATTTGAGAAAAAATATTCTCAAGGCTAATGGTTAGAAATGCTGTCCGACAGAGATTGTCTATTAAACAAGGAGCGATAAAGAATATCATTTTGTTCATTTCCAGTGAAATGGACAATCAGATTTGAAGTGGCAAATAACATGAATGATGCATTCAACAGATCACTATTCAGGACTTACCCATTCTGTTTATGGATATGACAACGAATATCATTTTCCAGTAAGTAGATTGAACTCCTGAGCAGAAAATGTATCTTCCTATTAATCTAGGCACTAAAAATGTGAAGATCCTCTCAGATTAAGCGTAAAACAGTCACGGAACTGTGTGCAAGGGGAGGATGTGCTTTTATATATTTCACAGTTCTGCTTTAATGAAACAAGGTTTAAAGTACCGCCATTCCTGATCGACACAGCACTTTTAATTATGCCGTTGATAAGAGCAAAATCAAACATATAACTTGGATATTTTAACAAAAGTTACAAGCACTTGTTAAGCAAATCAGTTTTTCAAACGATATGTTTACAGTAGCGAATGAGAAGAACAAGCTTTAAATTGGGTAGCAGAAAAAACATCCTTCAAAATGTTTCCTTCGTGAATAGCTTAAAAGAATACGTAGCAGACTAACAAAGACTCACCATCTGATGGCATGCTGTATGGCACATTGGATAAAACAATCACCCAGATCAGGGAAATGATCTTTGGTTGGATGCATCCTTTCAATGGGTACTGACTAGCCATTTTCTGACTTCCACAATCTTTTAGTAGATTTTTAAACAATGCATATTTTTAACTCCATTCTAAAGCGGAGCTGCATCCATTCGTTCCGTTCTGTGATCTGATAACAGACTTCTGATCTACAGTTTCCTCTAGCTTACTCATCACCCTCTTTATATGTAGTGTTTCCTGCGTCTTGTCATAGCGAGTATGTACACGCCATTTGATTTACGCTATTTCCAGGTAGAATTGCGGTGTGACGTACACACACACACACACACACACATATATATATACACATGAGATGGAACTGTAGTAATTATTTTCCCCTACTTCTCCCTTCCTCTAACTCGCCATCAAGATGGTGGGCTGGAGAAATTAGGAAACAGGATCCAGGTGAGAAAATATAGTGGAAACTTAATTACTTCTGCAAACTTGAAAGAAGCATTTTATTTTTGAGGATTCTTATCGCAGAGGAGGAAACTGTTAAGTCCATCCTGCCCAGATTTTAAGTTTGAAAAAGCTGTCTAATTAGTTCCATTACTGTGCTCTTTTATTCAACTGTTTTTGATTCAACAATTTCAACGTTCACTAGCAATTCATTTCTGAAGTTAATATTCACTCTGTTCTCACCTCCCTTTCAGACAGTGCATGGATGATCACAAACCAACTTGATAAAATGTTGAGAACATTGAAAGGTTTACAGAGAAAGGTTGAACAAGTTAGGTCTTTATTCTTTGGAGCGCAGATGGTTAAGGGGGGACTTGATTGAGGTCTTTAAAATGATGAAAGGGATAGACAGAGTAAGCTTTTCCCATATAGGGTAGGAAAGATTCAAACAAGAGGGCATGACATGAGAATTAAGGGACAGAAGTTTAGGGGTAACATGAGGGGGAACTTCTTTACTCAGAGAGTGGTGGCTGTGTGGAATGATCTTCCTGCAGAAGTGGTGGAGGCAGGATTGATTTTAACATTTAAAATTAAAGTGGATAGGTATATGGACGGGAAGGGAATGGAGGGGTATGGTCTGAGTGCAGGTAGATGGGACTAGGGGAAAATAAATGGTCGGCACGGACTGGGAGGGCCGAGAAGGCCTGTTTCCGTGCTGTAATTGTTATATGGTTATATGGTTATTGAAACATTGCAGATATTATGGTGAGTGGGCCAAAATGTAAGAGAGATATGTAGGACAAGTTTTTTTTGCAATGAGGTTGTTTTGTGCCTGGAACACACTGCCAAGGGTAATGGTGGAGGCAGATACGAGAGTGGCGTTTCAGCCACTTGTGGTTAGGCAGATGGATATACAGGGAATGGATGGATATGGATTATGAGGCAGCTAAGAGTTGGCACCAAAGGGAGACAGAAATGCTGGAGAAACTCAGCGGGCATGGCAGCATCTATGGAGCCAAGGAAATAGGCAACGTTTCGGGTTGAAACCCTTCTACAGTCTGAAGAAGGGTTTCGACCCGAAACATTGCCTATTTCCTTGGCTCCATAAATGCTGCTGCACCCGCTGATTTTCTCCAGTATTTTTGTCTACCTTCGATTTTCCAGCATCTGCAGTTCCTTCTTAAACAGTTGGCACCATGTTTGGCATAAACATTGCGGGCCGAAGGGCCTGTTCCTGTGCTATGTTCCTGTTCTATGTAAATCCAATGTGAGACAATGAGTAAAGGGGTTGGGAACCCACTCCTTGCTTTCTACTGGTGTTGCCATGTCTGGCACTGTGCTGGGACCTCTGTTGTTTGTGATATATATAAATGACTTGCATATTTGTCGATGGATTGGTTAGTAAGTTTGCAGATGACACCAAAACAGGTGAAGCTGCAGACAGTGAGGAAGACTGTCTAAAGATACAGCGGGATATAGATCAGTTGCAGATATGGGTGGAGAAATGGCAGTTCAATCAGAGCAAGAGTGAGGTGATCTATTTGGGAGGTTGAAAATATACTGTCAATGGCAGATCCTTAACATTGCTGTACAGGGAGGTATTGGAATCCAAATCCATAGCTCCCTGAAGTAGCATGAAAAGTAGATAAAGAAGGCACATGGTGTACTCCATTAGACAAAGCATTTAGTGTAAGAGTCAGAAAGTCATGTTGCAGTTTTATAAAACTTTGGTTAGGTCGCATTTGGAGTTTTTAGTGCAGTTCTGTTCATCCCATTACAGGAAGGATGTGGAGTCTTTGGAGAAGCTGCAGAAAAGGATTACCAGAATACTGCCTGGATTAGAGGGGATCAGCTGCCTGGATTAGAGGCTATCCACTAAACGGAGGTGGTGGACAAACTTGGATTGCTTTCTTCTGAGTATCCAAGGTTGAGGGGAGACTAATAGAATAACATCAAATTATGAGAGGTATAGATAGGGTAAACAGTCTCAGCCTTTCTCCCAGAGTGGAGATGTCAAAGATTAGAGGATATAGCTTTAAAGTCAGAGGGGAATGTTTAAAGGAGACACGTGGGACAAGTGTTTACATGGAGTGGTGGGTGCCCGGAGCTTGCAGTTGGGATGATGGTGGAAACACAGATATGCAGAGAATGGAGGGTGAAGGATCATGTGCAGGCAGATGAGATTAGTTTATGCTGGCACCACATTCGGCACAGATATTTTGGGCTGAAGGGCCTGTTCTTAGTACTGTTCCATGCTCAAAGTCTGGTGACACTGCTGAATACTGCCATCGATTTTTATAATCTTCCCTCATAATTGTGCCACTGTGCTCCATTCGGGTAAACTCTGGGAGGGTGCTGCACTCCCTCCGAGGCCTTTCTGATACATGTTGCCCGGAACTTGGCACAGTATGTATCTGGAAACCAGCACTCTATTGGCAGCAGAGCGACTCCTGCCATTGTAGATATCAGCTGCCTTCTTGAGGCAGAGCTCCCTGCAGATCCTTTTGCTGATGGGGAGGTTTGTGCTCATTTTCACCACTTCCACCACTTTTGTTCTTTGTGCTGCAGCCTCCTGCATCTTGAGCATTTGAATTACCATGTCAGGTTGTGGTGCAACTAGTCACGATGCTCTCCACCATAAATTCAATCGAGTATTCGGCAACATGCCAAATCTCCAGCATGCCAACGTCTGAGAAATTAGAGACATTGTTGGGCTCTCTTTATGATTGCACCTGTCTGCTGAGCCAAGGAGAGATTATAAGAGATGTGTATGCTGAGGAACTTGAAGTGGTTGAATTTCCATCACCAATAAAGACAGGTGCATGATCCCTCAACTTCCCCTTCCTGAAGTCAACAAGCTGCTCTTTGGTCTTGCTAAAATTGAGACCAAGTTGTTGTTATTATATCACCTCTCAACCAGATGTGTAGCAATGTTACAACATTTTGAGATTTAAAAAATCAAGTCTGCAATTTATCCCATCAGATAAAGCATAAAAAGAAGTTTAATTTGACACCAAATTCACTTTCATATTTTCAGTATTAAAGAAGTTATGGCCATTTTCATACTCGGAAATTAGCATCTTGTTCCCCATTGCTTTTCCATTGACTTGATCAAGCTGTGATCAAGGACAGTCAAAAGCCCATAACTTCCTTAAAAATTAAGAAAACTGAATGAAATGTTCAGTTATTATAGATTGAAGCATTCTGAATCAAATATGAAACAATCTTACTTGGATGACCTGAAATTAAAGCATATAATTAGTTAGTTACCTAATTGTAGCTAATTACAAAATTCAATTATTAGATCTAAACATCTATCCATTTCCTAAGAAAAGTTTAACATTTTTAAAAGTATGTGTCCAAATAACATTCACACAGAATTCACAATATAACATGATTTTTAAATCTCATTGTCATGAATTTATAGGCCAAATGGAAGGAATTTAGGGTTTAATTCCTGTAAATTAATGGCCATTTAAATCATCTTGCGAGTGAGATTTTGTGGAACGCGATCGATTGGAACGTTGCGGTTGCAGTGAATTTAAACCCCATATCGGCAAGAAAAATACTGCTGGTTCGTATGGGTCCTAAGTCATGTTTTCGCAACGTGAAATTTTGATTAAAGGCATGCTAAGAAGCATGTTTATATGAAAAAATAAACGGTGTACCTTGCCTTGTCCCCTACATGAGATCCGTCCCGTTGTCGGCATTGATGGCGTTAGAAGATGATTTTAATTTTACTCCTGCTATTAAATTATCCAGCGTTAATTTTAATAAACTTAATAAAACAGTAATCGAAGCGATTTTTCTTCAGCAACTAGAAAGCCTGTTCAAATTCGATTTGAATAGTCTGAAGGAAAAACGTATTTTGAACCCACGCCACTCTCAAAGGCGCCAAAGTCGCGCACACGGCCAGTGACAGAACTGCAGCGCCGCTGAAGGTAAGTTTTGTAACATACCTATGATCGGTAGGAAGGAACTGCAGATGTTGGTTTAAATCAAAGATAGACACAAAAAGCTGCAGTAACTCAGTGGGTCAGACAGCATCTCTGGAGAAAAGGAATAGATGATGTTTTGGGTTGAGAAGAAGGGTCTCGACCTGAAACGTCACCTATTCCTTCTCTCCAGAGATGCTGCCTGTCCCGCTGAGTTACTCCAACATTTTGTGTGTATCTAGGATATCGAGCACCCAGCCCTAAGCTGACCCAATGCTGAAGGCTAGCGAAGAGGTCCTGTCGCCCATCTGTACTGATTGAGGTCTGCTGACGAGGAAGTCAAGGATCGAGTTGCACAGGGAATAGAGATCCAGTTGCAGGAGATGATGATGTGAAGGGATGGTGTCATTGAATGTCATGCTATAGTTGATGAACTTCAGCCAGTCATACTGTACCTCTTGTCCAAGTGGCCCAGTGTAAATGTAGCCAGATCGCGGCTGCTGCCAAACTGTTGTGATACTTGGCAAACTGAAGTAGGTCAAGGCCACCAGTGAGGTAGGAAACGATTTGTGTCATAACCAACCTTTCAGATTTAGTGTAGCTTAATATAGAGATACAGTGTGGAAACATCGAGGCTCATCGAGTCCACTCCGACCAACAATCACCAGTGCATTGGTTCTGCTGGTCTGGTGCCCCTACACAGGACTGGCAATTTTATACAAGCTAATAGTAAGATTAAACGAGAACTTACCAGTTCGAAGGTTGATCTTTATTTTATGAGGAGTTGCGATGAGGGATTTCGTGAAGGCCCCGCCAACACGCATGCGCGGCATCCTTCAAAGCAGCGGTGTGGAATCACAGACTCGACGAAAAGTAAGGATATTAAGATTAAACTGCGAACTACCCAGCTGAACATAATGATCGAGGGTTGGGAGCGGAGGGCACGAAATCCCTCATCGCAACTCCTCATAAAATAAAGATCAACCTTCGAACTGGTAAGTTCTCGTTTAATCTTACTATTTTACTTCGGAGTCACGTGAGTGACTTCGTGAAGACTTCAAAGCTCTGTGATACACGCCCTGGACAACGCCCATGCTACCACACTGCCGCAATCCTGATGGAGGAAGTTTGTTAAAGCAATCCAGACTGGACAATCTGAAAATAAGTGACATTTAATAAACACAAATCATAAACAAAACCCCCTGTCTGGGGACAAATGATATTAGGGAGCAGCCCTGAGTACTGCATCCGCATATGTTGCAGGTCCGGCCAATGGCTTATGGTAGAACCGTTGAAAGGTTGACTCACTGGCCCATCCTGCCGTAGCGAGGACGTGATCCATGGGCACCTCCATGGCCCTCGCTGTTGATGTGGATGCAGCCCTGGTGGAATGAGATTTAAACAAGTTAGTGTCAATACCTGCTGCATCCAACACTTCCCTGAGCCACCTGGAGATCGTCTGCACTGTCACCCGGCGATGTGGTTTTTTGTGGCTTATAAGCAGTCCTTGTTCCGAATTCCTGATCGACCGGGTCAACTCAATGTAGCAACGGAGGTGGGCGACTGTGCAGAGTGTGGCATCAGAGGGGTACGCCTGGAATTCCAACTGCAGCCCCAAAGATCCGGGTCGATGCTGCTTCAGCAATTCTGCAACGTAAAACGTTACTTTCCCAGGGGTAGAGAGCATATTGTCAATGCGCAACTTTTGAAGCGCCTGTACCCGCTGAGCAGACGTGAGCGCCATCAACATGACCACCTTCAGGGTGAGCCGGTGAAGAGGTAACCCCGCCATGGGGGACCATGATCTTAACAGGGACAGGACCACTCCTGCATCCCAGACAACGTTATATCTGGGCCGTGGAGGGTTTGTGTTAAATACACCCCTCATAAACTTTGACACCAGATTGTTGGTCCCCACTCCTACCGGAAGGTACGAGGACAGCGCACTCCTGGCGCTATTGATGGTACTATAGCTGAGCCCTTCATCATAGTGGAGGCCCGCCAGGAATTCCAGGACGTCAGGTATCGTGGCAGAATCATAGGAAACACTCTTCCTTAAACAGAATAGTTCCCATTTCCTGGTCTGGGTCAGGTACTGCCGCCTTGTTGATGTTCTGCACGATGCAGCGATTAAATCCATGGCCCTCGGTGAGATCCCGGTGTTTATGAAAGGCCTTTTCAGAACCTGCAGACCAACAGGTTTAAATAGGCGTGGCACGGATGCGGCTCGCCAGTGACAGGATTAGTAACCAATTGTGGGTTGTTCCCAATTCGCACCCACGGGTGCTTCAGCATCTGGGAGACCACCGGGTACCATGGTTGTGTCGGCCAGTCGGGTATTACCAGAATGCCTGATGCAGAGTCTAATTTAATCTTCTGTAATACCCGGCTGATGAGGCAGAATGGGGGAAATGCGTAGCAATACCATTTCCCCCAGTGGAGCGAAAAAGCATCCAAAGCCACTGCCCCAGGATCTGGTTCCCACGATACATATGTTGGTATCTGATGGTTCAGTCTAGACGCAAATAGGTCAATATCTGGCATACTGAATTTTGTGACAATTTCAGCAAAC
Source organism: Raja brachyura (assembly GCA_963514005.1). Next base: position 62,734,796 of record OY740793.1, read on the forward strand.
ACAAGGGGATTCAGCATTCACTCAATGTTATCATTAAAAACTCGTGACCTGGTGTCCGCCACCGTATTGAGTATCCCCGGAAGGTACGTTGCTGATATCCAAATATCCCTTTTGATGCACCAGAGCCAAATTGTATTTGCCAAATCATTACAAGATACTGACCTGATACCACCCATATGATTTATATAGGCTACCACCGTGGTATTATCGATTTGAAGGCGGACATGTGCATGACGCAAATTACTGCAATATGCCCGCAGTCCATGAAACACCCCCAGCATTTCCAAATAATTAATGCCTTGCACTTGGAGAAGCGTGAACTCATGAGCGTCCCATCTGCCACCACAGCTGGTTACAGTGTCAGTTGCCCCCCAGCCTTGGGCACTCGCATCAGTTTGCAACAGAACCGTTGGATTAGGGAGAATGATGGGTTTGGAACTTACTCTAATATTGTGAACCCACCATTCCAACTCAGTTTGCTCCCCTATGCCTAAGCGCATAGGTCTGTCAAAATGTCCGGTATTCAATTTTAACGCCAGAATTTTGCTTTTTTGTAAGTTTTGGTAATGCAACGGACCATAATTTATGGCCGGGAACGTAGCTACCAGCTTGCCAATTACCTTAGCAACCTGCCGAATGGTTGGCCTGTTGTTGTCAAGCAAACTGATGCATGCTTGTTGAATGTCCACCACTTTGTCAACTGGGACGGTGATTTTCATCTGGTTAGTGTCTATAGTGAACCCCAAATAGTCCATGACCTGCGAAGGGTTGAACTTGGATTTGTCTGGATGGATTACAAACCCCATTCTTTGAAACAAAGATATAGTGGCCGAGACTGCCAACTGGGCGTGCTCTAGGGTTTTCCCTGCTATGAAAATGTCATCTAAATATGCCATTATAATATGGTTTTGTTTCCTAAGATGTGCCAATATAGGTTTAACAAGTTTAGTAAATAGTCTCGGCGCTGTTGTAATCCCATTAGGCAAAGCCATATATTGCCATAATTGATCTTCCCAGACAAACCTCAAGAACCTTCGATGTTGTTTAGCAATAGGGACTGTATAGTATGCATCCTTCAGGACAATGCAAGCCATAAAGTACCCATGACTAACCAACTGCTTGGCCGTCTCAAACGTCTCCATCTTAAAATGGGTATATTGTACGAAAGCATTCAACTGGGTTAAGTCGATGATAATCCGACAGCCTCCATCCTTCTTGACCCTAGTAAAGATGTTGGAAACAAACTCCAATGGCTCGTGCGTCGTTTTTTGTATCACCCCTTTCTTTTCTAATCGTAGTATTTCAACATGAGCCCGCTCCTTCTCTGACTGAGAGAGTGCAAATCTGCGACTAGGCTCATGTTGCGAAGGGGGATCTCTGCCATTAATAAACTCTATCTCATAACCCTGAATGCTTTGTAAAATAAAAGGATCCGTAGTTAGGGTATCCCAAGCAGACCGGAAACCCCGTAGCCGTCCCCCCACCGGTGAGGTTACTAATGCTACGTTGTGGACGGAACCAAGCCCCCTTACCTCCAAGGTTAGCGCCGGGGTCTGGACTGTGGTGTCTTTGCTCCCCGTGTGGCGCGGCCCTGTTGCCGCATCTTCCAAGCTGGCTTGGGCTGGCCTTGGAATAAAAAAGGCCTCTGCTGTTGGGCCCCCGCCGAGGAATATGTTTGTGAATATGTTCTGGGGCCTTGGTCCACCGATGTGTGGGACCTGAACGAGGAACGTGGCTGCTGCCTGGTGTAAACGGGAGTTTTGGATGAATGAGGCTGTCTCACCATCCCCACAGTCTTGGCTTCCTCATCCAGTTCCTTCACGCGTTTAGGCAGGTCTTCCCCAAACAGCTGCCTTGGTGGTGGTGGTGCGGTGGAGGTGCTGCATAATCCCGCAAATTTGGGATTCAAATTTGGCCGGATGGAGCTCTTCCTAAAACAGTTTATCTCAAACTGTGTGGTGCACAGGAGCACTAGCGCATCCTGCTGCTCCTCGGACACATTCGTGGCATCCAGCGACCGAGCAAAAGCCGTGATACCTGCTGTCAGCAGCTTTAAGATTTTCTGGAGCTTGCCCTCCTTGACCCTTGTGTTGGTCGACATGTTCCCCCATATTGCTGCATTCACTTTCGGTACGTTGAGGGAGTTGCAGTTTGCTGGTGCCTTATACCTCCCCACTGTTTCCGAGAGCACGGTATCCTGGAGCTGGTGCGTAGTCAGGAAATCAATTGACGCCGCTATTTTGGGATGTAGTGGTCCCCCTGCTGATGCAGGTGACCCAAATTTCGACACCGCCTCCAACATTTCCTGTGGGTTCTGGAACTCTTCTCCCTCCTCAGGCTCACCCATACTTCCTTGCTGGCTTTCAAGCGACGGGGAGATGGAAGGTGGCGGCTGCATGTAGCTCCCAGACCTCTGGGATTCCCATTCCTGACGCTCCAGGTCCCGTTGATAGAGCACCTCCACCATATGCTCCAACCGGCCGATACGACCGTCACCGCTGTACGCGGGCCACTGGTCGTCTTCCCCAGCCTCTCCAGAGGAACCGGGGCTTCCAGCAGTTGTCAACACCCCCACGGAATGTACTGCCGGGAAATCGCCAGCTCCCCCTCCAGCGGGGCTGTGCGACTCCCACACGGACACACCGCTGGTCCGCCGTCGTTTGGACAGCAGCGGCCCCTCTGTCTGATGGGAGGGAAGAGGGCTAGAGTCAGTACTTGCACCAGAAACTGGACTCCCTGATGTCCGTGCGGGCTTACCACCACAGTGTTCCACACATAAACGGGACTGTGGCGGCGCATGGTCTGCTCTACCCGCCTCAGCAGGGGCGCCGGACCGTACTTTGCTGCCACCGGCCCGCACTACGGCAGCCTGTTCCGGTGGTGTGCCGGTACATCCTGCCCCCACAGGGATCCTCGGCACGCCAGCATTGCCACTGGTCTGCTTCCTTGCAGGTTTACCAGTGGCTTGCCCTGCCTGCCATACCGACAAGGCTGGACTTTAGCGAGGCTTCCCCCCTGCTCTGCCCACGAGGGACCTGTAAAGGGGGGGATGCACTCGCAGACACGCTTGCTTCAAGAGCCCCACGTGCCTTACCTCCAGCCCTGGACTTGGGCACTGGAGTTCTGGAGTCAGGGTCTCCCAGCCCCTGGTCCTGCGCGGACACCCTCTTCTTTGCCAGAGGGGTTGTGCCGGGTCTGGTCAGCTGCTCAGAGCTCCCCGACTGCCGCGACTTCTTCCTCGGTGGTGTCTCAGCTGCTCCCGATGTAGCGGGCAGCTCCGAGGACTTTACTCGCTGAACGCGACTCCCACTCCTTCCTCCTTCCATGGCTCTGTAAAAAAACAACACAGACCACACAAAACGGCAAACCAGCTTAAGGTTAACTTACCTGCAGCTGCTTACCTTTTTGAAGGAGCCGGTTGAGGGAGCGCACTCCCCCCCCCCCAGCTGCCGTGAGCAAATGCGCGCGACGATATGCCGCGCATGCGTGTTGGCGGGGTCTTCACGAAGTCACTCACGTGACTCCAAAGTAAAATCCAAACCGGCACATTATTGGAATGTGGGAGGAAACCCTCGCGGTCACAGGTTGTACACGCGGTGTACAAACTCCGTACAGGCAGCCCCCAAATGCAGAATCGAACCTGGGTCTCTGGTGCTGTAATGCAGCAACTATGCTGCTGCACCACTGTGCCGCCGGTTTATTGTTGTCACAGAGTCCTAGTGTCATACAGGCACGAAACAGCCCAACTTGCCCACGACAACCGACACTAGTTCCACCTGCTTGTGTTGGTCCCATATCCCTCCAAACCTATCCTATCCATGTACCTGTCCAAATGGCTTTTAAACGTTGTGATGGTACCTGCCTCAACTACCTCCTCTGGCAACTTGTTCCATATACCTATTGCCCTTGGTGTAAAAAAAGTTACCCGTCAGGTTCCTATTAAATCCCTCCCCCATTCACCCTAAACCTATGTCCTCCAGTTCTTGATTCCCCTGGGCTGGGTAAAAGACTGTGTTTATCCGATCTATTCCTCTCATGATCTTGTACCCCTCTATGAGATCACCCCTCATTCTCCTGCAATCCAAGGAATAGTCCTGGCCTGCACTGCCTCTCTCTCTCTATACCCTCAGGCCCTCAAATCCTGGCAACATAATTCTTCTCTGCACTTTTCCCAGCTTGACATCTTTCCTTTAGCAGGGTATTCAAAAACTAAACCCAACGTCACCAATGTCCTGTACAACTGTAACATATCCCCTCACCATCGACACTGAATACCCTGCTGATAAAGGCCATTGCACCAAAAGCCTTCATGACCCTATGTACCTGAAATCAAGGAACTATACACCTGCAATCCTAGATCACCTCTGCTTTACAACATTCCCCAGAGCCCCGTCGTTCACTGTGTACGTCCTGCCCGTTAGACGTCCCGAAATGCAACACCTCACATTTCTCTGTATCAAATTCCATCAACCCTTCCTCAGCCCACCTGCCCATCCGATCAAGATCCTGCTGCAATGTTTGACACCCATCATTGCTGTCTACAATACCACCCACTTTAGTATCATCTGCAAACTTACTAATCATGTCATGTGCATTCTCATACAAATCATTGATATAGATGACAAACAGCAATGGTTCCAGCACCAAAACCTGAGGCACACCATTAGTCACAGGCCTCCAGGCCAAAAAATAGCCTTCCGCTATCACCCTCTGCTTCCTTCCATTAAGCCAATTTTCCATCCAGTCGGCTAGCCCTCTTGGGATTCCATGCGATCTAATCCTCCAGAGCACAATGCCATGTGGAACCTGGTCGAATGCCTTGCTGAGATCCATATATACAGCATCTACAGCTCTTCCCTCATCGACCTTGTTGATCACATCTTCAAAAATCTCAATCAGATTTATGAGACACAACCTTCCACATACAAAACCGTGCTGACTATCCCTAATTAGTCCTGGCCCATCCAAATGAATGTATATCTTCACCCTCAGAATATTCGCTAGCAACTTTCCAACTACAGATGTTAAGCTCACTGGCCTGTAGTTCCCAAGTTTTTCATTGCAGTCCTTCTTAAATAGAGGCCCAACATTAACTGTCCCCAGTCCTCATGTCTTTCTCCATGGTAAACTCTGAGGATAACAACTAATTGAGGACCTTGTCAAGTATACTGAGTGAAATGCTTTGTTTTACATGCTAACCAAACAGATCAGATAATACTACATATTAATACAATCAGGGGAAACTCAAGTGCAATAGGGGAATGTAGAGTGCAGATTATAGTTCCCAGCATTGTGGTGCATCAGTTCCATAGACAAAGTCCAATGTCCACAATGGTGGAGATTGTACTCATGATTGTGGAAGGACCTTTCTGGAGCCTCATAACAGAGAGGAAGAAGCTGTTCCTGAGTCAAGGCTGGACTGAAGGCCTCCATCACAACACAGGGGCAGTAGTTGTTCAGGAATGTTACCATACCATATTGAATGATTTGTCTTGTATTTTATCACTTACGACAAAATCGATTTATGGACATTTATATAAACTGAACCTATTTGACCTGTTGCAGGTGATGGAGCTCAGAGCGGTCATGGTGGTGCAGTGGTAAAGTTGCTGCCTTACAGCGTTTACGGTGCCAGAGACCCGCGTTCAATCCCGGCTTCGGGTGCTGTCTGTACGGAGTTTGTACGTTCACTTCGTGACCGCATGGGTTTTCTCTGAGAACTTCAGTTTCCTCCCAAACTCCAAAGATGTACAGGTTTGCAGGTTAATTGGTTTGGTGTATGTGTAAAATATTGTCCCTCATGTAGGATATTGTTAATGTGCGGGGATCACTGGTTGGTGCGGAATCGATGGGCCGAAGGGCCTGTTTCCACGTTGGATCTCTAAACTAAACTGAAACTAAAATAAATTAAAATAGGTAAATGGGAATGGGATTAGTGTCAATGAATGCTATGGTTGGTGTGGCCTTGGTCAGCTGAAGGGCATGTTTCTATCCTATATGGCTCTATGTTTAATGTTTCTCTCTTTAACATTCAACTTTAACTTTGATCAAAATGATTAATATTATTAGATAAATGTTCACCAAAGCTATTGATAATCCATATCAATTATTTTACTCTTGTCTATTCTTTTCATTAAATCTTAGTTGTACATTCTTCGACTTCTCTTCCAAGATACAAGTAGGGAATACTGGTTAGACAGTGCCCATGGAGGGAGAAACTGAGTTGATGACCTTCCACTAGAACCAAGGAAATTGTGAATGGAACAAGTTTAACGTTATTTAAAAAGGGGAGTGACAGTGAAACATAGAAACATAGAAAAATAGGTGCAGGAGTAGGCCATTCGGCCCTTCGAGCCTGCACCGCCATTCAATGTGATCATGGCTGATCATCCAACTCAGTATCCTGTACCTGCCTTCTCTCCATACCCCCTGATCCCTTTAGCCTTTAGAAAGAGATGATCTGTGATAGAATGGAGACCAGGATGAACTGAATGAGGCAAGTGGTGATGCCCTCTGAAATAAACAATCGAGGAGTGGAATTATCCTTCATGGTTGACACCAAGGACCTGCTTGGCTTTGACCTCCATTGTCCCATGTCCGAGATTAGCACCACCATCAGACAACGTGCAGGCCACAGCAGAATTCAACAGTCTCAGATAGATAATAAGACAATCAAACTTGTATCTCACATTTCCAATGCTTTTTGTTTTGTTTTTCTTCTGGTATTTTAGATTTCCTTCCTGTGCCCTTACACCTGCGGCCAAACCCTTCACCACCATCTCTTAGATGCCACTTCTCTCAATCAGTCCGACTGATCTCTGCCCAATCACATACCTCCTCTATTATACTCTCTGCACCCCCTCCCCATTTCCTGCTGCTTAAAAACTAGTGCCACTTCTCACTTTTCCGCTGAAACTTCAACTCAACTTCCTCTTCAAAAATGCTATGTGAGCTGTTGAATATTTCACGCATTTTCATTTTGTTTTAGAATCCCTGCATCTCCAGTAATTTTGCTTTAGAATTAATTCCCTTTTGAAATCTGTGAATCTATTCTTCTGAAGATAGACACAAAAAGTTCCTGGTGTGCAGGCATCAGTAAATTCCCTACGGCAGATATTAAATGAATTGATCAATAGTTCCCAGAACTTGCACCAGTTCTCTGTTGAAACACTGCAGAGAAAGCAGGGACTCTGCAGAAGGACTTGGGCAGGTTGGGAGAACCATATAACCATATAACAATTACAGCACGGAAACAGGCCCTCTCGGCCCTTCCAGTCCGTGCTGACCATTTATTTTCCCCTAGTCCCATCTACCTGCACTCAGACCATACCCCTCCATTCCCTTCCCGTCCATATACCTATCCACTTTACTTTTAAATGTTAAAATCGATCCTGCCTCCACCACTTCTGCTGGAAGATCATTCCACACAGCCACCACTCTCTGAGTAAAGACGTTCCCCCTCATGTTACCCCTAAACTTCTGTCCCTTATTTCTCATGTTATGCCCTCTTGTTTGAATCTTTCCTACCATCAATGGGAAAAGCTTATCCACGTCAACTCTGTCTATCTTTTTCATCATTTTAAAGACCTCAATCAACTCCCCCCTCAACCTTCTGCACTTCAAAGAATAAAGACCTAACTTGTTCAACCTTTCTCTGTAACTTAGTTGCTGGAACCCAGGCAACATTCTAGTAAATCTCCTCTGTACTCTCTCTATTTTGTTGACATCCTTCCTATAATTAGGCGACCAAAATTGTAAAAGAATGGGGAAAAAAACTGGCAGATGGAATACAGCGTAGCAAAGTGTGCAAAGGGCAGGATTAGCAAAACGTTTATTAACATAGAAACATAGAAAATAGGTGCAGGAGGAGGCCATTCGGCCCTTTGTGCCAGCACCGCCATTCATTGTGATCATGCCTGATCATCCCCAATCAATAACCCATAGAAAGTCCAATCGGCAATAAGGAAGACGAATGCAATGCTAACATTGATTTAGAGAGGACTAGAATATAAAAACAGGGATGTTTTAGAGCCATTTATGTTTAGTCTAGCTACTGTTGGCAAATTATATTATTTTGTCTAGATAAATTTTGCAATATTATTTTGGACACATGGGAGGCGGTCATTAGATGCACAGAGGGGCGTATGTATATGGGCTTAGTGGACAGGGAGGGGCAGACCAGGCATACAGGTGGAGAGCATACAGTTTTCACCAGACCGGGAAGAACAGCCTAGCTACAACTTGTATGCAGAATAACGATAGCCTGGTACATTCATGTCTTTGTTTGTCCAATTACTTCAATAAAGAACTGGAAATTACAACTGGAAAATCTATTTTATTTGGTCTGCGTAAGATCACTCCTACTTACCCGTGTCGTAATGGCAACGGAAAGTTGGACACTGGAAGAGTCAGAATGTTGCCATTCCAGATGCAATGCTGAGGCTCTATAAGGGACTGGTCGGACAGCATTTGGAGTACTGAGCAGTTTTGGGCCCCATATCTGAGGAAGGATGTGTTGGCTCTGGAGAGGGTCCAGAGGAGGTTATGAAAATTATCCCAGGATTGATTGGGTTAACATATGATGAGCGTTTGATGGCACTGGGCCTGTACTCGCTAGAGGTTAAAAGGATGAGGGGACTCTACATTGAAACGTACAGAATAGTGAAAGGCCAGGATAGAGTGAATGTCGAGAGTGTAGAACCAGAGAACACAGCCTCAGAATAGAAGGAAATACCTTTGCATAGATGAGGAGGAATTTCTTTTGTCAGAGGGTGGTGAATCTGTGGAATTAATTGCCACAGAAGGTTGTGGAGGCTGCCAATTGGTATTTTTAAGGTGGCGATTGACAGATTTGTGATTAGTAAGGGTATCAGGGGCTATGATGAAAAGGCTGGAGAATGGGGGTCGCAGAATGAGAATGGAGAGATAGATCAGCCATGATTGAATGGTGGAGTAGACTTGATGGGCTGAATGGCCTAATGCTACTAGTTTCACTTATGAACTATGAATTTAAGAAACACAGGAATAAAGTTAGCTGTCTGTCCATTTTGCAGAAGTCCCATGCTTTCTCAGTTGAGGATAAATTAATTTCCTGCGGATGGAGAAGTTGTGGAATGGACCTCATGAAGGGGATGCGGTGGCAGAAACTCATATTGAAAATGTCCTGAAACATGCACTTCATACGCTCTGTTCCAGAAAGACTTTCAGTCCTACAATTTTCCATGGTTTTACATGCTTCGCCCATGTTATAAAATCACGTTGTATTATGAGGTAGACAAAAATGCTGGAGAAACTCAGTGGGTGAGGCAGCATCTATGGCGCGAAGGAATATGTGACGTTTCGGATCGAGACCCTACTCTGCGGGTTCCTGAAAACAAAACCAAAAGGGCTTGAGTTATTGGAGGGCGTTGAGGAGTCCTGGGCGCTGATACTGTCTCCTCTGAAAATCCAAGAATGATTCGCATTGTGAAACACTCAGCAATAACTGAGTGTGTGGGAAGGATCTGCAGATGCTCGTTTACAGCAAAGATGGACACAAAATGCTGGAGTAAATCAGCGGGACAGGCAGCATCTGTGGAGAGAAGGAACAGGTGGCGATTTCGGTCAATGGTTGTCACTTTCCCCTCAGCCAACAATGAACCATTCTACATTTCCTTGTTCCTCGCTTGCTTTGATCGATTGTTTTCACACCTTACATTCTCTTTGTACCCATCGGCTCCTTCTTGGGAGTGGAGTTGGATTCATGGGAGGTGGTCTTGGAGGGGAGCATGCTCCCCAAACTGCAGAGCATCCTGGACAATACAGCTTACCCCCCTCCAAGCTGAGGAGCACCTCCAGCAACAGACTGGTTCCACCAAGATGCAGCACACAACGCAGCAGGAGATCCTTCTACTCTGGGGCTATCAAGCTGTACAACTCCTCTTAGAATAAAGGGGAGGTCATTTAAGACTGAGATGAGAAAAAACGTTTTCACCTAGAGAATTGTGAATTTATGGAATTCCCTGCCACAGAGGGCAGTGGAGGCCAAGGCACTGGATGGATTTAAGAGAGAGTTAGGGGCTAGTGGAGTCAAGGGATATGGGGAGAAGGTAGGCACGGGGTACTGATTGGGGATGATCAGCCATGATCACAATGAATGGCGGTGCTGGCTCGAAGGGCCAAATGGCCTCCTCCAGCACCTATTTTCTATGTTCCTCCCCCTTCTGTCATGGGGTAGACTGAGACTGACTCCCCTCCTTCCCCCCCTGTGTTTGCACATCCACAATCCTAGACTTTCCTCCTGGGGTAAATAAAGTTCTATTGTGTCGTATGTCTAGCTTCCATTTTCCCTGGCACTCAGTCTGAAGAAGGGTCTCGACCCTAAACATCACCCTTCCTTCACTCCAGATATGCTGCCTGTCCCACTGAGTTACTCCTGCATTTTGTGTCTATCCTCAGTACTAACTGAGTGTGGAGTGAAAGGTACCAGCAGTGAATGAACAGTGCTGGAGTGACTCAGCGGGAAGGCAGCATCCCTCAAGAGAAGGAATGGGCGATGTTTTGGGGTGAGACCCTTCTTTAGACTGATGTCAGGGGCGAGGGAGATACATAGATAAGGAAGTGTAGGGTGTGAAACCAGGACAAAGGGGCTAGGGATCAAGGAAAATGTGGAATAGATTATTGTTAGCTGGGAGAAGGTAAGGAACAGAGATAAAATGTACTCGGAGACAGTCAGACTGGTCGGAGAACTGGCAAGGGGGGAGGGATGGAGAAAGAGAGGGAAAGCAAGGGTTACTTGAAGTTGGAGAAGTCAATGTTCATTTTGCTGCCCCTTACAAAATATGCAGGGGCCGCGGAGTGTGGGGGGGCTGAGCCATCACTGATCACCGGCCTCGGGGGAACCGGCAAGGGAGCGGAGCAAACGAGCAACCCCCCCCCCCCCCCCCCGGTAGGGACTTTTTGAAATTTGATGCATCTTCCACGGTGAATGGGAGCCGGCGTTCGGGAGCTGGCATCGAGTATTAGTTTCACGGCAGTAAGGGGCCAGAGGTTGGGGGGCCGACAGTCGGGGGCTGGTGGGTTCGGCGTTAGGGGACTGGCAGTAGTGGAGCTGCGACCTCCTACGTCGCTTCTCCACTCGCTACACTGTCCACATTGTAGCAGCTGGGCTGGGCTGGGCGCGGCGTGTGATTGGCCAGGGCTGGGCCGGGCCGGGCTGGGCGCGGCGTGTGATTGGCCAGGGCCGGGCTGGGCTGGGCGCGGCGTGTGATTGGCCAGGGCCGGCAGGAAGTGGATACAATGTAGCAGGGAGCGGGTGAGTGTCAGTTTCACTCGCCGCCGCCGCCGACGCCGCCGCGATGTTTCATTGAATAAAACAGCAAAGGGCAAGAGAAATATCAACACCCCGTGTGTTTATAACTGTTCTTGTTATGTTTCCTTCCACATTAAAGATCGCAGCGCTATGGTCACCGCAGCCAGGCTGATCTCGGCTCTCCTCTTCTTCTCCGGGCACATCTGGGGCAATGATGATTCCGACTGGGTGAAACTCCCCGATAAATGCGAAGGTTTGTAACCCTACCCACCTACCCACCAACCCACCCGCTGGACTATTGAAGGTTTCACCTGTTGCGCACCGAGGTGAACGCAGGGTTTGTGTGTGTTCACGTTGTAGCTGACACTCATCAGAGTGTGATGTCCTTTCTCTGGAATGGTGCTATTTATTTAAACATAAATAGTGTATTGTTGCTTTGCTCGTGAAATCCGTCAGGCGTGATTGCTTTATGAATTGTCACTAAAAGCCATCTCCCTATTTGCTCATTCTTTTAGTTTTAGGAATGACAGCCTTTTTGGTTAATGTGCCTCATGTGTAGTAGGCCCGTTTGGCTTCTAGTGGCAACAACTTTTCATGTCGACGATTCAGATTGTCTTTAGTGTTTTTATTTTTAAATACTTTGGACAGTGAGGATATGAAACTTGCGTTGAAATAACATCAAACTAAATTCTAATTATTTTATTCAGAACTGCAGATATAAATGCCATTTAAATGTATATATGTGGTGTATTACCAGAAAAGAGGAACTGCTTATTGAGAGATTAAAATGGTGGCTGATCCATTTGAAGATGTTATTGTTGGAGACTTTTATGAGAGAAATAATTTTGTCCATCAAAATAACCTTTGAGATAAACCTGATGCTAAATGTACAAAACTATTTGTGTTGGGAGAAACTGCGTTAGTTGGTGACTTTGACAATGGACTAGGTCCATCGTGAGGTGATGCTAGGTGCTTGCTACGACTCCTTGAAATACTGGGTTGTCCAGGAAGAAAATTCCGCCACATTCTTGGGTTCAAAAGGCCTCTGTTTTGGGACGAATAGAATAGAATAATTGGTTAGATATTATTTCAACCTAAGTTTCATGTCCCACATATTTGGTCTATCCAAATTATATATGTGTTTACATATGCTAGAATCTGCTCTTTTCTTGATTAGTTGGGGGTTATGGGGAGAAGGCAGGAGAATGTGGTTGAGAGGGAAAGATAGATCAGCCATGAATGAATGGCGGAGTAGACTTGATGGGCCGAATGGCCTAATTCTGCGCCCATAATTTATGGACTTTTGGAGCTTCTCGTTATGGTTTATGAAGTAATTTGAAAATTGGCTTGCATATCAATTGGAAGGATTTTGCTCCATTTTATCATTGGTCTTTTTATTTTCATCTTTAATTTGTTGCACTGTTACTGAGAAATGAGGCATTATTGCTAGAATGATTGCTCCAAAACAGCTAGTAGTAAACTAAGCCTTTTCTGCTCAAATACATTCTCATTTCAGGGAAAGAATACCTTCCATTTATAACAATATTGTTGTATGCGGGGGAGCCATGAACTGGAGTGAGTACCAATCCAGTGTGAAATCTGATCCAGAAGGGCTGACTATTCAGACTTTAGAGACACAGCACGGAAACAGGTCCTTTGGCCCACTGAGTCCGCGCCGACTACTGATCACCCCGTACACTAGCACTATCGTATACACAGGAGATAATTTGCAATTTTACAAGCCAATTAACCTACTAAGCTGAATGTGGGAGGAAACTGGAACATGCTCACAGGGAGAGCATCCAAACTCAGCACAGACAGCACCCATAGTCAAGATCGAACCCGGGTCTCTGGCGCTGTAAGGCAGCAACTCTACCGCTGCACCACTATTCCGCTCTTCTGCACCATTGCCTGCTGACTTATTTACACAGCGTCAGAATCAAATTAATACCATTAATCAGAGGTAGACAAAAAAATGCTGAAGAAAGTCAGTGGGTGAGGCAGCATCTAAGGAGAGAAGGAAATAGGCGACGTTTCTGGTCGAGACCCTTCTCCAGACTGATGTAGGGTTGGGGGGGGGGGGGGCGGGAAGAAGAAAGGAAGTGGCAGAGACAGTGGGCGGGAAGAGCTGGGAAGGGGGAGGGAGAGGAGGGAGAAAGCAAGGACTATCTGAAATTGTAGAAGTCAATGTTCATGCCGCTGGGGTGTAAACTGCCCAAACGAAATATGAGGTGCTGTTCCTCCAATTTGTGTTGGGCCTCACTCTGACAATGGAGGAGGCCCAGGACAGAAAGGTCAGATTGGGAATGGGGGGAGTTGACTTGTTGAGCAACCGGGAGATCAGGTTGGTTAGTACAAACTGAGCGGAGGTGTTGGGCGAAGCGATCGCCAAGCCTGCGCTTGGTCTCGCCAATGTAGAGAAGTTGACACCTGGAACAGCGGACACAGTAGATGAGGTTGGAGGAGGTGCAAGTGAACCTCTGCCTCACCAGCAAAAGACTGGTTGGGTCCTTGGATGGAGTCGAGGGGGGAGGTAAAGTGACAAGTGTAGCATCAGATGTTTCCATGGACTGGTTCTTCCTGCCTATTATTCTCTTGTAGCTCTTGTCCAGATCATATGGGTTCACACTTCCTATTATTTCCTCATCTGACTGTTTCTGTTATCTTTGGTTCCTTGCTCTTAAAAATATGTGTGATCCTCTGTAAAGGACACAAAGTGCTGGAGTAGCCCAGCGGGTCAGGCAGCATCTCTGGAATTCCGATGAGGTGCTCTGGGACACCCAGGCAGCCGCCTAACCCACTAAGTTGAGTTTTAGTTTAGAGGCACAGCACGGAAATCACCGACCGGTGATCCCTACACACTAACACTATCCTACACACTAGGGACAATTTACAAAAATACAAAGCCAATTATCATACAAACCTGTATGTCTTTGGAGTGTGGGAGGAAACCGGAGATCCCGGAGAAATCCCACGCAGGTCTTGGGCAGAAGTACAACATCTATACAGAGGGCACCCATAGTCAGAACCCGGGTCTCTGGTGCTGGAAGGCAGCAACTCTACCACTGCACCACTGTTACTCCAGCACTTTGTGTCCTTTTGTATAAGCCAGCATCTGCAGTTCCTTGTTTCTACATTCTGCTCTTCTGTGTGGTGATTTCACTTCAATCCGCATGCTTTTTGGTGTGAATGTGATGTGAATTGTAGACTATCACCAACAAATAGCCATGATGCATTCTAGTTGGAAATGGACAGTCCTTTGTTGCTGTTTGTTCACACACACATCAATTTATTGATAATATTTACTAAATAGTATTTGGGAGAACGTGGAAAGAGACCGCTCGGTCTATTGAATCCGCACCGTCCATAGTGCGATGTTATTCCATTTTTGCACCCACTCCCTACACAGTCAGGACAATTTACAGAAGCCAATTAACCTGCAAACCCTCATGCGTTTGGGATTTGGGAGAAAACTGGAGCACCCAGAGGGAACCCACATGGTCACAGGGTGAACATGCAAACTCCACACAGGCAGCACCCGAGGTCAGGATCTAACCCGGCTCTCTGGTGCTGTGAGGCAGCAGCTCTACCAACTGCACCACCCTGCCATCAACAGATTGCAGCTGTCTGTAAATGGTTAGCTTCTGTTTGATTTACCTAACTGAATCTAAATGTGGAGTGAAATCAGTTTGTTCCTCTTTCTACAGATATGTGGAAGTGAGAGATCGATTTCAAAACTTACTCCATTGATATTTTCCACTTCATTATTTTAGAGTCCTACAGCACATAAATCCAGCCCAACTTGCCCCTGCTGACCAAGATCTACACTAGTCCCACCTGCCTGTGTTTGGCCCATATTCCCCTAAACATTTCCTATCCATGTACCTGACCAAATGTTTTTTTAATGATGTTATAGTACTTGTCTCAACTACCTCCATTGACAGCTCATTGTGCATTTACCCTCTATTCCCCTCATGAATGTATACACCTTTATCAGATCACCTTTCATCCTCTTGCACTCCAAGGAATAAAGTGTTGCTCCAGCTCTCAAATCCTGGCTACATCCTTGTAATTCTTCTCGGCACTCCTTCCAGCGTAACAACATCTTTCCTACATCCGGGTTACCAAAACGGAACACAATACTCCAAATGCAGCCTCGCCAACATGTTGACAACTGTAACATAACAGCCCAACTTCTATACTCAATACCATGACTTCTTCTTGTCGAGTACACGCACACACACGATTAGAAGTTGTTCAGCCAGAGCTGAACACACTTCTCTGCATCCAATGGCGTTGGTCTTGTGCGTGGTGGTGGAAAGATTAGTGGAAACAGGGCCACAACGTGAACGCTCTTTCCTTGACCCGAATACCCTGCCTGATGAAGGGCGATATACCCTGTGAATGTCTTACCCCCATTTGGCTTTCCAAAATGCAACACCTCACTAATCCACGATCCACTAATCCACTGAGGAACTCCATTCCGCAGCCCACATGCCCAAATGATCAAGATCCTACTTTAAATTTGGATAACCATCTTTTCTATCTACAAAACCACCTACTTTAGTGAAATCTGCAAACTTGCTATTGATGCCTTAACATTCTCATCCAGATTGCTGATATAAACCACAAACAGTAACGGACCCAGCACCAATCCCTGAGACGCACCACTAGTCACAGGCCTTAAGTCCAAAGAACAACCTTCCACCATCACCCTCTGCTTCCTTCCATAAACCCTGTTCTCTGTCCAGTTGGCTATCTCTCCTTGGACTCCATGCAATCTAACCTTCTATTGCAGGCTACCATGCAGAACCTTATCAAGGTTCATATGGTCCATATAGACAACGTCTACAGCTTTGCCCTCATCAACCTTCGTAACCACAGACTGGTTCCACCAAGATACCGTACAGAATGCCACAGGAGATGCCTTTCCCCTATGGCTATGAAACTATACAACTCCTGCCCCTTCTGCCGTGGGGTAGACTGAGTGACTCCCCCGTTACCCCCCAATCTACGCACATCTCCAATCCTGGACTTTCCGCTTGTCACTTGAATTTCATGTTTCACGTAACTTGCGGTGTTTTATGACTGTTGGCAGACCAATTTCCCACCTAAATACAGTTCTATCGTATCCTATCGCAAGACATAATCTCCAATGTACAAAACCATGCTGACTATCCCTAATCGGCCCCTGTCTATCCAGAGGCATATATATTTTATTCCTCAGAATTCCTCAGAATAACTTGCCTACCACAGATGTTATCAGTTATCACTAATCTGCAGTTCCCAGGCTTCTCCTGGCAGCTCTAGTTAAATAGAGGCACAACATTAGCAACGCTCCAATCTACCGGCACTTCACTGGTGTCTAATGTTGATCCGTATATCTCAGCCAGGGCACCTGCAATTTTTCTCTACCTTTCCACCATGTTCTCAGAAACAGATGAAGAGGTTTGGGAGATTTATCTATCTTCACATAAAAAGAGTCAAGAGTTTAGGTCTTTATTCTTTGGAGCGCAGAAGTTTAAGGGGGGACTTGATTGAGGTCTTTAAAATGATGGAAGGGATAGACAGAGTTGACGTGGATAAGCTTTTCCCATTGAGGGTAGGGAAGATTCAAACAAGAGGGCATGACATGAGAATTAAGGGACAGATGTTTAGGGGTAACATGAGGGGGAACTTCTTTACTCAGAGAGTGGTGGCTGTGTGGAATGAGCTTCCAGCAGAAGTGGTGGAGGCAGGATCGATTTTAACATTTAAAAGTAAAGTGGATAGGTATATGGACGGGAAGGGAATGGAGGGGTATGGTCTGAGTGCAGGTAGATGGAACTAGGGGGAAATAAATGGTCGGCACGGACTGGAAGGGCCGAGAAGGCCTGTTTCCGTGCTGTAATTGTTATATGGTTATAAAGTGCTTTATTGTCATATGTCTCAGATTGAACAATGACATTCTCACAGTGAAGTGAATGCCTTGGGTCATTCAGTACTTCCTCGATTGTAATACGGACCGTCCTCAAACGTTGAATGTCCTCAAACATTATCCATTCCTTTTCTCCAGAGATGCTGTCTGACCCTCTGAGTTACTCCAGCTTTTTGTGTCTTATCTTCGGTCCTCAAGACATTTCCATTAACTGTCTCAAGTTCCCCAGTCTTCATATCTTTCTGCATGAGAAATACGAACTGAGCTCATAAGTCATGTGATAGGAGTAGAATTAGGCCATTCGGCCCATCAGGTCTTCTCTGCCATTCAATCATGGCTGATCTATCTCTCCCTCCTTACCCCATTCTCCTGTCTTCACCCCATAACCTCTGACACCCGCACTAATCAATAAATGATCGAGTACTTTGCCCATCTCCTGTGGCTCCACAAACAGATGACTGCATTGATTTCTGACAGGCCCTAATCTCTCTCCAGTTAATGTACATACAAAATCTATTTGAAATTTCCTTAACATTATCCACCAGTTCTATCTCTTGCCCCCCCTCCCCCCCCCCCCTCCTTTTTTGCACTCTTGATTTCATCTATTTTTGTCAATAAACATAGCTTAATTTTATCTTTCTTCTGTTCCATCCTATCATAGATCTCACCATTACCCATTCCTTCCCTCTCTCTGTATCTTAAAACTTATTTTACTGATATTTTGCTGCGGATCTGAGAGATTATCAACCTAGTCGTTCAGTTTAGTTTTGAGATGCAGCGCGGAACAGGCCCTTCAGACCACCGAGTCCGCACTGACTAACGATCCTCGCAAACTAACACTACCCTACACACACGAGGAACAGTTTACATTTATACCCAAAACAAATGGTAATGGTGATAAGCTAATTTTTAGCTATTTGTAGGCTAATTAACCTACAAACCTGTACGTCTGTGGAATGTGGGAGGAAACTGAAGATCTCGCAGAAAACCCACGCAGGTCACGGGGAGAACATAGAAACATAGAAATTAGGTGCAGGAGTAGGCCTTTCGGCCCTTCGAGCCTGCACCGCCATTCAATATGATCATCCAACTCAGTATCCCGTACCTGCCTTCTCTCCATACCCTCTGATCCTCTTAGCCACGAGGGCCACATCTAACTCCCTCTTAAATATAGCCAATGAACTGGCCTCAACTACCCTCTGTGGCAGAGAGTTCCAGAGACCCACCCTTCTCATCTCGGTCCTAAAGGATTTCCTCCTTATCCTTAAGCTGTGACCCCTTGTTCTGGACCTCCCCAACATCGGGAACAATCTTCCTGCATCTAGCCTGTCCAACCCGTTAAGAATTTTGTAAGTTACTATAAGATCGCCTCTCAATCTCCTAAATTCTAGAGAGTATAAACCAAGTCTATCCAGTCTTTCTTCATAAGACAATCCTGACATCCCAGGAATCAGTCTGGTGAACCTTCTCTGCACTCCCTCTATGGCAATAATGTCCTTCCTCAGATTTGGAGACCAGAACTGTACACAATACTCCAGGTGTGGCCTCACCAAGACCCTGGACAACTGGAGTAGAACCTCCCTGCTCCTGTACTCAAATCCTTTTGCTATGAGCGTACAAACTCCTTACAGACAGCACCCCAACTCGGGATCGAACCCGGGTCTCTGGTGCTAGTGTAAGACACTAACTCTACCGTTACTCCACCATGCCACGATGTAGAACACACAGTTGTTTATCTTGTTCCGCAGATGAGCAGTTCCAGTATTTTCAGTTTTATTACTGGTGTTTATAATGAAATTGTTCTGCGAACCACTCATAGCGAGAAGATTTGAGTATAGAAACAAGGAAGTCGTGCTGTTGTACAGGGCCCTGGTGCGACCACACTTAGAGTATTGTGTGCAGTTTTGGTCGCCTAATTTGAGGAAGGACATTCGTGATATTGAGGGAGTGCAGCGTGGGTTCACCAAGTTAATTCCAGGGATGGCGGGACTGACATATGATGAAAGAATGGATAGACTGGGCTTATATTCTCTGGAATTTAGAAGGATGAGAGGGGATCTTACAGAAACATATACAATTCTTAAGGGATTGGACATTGATGCAGGAAAGTTGTTCCCCATGTTGGGGGAGTCCAGAACCAGGGGTCACAGAATGAGAATAAGGGGAGGCCATTTAGGTCTGAGATGAGGAAAAACCTTTTCACCAGAGAGTTGTGAATCTGTGGAATTTTCTGCCACAGAAAGAGTGGAGGCCAATTCACTGGATGTATTCAAGAGAGAGTTAGATTTAGCTCTTAGGGCTAATGGCATCATGTGATATGGGAAGAAAGCAGGAACAGGTACTGATTCTGGATGATCAGCCATGATTTGTTGGAAGCCACATATAGAATACATCAAACGGAAATTATCTAAACATATTGCTATTCTTTACAAAACAAAGGATCTGTTTGTATATATTGCTCGCTTATAATACCATGTATGTCACAGTGTGTTGAAGTTTGGGAAATGTATATAAAACAAATATAGACCCTATAATTAAACTCCAGAAAAGAGCTATTAGAATTATACATAAAGCATCTTACCATGAAACTACAAATCCATTAATCATAAAGTCTGCTACCATAAAATCTTTGGATATTGTGCAAGTAAAGACATTAGAAATATTTTTCCGAGTTATGAATAAAAGCCTTCCTGTTAGTATTCACAAAAAAAATTAATAGAAGGACATTTAATAGAAGGATTTAGATTTTAATAGAACATTTAATAAAATTAATAGAAGGACATTTAATAGAAGGATTTAGATTTTAATAGAACATTTAATAAAATTAATAGAAGGACGGGAAGGGAATGGAGGGGTATGGTCTGAGTGCAGGTAGATGGGACTAGGGGAAAATAAATTGTCGGCATGGACTGGAAGGGCCGAGAATGCCTGTTTCCGTGCTGTAATTGTTATATGGTTATATTATAATTTAAGAGGGTTGTGTATTTTTGAAATGTGTAAAGTGAGAACCAATGTAAAATATAGATGTGTCTCAGTTTTGGGAGTCAAATTATGGAACGGGCTTTTGTAGCTCTCTGAGTTTCAAAAAAGTCTTAAAATGTAAATTAATTAAGGATTATAACGTAAAATGATTAAAATGTAAAATAAGTAAGGATTACAATTTGGAGTCATTTTTTAAAAATTTCCTCTGTAATGCTGATATTCTGGGTTATCGTATGGATTGTATCGGATAGGCAAAAATAAGCTCTGTGGCTTCGGCCTATTCCTTTTTCGGTCATTGATTACATGATTGTTGTGTGAAATGGATACAGTGTAGGTTCATATTCACACAGGTTGTAAAGTTTTGTTCTTTTTAATGTATCACCAAAATAAACCATTCATTCATTCATGATCATATTAAATGGCGATGCTGGCCTGAAGGGCCGAATAGCCCACTCCTGCACCTATTTTCTGTTTCTATGTTTACTCAAAAAAGTCAGATTTATAGTTTAAATTTAAAATGACCTGTCTTACTGATATGATCAGTGTAATAATTTAAAAAAAAAATTTGACTGGTGAATTGAATGAAAATCAAATAAAGGATTTGAGCTCAGTTTTTAACTTTTTAACCGAAATGTATCCTAGATGACTGAAGAATGGGTGTACCAGCACAAATATCCCACATTCTGAGCGTTAGGGTTCACAAGAATATATTGTTAATTTAGCATTACTGCAAAAGAAAAATGCATCAGCAGCTTGAAAAGGAAGGATTTCAAGTGTGTCACCACATTGGGTGGGACAGTGGCGCAGCAGTTAGAGCCTCTGCCTCACAGCGCCGGAGACCCAGGTTCGATCCTGACCTCGGGTGCTGTCTGGGTTTCTTCCGGGTGCTCCGATTTCCTCTCGCATCCCAAAGATGTGCAGTTTGTAGGTTAATTGGCTTGGCGTAAATGTAAAAATGTCCCTAGTGTGTGTAGGGTAGTGTTAGTGTGCGGGGATGGCTGGTCGGTGTGGACTCGGTGGGCCGAAGGGCCTGTTTCCGTGCTGTATAAACTAAACTAAAAATAAGGGGACAAGAGGTGTGTAATTTGAAGTTGGGGAATGAATATTGTTGAGGGGGAAAGGGGGGGGCTGGATAATGCGTGCGCATCCAGCGAGCACACAGGTAAGAGAGGAAGATAAAGCTATTGGGAGGCGATGTTTGTTGGTTAGTTACCTAATAAATGCAGAATTCAATATTTACACCATTGGGTTGTGAGCTGAGCTACGCAAGCGGAATGTGAGGTGCTGTTCCTCCAGTTTGCGTGTGGTCTCGCTTTCAGGCTTAGCATAGAAAGATGCGAGTTAATTGACAGGCTATTAATAATTTCCCATCATGCATCATTTTAATAAGTGATTATCAAATATCATTCTCCTCGGAAATTTTGAAGTGCCAGTTTTAGTTCATCTTTTCTGCATTGCTGCCTTTCCAAATGTGTCACTTTAGTTTGAAGATACAGCACGGAAACAGGCCCTTCCGCCCACCGAGTCCGCAATGACCAGTGATCCCCGCACACCCAACACTACCCTACACACACTAGGGGAATTTACAATTTTACCGAAGCCAATTGACCTACAAACCTGTAAGTCTTTGGAGTGTGGGAGGAAACCAGAGATCCCGTAGAAAACCCCTGCAGGTTACTGGGGGAACGTACAATCCCTGTACAGGCAGCGCCCGTAGTCAGGATCGAACCCAGGTCTCTGGCACTGCAAGGCAGCAGTTCTACCACTGGGCCACCATGCCGCCTTCTAGACTCAAGATCTTGACTCTTGACTGTCTGCAGATTGTCTGTAGAGAGGATTAATCTCCCTAGGTATCAGTAGACGTGGAGATCTTTCTCCATTGTAATCTAACGTGCAATGTCTATGGTATCACTTAACAAACGGACAATGTTGGGAACTTTGCAATTTGCAACTCAGATTATTGAGACAAAAAATGTAAACCATTCCCCCTCTGGCTTAATGCTTATTCTTCCTTTTCATCTTCTCCTATTTCTTACTGGGTTTGTTTTTGTTCCTTAGTTTGCAAGTATCTTGCTGTGGAATTGAAATCAGCATTTGACGAATCGGGAAAAAAGAATGAGGTGATTAATACCAAGTACAGCTTTATGGATGGAAAGGGTACGAGGATAAAATACAGGCACTCGTAAGCACATTTACTTATTTTTGACACGTTGCTGGCATTGAAACTTTTTTAAATCTCTGTTTGTCCAAATGCACTATGGTGGAAAAAAAAAGCAGCAGGTTAATCAGTTTAGAAATCTCTTCAAAGACATTGGGAATCCCAGTTAGAAAACACTTCCCAGCAAAGAGGTGAGTGTTTGATACAAATGGTTGAGTTCTTGTCCTTTTGATTTAGATTAAGTTTATATTTGCAGGCCGGAGTGATAGGTTGGATAGAACATAGAACTGTACAGCACAAGAACAGGCCCTTTGGCCCACAACCTTAGCCGCACATGATGTCATCACGCATCAAAGTATCCGTTATTGTCATTCAGACCTTTCAGTCCGAACGAAATGTTGTGCCTTGCAGTCATACATATAATAAAATAACAGAACACACAATGAACACAGGTTTTAACATCCACCACAGTGAGTCTACCAGGCACCTCCTCACTGTGATGGAAGGCAAAAGTCTTAAAGTCCTTGTCTCTTCCCTCCTTGTTCTCCCCCTGCGTTGAGGTGATCCAGGCCTCCGATGTTGTGACCCCGCCGGGTGATGGCAAGTCCCACGGCCAAACGGGCCGGCTGAAACTCCGCGGCCCGGAGCGGACAAAGCTGCCGCCCTCCAGTCCAGCGGACCAAGCTGTTGCCGCTGTACCTGCACATAAACCCATATCCTACTCCACCCATTCCCTGCATATCCATGTGTCTACCCAAAGCTCTTTTAAATGCCACTAGTGTATCCATCTCCATCACCAGTCCTGGCAGTGTATTCCAGGCACACCACCATCTAGATAAAATAAACCTGCCCTGTGCAACTCCTTTCAACTTTGCCCCTCTCACCTTAAACCAATGCCCTCTAGTATTTGAATTTTCCATCCTGGGAGAAACTTTTGACTGCCTACCCTATATGTCTCGCATCATTTTTTTATACTTCTATCAGGTCTGCCCGCAACCTCAGGCACTCCAGAGAAAGCGGTCCGAGTCTGTCCAAGCTCTCCCTCCCTGTAGTTGATGCCCTCTAATCCAGGCATCATTGCTGCTAATCCTTCTCTGCACTCTTGCCAAAGCTTCCACATCCATCCTGGAATGGAGTGTCCAGATCAACACACAATGCTGTGATTGCAGCCTCACCAAAGTCCTATCAAGCTGCATCATGGCTTCCTGACTTATGTACACAAAACCCTGACCTACAAAAGCAAGCGTACCAATTGCCTTCTTTACCACTCTCTCTACTTACGTTGCCCCTTTCAGGGAGTTATTGACTTGAACCCCAAGATCCATCAATGCTATTAAGAATCATAATAGTACAATTTCCCTTTACATTTGACCCACAAAGTGCGACTCCATTAAACTCCATCTGCCATTTCTTTACCCGTTTTTGTTGTTGGTTCGCTACGACAGCTTTCCCCTTAATCCGTCACCCCAGCAATCTTGGTCTCATCTGCAAACGTGAGCAAACCAACGCGTCTACGTTTACGCCCATGTCATATATCACCAATGGCAGCTATCCCAGCACGGGTCCGCTGGTCATAGACCTCCAGCCTGAACATTGTCCTGCCACCAAAACCCCCTGTCTTCAACCAATGCGCCAGATCAAAATCCATATGACCAAGCCATTATTAATCCTATGCTTCTTAATAGTCTAGATCAGCCTGCCATGGGAGAATTTATCAAATGCCTTACTAAATTCCATGTAGATAACATCCACTGCCCTACTCTCAACCATCACCTTCATCATCTCCTCAAAAATCTTGAGCAAGTCAGTAAGACATGACCTTCCGTATACAAAGCCATGCAGACTGTCCCAAATTAACCCATTGCAATTGGGAATAAATCCTATCCTGAAAGAACTTCTCCAATCGTTTCCCTACCACGGATGTCAGGCTCGCAGGCTTAGAATTTCCTGGATTCTCCCAGTTTCTCTTCTTAAAGAAAGGAACAACATTAGCTACTCGGGGGTTACACAAAAAGCTGGAGAAACTCAGCGGGTGCAGCAGCATCCAAGGAGCGAAGGAGATAGGCGACGTTTCGGGTCGAGACCCTTCTTCCAGGAAGAAGGGTCTCGACCCGAAATGTCGCCTATCAGGAAGAAGGGTCTTGACCCGAAACGTCGTCTATCTCCTTCGCTCCTTAGATGCTGCTGGACCCGCTGAGTTTCTCCAGTTTTTTGTGTAACCCTCGATTCTCCAGCATCTGCAGTTCCTTCTTTAAAACATTAGCTACTCTCTGGGACCTCACCTGTGGCAAGAGAAGATGCAAATATCTTCATCAAGACTCATGCAATCTCTTCTCTCAATATCTCTGCTCTCAACCTGGGATAGATGCCATCATGTCCTGGGAATTTATCCACCCTAGTGGTCTTCAAGAACACCTCCTCCTCCTCCGTAATCTCAAATTGCCCTGCCATATTAGTTTTCTGAAGAGACTGATCTTGTCTAAGTACTTGCTGCTGTTGGCCTTGCCGCGGCAACATGAGGTATATTGACTCCATTGACTCAGCAAGGCCAGCAGCATAATTAAGGATGAGTTGCATCCTAGCCACTCCCTCCTCTTCCCTCTATCATCAGGCAAAAGGAATAGAAGTGTGAAAACGCACATCTCCAGATTCAGGGACAGTTTCTTCCCGGCTGTTATCAGGCAACTGAATCATCCTACCACAACCAGAGAGCAGTGCTGAACTACTATCTACCTCATTGGTGACCCTCGGACTGTCGTTGATCGCTTTGCTGGCTTTACCTTGCACTACCCTTACCATGTATCTATACACTGTAAATGGATCGATTGTAATCATGTGTTGTCTTCCTGCTGACTGGTTAGCACGCAACAAAAGCTTTTCACTGTACCTCGGTACACGTGACAATAAACTAAACTGAGTGAAGAGGCCAATCATAAATAACAATGATACAGCTTCAACTGAGTCTAAGGTGGGACCGCCTGCCACAGCACATCTCAAAGTGTTCAGTCTTGGTTCAGAAAAACGGTGTTGCTCACCAGTTTATCAGAAGTGAAATTGCCACACTATAAAAAGCAATGTTCTGCAGTTGGGTTTAGGACATGTTATGTTTGGGCTGTCATTGTAGACAAATAGTTGTTACATTTCAATCCACTGTGTGATGACTATATGGATCCAAATAGAGTTTTATGGAAAGAAAGGGGACCAGGATTAAATACAGGTGCACATAAGCACATTTACTTATTCTTGAAAGGATGCTAACCTTTATATATTTGTTTTAATCTGTGTCTAAATTATGTGTATAGTTCCCTGAAGGTGGAATCGCATGTAGATAGGGTGGTAAAGAAAGCTTTTGGTGTGCTGGCCTTTATAAATCAGAGCATTGAATATAGGAGTAGGGAAGTAATGTTAAAATTGTACAAGGCATTGGTGAGACCAATTCTGGAGTATGGTGTACAATTTTGGTGGCCTAATTATAGGAAGGATGTCAACAAAATAGAGAGAGTACAGAGGAGATTTACTAGAATGTTGCCTGGGATCCAGCAACTAAGTTACAGAGAGAGGTTGAACAAGTTGGGTCTTTATTCTTTGGAGCACAGAAGGTTAAGGGGGGACTTGATTGAGGTCTTTAAAATGATGAAAGGGATAGACAGAGTTGACGTGGATAAGCTTTTCCCATTGAGGGTAGGGAAGATTCAAACAAGAGGGCATGACATGAGAATTAAGGGACAGAAGTTTAGGGGTAACATGAGGGGGAACTTCTTTACTCAGAGAGTGGTGGCTGTGTGGCATGATCTTCCTGCAGAAGTGGTGGAGGCAGGATCGATTTTAACATTTAAAAGTAAAGTGGATAGGTATATGGACGGGAAGGGAATGGAGGGGTATGGTCTGAGTGCAGATAGATGGGACTATTGGAAAATAAATGGTCGGCACGGACTGGAAAGGCCGAGAAGGCCTGTTTCCGTGCTGTAATTGTTATATGGTTATATGGTTAAATGAATTATGGTAAAAAAAATGTAGAAGGATAATCTGTTCAGAAATCTCTTCAAAAGGCATTAAGAACTCCTGTTAGCAAATTCTTCCCAACAAAGAGTAAAGGCCCTGTCCCACTTGTGTGCCCTTGGCACCCAAATTACGCGACCTCATCGTCGCTTTGAGGCGCACGGGCATCGTATGGCGGCGCGGGGCCGGTCTCACTGAGATGCGTGGAGGGCTATGGAGTTGTGCACGGTATCGCGCGCGCTCCGAAATTTTGTAGCGAAATAAATCTTTGCACGCCACCGGCCTGTTGCGTAACTGACGGCCAAAGTGGGACAGGCCCAAGACCCTGGCGCGACGCAACGTCTCACCTCCAACAGCAGCAGAAGCAGGCAAATGATCGCCAAGCTCAGCCTGGAGCTCACGGCCGTTGTGGTCTGGATCCGCCCCCACTCCTACTCCCAGAGCGGGGCCAAGACGATTGAAGAT
Organism: Raja brachyura; assembly: GCA_963514005.1. The sequence continues at coordinate 62,761,607 of OY740793.1, forward strand.
AGACACAAAATGCTGGAGTAACTCAGCGGGACCGGCAGCATCTCCGGAGAGAAGGAATGGGTGACGTTTCGGGTCGAGACCCTTCTTTCAGACTGAAAAAGAGTCTCGAGCAAAAACATTCATCCATTGCTACTCTCCAGAGATGCTGCCGGTCCCACTGAGTTACTCCTGCATTTCGTGTCCATCTTCAAACGACGTCACGCGCTCCAGACGGCGGTGCGGGCGCATGAAGTCACGCGCGAGCTTCGCGGGACCATAGCCCTCAATGCGACCACGAGGTCGCGTAATTAGCGTGCCAAGGACACACAAGTGGGACGGGCTTAACTGGTTGATATAAATGGTCGGCTTCTTGCCCTTTGTTTTTGGTACAATTCATATGGATCCACTTTTAATTTCCAATTTTCTGCAAACCTACTTACCCCAAACACATCACATATAATCTAATGAGCAATGTATAGTGTATCACTTAACAAAGTATACTTTGTTTACAGCACAGTAGTTGGTTCCTCAGCCCATTATGTAGCCCTAGGAACAGGTATTCAAATTAACCCAATGTGTTAAAGAAGGAACTGCAGATGCTGGAGAATCAAGGGTACACAAAAAGCTGGAGAAACTCAGCGGGTGCAGCAGCATCTAAGGAGCGAAGGAGATAGGCGATGTTTTGGGTCGAGACCCTTCTTCAGACAGTCTGAAGAAGGGTCTCGACCCGAAACCACCCACGTTTTGTCAGTGTGTGTTGTGTCTGGTTGATGTGCCTGGGATCGATTGAGCTTGCTGTGGAAATGAATACTGGGGGCAAAAACATTCTGAAACTCTGATCAAAGTACTTTGCATTCATGAGCAGAAAATTCACCTGCTCTCAGCGTCAATGGTCCTGATGGTGGACAGAGAGATGAACAATCTTGCAGCAGCTTTTGATCAATGGACGGGTTGAGCTGGGCCATTGCTGTATTCATATGCAAGTTGGTTCAATGGTTCAGCATTGTGAGTAAGTGCAATGGCAGCAAATGAAGAAGACTCTACAAGTACCCATGTCGGTGGCGAAAGGCCATTGTTTACTTCATAAATTACATGGAAGGTAGACAAAAATGCTGGGGAAACTCAGCGGGTTGAGGCAGCATCTATGGAGAGAAGGAATGGGTGACGTTTCGGCCTCTTACTATTCCTAACACCTATTCCTTCTCTTCATAGATGCTCCCTTACCCGCTGAGTTTCTCCAGTATTTTTGTCTACCTTTGATTTTCCCAGCATCTACAGTTCTTTCTTAAACATCATAAATTACATCAATGTGTTTGTGGCTTTAACAGAACAGTTCATCTTGACCATATTAACAAAAAAAAACCTTACAATTGGGTATTTTGCTGTGAAATCCACACAAAATAATTCGTTTATTACGCGAGACACAGGGCGGAAACAGGCCCTTCCCCCCCACCGAGTCCGCACTGACCAGCGATCCCCATACACTTACACTATCCACCGCACACTAGGGACAATTTACAATTATACCCAGCCGATTAGCCTACAAACCTGTACGTCTTTGGATAGTGGAAGGAAACCGAAGATCCCGGACAAAAACCCAGGCAATCATAGGACGAATGTACAAACTCCGTGCACACAGTCAGGATCGAACCCAGGTCTCTATTGCTGTGCCACACATGTAATCTGGTGTTGAATATTATTAAGCCAGATGCCAGAAATATAATCAACAATGCAACTGCTCCCTCTGACAAAAAGTTTGAATGTTAACTGATGGCTCCTTTTTTCCCTCTCTCGCCAGTGATATTCGATTGATCGAAGTCACTGAAAATATTTGCAATCGGCTGCTGGAGTACAACCTCCACAAAGAGCGGGTGGGGAGTAACCGCTTTGCTAAGGTAAGAACTGGCGAGGATTTTTGGCCAAATAACAAACAACGACGTATATATCAAAGTTCGGATGGTGTTTATACATGTTTGGGAAGTAATATTAAAGTAAATATTATCGTTGCGTAGCGGCAGAGCTGCTGTCTTACAGCGCCAGAGACCCGGGTTCGATCCTGACTACGGGAGCTGTCTGTACGGAGTTTGCACGTTCTGCCAGCTCTGGTTTCCTCCAACACTTCAAAGATGAACAGGTCTGTAGGTTAATTGGCTAGGGTAAAAATTGTAAATACTCCCTAGTGTGCTAGGATAACTGGTCAGCATGGTCTTGGTGGGCCGAAGGGCCTATTTCCATTCTGTATCTCTAAATACAGCATGGAAGGTACATACTATAAACTCTTTGTAAATGCTTTTTCTCAACTACAGATTTACAAATCAAGGGCCGTTTTTAGGACCGCTGTGTGTTCACCCTTAAGCATCAAAAACTAGAGGAACTATGGGAAGTAATGACCTGCCAATTTTAAATGACATTTGGACAAAATCCACTTTTATTTTGGCATCATTAAATCACAAATCCGCATCTCAATATATTGTTTAGTCAACAGCTTAGGTTTACTGACAGCAGTTTTATGGGTTGTAACAATATTTAATTTGGTGTAGAGATACAGCGCGGAAACAGGCCCTTCGGCCCACCGAATCCACACTGACCAGCACATTAACCCCACACACACACACTAGGGACAATTTACATTTTCTACCAAGCCAATTAACCTACAAACCTGTGCGTCTTTGGATGAGGGAGGGAACCGAAGATCTCGGAGAAAACCCACGCAGTCACGGGGAGAACGTACGAACTCTGTACAGACATCGCCCGTTGTCAGGATCGAACCAGGGTCTCTGGTGCAGCACCCGTTGTAAAGCAGCAACTCTACCACTGCGCCACCGTGCCACCCACATCTGGTAACTTTGCCAAGAATATATGACAATGGATCCTCTCTCCATGAACTATATCAGATCACTGCATAAGAAACTTGGCTTCATGCATTCTCAAATGTAATTAATTTAACCCATCCTCTTACTGCAAGTGTAATGATAATGCCTATCACTCAATTTCAGTTTCGTCAGGCAGAATGGATAGAGAGTCTAAGCCCTGTCCCACTGTACGAGTTCATTCCAAGAGCTCTCCCGAGTTTGCCATGATTCGAACTCGGAGATTTACGGTAATGGCCGCTCGTAGCTACTCGGGGCTCTCGTGGACATTCTTCAACATGTTGAAAAATCTTCACGAGTCTTCCCGACCTTACCACGTTTCCACGAGTACCTGCCGTTAGCGTTACGAGCCGCTAAGAGACGTCCCCGAGCTCCGACGTACCCGCTACGTTCATTCTACGTGCTTACCACGAGTTTGATTTTTTTATTAACTCGGGAGAGCTCTTGGAATTACCTCGTACAGTGGGACAGGGCTTTTACAGGCAACAAAAGTCCTGATTTTATATATTAAAGATCATTAAGTTAGGGAAGCCCAATAAATAACTCCATGATATTAGGAGACGGTGCTTCTGAATAAAGAGTGATGAGTGAGGCGCCATAAAGAAACCGGCAAAGCAGAGGCAACGCTGGATTATATCTTTGTTAAAATCATCGGAAAGCAATCGCATTGTTTTATAGAAGCCATGAACGTCTACTTTCATTTCCAAACAGGGAATGAGCGAGACATTCCAAACTCTGCACGGTCTTGTGCACAAAGGTGTCAAAGTGGTGATGGACATCCCCTATGAGTTGTGGAATGAGACGTCTGCAGAGGTCTCTGATATGAAGAAACAGGTATGTGTGGAGCACGTGGACTGCAGCCTGGGGGTACGCGGGCAAGGCACTCGGTGATAATCACAACACTGCAGGATCATGTGGAGAGGATGTTTCCACTCGTGGGGGAGTCTAGGACTAGAGGTCACAACCTCAGAATTAAAGGACGTTCTTTTTGGAAGGAGATGAGGAGGAATTTCTTTAGTCAGAGGGTGGTGAATCTGTGGAATTCTATGCCACAGAAGGCTGTGGAGGCAAAGTCAGTGGATATTTTGAAGGCAAAGATAGATTCTTGTTTACTACGGGTGTCAGGGGTTATGTGGAGGAGGCAGGGGAATGGGGTTAGGAGGGAGAGATAGATCAGCAATGATTGAATGGCAGAGTAGACTTAATGGGCCGAATGGCCTAATTCTGCTCCTATCATTTATGACCTTATGATCACTGAATTCTCAACGATTTGCCAAGTCCAGGAGTAGACTTTTTCTTTAGGCACAACGGCTATGCAGCATCAGAGCAAAGCATTAAAATATCTGCAGAGCTGAACTAAAAACTGAACATATCAAAACTAACAAAACATCTATGGGTTTGCAATGAAAAGACTAAAGTCTGAACATAACTAGGAGACAAATACAGTGGGCATGCAACTAACAATGTTCACACAGAACACACAGACAACTGGAACATTGTTTTATAAAGTTACCCCTCAGATTCCTTTTAAACCTTTTCCCCTTCAACTTATAGAAACATAGAAATTGGGTGCAGGAGTAGGCCATTCGGCCCTTCTAGCCAGCACCGCCATTCAATATGATCATGGCTGATCATCCAACTCAGTATCCTGTACCTGCCTTCTCTCCATACCCTCTGATCCCTTTAGCCACAAGGGCCACATCTAACTCCCTCTTAAATATAGCCAATGAACTGGCCTCAACTACCCTCTGTGGCAGAGAGTTCCAGAGACTCACCACTCTCTGAGTGAAAAAAGTTCTTCTCATCTCGGTCCTATGTCTTCTGATCCTCGATTCACCCACTCTGGACAAGAGACTCTGTGCGTCTACCCGATCTATTCCCCTCATGATTTTATACGATAAATCATAGGATCATAAGTGATAGGACCAGAATTAGGCCATTCAGCCCATCAAGTATACTCCCCCCCCCCCCCCCCCCCTTTCAATCATGGCTGATCTCTCTCTCTCCTAACCCCATTCTCCCGCCTTCTCCCCATAACCCGATACCTGTGCTAATCAAGAATCCGTCAATGATTTGGTCTATTGCCTCCTGAAGCCTGATGATCAAGAGTGATATCTCCACTCTTCTATTCTCACCCCATTAGGACTTCATTGACAGCCATGTCTTCTGTTGCCAAGGCTTTGGATTTCCTGCCCTAAATGTCAGTGCCTCTCTGGCTCTTTATCACGACTTCCTCTTTAAACCCGACCTCTTTGGGCAAGGCCTGAGCTCAATCATCAACAAATCTTGCCTGATAACCCTCCATTCTGTTTCCAGGTGAAACGTGTAGGAAGGAACTGCAGATGCTAGTCACGCTCTCGCATTGAATTAATTGTGTTTGTGTGCGCCTTGAAAGGAAAATCTCCAAGGACGGGCTTTATATGAGTTGTCGTGGGTGTCATTTTTCAGTGTTACTAAATGTGGCCATTCAGGGATGCACTGGGACAAATTGAAAGGGAGTTATTGATGGGTCTGATCAACCTATACAGATGGGAGCCAACAAATGTCAGACCTGCAGCTAAATTACAGTCAACATTATTCAGAGCTAAATATTTTGTAAATTTATCTGAGTAAAATCATTGCAGCAGTCAAAATGTGTAGGAAGAAACTGCAGATTCTGGTTTAAATCAAAGGTAGACACAAAATGCTGGAGTAACTCAGCGGGACAGGCACACCTCTGGAGAGAAGGAATGGGTGACGTTTCGGGTCGAGACCCTTCTTCACGCTCAGTCTAGCACAACCCTGAGCCTTGCACCTCATCTGAGCAGACATGCCCCTGTCTACAGCCCACCCAACACCGGCCCATTCAGGCAGTTTACAAACAACAATCAAACAGTTATCAAATTAAAATGTTGTTGACTTTATCTACAATACACTCAACCCCCCCCCCCCCCCCGCGCGGCGACCAGCGTTCACGGTAGGATGGGGACCCACCGTTCCGTTTATATCAACGGGTCGATGGTGGAAATGGTCAAGAACTTCAAATTCCTGGGTGTGCATATTTCTGAAGATCTCTCCTGGTCCCAGCACACTGATGCAATCATAAAGAAAGCACATCAGTGCCTCTACTTCCAGAGAAGATTACGGAGAGTCGGTTTGTCAAGGAGGACTCTCTCGAACTTCTACAGGTGCACAGTAGAGAGCTTGCTGACTGGTTGCATCGTGGCTTGGTTCGACAACTTGAGCGTCCAGGAGCGGAAAAGGCTAAAAAAAGTTTTAAACACTGCCCAGTCCATCACCGTCACTCTGACCTCCCTTCCATCGAGGGGATCTATCGCAGTCGCTGCCTCAAAAGGCTGGCAGCATCATCAAGGACCCACACCATCCTGGCCACACACTCATCTCTCCGCTGCCATCAGGTAGAAGGTACAGGAGCCTGAAGACTGCAACATCCAGGTTCAGGAACAGCTTCTTCCCCACAGCCATCAGACAATTAAACACAACTTCAAACAAACTATGAACAATAACAGCCTATTGCACTTTATCTGTTTATTTATATGTGTGTATATATATGGTATATGGTCACACTGATCTGTTCTGTATTTATGCCTACAATATCCTGTTGTGCTGCAGCAAGCAAGAATGTCATTGTCCTGTCTGGGACACATGACTATAAACTCTCTTGAATCTTGACTTGACTTGGCCTCCAGCGTGTCCGTGGATACAGCGCGTTCCCTCTCAAGGGAGCTGCGGGCACGGACCTCGCTTCCGGCACATTAGCACACAGGCCGAGTGAACACACTTGTGGCAGATTGGGGTATGTAGCTGTGATATTCAGACTGGAGGATCAAGAGTGCTTTAACACACTAGTGGGGGGAGGGGTGGCTGAAGGGAGTCACGTTAATACTACTTTGTTTTAAGGAGAGTGCCTGACGGAGGCTGTTGAACTAAATCTGTGCTATTTTTAACCTCACAGTGCGATGTGATGGTAGAAATGTATGAGGACGCTATTGAGGACTGGTATAGGAATCACCAGGAGGAAGACCTCACCATATTCCTCTGTGAACGGCATGTGCTGAAGCCCCACGAAACAGGTACGAACCTTGTCCAACTCTTAATTGCTTTGGGACCTTGTACCTGTTGAAATGCTATGTAAATTTGTGTTAAAGTAGTTGATGTTTTGTCAGTCTATCCACTTTGTTGTTGAGAGGCAGAGAACTGGCCTCCCTTAAGGGAGAACACACGAGGTCTGACCAAGGGTCCTAACCTGATGTGTGTATCTCCACCACTTCATGTATTCTATTGCTTCAGGGGGATTGTAGTGTGGTAGCATTACCTGTCTTTCTGAATTGGAAAACTTGATAGTTCATTATAACCACACAGGTGGGTTCTAGCTGGCAAAAAATGCCAGTGGATCCCATTGTGGGATCATCAAAAGGTTGCTCTTTAGCTCATTGAGGTTTTTCTGGCACATTCAAATATCCATCCATTTGCTCCAGTCTCCTTCATTTCGCTAATGTCCTTTTTTCTCAAAATATTTATCTATTTTTTTTCCTGAAGACTTCAACTGACGCTGCGGCACTGTTGGCCAGTGCTTTACAAATACTGGCAATAGACAATAGGTGAAGGAGTAGGCCAAATCGGCCCTCTGAGCCAGCACCGCCATTCACTGCGATCACGGTTGATCATCCCCAATCAGTACCCCGTTCCTGCCTCCTCCCCATATCCCCTGACTCCGCTATCTTAACCTCTCAACATACAAAGTAAATCTCCATGGCATTTCTGATTCTTTTGCCAGTCATCATTTGTCAACAATCTTGAGTATTTTCTGCTTGGAAACTTGCTCTGTCAAAATACTTTGTACGTTTCATCATTTCCACCAAGTCACTTCTTTGACCTCTGTACACGAAGGTGAAGATGCCAGATTCTCCAATCTGGCAACGTAACTCTACCGCTCATCCTTGAAACTATTCATGTGGACTGCTCGGTATCTTGCAACCAGTGCTGCTGAGCCTTGGGTCAATACTCCAGCTTAGGAAACCAATTGTTACGTTTATAGACATAAGGAACTGCACTTGCTGGTTAGCCAAAGTGCTGTTGAGGGACCTTGTGATGGTGGATGTCAGGGCCACTGGGTGGTAGTCTTTGAAGCATACACTACCTGCTTACTCTTTGCAACAGAATGATAGTGGATAGACACAAAAAGCTGGAGTAACTCAACGGGTCAGACAGCACCTCTGAAGAAAAGGAATAGGTGAATTGTACGGTCCGAAGAAGGGTCTTGTCCCGAAACATCACCTATTTCCTCTCTCCAGAGATGCTGCCTGACCCGCTGAGTTACTCCAGTATCTTCTGTTTAAACCAGCATCTGCCTTTTCTACCTTTATAAAAAATGGGAAAAATAATAATATAGAAGCACAATTATTAAGCAAGGATTAACATAAATAATACTGATTATGTATATCTACAAAGAACAAAATGATTTTTATTATGTCAACAATGAACACGTATTTTTTTTTAAATCATGTAATTGCTGCTAACTAATAAAAAAACTTAACTAAAAAAAAAATAAACCAGCATCTGTAGTTCCTTCCTACACTGAATGACAGTGGACTTCTTAAAGCAGGTGGGAACTGCCGATTGCTCTAGTGAGAAGTTAATACTGCAGTTAGCTGAAGACATGGGCGGGGTCTTTATCCAAGCCCGTTGGCTTCCATGGGTTAATTCTCAGAAACACAATGCAAACAGTGACTGGAGATCCGTTGCTCTCAACAGACTGATGATTAATTTCACCGACCTTCTATTCAAAATAATTATCAAATATATAAAGCTTGTTAGAGGGGGAGGGGTGTGCTGTTACCACTGATACTCCCTGAGCCTTTAAACCGTTTTTTGTCCCTTGTAAGCCTTGCCAGAACCGACAGGTGTCCATGTGGTTAGTCGGGGACTCTAGTTTGCTTTGCAATTGTCTCTTGGTAATATTTAGGTCACTCGGGGGAAAAAAATGACAGAGTCCCTGAAAGACATTAGTGAGCCAGTTGGGATTTTACACCAATCCATTATTTTCACAGTGACTGTTTTTTAAATATAAAAAATACTTTTGATTTTAAGTATGGAATTCTAATCCATCAGCTGCCATTTTGGGAATCCAATTGATGCGTCTGGATCCAAGGGCCAGAACTCTGGCTCCTGGTGGCAACAATCTAACCGCCGCGCTGTTGTAAACCATACCACGCTGGGATTTTTTAAACATCCCTACATTTTTATGTGTCGGAAGGAATTGCAGATGCTGGTATTAACTGAAGATAGACACATAAAACTGGAGTAACTCAGCAAGCCAGATGGGTTACTTGAAATTAGAGTTCAAAGTGTGGGCTCTAATACATCGGTGAGACCAACCGTAGACTGGGCGATCGTTTTGTTGAACACCTTCGCTCAGTCCGCCTGGACCTACCTGATCTCCCTTCCCTTTCCCACACTGACCTTTCTACCCTGGGCCTCCTGCATTGTCAATAGACAATAGGTGCAGGAGTTGGCCATTCAGCCCTTCAAGCCAGCACCGCCATTCAATGTGATCATAGCTGATCATCCCCAATCAGTACCCTGCTCCTGCCTTCTCCCCATATCCCCTGACTCCGCTATCTTTAAGAGCCCTATCTAGCTCTCTCTTGAAAGTATCCACAGAACCGCCCTCTGAGGCAGAGAATTCCACAGACTCGCAACTGTCAGAGTGAGGCCAACACAAATTGGAGGAACAGCATCTCATATTTAGCTTAGGCAGCTTACAACCCAGCGGTGTGACTTTTGATTTCTCTAACAAGTAACCCTTGCTTCCCCTCTCTCTACCTTCCCCCACCCAAGTCATTTTACTAGTTTCAAAGTCACTTGACTAGTTGAGTCTCGTTTTCACCTAGCCCGCAGCTAACAATGTCCTGTTTCCTTTAAAATCGTGACTTTTTTTGCATATATTTTATTAATTTGTTCTATATCTCTCTCTATATCCGTCTATATCTCTAATTTCCCTCTCCCCTGACTCGCAGTCTGAAGAAGGGTCTCGACCCGAATCCTCACCTATTCCTTCTCTCCAGAGATGCTGCCTGACCCGTTGAGTTACTCCAGCATTTTGTGTCTGTCCCTAAATTTATTTTGTTTGGACACATTGTTTAACATTATCTGCTGGTGTCTTATTGAAAATACATGAGCAGAATAATTGGGTGACAAGTCAATGAATGCAGTTCAGCGGCAGTTGCCATACTCGGTAAACAAAATCAGTTAGCAAAGTTGAATCTAGACCTAATGCACCCATTTCATTCTGTTCCAGAATGTTTGAAGGAGGAATGGTCGGGTCAGAAGGGAGACCCTGCAGCGATCAATATGGACAAGAAGAAAAGAAAGAGGAAGAAGGAGAAAGGCAAAGAAGAGGATAAGAAGAAAGGGAAGAAAGGAAAGAAGAAAAAGAGACGAGAAGAAAGTGAGAGTGAAGAAGACGAAGAAGAGGATAAAGAGATGTCATCGGACAATGAGCAAACACGGCCTCCTTCCCACAGACCCGATGAACTGTAAACACCGCAGGACTTGGAAGGAAAGCATTTGTTCAGAGGAGTGTGTTAAAGAGCTTCATTGGTTTTTTAAAAAAACTGACTTGAACAGTATGGACCAGTCTCTTAATGTGCATTTAAATGAATCAGGTTCTTTGTCAGCGAGTGGTCACTTTTCCAACTGTGAACTTGTTTTGTACATCATCCTCCACAATAATCCTTTATTCTCCATCTTTTCTCTGGCGTGGCATGCAAATAGAATTAACTTCAAATGCTATTTTGTGTCTGGATTTGATATCATTTTTGTGTGTTCTATTGACCCAATTTTGGAAGCCGAATAACTGGTATCATCATCACATTTTATTTCATCAATGTGGATGTGATTTCATAATTTGTTGAGTGATTTTTAGCCTGCAGTTCCAACCGTAATGGGGCCTGTTCTGATGCTGCTGTCTTAGAGTACCAAGCTCTAAGGGAATTTTGTTCCACCACAGAATGTCATGAATAAAGAATCTGGGTTAACATCTACATTAAGAAGATGGAATCAGTTTTATCTTTTCAACGTCAATGTTTTCAACCGTGGGCAAACCAAAGCAATAGACGTCCTAAAATGTGGAAGAAAAATGTTTTAAAGACAGTTCAATAAGCACAGTGAAATGTATTTATGTCCAGTGAACTCGTAACCATATAACAATTACAGCATGGAAACGGGCCTTCTCGGCCCTTCCAGTCCGTGCCGACCATTTATTTTCCCCTAGTCCCATCTACCTGCTCTCAGACCATACCCCTCCATTCCCTTCCCGTCCACATACCTATCCACTTTACTTTTAAATGTTAAAATCGATTCTGCCTCCACCACTTCTGCTGGAAGATCATTCCACACAGCCACCACTCTCTGAGTAAAGAAGTTCCCCCTCATGTTACCCCTAAACTTCTGTCCCTTAATTCTCATGTCATGCCCTCTTGTTTGAAACTTCCCTACCCTCAATGGGAAAAGCTTATCCACGTCAACTCTGTCTATCCCTTTCATCATTTTAAAGACCTCAATCAAGTCCCTTCTTAACCTTCTACGCTCCAAAGAATAAAAACCTAACTTGTTCAACCTTTCTCTGTAACTTAGTTGCTGGAACCCAAGCAACATTCTAGTAAATCTCCTCTGTACTCTCTCTATTTTGTTGACATGTAAGCAAAAACATTGTGTTTGAATTTTCATTTCTGGGGAAATATATGGGATAGCAGAATCTGACTAGTTTCAAGAGATCAGTAAAAATGATTGAATCTTTGTAATAGAGATAGGATTCACCATTAAATCAATCAATCAATTCCCTTCTCGCCTTCTCGCACACCGATACATTTTCACTTGCATCACTGAAAAATAATTTTAATCCTGGATGGATGACAAATGCAAAGGATTGTTTCGTGCATGGAAGTGACAATTTGAATATAATAAAGAAGTGTGTACATATTACAATGTTGTTAGTTACTTGGATTTAAAAAATGTATCCTGGCCCCTGAATTGAACGCAATTTTGTAAAACTCAGCATGTTGTTGTATGGTTTTTAAAGCAAAAACATAATTTCAAGGCAATAATGTTGGCTTTTGGTGACCAATCAGTTTCATCACATGGTTTGTGAATTTGTCCACATTGCCAGAGACAGAACAATATGCCCGGAGGGTTAAAAACAGCCTCCATCAATCATGTGGCGAAATAAACATCCCTAGATTTGCTGAAGTCAGATATGTACTGGAGGCAGTTGCCTGGATTCTAGGAATTTTCCACTCATTTCTGTTCATGACTTTTTGTAAATCAGTAACTAGTGCTGCACCATTCCTTAATAAATCGTTTGGTGGTGGAGTGGTGATTGTTGTAGGAAGTAGGGCTGTGGAAATTCACAACATCTAAATCACGGGCAAATTGACTTTGGAAGAATAATGTGTTTTATTTGCAGAATCTTCCACCCCCCCCCCCCTGTATCTGCTGTTTATGGGTTTTATGCATATTTAGTTTAGTTCAGAAATACACTTGGAAAAAGGCTCTTTGGCCCAGCAGGTCTATGCACTAGTTCTATCCCACAGACAAGGGAGATGTATAGAGGGCAGTTAACCTACGAACCTGCAATTCTTTGGAATGTCGGAGAAAACCCACATGGTCACAAGGAGAACGTACAAATTCTGTACCGACAGCTGCCATAGTCAGGGTCAAACCTGTGTCTCTTGCACTATAAAGGGCCTGTCCTACAAGCATGCAACTCTATGCGATTAGTGTGACCTAACGTGGTCGCTTGAGCCGTCCGGCGTCACGGGGCCGGTCCCACTTCGATCGCCGGAGCCGTGTGGAATTGTGCGGAGTTCGTCCCGACATCGCGCGGGGCTCCGAAAAACTGAGTGTTCAAAAATTCCGCGCGGCAACGGCTTGTCGGCTCGCAGTCGCCTTGACGCAATGCACACCGCCTCGACATTGTGCCTCCGTGACCCTCTCTGTAGGTGCCTCCGTGACCCTCTATATGTGTGGCTCCGTGGCCCTCTGTGTGTGTGCATCTGTTCCCCACTCTGTGTGCCCCTCTCTGTCCTGGCGAACTTACCTTAGACTTCGCTCCAAGTTCGCCTCACTTTGCGCCACGTTGCACCACTCACCCGACCTCCACGCGGCCCCTGCTGCCGGTTTGGTCGCACTTGCTGCATGCAGGCGCATGCTGGTGGGAACGTCCCTGTACAGGGGATCACCCGACCTCCGCGCGGCCCCCGCTTCTAGTTTGATCGCGCTCATCTCATGGAGTTGCATGCTGGTAGGACAGGCCCTTTAGGCAGCAGCTCTACCGCTGTGCCACCCTTCTGCACCACTGTGCCAACTGACTGAGTCAGACAGCAACAGAATCAAATGAGTACAACGTGACTACCTATCTAATTTTGAATTGTATTGTTGGACTCTGATTGAATGTGTTACTTATGTCAGGAATGTTCATTAATTGAAGCCCTTAGGTGAAGGATTAAGTTGAAACAATAATGCTTCAACTTATAATCATAATGCTCCAAACATTGGCTTGCATATTCATTCTCAGAAATATGTCCACAGGCTCACCTTGCTTATGTTACAATTGAACATTATGCCCCTACTCCCCCAGGCCTGCATGTGTAATGAATGAATGAATGAATGAGTTTATTGGCCAAGTATTCACATACAAGGAATTTGCCTTGGTGCTCCGCCCGCAAGTGACAACATGACATACAGTGACAATTAGGAATGACACATGAAACAGTAATAATAAAACATTATCAATGAAACATTTGAATTAAATAAAATACCAGAGCAAAAGGAGGCTACAACTTTTTTTGGTTATTGAGTAGAGCTACTACTCGTGGAAAACTATTATTCGTAAGGAAACGTGGATGGGCAGGTTACCCACGCCCAGCTCAAAATTCTGCAGAGGTTTGTACAGACTTTCAATTGGGAATTGATGCTACATCAAGGAAATGTGGTTGAGTGATGTGCACAAAAAGACCACTATTTTTGGTTAAGAGGAAACAAAACTGCTAAACAGACTAACGGTTTTTGTTGGTTTGGTTACAGCAAATTCCAGATTGTCTTGTGAAACTACCAAGTTCCCCACCAGTGAATGTAAAATCCTAAGCCCAAACAAAATTGTTTGGGGCACAAAGGCATCGCCCGGAGAGGGGAAATTCCTGTTATGCCATACTGTGAATATGTTTCAATCAAGGTTGAGAAGTGGGTGTATTTTCTGACAAGCAATCTTAAGTGGGTGCGCTAAAGGAAGGTAAATGAAGACTCAAGAGGAATTAAAGTGCAGAATTATCAGATCTTCAGGTAGTAAATCTCTGGAGAGAAGGAATTCTTTCTCTCCAGAGATGCTGCCTGGCCCCGCTGAGTTACTCCAGCACTTTGTGGCTTTCTTCTATTTCAACCAGCATCTGCAGTTTTTTCCTACACAATAAATCTCTGGAGTTCTCTGCCCCTGAAGTTGATAGAATCGAAATTACTCTAAATATTTATGTTGGTGATAGGTAATTATTTGAAATAATTTTTGAAATCATGCATTTATTGGTTTTCATGTTAGCATTTAATGGGTTACTTGTGCATTTGATTTGTAAACATCAATATGCATGTAATATGTTTCAAGCAAGTGATTCAATATTACAAAATGAATTCATTAATTGGATTAAATGGAACTTCACCCAACTATTAAAACTTATTTCACCCTCCTACTTCTCAGGGAAAGCCCCATTCCTGGGATAGACCTGTTGTGTCCATCCATCACCTTAATTCTGTTATTTTTTTCAAAGTAAGCAGTAAAATGTAACAATGATTTCCGTATTATCTGACATCTTGGTTGGGATTGCAGGCAGAGAAAGGATGCTTGACAGAAAATACACTCACTTCTTAACTTTGATGAGTCAGAGTCACTGAACTTGACAGGATGAAAACAAGCCCATCCTGCCCATGCTGACCAAGTTAGCATTATGGGCAAGTCACATTAGCCTGAAATTGACCCATCTCCCTCTACCATTCCAATCCATGTATCCGTCCAACTGCCTTTCTAAATGCGTAAGTATACCCACTGCAATGTCTTCATCTGGCAGACGCTTTTATGACACAGCTTTGTGGCAGAACAGGATTTTCCCCTAGCCCAGGGATGCTATTGTGCCCTAAGCAGTTTTGTTTGGGCTCAGGACACTGACATATAGTGGTGGGGAACTTGGTAATTTCACGAGTCAATCTGGAATTTGCTGTAGCCAAACAAACAAGAATAGGAAGTCTGCATAACTCTTTTGTTTCTTCTCAAATAAAAATGTTGGGAGTCTTTTTGTGGTTATCCCCTTCTGTGTGAATAGTAGATGCAGGAATCTAAAGGCTGATATTGGGTCCTGGAATGTAAGAATATAGAAAATACTAGACTAAGTGCGACCCGTTGGGTTCCATGTTCACACGGGAGGGCTGGTCTCTCAACGCAATATTCCACCTCTCCACCAATTCCAATATTGGTGGCCAGTACGGAGGGGGTGGGGGGCATTCTGGAGCGCTAGTATGGGTGCTGCGGGCTGAAGGGACTGGTTTGCAGAGTGCTAGTATGGGCATTGGTGGGTGAATGGATTCCTGGGCTGGTAGCTCAGTCACTCAGGCCTGGTGGGCTGGCAGTTCACTCAAGGCTATTCCTTGAAATTCCATTTCAAGCAGAGTGCAGGCCACCAAATTCAAATGCAATTTCATACCATTTCACGCAGAGTGCAGGCCACCAAATTCAAATACAATTTCATACAATTTCAAGGAGAGTGCAGGCCACCAAATTCAAATGCAATTTCATACAATTTCAAGCAGAGTGCAGGCCACCAAATTCAAATGCAATTTTATACCATTTAGGGTTTATAATCCTGCCCCCCCCCCACCCCCATCATCATGGTGATTGACAGGCAAGAGGACCAATCAGCTGATCTCAAGATTTCTAAAACATTCATAACTTTTTTATTTTTCATCCATTGGAAAAATCCTTGGGGCTGCCTCAGCGGAGGAGAACTGCGAATAAGATGGCCAAAAATCGCAATGATACAGGGAAGCGTTTTTTCTAAAATCAATATACAGCGCAGACAGGAAATGGTCAAGATGAGACTTTTAGTTATATAAGATGGATGAGGCAGCAATTCCTTCAGTTGCTTTAATTGATGAGGTGGTGGTTAAAGGAGCATGAGCTACCCCAACAGAACCAACTGCAACACCATTATACATTTATATAGTACCCTAGCAAGTGAGAAATAGGAGCAGGAGAATGTTGGGCTATTCCCAGCATTCAACAAGATCATCTCCCTCACACACCATTTTTCCAATGGAATCCATGGATGCATGAATTCCTTTAATATTCAGAAATATGTCCTGTCTCAGTTTTAAAAACAATCATTGTTTGTTCCACCAGGTTCTTCTCAATCATTGTGCCTCCAGGTTCTACAGGGTAGAGAATTTTGTGGGTGGCACAGTGACTCAGCGGTACAACTCCTGCCTTACAGTGCCAGAGGCCCGCTTTCGATCCTGACTACGGGTGCTTGCCCGTCTGGAGTTTGCACTTTCTTCTCCTGATCACATTAGTTTTCTCTGAGATCTTCGGTATCCTCCCACACTCCAAAGACGTACAGGTTTGTAGGTTGACGGGCTTGGTATAAATATAAAATTGTCCCTAGTGTATGTAGCAATGTTACAAAATTTTGAGATTTAAAAAATCAAGTCTGCAATTTATCCCATCAGATAAAGCATAAAAATAAGTTTAATTTGACACCTAATTTACTTTCATATCTTCAGTATTAAGAAAGTTATGGCCATTTTCATACTCGGAAATTAGCATCTTGCTCCCCATTGCCTTTCAATTGACTTAACTCAAAAGCTGTGATCTGGAAAAGTTAAAAGCCCATAACTTTCTTAAAAATAAAGAGAACTCAATGAAATTTTCAGTTATTATAGATTGAAGCATTCTGAAACAAATATGAAAAAAAATTACTTGGATGACCTGAAATTAAAGCATATAATTAGTAGTAGCTAATTGTAGCTAATTACAAAATTCAATGAGTAGATCTAAACATCTATCCATTTCTTAAGAAAAGATAAACTTTTTTTAAATTGCCTAAATGTCCAAATAACATTCACACAATAATCCACAATATAACATAATTTTTAAATCTCATTTTCATGAATTTCTGGGCCAAATGGAAGGAATTTAGTGTTTAATTCCTGTAAATTAATGGCCATTTAAATCAACTAGCCAGTGGGTTTTAGTGGAATGCGGTGGATTGGAACGTTGCGGTTAGCGGTGAAGTCGGTATAAAAAATACTGTTTGTTCATATATTTTTTTGGACCCCATTTCGCAACATAAAAATATTATTAAAGCCTCCCGAAAAACCAACTTTTAATATAAAAATAAACTATTTACCTTTTTTTCTCCCCTACGCAAAATCCTTCCGGTTATCGACGCTCACGGCTTTTGAAGATGATTTTTAAATTACTCTAGTTAATAAATAATTTAGAGTAATTTAAAAATACCTTCATTCATGAAATGTCGGAGCGATTTTTCTTCCGCAACGAAATCGCCCTACATTCATCGATTTTCCAGGTCTGTTGAAAAACGGCACTTTAAGCCCGCCCCCCTCTGAAAGGCACCAAAGTCGCGCACACGGGGAGCGGCAGAACTGCAGCGCTGCTCAAGGTAAGTTTTGCAACATACCTAGTGTATGTAGGGCAATGTTAATGTGCGGGGATCACTGATCGGTGCAGACTCAGTGGGCCGACGGGCCTGATTCCATGCAGTATCTCCAAACTAAACTAAATGCAAAGATTTATTTCCACTGAGGAAATTTCATCAATTCGGCCCAAAATGGCATAATCTCATATTTTGACTTTGTGATTCCTAGTTACAGAATCTTTCTTAAAGGTCCAACATACATCATCATTCATAGCAAAAGGATTTGAGTACAAGAGCAGGGAGGTTCTACAGCAGTTGTACAGGGTCTTGGTGAGGCCACACCTGCAGTATTGCGTACAGTTTTGGTCTCCAAATCTGAGGAAAGTCATTCTTGCAGTAGAGGGAGTACAGAGAAGGTTCACCAGACTGATTCCTGGGATGGCAGGACTTCCATAGGAAGAAAGACTGGATAGACTCGGCTTGTACTCGCTGGAATTTAGGAGATTGGGGGGGGATCTTATAGAGACTTACAAAATTATTAAGGGGTTGGACAGGCTAGATGGAGGAAGATTGTTCCCGATGTTGGGGAACTCCAGAACAAGAGGTCACAGTTTAAGGATAAGGGGGAAATCTTTCAGGACAGAGACGAGAAGATCATTTTTCACACAGAGAGTGGTGATTCTGTGGAACTCTCTGCCACAGAAGGTAGTTGAGGCCAGTTCATTGGCTATATTTAAGAGGGAGTTAGATGTGGCCCTTGTGGCTAAAGGGATCTGGGGGTATGGAAAGAAGGCAGGTACAGGATACTGAGTTGGATGATCAGCCATGATCATATTTAATGGCGGTGCAGGCTTGAAGGGCTGAATGGTCTACTCCTGCACCTATTTTCTACGATTCTATGATTCTATGATCACTGGTTTCCCTGTTTGCAACATCAAAAAAATACTGACAAGTTTAATAAATCTTATTGAACCTTATATCTTTCTCATAAATCCACATACACTATATTATTGTTTTTGTAAAGGCCCTGTCACTATTTCCTTAATTATTTTCTGTACCATTGACATAGACATAGACATAGAAAATAGGTGCAGGAGGAGTCCATTCGGCCCTTTGAGCCAGCACCGCTATTCATTGTGATCATGGCTGATCGTCCCCTATCAATAACCCGTGCCTGCCTTCTCCCCATATCCCTTGACTCCACCAGTCCCCAGGGGTCTATCTAACTCTCTCTTAAATCCATCCAGTGACTTGGCCTCCACTGCCCTCTGTGGCAGGGAATTCCATAAATTCACAACTCTCTGGGTGAAAAGGTTTTTTTCTCACCTCAGTCTTAAATGACCTCCCCTTGATTCTGAGACTGTGGCCCCTGGTTCTGGACTCGCCCAACATTGGGAACGTTGGGAACATTGCCCGGCTAGCTGCTCTGCAGTTCCCCATTTATCTTTGCTCCTGTTTAAAATAGAGTGCTTGCATTTACTGTGTTTCCATATGCAGGAACAATTACAGGGGTCTGGGGAACTCTGTAAGATGAAACATTTTCCACAAGATTTTCTCTTTTCTACGGGGACAGGCAAAATGTCTGTTTGGTTTCTCTGCCCATTTCTTTATTCCCAATATAATTTCTGTCCATAAGTGATAAAGTTAAATCTTGCTAATTTCGTCAAAGTTTTGACATTCCATTCTTGTTTTGTGCTGAATTCTACTTTCCCTATCCTTAACAGTTTTTTGTTCTCCTTCAATGAAATCCAATTACCAATCCTTAGATGTCCTCATGGAATAATCATTTTCCTTTATCTAATATGATATTTAATGACTGTGGTTAGCCAAGGCTAGACCTCTTTTCCAGTTGGGCATTTGTGCCATGTAGCAATGTATATTTGTTATGAGGTATATTTACATTTTTGAATGTAAGCTATTGCCCATTCACGATAAGAACTTATGACGCAGTTCCCAAATTAGCCATAGGCAACTCCTGCCTCAAAAATGTAGTATAACTGGCTTTGTTTACATTTACCCTGTTTTCAGATTGAACTAAATCACTTTAACCTTGAAATAAAATGCTGTCATATGATCACTCTGTACTCGATCTAAAATAGCCTGTTTACACACTAGTCCCTCAAACTCATAAGTTGGTTTGCAGTCTATGTATAGTTTGAAGTTACCCATGATTAATGTATCACCCTTGGTACATGTATCTTTATTGTGCTGGTCGGGGTGGGAGATTCCAACCTTCACGTGGTCCACCCTGTTTTGACGAATGCAATCAACCTCGCGTGTGCAAACAGAAGATCAAACAGAACAAGTTGTCTTTAGGCTGTGCACGCCATACGCAAGGAGAAGCAGATTGTGCTGGTTTATGTTTTGGGGTTAGTTTCATTTTTAGTTTAGTGATACAGCATGGAAACAGTCCACTGACCCCCATGCCGAGCAATGATCACCCAGACACTAGTTCTATCCTACACACTAGGGACAACTTGCAGACGTCAATTAAGCTGCAAACCTCTACGTCGTTGGAATGTGGGAGGAAACCTGAGCACCCGGAGAAAACCCGCGAGGTCACAGGGAGAACGTACAAACTCCGTACAAACAGCAGGGTCTGACACGATAAGAAAGCAACTCTACGGCTGCGCCACTGTACCACCCATTGTTCCAACACAACTCCTACCCAGTGTTTTGCTATTGACCTTCACCCAAACCGATTATACATAACCCAGCGGTATGAATTTTGATTTCTCTAACTTCAAGTAACCCTTGCTATCCCTCTCTCCATCTCTCCCCCATCCTAGTTCTCTGACCATTTTGTCCTCCTGAATAAATTATACCTTTATATGCCTTGTTTTCACTTCCCCTCGCTAACAATTATCTATTCTACATGTTCCATGATCCCCACCCCCTTTGATATATTGTTTTCACACCTTACCCTTACATATCTCTGTCTCTCTCCCCCCCGGACTCAGTCTGAAGGAGTGTCTCGACCCAAAACATCACCTATTGGGTGTAGGATAGTGTTAATATGCGGGGATCGCTGGTCGCCACGTACCCAGTGGGCCGAAGGGCCTGTTTCCGCCCTGTATATTTAAACTAAATAAAACTAAAAGGGAGCTGAACCTATAATTCAAAAATTTTCCATTCAATCAGCATCAGCTCAGTGAAGTAAATCAAATAAATAAAACTACAGATGTTAGAAGTTTGAAATACAGCAGAAAATTTTGAAAAACACTTAGCAAATCAGGCAACACACAATGAAAGTGAAACAGAGCAGATGCTTCTTTGGAAAAACTGAAAAAGAGTGTGAACGAGTTAAGTTGACATTGCAGAGATAGATGGTGGTGACGAGGATGGATAGGCCAAGGGGAATAGGTCTGAAATGGTGAGGTCAGGGTTGCCATGCAGATAAAATATTGATGAAGTAATTTAGTTAAGATTAGTGAGACAATAGACAGTAGATGCAGGAGTAGGCCATTCAGCCCTTCGAGCCAGCACCGCCATTCAATGTGATCATGGCTGATCATCCACAATCAGTACCCCGTTCCTGCCTTTCAGATACAGATAGATACAGATAGATTTTATTTGTCACGTGTGCCAATTGGCACAGTGAAATGAAGTCACCGTACAGCCAAAAATAAAGAACACAACACAGAGTAGACACAAATTCAACATAAAACATCCCCTCACAACAGGATCAAAATTTCCCACCATGAGGGAAGGCACCAAAGTCAGTCTCTTCCCGATGTTCCCCACTGTTCCCCCGTGGTCAGGGCCTCCCCCAGCCCTCCGCTGTCGCTGCTCCGGGTGGCCCGGTGTTCAGGCCACCTCCCCGGGGAGATGTAAGTCCGACATCGGGGCTGGGGTACGTCCTCAGCGGCCTGGACCCTGAGTCAGCCCCCTCCTACCGGAGTCTGCGGCTCCCAAAGTCCGCATGCCGCGCCGGGTGGAGATTCAACGTTGGAGGCCCTCGGCAAAGGGCCCCAGGACTCCAAGGAGTTTAGTGCCGCCCGCGTTGGGAGCTCTCCCAACCAGAGCTCCACGATGTTGGAGCAGCGGCCCAACGCTCCAGAGCTCCAACGGCGACCCAGGTAGGCATCGCCCGCTCCGTGGTGACTCCAGCGCCGCCGCCGCTGTTGCAGCTCTGGTCCGGTTCCCGGTCCCCGGCAGGAAAGGCCGCTCCGATCCAGGAGGTAGGCCGCGAGGTGGGGGGCGAGGACGCGACTCGGAGAAATAGTCGGGTCCCCGCCAGGAAGCGACTGGGAAACAGTTTTCCCCTTACCCTGTCCCCCTCCCCCACATAGAAAAGTTAAAGTTTCCCCAAAGAACACACTTTTAACCGACTAAAAATAAAAAAAAGAGGAAAAACAAACGGGCTGCAGGCAGAGGCTGCTGTCAGTGCAGCGCCCTAAGTGGACCCATATCCCCTGATTCTGCTATCTTTAAGAGCCCTATCTAGCTCTCTCTTAAAAGTATACAGAGACCACCGCCCTCTGAGGCAGAGAATTCCACAGACTCACAACTCTCAGTGTGAAAAAGTGTTTCCTCATCTTCATTCTAAATGGTGTAAACCTTATTCTTAAACTGTGGTCCTTAGTTCTGGACTCCCCCAACATCGGGAACATGTTTCCTGTCTCTAGCGTGTCCAAACCTTTAATAATCTCATATGTTTCAATAAGATCTCCTCTCATCCTTCTAAATTCCAGAGTACACAAGCCCAGCCGCTCCATTCTCTCAGCATATGACAGTGCCGCCATCCCAGGAATTAACCTTGTAAACCTACGCTGCATTCCCTCAATAGCAAGAATGTCCTTCCTCAAATTAGGGGACCAAAACTGCACACAATACTCCAGGTGTGGTCTCACTAGGGCTCTGTACAACTGCAGAAGGACCTCTTTGCTCCTATACTCAACTCCTCTTGTTATAAAGGCCAACATGCCATTTGCTTTCTTCATTGCCTGCTGTACCTGCATGCTTACTTTCATCGACTGATGAACAAGGACCCCCAGATCCCGTTGTACTTCTCCTTTTCCCAACTTGACGCCATTCAGATAATAATCTGCCTTCCTGGTTTTGTTACAAAAGTGGATGACCTCACATGTATCCACATTAAACTGCATCTGCCATGTATCTGCCCACTCACCCAACCAGTCCAAGTCACCCTGCATTCTCATATCATCCTCCTCACAGTTCACACTGACACCCAGCTTTGTGTCATCTGAAAATTTGCTAATGCTACTTTGAATTCCTTCATCTAAATCATTGACGTATAATCTATTCTTTTTCTACAGAGATGCTGCCTGTCCCGCTGAGTTACGCCAGCATTTTGCGTCTATCTTCGGTGTAAAGCAGCATCTGCAGTTCTTTCGTTTTTTAAAAATTTTTCTTTATTAGAAGTAATGTACATTACAATGATATAAGCCAAAAATAACATAACACATTTCCTGTACCACTTCTTATTTTATACTTTAAGGAGAAGATGAAGAGGAGGAAGAATAGAGAGAGTTAGATAGGATAGTAAGTGCGTGAAAGAGTGATCAGGAAGAACCCGTAGAAGCGTATGACAAAAGAGAGACTAAAAAAGGAAAAGAAAGAAAAAAAAAAAATAGAAGACAGAAAATATGAGAAAGTAAAATAAGCTGAGATAAAAGGGATGTACCTCCTTTGTATCTTTACACACCCCTCACCAGGTCCTGATACCATTTATTTTCAGAGTTGTGTTGCACCTTGTAATACCATGTGTTACCATGCTTGTAATAAGTCGATAAATGGAGACCAAATCTTTTGGAAATGGTCTGATTTACCCGCAAGGAGGAATCTCATGTCTTCTAGGTGTAACGTTTCGGACATATTTGAGATCCACATTTTTATCGTTGGTGCTGGAGCGTTTTTCCAGAATTTAAGTATGTTTTTTTGCCATTATTAAGCCATAATTAAGGAAGTTCTTTTGGAACTAAGTCAGCTCACAGCTGGCTTCCATTGTTCCAAAAATAATCAATTCTGCATTCGGTTTCAATTTTATTTTGAATAATTTTGTAAAAATTTCAAAGATTTCATTCCAGAATTTTTGGATTTTTATGCAAAAAACAAAGGAATGCGCTATGGTTGCTTCTTGGGATAGATATTTATCACAAATTGGGGAGACATTTGGAAAAAAATTACTTATTTTAGTTTTTGAATAATATAGTCTATGTAAAGTTTTAAATTGGATTAAAATATGTCTTACATTGATCGAGCATTTGTGCACATATAGCAAGTGTTTATCCCAACCCTCTTTCGAGATTTTTATAGCTAGTTCTTGTTCCCAATCTCTTCTAATTCTATCAGATGATGGTATTTCTATATTTAGGATAATATTGTACAAATATGATATTAAATTAGTTGAATCTTCCTTTATATTCATTGCTTCGTCTAATAAGTCTGGAGACATATTTTGATATTCTTGTGTATATTTTTTCAAGTAATCACGAATTTGAAAATATTTAAAATATTGATTACTTCTCAGGTTATATTTAAGTTGTAGTTGTTGGAATGATAAAAAAAATGCCATTTTCATACACGTCTCCGAACGTTTTAATTCCTATTCTTTTCCAATATGTAAATGATTTGTCAATACTAGAGGGTTTAAACGATGGATTATTATCTATGGGGGTGAGAAGTGATACATTTCGTAATTTAAGGGATAATTTTACTCGTTTCCAAATTCTAACATCTTCTTTTTAAAAAAAAAATATTTTAATTAGAAGCAATGCCTATTGCCAACAATATAACAGTTTTTCAAATTCACATTTAACTTGTTTCAAAAGTTATACAAAAATTACAAAATTATTTATATAAGCTTCTATTTTTTTTTAGAAAGTAAAGAGGTGAAAGAATAGGTCTATAATCAGTGGTGATTAAATAATATCCATATATTTCTGGGTCTGATCTAATCCTTTCGGCTAATGGTTCTATTGCAAGAGCAAATAATAAGGGTAATAATGGACATCCTTGTCTACAACCCCTAAAGAGATTAAATTTGGCTGATAACATTTGATTTGTTAGTATTCTTGCTGTAGTGTTAGAATATAACTACAACTATAACACATCCGGAAGTGGCGGCGCTGCTTGTCAGCTGCGGCTCGCCTGCAGTCCGTCTGTCTTTTATTTTATTTTTGTCCTCGTCCCTGTTTTTGGTGTTTATTTTTGGTTTGTTGGGTTGTGTATGTGTGTGTGTGTGGGGGGGGGGGGGGGGGGGGGTGGGAGAAACGGGGTTTTAGTCTCTCCCTTCGGGGGGATGCGACTTTACCTGTCGTGTCCCCCGACACCGTCTCCGTCTGTGCTGAGGCCCTGGTGACGGCCTTCCAGCTTCCAGCGGCGGCGGCGCGGCCTTCAGAGCTTCAGCGGCGACCTGCTTCCGGCGGCGACCTGGGCTTCTGGAGCTGCGGTGCTCCAGCGGCGGCCTGGTTCCCTCTGAGCTGCGGTGCTCCAGCGGCGGCCTGGTTCCCTCTGAGCTGCGGTGCTCCAGCGGCGGCCTGGGATTCGGGAGCTGTGGTGCTCCAGCGGCGGCCTGGTTCCCTCTGAGCTGCGGTGCTCCAGCGGCGGCCTGGGATTCGAGAGCTGCGGTGCTCCAGCGGCGGCCTGGGATTCGAGAGCTGCGGTGCTCCAGCGGCGGCCTGGTTCCCTCTGAGCTGCGGTGCTCCAGCGGCGGCCTGGGATTCGGGAGCTGTGGTGCTCCAGCGGCGACCTGGGTCTCGGGAGCTGCGGTGCTCCAGCGACGTTCCAGCGGCGGGCCCTGTGGCGGTGTTCCAGCGGCGGGCCCTGGGGCGGTGTTCCAGCGGCGGGCCCTGTGGCGGTGTTCCAGCGGCGGGCCCTGTGGCGGTGTTCCAGCGGCGGGCCTGTGGCGGTGTTCCGGCGTCAGCGGTGGCGGAGGCCTGGATCTCCTCAGCGCAGAGGGAGAATAAGGAGGGGAGAAAGACAGTGACCCTAAGACTTTTGCCTTCCACCACAGTGAGGAGGTTTGGTGAACTCACTGTGGTGGATGTTAATTTTGTGTTTATTGTACGGTATTGTTATTTTTATATATGTATGACTGCAGGCACGTAATTTCGTTCAGACCGAAAGGTCTGAATGACAATAAAGGAATTCAATTCAATTCAATTCAATAACATTTTAATCCATTTACAAAATCTATCCCCCAGTTGAAATTTCTGCATTATCTTAAATAAGTAAGGCCATTCAACCTGATCGGAGGCTTTTTCCGCATCTAGTGAAATGACAGCTAATTCAATATCATTAATTCTTTTTGAATATATGATATTGAATAGATGTCTCAAGTTATAAGTGGAATAACGTTTGGGAATAAAGCCTGTTTGATCATGATGTATTAATTTATTAATCACTAAACTTAACCTTTGAGATAAGATTTTAGTTAATATTTTTTGATCAGTATTTAGAAGAACAATTGCTCTATATGATCCAGGATCTTCCAGATCCTTATCTACTTTAGAAATGAGTGTGATTGTAGACTCATTTAGAGTTTCTGGTAACTCTCCTTGTTCGTAAGCATATTTATATATTGTTTGTAAACGTGGGGAAATCAAGTCGTGAAACTTCTTATAGAATTCAACACCTAGACCATCGGGGCCAGCAGCTTTTCCATTTTTCAATGATCTGATTGATTCCTCAATGTCTTTTCCTGATATTTCAGCATTTGACAAGTCTCTTCCTTCCTGATCCAAACCTTTAATATGACATTCATGTAGAAATGTTTCCATTCCATCAGGTTGACCCGTCAGTTTAGTTGAGTAAAGTTTTTGATAGTAATGCAGAAATCTGTCATTAATATCTTTTGGTAAAGTTAGTATTATCCTTGTTCAGATCTGATTTTATATATCATTTTTTCTTCATCTAATTTTCTAAGTTGGCGTGACAAAAGTTTTTGTGGTTTATTCTCGAATTCAAAGTATACTTGTTTAGTCTGTTAAAAAATTTAATAACATAATTTGAGTATATTTTATTTAGCTTATATTTTAATATTGCAATTTTATTATATATCACCCTAGATGGGGATATTGCATTTTCAATATCTAATTCCTTTATTTCATTTTCTAAAGTTTGTTGCATCTTTCGGTTTTCCTTATTAAGGTGCGCTTGCGCGGATATTATAGCACCACGCATAAAGGCTTTAAATGTGTCTCAAAGAAGTGACGAAGAGATTTCAGGTTTGTCATTAGTCTCAAAAAACAATTTAATCTGTTTTACCAGATAATCATAACAAGCCTTGTCATTTAAAATTTGAGGGTTGAGTCTCCATTGAGAGTATTTATTAGTTATATCCTTTAATTTTATCTTAAATGTTAATGGGGCATGATCCGAAATAATAATGTTATGATATTTTGAGTCACACGTAAATGGAATTAACTTTGAATCTATTAAAAAATAATCTATCCTTGAATAGGTTCCGAATACCAGAGAGTAAAATGAGTATTCCCGACCAGAGGGATTATCAGTTCTCCAGACATCCTTAAAATTTGCGGTGTTAATAAAATAATTTATGAGTTCACTTGATTTAGATATCACTTTCCTTTTAGTTGATGATCTACCTAGATAATTATCTAATGTACAGTTTAAATCACCCCTGATTAATAGGCTATGTTGTGTACGTATAGGAATAGTAATAAATATTTTCTTAAAAAACAATGGATTATCGAAGTTTGGTCCATATATGTTCATAAGACCGACTTTCTTTGAATATAATTCACCCGTAATTATTATGTATCTACCCTCAGTATCTTCTATTATTGAGCTATGTTTAAATGGAATGCCTTTACGAATAAGTATTGCAAGTCCTCTAGACTTATGTGTAAATGAAGAATGAAACACTTTAGAAATCCATTTTGCCGTTAGTCTATGTTGCGCATCCTTTTTAAGGTGCGTCTCTTGAAGAAAAATTATATCTGTTTTAAGTCTATTTAACTGAGCCAAAACGTTACCTCTTTTAATTGGTTCATTAATTCCCTTTACGTTCCAACTGCAGAAGGCGATTCCATCACCCCCAGTTTTCGTATTAATGTCTTGCATTTTGTTATTAAGGTGGGTTATAATGGAGTAGATGTCTCAGCATATCTATCCCAATCTCATACCCATGCTTCAGATCCATGGATTTTAATACGTAACTTTATCTTACATACATATCTCTTCAAATCAACTGTATAATACCATTCATAACTAAAATAATATAGTACATTATATAAAAAATATAGTAGACAAATAAAAATAAAAAATGTTAGTGGTGTTAATGGTGTGCAGAAAAAAAAGGGTGACTAAAACTATATTGAGTGTAGTTAGTGTAAGCCACACTAGCGTGGCTATTAATCAACCGACTTCCGTTGTTAAGAAAAAAGATGTTAATGGTTCCAGCTCCATATTTGCCTTAAGGGCTATATATATAGGGGTAGGGTGTTAAATTTAAATGCTTGATAATGCTTGATAATTTTGACTACTTCTGTCGATTTCTACTATTTTAGGAGGGATGACGTGCGATTTTAAGTGATAGTTAATACTAAGCTATTTCTATTATATGTTAATTTTTTTATTAGTAATCCATCAAACCATCCTTAACCAGTGAATTTAAAAGTCCATTATTCTTCCTCCTTCTCTATGGATAAGGTAGGTAGGATCAGGTAGGTATTAGATATAGTTCAAGTTCACTATTCTTCATCCGTAGCATCTTCTTCTTCCATTGCTTCTTCCTCTTCCAATCTCTTCTCGATGTTACGAGCAAATTCAAGTGCTTCTGTATGCTTGATGAAGTGATGCTCCTTGTTATCATAGGTCACTCTTAGTGTAGCAGGATACATCAGGCCATATCTCAGACCCCTTACATTCTTCAGGATGCCTCTTGTTTCTGTAAATAAAGCTCTTCTCTTGGCCACTTCCGCAGGGTAATCTCTGAATATGCTGATCTTATCTCCATCGTAGTTAAGATTTTTCTTATGAATTATTATCTTCATCATATCTTCCAAGACGTCATCATAAACCACTTTCACAATCAATTGTCTTGGGGGTGAGCCCCTCTTTGGGAGTCGTCTCAGTGCCCTGTGCGCTCGACCAAGCAGGGGTTCTTGATCCAAATTCAAAACTTTTTTTGGAAGTTTTGCAGCAAATTCTCGAGGATCTTGATCTCCCTCTCTGCCTTCACGCACTCCAACAATACGCAAGTTCTGGCGCCTTTGACGTCCCTCCAAGTCAATACATTCCTCAGTTATTTTGTTTAATAATTCTGATAAACGTTTGTTCTCGGAGAGAAGTTTCTCATTTGCCTTAGCACTTGAATCGGCAATACTAGTCAGTTCTTTTATTGCCTCGTGTTGTTGATCAAGTGATCTTAAAATAGGTTCCAGCTTAAAATCAACCACTGACTCCATCCCACCGACTTTAAGATTTACATCATCCATCTGTTGTTGCAGAGCAGCATCCGCCCTTGTTTTCCAATCAATCATAGTCTTTACTGTGATTATAACTTCTTTTTTTAATTCATCTTTTACTTGTTCTTTAAACAGTTGGATATCTGCTCTAAGGATAGTTAAATTTTCTTTATGCTCCTTTTTCTTTTTTTTCAGCTCACCCATAATAGTGGTTTTAAGATCTTCCATCTCGGATTTCCTCCTTGAGATATCTTCCTGGGAGACAGTCAAACTCGAGCCCGAGGCTCCAATCGGGCCTAGTTTCAGTGCTGGTTTTTTCTCTCTGGGGGGGGGTGGGGGGGGGGGGGGGGGTACGTTGAATCGACATACCGTCGGTAAAGTCACGCGCCTGATGACGTCACGCACCTTTGTAAAGCTGCCGGTGCCGTTCTCACTCGTTCTCCTCGGGTGAGTAACTTTAATTCACCCCATTTTTCCCCGTTTTTTAATCAAATTTTGAGGAGCTGGTTGGTGCGAGTTTCCTCCTACTCCATAGCGCCACCGGAAGTCTTCTACATATTTAATCTTCTAGCCAATGTTTTTGCTAATATTTTTTTATTTGTATTTAACAGTGCGATGGCTCTGTATGAACCAGGGTCTTCTAAATCTTTATCTTATCATTGATTCTGCTAATGGTTCTGGTAATATTTGTTCTTTGATGTAAACGTGGTGAAATTATCTCCTAAAATCTTTTATAAAATTCATTACCAAACCCACCTGGTCCTGGTGTTTTTCCATTCTTCAATTAATTTATTGTTTCTTCTATGTCCTTAATTGAGATCTGTGCTTCTAATTCCTCTTGTTCACTCGGGTTGAGATTTGGGAGATTACAGTTATGCAAGAACTCTGTAAATTTAATACTATCTGCTGACGTTGTAGATGTGTATAAATGTTGATAAAATTGAACAAATCTTTTATTAATATCATTAGGTAGTGTTAACAATTCCCCATTATCTGATTTGATCTTTAAAATCGTATATTATTTTCCCCGTTTTTTTTCAGCTGGCGTGCCAAAAGTTTATGTGGTTTATCACCGAATTCAAAGTTTTCCTGTTTTGTAATTTGAAATAATCTTATAACTTTTGCTGATAATCTTTAATTTAATTTAAATTTAAGTATTGTTATTTTATTATGTTTATCTATAGTTGGCTCTTTGGCATTTTCTAGGTCCAATTGTCTAATTTGTTCTTCTAACTGAATTTGTTCATTCTTATTCTTTTTAATTTAAAAAGCTTGATATGGAATTATAGATCCTCTGATAAATGCTTTAAAAGATTCCCATAGTAGAACGGGTGAAATATCTGGGGTGTCATTGGTCCAAAAAAAAAGTTCCATCTGTTGTTTTAAGTATATACCACCTTGTGAGTCATTTTGAATGTGAGGATTAAACCTCCAAAATGATTTTTTATTAGGCATTCCTTCCAATTAAAAAAAAAGTTAATGGGGAATGGTCAGAAATGATACTGTTATGATATTTTGGGTTCATTGTGTAGGGAATTAGTTTTGTGTCCACTAGAAAATAGTCAATACGCGAATACGTTTTATGTACCGTTGAATAAAACGAGTATTCCCTTCCAAAGAGGGTTAGCAATCCTCCAAACATCTGTTGTATTTGTGTTTTTTATGTACATATTTAGGAGTTCACTAGTTTTAGATTTAGAATTACCCCTCTTTTGATGTGTGGATTTATCCAGGTATGGATCTAAAACGCAATTAAAAACTCCCCCAATTATCACCTTTTGATAATTAAACTCCGAAATTATATTCAGGATTTTATTTTAAAATTGGGGGTTATCAAAATTAGGCACGCAAATATTTACCATGGTAATTGGGGTAGCATGAATCTCTCTGGTAACTATAAGGTATCTCCCTTCCTTGTCTGTTATAATATTCTTTGATTTAAATGGTATACCTTTACAAATTATAATTGCCATACCTCTAGATTTAGAGATATATGAAGACTGATATGTTTGACCTATCCAATTTGCCTTCAATCTAATCTGAGCTTGCATTTTCAGGTGTATTTCTTGCAAAAAAATTATATCTGAATTGAGCGATTTTAATTGTGCAAAAATCTTACCCCTTTTAATTGGTTCACTAATACCCCTTATATTCCAACTACAGAATGTGATTCCTCCTAGTTTCTTTTGTTTGTCGTCTTGCATTTTAAATTACTTTTGATACCTTTAAATCATACGGTGCAACAGACGCTTCAGGTCTCTGGGTGTTGGGGGAGAATTTATCGCTATTAACTTCTGTTGGTACATCCTTTTTAAAATTGTCCTTAAGCAAAAAGACAAAAAATGTGAATTATTGTGACAAAAAAAAATTAAAAAGTGATATTACATTGTCTAAAAATAACGACACTGTAACAAATTAGCCACCTAATGGTGGTAGTTACAAATTTGTTGACTTCCGTTGTTGTTAATACACATTTAGCTCCGCTCCCTTGAGAAATCTTGCAAAAGGGAGATGGGGCTAATTCAAATCCGAATTATATGTATCACAGTTACAATATATATACATCTAATTAAGTCTTATCTAATTAAATCTTTGAATTATCAACCATTTACTTATGTTAACAGTTTTTACCTTTGCTTCATATTCAGTAACAGTAAACTGCTGGTTGGAAGGGGTTAACCCGAGTCAGACTCCTGGCTGATTGCCAAGGACCTGACTCTTCTCACCTCCTCCAAAATGTAATTAAAGCTGAAGCCTTATATTATAAGTTAGTTTTTTAGTCTGTTATTAATCTATTTCCTTATATTTAGCCCCCTCTTCCCCTCCCCGAGGGGGAATCAATTGTTATAATACATTATTACTTTCAACCATTTTAACAGTTCCCATTAGATTCAATTGCTGTTACTATGTTAATTCATTAGCTTCGATGTTAGTGGGGAGTTAAAATTTTAAAAGACTTTAATTCAAAAGGTTTGTTTTCAAGTCCGTTTATATTAAGTTCTCCATTCAGCCGCATCCTAGTTGTTCCGTATTTCATTCGGGATGAAACAAAGAATGTCCTTAAGTTCATCTTCCAAAGAAGATAAGCTGTCTAGACACGCGCTCAAGAGGGAGCTGCACCATCTTAGTCTTTTAAAAAGTCATATTTCTCAGCTTCCCCTTCGCCGGTATCTAAGAATAAAAAACTTTGTCCTGGCAGTAGTCATGATTACTTATCAGCTAACTCGTTTACGATGTCTTGAGCATGCTTGTATGCTTCCTCTGGGTCAGTAAATGCACTTTCTGTACCATTATAGGTAATCCTCATTTTAGACGGGTAGACTATCCCATATCGTACACTTTGCTTGCCTTTTAGGATCTGTTGTGTTTTAGAAAACAGTTCTTGGTTTTTGATGATTTCTTGAGGATAATCACTGAATAACTTGATGAATCTCATTCCCAAACATCATATTCTTTCCGTATTGAATTTTTTTTCATAATATCTTCCACCTCTGAAATGTCACGAAATTTCACTATGATCTGCCGTGGGGGGGGGGGGGGGGGGGGGGGGGGGCTCCTGGCCTTGATTGTGCTCTTCGCGCCCGATGTGCCACTTCAATTCTCGGTTCGGCGGGCAGGTTGAGTACTTGTTTAAGTAAGTTGGCAGCGAACTCACGAGGATCACTCCCCTCCTTTCCCTCTGTCACTCCAACTATTCTTAAATTCTGTGATCTTGAACGTGCTTCCAAATCATTTACCAGACAGTTTCGGCAATTGCCCCACGACACACTCCTGATCTTTCTTCATTCTCTTCCTATCTTCAGCCATTTGTAGCATAGATTCTTCCATATTTTTCATAGCATTCTTATATGATGTAATGGTTTGGTGAACAGATTCAAACTTCTCCAAATCTTCTTTTTCCACCCGATCAATTTTCACATTTAATCCAGATTCCACATCATCAATTCGTTTATTTAACTTGCTCATTGAGTCAATAATTTTCTGATTCCCAATTTCCATGTTCTCCAGCATACTTTTCATGTTCTCCATCACGCTTTTATTCCCAGAGGCAACCTCACAACTTAAACTCTGTACCGACTGCTTTATTTCTTCCAGCTCTTTATCCTTTGCAGCCATGTCAGTCTTTGCCCTTGTAGCCATTTCAGAGGCTAATGGGCCTGTCTCACGGTGCGAGTTGGCCCACTAGGTACCCCGTGTGAAAGACTCGTGGTTGTGTACGAGACTCCAAGTTTATGCACAAGAGTTTAACCGAGTTCCCACACTTATGACTAAGTTTGCCGTTTACTTCTAATTTCTGCGATGTACCAAGTTCCTCTCCTCAGTTACCAAGTTCCTCTCCCGAGTTACTCTTGAGCCAACCGTGAATGAAAGCCTGTTTTAAGTATCAAATCGAGGAGCTGGACAGCATCTCATACAGTAAATATATTCTGATTCAGTATTGAAAGTTATTCCATTTCAGAAGTTAAAAAAACTAGGCATGATCTCGGCCCCGCACTTGCTGCCATTGTGCAGCAAGGGGGAGGTGGTGGCAAAGCAACAGTGTTAAAGAAGACAACTCCATCCTGCGGCTTTCAGTTAAAGATAGAATTCGGCACGGCCGCGTCTATTGATGTGACCTACAAAGGTAAAATGTGCACCGTCCAGTGCCAGAGCTAGGCTGGGATCATTCTCTGCTCTCATCTCTCTCTTTCTGTGTGTGCATTAGCAGGGGGAAGAGCGGTCTACCTCGCTGGGGCACAAGCCCTCTGCCGCCTGCCCCTTGCAGCCATCAACTTGTTTGTTCCTTTGGTGCGCCTCATCTGCCCTGCTCCCATCCCAGCGCTGCCCCAGCTCTCTGCCCCATTCTATTGGAAATGTCGCTTCTGCCGCTGTAACGAGGAGGGGTCCGGCTGGCTGGCTTGGTGGGTGGGTGGGTGGGTGAGCAGGGAGGAGGAGTGGGTACAAACCACCAAATCCATTCTCAAACGTCGGGCAGAGCCATGTAGAACTCACGTTTCTCTCCGCTTCATATACGTGGGAATTCCCTCAGTATGATCACTCAGCGGGCAGGCAGCATCTCTGGAGAGAAGGAATGGGTGACGGGATGACGTTTCAAATTTAAATCATGGGCAAACCATCTTGCCTCAGGCTGCTTTACATTATTTTGTTGTGTTGAGTTGTTTGTGAGGCTGGGACTTCTCTGAGGGTCGCCACCTTATAGTGGAGACATATGCGTGTGCCTTAGATCCTGTAAGCTGGCCTCATGGCAGGAAGGTGGAGGGGGGGTCCCTGACAAAGCACGGCCCAAGAAGATGACCTCAGCGGAACTGGCCAAGGATGGTGTTTGGCCGGCGGCTGAGAAGCTGGAAGCAGGCTGCGGCAGGGAGAGACTCCCAACCGTGGTGGAGCCCATATCATTGGACCCGGGACTGTCAGTGAATGTTGTTCGAAAAGTGTTACCAATCTCTTTTGTTGGAGATGGTCATTGCCTGATAATAGAATTACAGAGTCAAACAGCACAGAACCATCCCTTCACATCCTTTTTACCCATCCGCACTAATCGCATTTGCTCAAATTAGGTCCTTATCCTTTCCCTGCGTTGTCTATTTAAATACTTTATAGAATACAGTGTGGAAACAGACCCTTTAGACCACTGGGCCTGTGCCGACCAACGATCCCTGCACATTAACACCATCCTACCCACACTAGGGACAACCTTTACAAGCCAATTAACCTGCAAACCTGAACATCTTTGGAGTGTGGGAGGAAGCCGAAGATCTCGGAGAAAACCCAAGCAGGTCACGGGGAGACATACACACAAAGTCATTCACATCAAGATCCTTTTTGTTTTGATGCTCATTTATTGAGCTGATGAAACTGCAATGTTACAGTTCAATCACAATCACAGGAAGCACAGAACACATTGTGAGCTTTCCAAACCTTGCTGCAACAAACAATGTGAAATCAAGAGGGTAATACAGAGAGGGACAGTAATAATTCCAATCAGCACAATCTAAATCAAGACAGGATCAGCCTCCACACAGGGACTTTCCCACAGCCTGTGTCTGCCCATCACCACCACCCCCGTGCCCCTGACGCTTTCTTGTCTACGTGTGTGTGTCAGAGAGATGGCACCGAATGCCCTGGACACCGTCTGTACTGCTGCACCTTTCAACTGGGATGGCCAACTGTTCCCGGTGGGATTTGAGGAAGGGCTCCAGCAGAATGGACGAGGAGGGGAGTCAGGTTAAAGAGGGCGGACTTGTCTGTTCTGAAGTCCCGGGGCTTCAGTCAAGGGTCAGTGTGTGGGGCAGTGCCCTGGAGTTACATCCTTTAGACATCCACCATGGTTCCCCGCTCCCCGCCCCTCTCTCAATGTGTGACGGAGAATGGCCGAGAATATCACTGATTTTGCATCCAATTCTGAGTTAAGATTGTCATTTGCCAGTTTAAAGTTGGAGCTTTACCATCTGAGATGGAGCACGAAGACGCAACAGAAATTTGGAAACATCATCCCATCACCCATTCCTTCTCCTGGATGCTGCCTGCCCGCTGAGTTAAAGAGTTCCCACGGTAGACTCACGAGTCACTAAGGTAAACGCACGGGCCACTACATTATTACAACGACTTTAAATGTTTCCATTTTTAACTTGAACAGTAAATTTGACTCGTGGAAAACCTCAAGCATGTTTGAATTTTTCACGAGTTAACAAGTTTCACGGGTACCTGCCGTTAGCGCCACGAGTCGCTAAGTAGCGCGCGCGCGTTCCAACGTTAATTGTGCGTGAAAACTCGGGGTCACTTGTGGGTCAACTCGCAGCATGAGACAGGCCTTTAATTCAAAGTTTAAATCTTCAGATGTTTGCTGTTTTTTCAGAAGATGTTTTGTGACAGCTCTTGTAGGGCTTTTGACAGGAATCAGTTTTTTCATTTAAAAATACCTTAAAACATCGTTATTTTCGCGACGATTTCTGATGACGTCATCAGCACGACGTGAAAAATCGCGAATTTCGGGAGCGGAGCTAAATGCAGCACCTGTTCAGTACATCATGGTGCCACTGGAAGTTACTCTGAATTCCTTCATCTAAATAATTGACGTATATTCTATTCCTTTTCTACAGAGATGCTGCCTGTCCCGCTGAGTTACGCCAGCATTTTGCGTCTATCTTCGGTGTAAACCAGCATCTGCAGTGTTTTCCTATACAAAATGATTTTCTGAACTAAGAATCTTATGAGCAAGGTAATGATAAAATTCATGCAAATGCTTTCAGGAAAGCCTTCAAATGGAATAACAATTATATAATTCTAGGCACCAATGTTCTCATAATTGTGTTTAAGAAATGCAGTGTCCAAATTCCCATGGATTCCAGATTATTGCAGTACTTTCATGGATGATAGAATTTCCTGTCTTTAAACCGAGTCCTATCTGAACATCTGCGGTTTAGATGGATATCAGGCTTTAAATTTCCTGTTTATTATCTAGAAAATGGTTCTCACTTCTTTTTCCTGCAGATCATATCTACGTCTTTTCATGATGATAAATAAACTGTATCGATTCAGTATGATAACTCACCAGAGCTAAATTAATTATAGTCACGGTGGCAGGGCAGTCACGGTGGCACAGTGGTAGAGTTGCTGCCTTACAGCAAAATTGCCAGAGACCCCGGTTCGATCCCGACTACGGGTGCTGTTTGTATGGAGTTTGTACGTTCTCCCCGTAATCTGCGTAGGTTTTCTCCCAGATCTTCTGTTTCCTCACACACTCCAAAGACTTACAGGTCTGTAGGTTAATTGGCTTGGTAAATGTGAAATTGTCCAAGTTGGCGATATACAGAGCACTGCCCTGCCGACTATAAAATTCAGAAGGTTCAGAAGGTATGTATGAGACGTAATGGGGGAAGGAGTGTCAATTCCTCCATCTGGTGGCAAATAAAGTAGTAACCATTGAGATTTGGTAGAGTTTGGGTCTTATCTCAAATTAACAACACAGGGGCAATTTGAAAGTAGGAAATGAAAATCAGAAAGTGCAGGTGCTGGAACTGTTGGAAGCAAAACAGAACATGTTCAACATGTCAGATAGTATCTATGGAAGTCAAACCCGTTTTATTATCATTTCAGGTTAGTCTTGGTCAGAGGATAGTGAACACTTGCATCGTGACATGTAGTAGTAAGGAACTCTGTGTTGAGGACCACTTCATTTTCTGTCCAACGATCGCACATTCTGTTGTGGGGAAACCAGGCGCATGTAGAATAGTAACCATGAGACTGCATAGATCTATCTATCCATTGAGGATGCTATTGGATGGTTCAATTTCATTTCGGAGTCACGTGAGTGACTTCGTGAAGAACCCGCCAGCACGCATGCGCGACATATCGTTGCAACGCGTTGCTGCCGACGGCTGGCGGTGGGGTGCGCTCCCCGCCAGTCCTTCATAAGGGACCGCTAAGGTAAGTTATACTAACCTTAAGTTGGTTGGTCCTTGCTGGTAGTGCTTTTGTCTTTCAGCAAGGACATGGACGGGAGTTCGAGAGGCCGAAAGACGTCCGTCCGGAGTCGCCGGCCACCTGTCCCGGAGCCCTCATCATCGGCTGCACCTGCGAGACAGGCCGGGAAGATGGCGGGGAAACCGGGGAGCCCTGTTGCTGCAGGACCGGACCGGCTGACACACCGCAGCTCCGGGGAGGAGTTCGAGGAGCAGGATTGCGGTGTGCCACCGGAGCAGGTAGACCCTGCCTCGGCATTCAGGTCGCCCGTTGGCGGCCTTGGGCAAGGGCTCGCGTGCGGCTGCACGGCCCTTCTCCCTCAGCCCTCCGAGAAGGGGGAGGGATGGAGCTCGGAAGCCTCACCCTTCAGGGGCAAAGGCATCACCTGCCGCCAAGCAGCGGACTGGTGTGAAGGCGGGACTCAGGTCCACTGTGAGGTCCAGTGTCGACTCCCCAACCACCGACGCCGGGACGGGTCATTTGGGTGGGGTCCCGCCACGGTCGCCGAGTCCCCCATGGATGGGAGGACGAGACCATGCGTCGGCAAGGTCCACGATGTGGGCAGCCGGCAAGCCCGCGCGGGCGTCGGGTCGCCATGCTGAGGCATTAGGTGCCGACTCTCTGCCGCATTTGCCCTCCGTGGCAGCGGCATCAGGTCCCGCCAAACGAAGGCGGTTGAACACGGGAATCGCTCAGCTTTGCTGCGGCGGCTGGCAGCGACAAATTCCGGCACCGGGTTCACCTCGACGAGGTGCGGGCCGATGAAAGGAGCCTCGGCAGTATTTCAGAGCCTGAGGACTCCGACCGCCCGAGTGTTCAGGGCGAAGGGCGTATTGACCGCATGGAGCGGCTACTGGAGCTCCTGTTGCATAACCAACGGCAGGAGGCATCCAGCATCAAACGGCACAGGGAGGTGTCACCGGTCTCCATAGCCAGCCTGGGGCAGCCAGAGGAGGAAGAATTTGCAGACCCTATACCGGTTCCCTCGGAAGTGCCGCCGGAAGAACTCCTGGATGAGGCGGCAAAATTTGCTGCTCCAGAGACAGCAGGGCTTCCCCTCAACCCGAAACTGGCTGCCACCGTGGACTTCCTCACCAACCACCAGCTCCAGGAGGAAGTTCTCTCTCAGGCCATCAATCGGCATAAGGCCCCTTCCAACAGCAACTCCCTCAACGTGCCTGTGGTCAATACGCCAATATGGGGCAACATCGGTACGGCCATCAGAACCCAGGAGTTAAAGCTCCAACGAATTCTGAGGCTGCTCACGGCCGGAATTACCGCGTTTGTGCGGTCGGTAGATGGCGAAGACCTCAATCTGGAGCAGGAGGATGCCCTGGCGCTGCTTTGTGCCACGCAGCATGAAATCAATGCTTTCAGAAAAAGCAGCATCCGCCCCACGCTCAACCCAAAATTTGCTGGGTTGTGCAACGCGTCGCCTCCACCGCCGCCCCGACAGCTCTTCGGGGAGGACCTCCCAAAGAGGGTCAAGGAGCTCGATGAACATGCCAAAACGGTGGGACTTATGCGGTCTCAGATCGCCCCCAGGCCGCTGGCCCCGAAAGCTCCATTTGTTCGGCCGCGAGGCCCTGTGTCCAGATCGACAAGGACCTACGCTCCAGCTCCGCCCCGCTACCAGCAGCCCCAGCAGCCGCGGCCTTTTTTAGGGCAAGGCCCGCAGCGGCCCCAGTGGAAGATGCGGACACCGCAGCACCAGCCCAACCCAGCACCTCCACGACCACCCAAACATGTCAGGGACCGCCGGTAACCAGGGAGGTGAGGCGGTCTGGTTTTCACTTATCTGTGCGTTTAACTTCACATGTTGGTGGCCGCCTTCGGTTCTTTTTGGGGGCATGGGAAACTATCACTTCCGATGAATTTGTTTTGCAAAGTATTCAAGGTCATGAGATTGAGTTTATTAACGGCGACATTCCTCCATCCCAGCATATGCCCAATCGGACGTTTACGCTGTCTGCCGTTGAACAGGCAGCAGGCTATGCTGAGATCTTAAGGTTAGAAGAAAAAGGTGTGATAGAAAAAGCTATGCACGAACCAATTGAATTTGTATCAAATCTATTTACTAGGCCTAAGAAGGATGGAGGCTGTCGAGTGATTATTGATCTGACCCATTTGAATACTTTTGTAACATACACCCATTTCAAAATGGACACTTTTGAGACAGCCAAGTCATTGATTTCTCATGGCTGCTTTATGGCATGCATTGATTTAAAAGATGCATACTATTCTGTATCCATTCGGAAACACCACAGGAAGTTCTTAAAATTTGTCTGGATGGGTCAGCTCTGGCAATACAGGGCTTTGCCAAATGGGCTTACTACAGCCCCTAGATTGTTTACTAAATTACTGAAACCCATCATGGCCCAGTTATGGAAGCAGCATCATATCGAGATGGCCTATTTGGATGATATATTGATTGTTGGCAATACCCTGGAGTCGGCTGAACGGGCAGTCTCAGCCACTGTGGCAATTTTTCAGCAGCTGGGGTTTATTGTCCATCCAGACAAGTCGAAGTTCTGTCCTTCCCAGGTTATGGATTATCTGGGGTTCATGGTGGATTCCAATCGCATGAGGGCCACCATACCGACTAATAAGGTTGGGGATGTCACCCAAGCATGTCAAGATTTAGCCTGCGCCAGTATACCATCAATTAGACAAACCGCTAAGGTGATTGGCAAGATCGTAGCATTGTTTCCAGCAGCTCAATACGGGCCTTTGCATTATCAAAATTTACAAAGAGCCAAGATCTCCGCATTAAAACAGAACGCCGGTCATTTCGACAGACCAATGCAGCTGCCTCCTAAAGCTAAGATTGAGTTACAATGGTGGGTGCGCCATATTAGTAGCTCATTTAAACCCATTATTGTGCCCAATCCGATGGTATACTTGCAAACAGATGCAAGCTCCTATGGCTGGGGAGCTACGGACAACTATTCTAGTTGCGGGGGCAGATGGGACACCCTTGAATCCACTATGTTCATAGGGATACTGAGTTGGATGATCAGCCATGATCACATTGAATGGCGGTGCAGGCTCGAAGGGCCGAATGGCCTACTCCTGCACCTATTTTCTATGTTTCTAGGTTTCTATGTTGTTGTCACAAGGGATAAACTATTTGGAGATGCTTGCAGCATTTCACGGACTTCGAGCTTATTGTTCCAATCTTATTGACGCTCATGTCCGTATCCAAATAGACAATACCACTGCGGTGGCATATTTAAACCATATGGGCGGTACCAGGTCAATTTCATGTGATGAATTGGCTAATACAATTTGGCTCTGGTGTATTAAAAGGAATATTTGGATTTCAGCTACCTATTTACCAGGTGAGCTCAATACTGTGGTGGACACCAGGTCACGCAAGTTTAATGACAACATCGAGTGGATGTTGCATCCTCAAATATTTGCTAAAATTACAGCCAAATTTGGTAAACCGGATATCGACCTCTTTGCGTCACAGTTGAACCATCAGGTACCAACATACGTTTCGTGGGAACCAGATCCTGGGGCAATGGCGATGGATGCATTCTCGCTGGACTGGGGGAAGTGGTTTTTCTATGCATTCCCCACGTTTTGCCTCATCAGTCGGGTATTGCGAAAAATCCAGATGGATGCTGCCAAGGGCATTCTTATCATACCCGACTGGCCTACGCAGCCATGGTATCCGGTGGTCTTTGACATGATCAGTCAGCCTTGGGTCCTCTTAGAGGGTTGCCCACAATTGGTCACCAACCCCGTATCGGGGGAGCCACATCCCTGCCATAGTTATCTGAATTTGTTGGCTTGCAGATTCTAAACCGGCCATTAATGCAGTATGGCCTATCCCTCAGAACTGTGGATACCATTGGAGCGTCATGCCGAGAGTCCACCAGGCGGCGATACCTCTCCCAGATCCGAAAATGGGAAGCCTACTGCCGCCGCTCTCAAATCACGTATGACGATGCCTCCATAGCCGACGTATTGGAATTCCTCGCGGGGTTGCACCATGATGAACACTTGAGCTACAGTGCCATCAACAGCGCCAGGAGCGCACTGTCATTCTACCTCAATATTGAGGTGGGATCCAACAGGCTAGTGTCCAGACTCATGCGGGGTATATTCAATTTGAATCCGCCTAGACCACGCTATAATATCACCTGGGATGTCAGGAACATACTAACCCTGCTCAGGACGTGGTCGCCCATGGAGGGGCTAGAGCTGGACAAACTCACCATGAAGCTGGTGATGTTACTAGCACTGACTTCAGCGCAGAGGGTACAGACACTGCATAAAATCCGCATCGACAGAATGATCTCTACCCCTGCAGAAGTAGTCTTCTTTATCGATGAGCTACTAAAGCAGCGTAGACCTGGGTGCACAGGGCTGCAGCTGAAGTTCCCGGCATACCCCGCAGATGCAAGGCTATGTTTAGCCGCCCATATCCGTCACTATATCAAGGTGACGAGGCACATAAGGGGAATGGAGAGATACCTGCTTGTTGCTCACAAGAAATCTCACCATCGAGTGACAGTCCAGACGATATCCAGGTGGCTCAGGATCGTCTTGGGTAAGTCAGGTATCGACACTAATGTGTTCAAATCCCATTCCACCAGGGCTGCATCAACGTCGGCGGCGAGGGTCATGGAGGTGCCCATGGACCATATTCTGGCTACAGCAGGATGGGCGAATGAAGCTGTATTTCAGCGATTTTACAATAAGCCTGTTGCTGCTCCTCTACAGTTCGCGGAGGCCGTGCTGAATGCAGGTCAAGAACGTGGAGGTGTCCTCGAATGAGGGGTTTTTGCCTGGTTTATTAATAAATATTCTTCTTGTTTTTCAGTATAACCAGTTTGACAGAATTGTTTACACCCATCCATCCTTGCTAGTGGTGTGTCAGCATGGACGTGGTCCAGGGCGTGCAATCACAGAAGCTTTGAAGTCTTCACGAAGTCACTCATGTGACTCCGAAATGAAATAGTAAGATTGAACGAGAACTTACCAGTTCGAAGGTTGATCTTTATTTCATGAGGAGTTGCGGTGAGGGATTTCGTGCCCTCCGCTCCCAACCCTCGATCATAATCAACTGGTAATTAGAGTCTCTTCAATCTGACTATGCCAAGTCATTTCTGTTGTTGGTTTCTGTGATTCCACACCGCTACTTTGAAGAATGTCGCGCATGCGTGCTGGTGGGTTCTTCACGAAATCCCTCACCGCAACTCCTCATGAAATAAAGATCAACCTTCGAACTGGTAAGTTCTCGTTCAATCTTACTATTCCCTACCCTTCCCATGGTAGGGAATTGAGGAATGCTGTGGAACAGAGGGATCTAGGAATAACTGTGCATAGTTCCCTGAAGGTGGAATCGCATGTAGATAGGGTGGTAAAGAAAACTTTTGGTGTGCTGGCCTTTATAAATCAGAGCATTGAATATAGAAGTAGGGAAGTAATGTTAAAATTGTACAAGGCATTGGTAAGACCAATTCTGGAGTATGGTGTACAATTTTGGTCGCCTAATTATAGGATGTCAACAAAATAGAGAGAGTACAGAGGAGATTTACTAGAATGTTGCCTGGGTTCCAGCAACTAAGTTACAGAGAAAGGTTGAACAAGTTAGGTCTTTATTCTTTGGAGCGCAGAAGGTTAAGGGGGGACTTGATTGAGGTCTTTAAAATGATGAAAGGGATAGACAGAGTTGACGTGGATAAGCTTTTCCCATTGAGGGTAGGGAAGATTCAAACAAGAGGGCATGACATGAGAATTAAGGGACAGAAGTTTAGGGGTAACATGAGGGGGAACTTCTTTATTCGGAGAGTGGTGGCTGTGTGGAATGATCTTCCTGCAGAAGTGGTGGAGGCAGGATCGATTTTAATATTTAAAATTAAAGTGGATAGGTATATGGACGGGAAGGGAATGGAGGGATATGGTTTGAGTGCAGGTAGATGGGACTAGGGGATAATAAATGGTTGGCACGGACTGGAAGGGCCGTGAAGGTCTGTTTCCGTGCTGTAATTGTTATATGGTTATATGGTTATTTTAAGCCAACATTTGTCCAGCTTTGTCACTAAAAAAGTAATCTTAATATCATAATAGTTGCCCTTTCATATAAGCTTCTACCTTGCATTTAATGCCTATGTCATACAATCTATCCAGTTTTGACATGATCAATTGATTTTGATTTTCGACTGAATTTACAAGCAGACCAGATCGGTCAGGATGATCAGGAGACATCACTGCATGAGGGTAGTAGCTATCATACGATCAATTGAGATACCTTCTCATCCGCAGCCGTTGTGGGAATTATACTAGGATGAACAAACTAAGATCTAGCTGAAATCCTCAAAACTCTTCATACAAAATCAGTCTGCCAAGACAATGCCCTGGTATGCACATAAGTTAAACAGCAGTGACTGGCAAATGTGTGGATGACACAGGCCTGAAAATCAGAAAAACAAAATGCCTAGAAATTGGATTACTCAGTGCGTTGGTTTAATTATGGTGCGATCCAAAGTTGATTTTTCTAAAATAAGTTGCGTGGAATGAATTGTGTCTATCTAGAAATGTGGCAAAAAGGTTGTGCTTGTGATCCACGTCACAATACCTGGTATATTCTTGTCAACAGGTACCCAAAATGCCATCAGTTAAATGACAGATGATTAATGCCAAAATAACGTTTGGAACCAAAGTTCCAGACATTATGGAAGCCTCAGGAGAATTTGGACCACAGCAGACTACATTCTTCCTTTATAAGATCGTAAGAGATAGGAGTAAATTAGGCCATTTGGCCTATCAAGTCTACCCCGCCACTCAATCATGTCTCTCCCTCCTAACCCCATTCTCCAGCCTTCTCCCCATAACCTCTGACACCCGCACTAATCAAGAATCTATCTATCTTTGCCTTAAAAATATCCACTGACTTTGGCTCCACAGCCTTCTGTGGCAAAGAATTGCACAGGTTCACCACCTCTGACTAAAGAAATTCCTAATTTCCTTCCTAATACATCCTTAATTCTTTGGCTATGACCTCTGGTCATAGACTCTCCAACTAGTGGAAACATCCTCTGCACATCCACTCTA
Organism: Raja brachyura; assembly: GCA_963514005.1. Next base: position 62,806,076 of record OY740793.1, read on the forward strand.
TCCAAGGGTCTCACTATTCTGTATATTTCAATGAGGTCCCCGCTCATTCTTCTAAATTCCAGCGAGTACAGGCCCAGTTCCGACACACACTCATCATTGGTTAACCTACTCATTCCTGGGGTCATTCGTGTAGACCTCCTCTGGACCCTCTCCAGAGCCAGCACATCCTTCCTCAGATATATATTTATATTTTATTTATTTGGAGGGACATTCTTCTGACTTTGGTGGCTCACAGGACATCCTTGGAATTAAATATGGGTTATTCAAACAAATCTGCTCAGCAGCACATGGTGAAGTGACCAGAGTGCTTGTTGCAACTGTTCAGTCAATGGATCAGACTGGGCTGGTTGCTCTCTGTTACTGTACGATTCTGGACAGCCATCGCACGCCACACAGAGATGTCTGGGGACTAAGAGGCAGTAGCTGTTGGACTGGCATAACTCACGCACAGTGATTAAGATCCAAAGACTTTTATTGGCAATACAGCACAGGTAACTTCATCTTAACACACAGCTCAAGACTTGTGAAAAAAGGGAAAAGGGCTTTCTATTTAACCAGTGGGCGGAGCCACAGTATGACTCACAGCATGAGTGACACTGATCTACAGTAGCCAGTGAGGTATGCACTGCAAGTTTTCAAAGACATTATATCATACCTGGATTTCATTTGGGAAATGTGTACGCAGGCTTAGGTTTTCCAACACTGTAATAATACCAACGCCAAAAATGGTGGTGTTGGTGATGTGTGCAGGAACTGCAGATGCTGGATTACACCGCAAATAGACACAAAATGCTGGAGTAACGCAGCATCTCTGGATAGAAGAATTGGGTGCGTTTCGAGTCTGAAGAAGGGTCTCGACTCGAAGCCTCACCCATTCCTTCTATCCAGAGATGGTGCCCGTCCCAATGATTTTACATGTCTATCTACAGTGGCGATGTTCTGTTTTGATTTCGTGCCTCGACTGCCTCTTCCATGGAAGTGGTTAACAACAACTCTCACCGTGTTGACCACTGCGTTGAGTTCAGACATATTTCTAAGTTTGCTGCTCAATGATTCACTGAAGAGGTTACTTCAGCTATGTACACATGAAGCCACAAGTCCTGTTGCTTTGCTTTCAGTGAGGAGAAGCTGGCATTTTCACACTGGGATTTGCCAGCATTGCAGCTTCCCATCAGGGTGCGTGGTCACCAACTGCAACCATCTGCCTATAGAGGTGCCATTAAATAACCCAGATCTTTTCACTAATAGAATGCATCTCCAGGCCTTAACTATATTTTAAAAAAATCAACTGCAGATACTGGTTTACAAGAAAAGACAAAGTGCTGGAGTAACTCAGCATCTCTGGAGGACATGGGTATGTTTTGGGACAGGCGGCTTCTTCAGACCTCAAATATCCAGGTTCTTGTGGATTATGAGAAGGGTTTTCTAAAGTTCAACACCATGGTTCCTGGCAGGGCCTTTTCACCTCACAATTAAAAGCGCTAGGCTAGCAAAAACATGTATTACTCTTTTGAAGTATTTAAATCCCGAATCCCTCCAAATTCTTATTGTGTAAACTTTCTATTGCTTGTGACCTCAGTCTGTACAACTCAGGCAGCGTATGGTAATTCAGACAAGCAAACCACCAAAGCAGAAATGGATCCATATTTCAAATGGGTTTGTATTGATTTATTATTGTTATATGTATTCAGAGACTCAAAAGCTTTGTTTTGCATGCTGTCCAGTCAAATGTAAGTACTTAGTTGAATCATCATCCTACCACAACGAGAGAGCAGTGCTGAACTGCTATCTACCTCATTGGTGATCCTCAGACTGGCCATTCCTTCTCTCCAGTGATGCTGCCTGTCCCGCCCCGAGTTACTCCAGCATTTTGTCTCTACCTTTCGTTCCTGTCAAGGCCAGTTTAAATTCAAAACAGATGCTGAGACTTTGCCATGCAGCAAGCAAGAAAAAGCATTAGTCCTTAAGTGGTGGCTGTGTGGAATGATCTTCCAGCAGAAGTGGTGGAGGCAGGATCGATTGTAACATTTAAAAGTAAAGTGGATAGGTATATGGACGGGAAGGGAATGGAGGGGTATGGTCTGAGTGCAGGTAGATGGGACTAGGGGAAAATAAATGGTCGGCACGGTCTGGAAGGGCCGGGAGGGCCTGTTTCCGTGCTGTAATTGTTATATGGTTATATGGTTAAGGCATCTAGGAAACCGGATGGGCACAGAACACACCATGGCTGCTATGGAGGAAGAGGAGGAAAAGGAAAGGGCTCCCAGATTCATACAAAGGGAGATTGAAGTGCTCATGTCAGGAAGTATGGTGCCTTCCAAAACTTCATCATTGCGAGTTGCAGTCGACTAAAAATACTCGCCTACACTCACACTGACTGCTAGTAGTCTAGTCTCTCTACCCTCCACATTCCTTGAGCTCTAATCTACCTCTTTGGTCACTTGGACTATCCTTGATCGGAAATTACCTGGCACTAAACGTTACTCCCTTATCTTGTATCTATACACTGTAAATGACTCAATTGTAATCATGTATTGTCTTTCTGCTGACTGGTTAGCATGCAACAAAAGCTTTTCACTGTACCTCGGTACACGTGACAATAAACTAAACTGAGACCTGCACCTATATGTTGCCTCCACATAGAAGTTAAACATCCAATAGTAGGGTTACAAAGAAGCTACTTAATGTACTTTATTTCTTACATTTAGAAACATAGAAATTAGGTGCAGGAGTAGGCCATTCGGCCCTTCGAGCCAGCACCGCCATTTAATATGATCATGGCTGATCATCCAACTCAGTATCCCGTACCTACCTTCTCTCCACACCCTCTGATCCCCTTAGCCACAAGGGCCACATCTAACACCCTCTTAAGTATAGCCAAATGAACTGGCCTCAACTACCCTCTGTGGCAGAGAGTTCCAGAGACTCAACACTCTCTGTGTGAAAAAAATATTTTGCATCTCGGTCTTAAAGGATTTCCCCCTTATTCTTAAGCTGTGACCCCTTGTCCTGGACTTCCCCAACGTCGGGAACAATCTTCCTGCATCTAGCCTGTCGAACCCCTTAAGAATTTTGTAAGTTTCTATAAGTTTAGGCTAAAGTAGTGAGGACAAAGACGGGAGAGACAGATCTTTTTTTTTTTGCCTTCCATCACAGTGAGAAATGTGGAGGAGTCACTGTGGTGGATGTTCATTTTAAAATGTGTTTTGTGTGTTCTGTTGCTTTTTATTGGAATGACTGTATGGCAAATCAAATTCCTCATATGTTGCAAAACATACTTGGCCAATAAACTACAATTATGAATAGGAATGCCATCCAGATAATGGACCGACGTCCTTGTACACCGGTCACTGAAAGTTGACTTACAGGTACAGCAGGCAGTGAAGAAAGCTAATGGAATGTTGGCCTTCATACCAAGAGGATTTTAGTATACAGTGGCTTGCAAAAGTATTCATACCCCTTGAACTTTTCCACATTTTGTCACGTTACAACCACAAATGCAAATGTATTTTATTGGGATTTTACATGATAGACCAACACAAAGTGGCTTTGATCTAAACCATTCCATTGTAGCTCTGGCTGTATGTTTAGGGTCGTTGTCCTGCTGGAAGGTGAACCTCCGCCCCAGCCTCAAGTCTTTTGCAGACTCTAACAGGTTTTCTTCCAAAATTGCCCTGTATTTGGCTCCATCCATCTTCCCATCAACTCTGACCAGTTTCCCTGTCCCTGCTGAAGAAAAGCATCCCCACAGCATAATGCTGCCACCACCATGTTTCACAGTGGGGACGGTGTGTGCAGGGTGATGTGCAGTGTTAGTTTTCCGCCACACATAGCGTTTTGCATTTAGGCCAAAAACTTCAATTTTGGTCTCATCAGACCAGAGCACCTTCCTCCACATGTTTGCTGTGTCCCCCACATGGCTTGTGGCAAACTGCAAACAGGACTTCTTATGGTTTTGTTTCAACAATGGCTTTCTTCTTGTCACTCTTCCATAAAGGCCCGATTTGTGGAGTGCACGACTAATAGTTGTCCTGTGGACAGATTCTCCCACCTGAGCTGTGGATCTCTGCAGCTCCTCCAGAGTTACCATGGGCCTCTTGGCTGCTTCTCTGATCAATGCTCTCCTTGCCCGGCCTGTCAGTTTAGGTGGACGGCCATGTCTTGGTAGGCTTGCAGTTGTGCCATACTCTTTCCATTTTCGGATGATGGATTGAACAGTGCTCCGTGAGATGTTCAAAGTTTGGGATATTTTTTTATAACCGAACCCTGCTTTAAACTTCTCCACAACTTTATCCCTGACCTGTCTGGTGTGCTCCTTGGGCTTCATGATGCTGTTTGTTCACTAATGTTCTCTAACAAACCTCTGAGGCCTTCACACAACAGCTATATTTATACTGAGATTAGATTACACATAAGTGGACTCTATTTACTAATTAGGTGACTTCAGAAGGCAATTGGTTGCACTGGATTTTATTTAGGGGTATCAGAGTAAAGGGGGCTGAATACTTTTGCACGCCACACTTTTCAGTTTTTTATTTGTAAAAAACATTTGAAAACCATGTATCATTTTCCTTCCACTTTACAATTATGCGCCACTTTGTGTTGGTCTATCACATAAAATCCCAATAAAATACATTTACTTTTGTGGTTGTAACGTGACAAAATGTGGAAAAGTTCAAGGGGTATGAATACTTTTGCAAGCCACTGTAGGAGTAAAGAGGTTCTTCTGCAGTTGTATAGGGCACTGGTGAGACCTCATCTGGAGTATTGTGTACAGGTTTGGTCTCCTAATTTGTTCCCAATGTTGGGCTAGTCCAGAACCAGGGGCCACATACTTAGAATAAAGGGAAGGTAATTTAAGACTGAGGTGAGAAAAAACTTTTTCACCCAGAGTTGTGAATTTATGGAATTCCCTGCCAGAGGGCAGTGGAGACCAAGTCACTGGATTGATTTAAGAGAGTTAGATAGAGCTCTATGGGCCAGTGGAGTCAAGGGATATGGGGAGAAGGCAGGCACGGGTTATTGATAGGGGACGATCAGCCATGATCACAATTAATGGTGGTGCTGGCTCAAAGTGCCGAATGGCCTCCTCCTGCACCTATTTTCAATGTTTCTATCCCTCTAACGCACCATCTCATGAGTCTGGAGATGAATCACTTCATGCATAAAAGAATCAAGTAGTGACACTGAACCTCATAGCTACAGGATGAATGAAAGGAGCTAACTAAAGTAGTTAACACCCATATATTGATCAACAGTAAATATCTTCACACCTGGAGAGCAACCAAGAGTAGCACGAGAAGATGATGTTCGCCAGATGGAAAGGAGGGGGGATTATAGAGAGAATAGGAGAAAGGGAATGATAATTGCACGTGGCATCCAATAGCATATCCCATCTGATAGCATGTTGAGGGATGAACTAGCTAGAGGGATTATGTTAGAGGGATGCACTTTAAAGGGAGAGGTATTAGGTACTAATATTAGGCTGCAGTCTGGCACAGCCTTAGGGAATCTAGTGTCAGAACTTGTTTCTGCATCTGTACTGCATCCAAAACCAGGATTAGGACCAGCACTGGGCTGCTTTCATGACCAGGTTTCGGTGGATGCAAAAACAAAAGTAGGTTCTGATAAAATTAAATCAACGCACTAAACGCTGGAATTATTTGTCAGGTCAGGTAGCATCTGTGAAGAGAGAAATAATATGTTTCAGGCCAATTTTACCAGAATAGTGATGGCGCACAATGGGATGGTTTGAGTTTGGCCATGCCTGCCTGTTCAATTGCAGGCAACGGCCACCCTGGTCTCACGGTAGGTTCTGTGGATCCAGAATAACGTTATCTTCACATGGGAGAGGATTCTTTGCAACGAATCCCAAGCTTCTGCTAAGGAAACGGTCAAACCGGGTCTGCTGGTTCAGGTTGAATGGAGACACAGATGGAGGCCATACAACACTCATCAGTTTCAATGTTGTGTCATCGACACCCATGCAGAATCGTGTCTCTGTCACCAGGGATCCACAATGTCCCCAACAAGCAGAGAGATGCCATGTCTGAGAAGCTCGCTGCCTTCCAGCGAGCAGCAAGATGCTGTAGAAGAGTGTATTGCAGAATGCAGCATGATCAGCAGCAGAATGCAGCACAGACTCAGTCTGTGCAGAGGCCCTAATGGCGGAGCTGGCGGCCTCCAGCTTCCAGCGGCGGCGGCACGGCTTTCGGAGCTTCAGCGGCGACCTGGCTTCGGAGCTGCGGTGCTCCAGCGACGGCCTGGCTTCGGGGATGCGGTGTTCCAGTGGCGTTCCGGCGGCGACCTGGTTTTTGGGGCTGCGGTGCTCCAGCGGCGGCCTGGCTTTCGGGAGCTGCGGTGCTCCAGCAGTGACCTGGTTTTTGGGGCTGCGGTGCTCCAGCGATGGCCTGGCTTTCGGGGCTGCGGTGCTCCAGCGACGTTCCGGCGGTGACCTGGCTTTGGGGCTGCGGTGCTCCAGCGACGTTCCAGCGGCGACCTGGCTTTCGGGGCTGCGGTGCTCCAGCGGCGACCTGGCTTCGGGGATGCGGTGCTCCAGCGACGGGCCCTGTGGCGGTGTTCCGGCGACGGCGGTGGCCCGGTTTCGGAGGCTCGGCCGCGGGCCTGGTGGACGGCAGCATCGGAGGCCTGGATCTCCTCAGTGCAGAGGGAGAATAGGGAGGGAAGAAGACAGAGACTCTAAGACTTTTGCCTTCCACCACAGTGAGGAGGTGTTTGGTGAACTCACTGTGGTGGATGTTAATTTTTGTGTTTATTGTGTGGTTTTGTTATTTTTATATATGTATGACTGCAGGCACAAAATTTCGTTCAGACCAAAAGGTCTGAATGACAATAAAGGCTATTCTATTCTATTCTATCCAGAAACAAATGCTGTCATTGCAAGTACAAGAAGCGCGTGGGTTTTGAAACCATAAAGTGGTGGAATAATGCAAAGCCCAGAAACCCAAACTCACAAAGTTGGTAAAGGGGAAATTAAGTATCATCAACTCTAATAGTAAGATTAAACGAGAACTTACCAGTTTGAAGTTTGATCTTTATTTTATGAGGAGTTGCGATGAGGGATTTCGTGAAGAACCCGCCAGCACGCATGCGCGACATACTTCAAAGCCGCGGTGTGGAATCACAGAAAAACCAAGCCAAGAAATGACTTGTTATAGTAAGATTAAAGAGACTCTAGTTACCAGTTGACTTTATGATCGAGGGTTGGGAGCGGAGGGCACGAAATCCCTCATCGCAACTCCTCATAAAATAAAGATCAAACTTCAAACTGGTAAGTTCTCGTTTAATCTTACTATTTCATTTCGGAGTCACGTGAGTGACTTCGTGAAGACTTCAAAGCTTCTGTGATTTCACGCCCTGGACAACGTCCATGCTATCACACACGCTACTGAAAAGGTGGACAGCAGTAATCAATTTCCGTCACTGTTTCTCTGAAAAATAATAATATTTATTAATAACAACAAGAAAGGACCCCTCACTGAGGGGGAACTGTATGTTCTCGGCCTGCATCCAGCACGGCTCCTGCGAACATTCCAGGTACGGTGACGGGTTTATTGTAAAACCGTTGAAAAGTGGCTTCACTGGCCCATCCCGCTGTGGCAAGTATCTGGTCCATGGGCACCTCCATGGCCTTTGCCGCCGATGTTGATGCTGCCCTGGTGGAATGGGATTTAAAAACATCAGTGTCAATACCTGCTTTGTTCAAGACGATCCTGAGCCATCGGGATATCGTCTGCACCGTCACTCTATGGTGAGGTTTTTTATGACTGATGAACAGGTATTGCTCCATTCCCCTTATTTTCCTCGTCACTTTGATATAGTGGCGGATATGGGTGGCTATGCATAGCCTAGCATCAGCGGGGTATGCTGGAAACTCCAGCTGCAGCCCTGTAAATCCAGGTCTATGCTGCTTGAGCAATTCATCAATGAAGAAAGTGACCCGTTCAGGGGTAGAGATCATTCTGTCGATCTTGGCCTTGTGAAGCGTTTGCACCCTTTGTGCTGAAGTAAGTGCCATCAACATCACCACCTTCAGGGTGAGTTTGTCCAATTCGAGCCCCGTCATGGGTGACCATGTTCTCAGCAGGGTCAGCACTTTGCCAATATCCCATGTGACGTTGTAACGGGGCCTCGGCGGGTTGGAATTAAATATCCCCCGCATAAGTTTGGAGACCAATTTATTGGATCCTACCTCAATATTGAGGTAGGACGAGAGCGCACTCCTGGCGCTATTGATGGCACTATAGCTGAGATGTTGATCATGGTGTAGCCCCGCAAGAAATTCCAGCACATCTGTGATGGAGACGGAGTCATATGCAACGTCCATGCGGCCACAATAGGATTCCCATTTCCTGATGTACGATAAGTACTGCCGTCTTGAGGACTCCCTGCATGATGCTCCCATGGTATCCATTGTCCTTGAAGATAGACCATACTGAAAGTAGTGGCCTGTTCAGATCCTGCAAGCCAATAGATTCAAATGACTATGGCAGGGGTGTGGTTCCCCTGTGGCAGGGTTCGTCACCAATTGTGGGCAACCCTCCAAGAGGACCCATGGTTGACTTATCATTCCAAGGACCACCGGATACCATGATTGCGTAGGCCAGTCGGGTATAATGAGGATGCCCTTGGCAGCATCGAGCTGGATTTTCCGCAATACCCGACTGATGAGGCAGAATGGAGGAAAGGCATAGAAGAACCATTTCCCCCAGTCTAGCGAGAATGCGTCCATCGCCATTGCCCCAGGATCTGGCTCCCATGATACGTATGTTGGTACCTGATGGTTCAACCGTGACGCAAAAAGGTCAATATCCGGTTTACCAAATTTGGCTGTAATTTTGGTGAATATTTGGGGGTTCAACATCCACTCGATGTTGTCATTGAACTTCCGTGACCTGGTGTCCGCCACTGTATTGAGCTCACCTGGCAAGTAGGTAGCTGAGATCCAAATATTCCGTTGAATACACCAGAGCCAAATTGTGTTTGCCAATTCATTGCATGAAATTGACCTGGTACCGCCCATATGATTCAGATAAGCCACCGCAGTGGTATTGTCTATTTGGAGACGGACATGAGTGTTAGTCATGTTTGAACAATAGGCTCTTAGTCCGTGGAATGCTCCTAGCATCTCCAAATAGTTTATCCCTTGTGCTAACAACAAAGTAGCTTCACGTGAATCCCATCTACCTCCACAACTGTTATTGTTGTCCGTAGCTCCCCAGCCATGGGAGCTTGCATCTGTTTGCAAGTATACCATTGGACGAGGCACAATGATGGGTTTAAAAGAGTTATGGATATTGCTAATCCACCATAGTAACTCAAGTTTTGCCTTAACCGGCAATTGCATGGGTCTATCATAATGTCCAGCATTTAGTTTTAATGCTGTTATTTTTGACCTTTGTAAATTCTGATAGTGTAAAGGTCCATATTGAGCAGCTGGAAATACTGCTACAATTTTGCCAATTACCCTGGCAGTTAATCTGATAGACGGTATACTGGCGCAGACCAGGTTCTTGCATGCTTGAAACACATCACCAATTTTGTTAGTTGGGATGGTGGTGATCATGCGATTGGAGTCTATTGTGAACCCCAAGTAGTCCATGATCTGTGCGGGGAGGAACTTTGATTTGTCTGGATGGATTATAAACCCCATTTGTTGAAAAATTTCCACTGTGGCTGAAACCGCCAACTCTGCGGATTCCAGAGTGTGCCCAATTATCAGAATGTCATCCAAATAGGCCATGACCGTATGATTTTGTCTCCGCAGTGTAGATAACACTGGCTTGAGTAGTTTGGTGAACAGTCTGGGGGCTGTAGTAAGCCCATTGGGCAATGCTTTGTATTGCCAAAGCTGATCCATCCAGGTAAACTTCAAGAACTTCCTATGATGTTTCCGAATGGATACTGAATAGTATGCATCTTTTAAATCAATGCATGCCATGAAGCAGCCCTCCGAAATCAAAGATTTGGCTGTTTCAAATGTGTCCATTTTGAAATGGGTGTATTTTACAAAGGTATTCAAGTGAGTTAAATCTATAATGACCCGGCATCCACCGTCTTTTTTAGTTTTAGTAAATATATTAGACACAAATTCAACTGGTTCATGTGTGGTTCGTTCTATCACACCTTTGTCTTGTAAACTCAAGATTTCAGCATAGCCTTCTGCCAATTCTTTTTTTTTTGGAAAGTGCAAATTTGCGATTCGGCATATGCTGGGGTGGAGGCAATTGGCCATGAATAAACTAAATTTCATAACCCTGAATACTTTGCAAGATAAACTCATCTGAAGTGATGGTTTCCCAAGCCTCCTTAAATCCCCGTAATCTGCCCCCAATTCGTGAGGTTAGACATGCAAGTGCATGGAACCCAGACCCCCTTACCTTCATGGTTATCGGCGGTCCCTGGGATTTTTGGTGGGACGTGGAGGCGCTGGGTTTCGTGGTTGGTGCGGAATCCGCATCTTCCATGCTGGCCGCTGAGGGCCTAGTCCTAAAAAAGGCCTGGGCTGATGAGGCTGTTGATATTGAGGAGGTGCCGGAACGTAGGTCCTTGTTGGCCTATCGGTCTGACCTCGTGGCCTGAAGTAAGGTGTCTTCTTGGCCGAAGGTCTGGCCACAAAATGTGGTCTCATCAGACCTATGGTTTTCGCATGGTCATCGAGCTCTTTGACCTGCTTTGGGAGGTCTTCCCCGAACAGCTGTCTAGGTGGGGGGGTAGGAGGTGCTCTGCATAGTCCCGCAAATTTGGGATTTAAGGAAGGTTTGATAATGCTCTTCCGGAAAGCGTTGATCTCGTACTGCGTATTGCAGAGTAGAGCTAGAGCATCCTCCTGTTCGGTGCTTAGATCAACCCCATCTACCGACTTTGCAAAAGCGGTGATCCCAGACGTAAGCAGTTTTAAAATCCTCTGCAGTTTCACTTCCTGCGCTCTGATGCCCGGGCTGATATTACCCCAGATTGGCATGTTCACAATCGGCACGTGGAGTGAATTGCAGTTCCCTGGAGCCTTGTGTCTCTCCATGGCCTTCGCAAGGACCTCCTCCTGCAATTGTTAGTAAGATAATCTATGGTTGCGGCCAGTTTGATGTTGAGGGGTAGTCCTGACGATACGGGTAACCCGAATTTGGCTGCCACATCCAGCAGATCTTCCTGAGGGACCTCAGGTGCTGCTGGGGCATGTACCAGGATATCCTCCTCATCTGGTCTTATGTTGTCCATAGATGGGGACGGGGATATATCCATGAGTCCCCTGGAGCTGTGTGTGTCCTGTTTCTGATTGAGTAGAACTTGCTCCAATATCCTCTCCATACGATCCAAGCGCCCTTCATCGGGCGGGTGTGGGAGGTAAGAGGCCTCGTGCCCGAAGGAACTCCTGAGGCTTCGATCATCAGTCCGTACCTCGTCGAGGTAATATCGGTACTGTGATGATGTGTCGCTACCAGCCGCCTCGGCGAAGCTGAGCGATTCCCGCGCGGACCTGCTCGAGCGCCTCCTCTTCGCTGAGCTGGACCCGGCTGCCTCAAAGGGCATGGGTGGGGAGAGGTCGGCACCTGACGCCGCAGCGTGGTGACCCGACGTCCGCACGGGCTTGCCGACTGTCCTAAATCTGGACCCAGACGGCGTACGGTCCCGACCTGCCCCCAGCGGGGGAAGCGGTGACCTAGGCGAGGCTCCACCCTTGTGACTCCTCCTGGTCCCCCTGGGTGGTGAGTCGACACTGGCCCTCCTTGGTCTGCCAGTGGACTCGGGCCTGCCTGATTCACCAGACCACTTCCTAGTGGCTCCTGGTGAGACCTCAACCCGCGAAGGGCTAGGTAGTGGAATTGTATCCCTGCCTCCTTCAAGAGGGCTCAGGGAGAAGGGCCGTGCATCAGCACGCGAATCCCTCTTGCTCGTCTCTGCGAACGACCCAGTGGGTGAGAGAGAGATGGAGTCAGGATGCACCTGCTCCGGCGCTGTACCGACTGATTGTTCTGCAGGTACCCCGCTAGGGCATAGCTGCGTCGGTAAACCGGGTCCTGTGAATACAGGGCTCCCCGGCTTGCGCGCCTTTTTCCCGGCCCGTCCTCCTGCCGTGGAGGGGGGCTCCGGGTTGGGTTGCCGACAACTCCTTGCAGAAGTTTTACGGCCTTTACTTTTCCTACTGTCCATGTCTCTGTGGAAGAAAACACAATTATTCACACAGAACAACCAACTCAAGGTTGTTAGTACTTACCTGAGTGGCCCTTATGAAGGGCTGGTGATGAGCCGCGCTCCTCTCCAGCCGTCGACTGCAATGCGAGCGACGATATGTCGCGCATGCGTGCTGGCGGGTTCTTCACGAAGTCACTCACGTGACTCCGAAATGAAATTGCACTTTATATGAATAAGATTAACCTTCAGTTTACCCAGGAACAATCAAGCCATGCTATGTTTTTCTGATGAAAATTAATCAAATTATTCAGGTGCATTCACCCAATATAACTGCTGGTATAATTAGAAATATATTTAGGATTTTTAATAGAGAAGAGGGAAATCAAGGCAATAATTGTGCACTCACCTTTATTACTAGAACCATGTTCAGCACATGCCCAATCAGATCTGGAACTACTGCCAGAACAAGACAAAGACTCTCACAGCATTTAGTTAGATACGAGGACTTGAGGATATTAGCATGGATGCAGAGAAGATTTACGAGGATGCTGCCAGGAGTTGTGGGCCTGAGCTATAGGAAGAGCTTGGGCAGGCTAGGAGTCTTATTCTTTGGCGCTCAGGAGAATGAGGGATATTCTGAGAGAGGTATACAAGACCCTGAGGGGATAAAATGGGTTAATGCACAGTCTTTTATCCAGAGTAGGGTAAAAATGAAGAACTAGGACACTTAGGATTAAGATGAGAGAGGCAAGATTTATTGGAGGGGCAGCTTTCTCATACATAGGATGGTGGGTATATGGAACACTCTGCCAGCTGAGGTCGTTGACACAGGGGTTATGTGTGAACAACATTTAAAGGACATTGAGACAAGTACATGGATTGGAATGGTTTAGAGGGATATGGGCCAAAACGTGGACAGGTGGGACTAGTGTAGATGGAGCATTTTGGTTGGCAAAAGCAAGTTGGGCCAAAGGGTCTGTTTCCGTGCTAAATGACTCGATCACTTGAATTGTTATGGCAAGTGTATGGGCCAAGTAGTGGCAATGAAAACTAGTGTAGATGGATTGTTGGTCAGCATGGATAAGCTGTCTGCTCCACCCTTTCAGTTGGCTATCTTTCATCAGGTGATGCTGTAATTGTCTATTAAAATGCATCAAATTAAAACCCGACAGGAACAGTGGGTTGAAGGGCAACTTTCCAACACGAGATGTACAGAGGTTGTCAGAGAAACAGCTTTTGATCACATTTTACCTCCAAACGCTAGAAACGCTATGAGTGGTGAGTCTCTGGAATTCTCTGCCACAGAAAGTAGTTGAGGCCAGTTCATTGGCTATATTTAAGAGGGCGATAGATGTGGCCCTTGTGGCTAAAGGGATCAGGGGGTATGGAGAGAAGGCAGGTACGGGATACTGAGTTGGATGATCAGCCATGATCACATTGAATGGTGGTGGAGGCTCGAAGGGCCGAATGGCCTACTCCTGCACCTATTTTTCTATGTTTCTATGAATGATTTTAAACGTTACTTCAATAACCTCTTTTCTCCTCATCTAAGTTACAGATGGGTGACAGTTTAACAAGTACATTTATTCTAACATTTTTTATTTACATTGGAAGTCAAAGACCTTTACTTCATTTTGTTTAAGAAGGAACTGCAGATGCTGGAAAATCGAAGGTAGACAAAAGTGCTGGAGAAACTCAGCGGGTGCGGCAGCATCTATGGAGTGAAGGAAATAGACAACGTTTCGGGTTGAAAAACGTCCTTTTTTTGAGGTATCGGGTCTTGGTGAGGATGTGGTCGGAGAGTTGGAGGGAAGGGGGAATGACAGAAAGCGAGCAGTCAGAGAGGAGGTTGTGAAACTGTCTTCGGAGGGAGGAGGAGAACGTCTTCAAAGTAGGCATACCTTGAGGCGATATCGCAGGGGGGGGTAGACAAAATGTTTAAGAAGGAATTGCAGATGCTGGAGAATCAAAGGTAGACAAAAGTGCTGGAGAAACTCAGTGGGTGCAGCAGCATCTATGGAGCGAAGGAAATAGGCAACGTTTCGGCCCGAAGCGTGGCCTATTTCCTTCGCTCCATAGATGCCGCCGCACCCGCTGAGTTTCTCCATTACTTCATTTGCTGTTTTCAATTAATAATAAAAGCTCCTATTAACTAGCATTAGACTTTCACTGGACATGTTGTACTGGACATTACTCAATATGAAATTAACATGAATGTTAACTCAAAATTAGCAGGTAGCCTTAGAAAGTACCACAAATTAAAAACTAGTCGTTTCCTCCCACAGGCTGCATGATGCTCAAGTTAGAGGGGCAGAAATCCAATCAATGAAGTCATTAGTGTGTTTAATGCCAGAGGCAGGTTGAAAATTAAAAATGTCGTTAAAAGCAGTCTTTCACATTGGCGATTCCTTTCTGCACCTCCCATAAATCTCAAAGGAATGTCACGCGGATGGCTTGATAGTCCTAAGCAAGGGGGAAGAACCACATAAATACAAAACACTGGAGTAACTCGGTGGGACAGGCAGCATCTCTGGAGAGAAGGAATGGGTAGCGTTTCGTGTCGAGAACCATCTTCAGACTGGGTCAGGGGAGAGGGAAACGAGAGATATGGAAGTGTAAGCTGTGCAAGCAAGAAATAAAACATAAATATTGTCATAAATAAGTAGAACCAGTAACCATATAACAATTACAGCACGGAAACAGGCCTTCTCGGCCCTTCTAGTCCGTGCCGACCATTTATTTTCCCCTGGTCCCATCTACCTGTACTCAGACGATACCCCTCCATTCCCTTCCCGTCCATATACCTATCCACTTTACTTTTAATAGTATAAATGTTGAAAACTATGCTGCCACCATTCCTTAAGCATTCGGCCTTTGAACATTTTTGACTGTAGTTGAGCAGAGTTTTATCTTTTTAAAAGCTGCAAACAGTTTAAGAGGCACCAAGTGATCCTTGTTGTGTTTGTCTAAGTAAATATCTAATCAAGCACAGTGTATTAGAATACTGTAATTACAAAACTGGGAGCAATTCCAAGACCGGAAATGGTGGAAAAGTACTCAAAGAACACAGCGCTGGTTTTAGTCAGTGGACAATGATGACGCTGTAAACAAAAATAAGAGGGGATTTATTCATCCATCTCAGCTGCTATCACTGCTTTAGCAGGTCGCTTAACAACAGGCCGTTTCACATTTGCAGAACATTGTGCCAGTGAGCTTAGCCTAAATTCTTCAGGCGTTTCAGGTCATGTACCATCGAGTAGTACATTGTATGGAAAACAAAGCATGCAATACACAAATGTCCTGAATTTATCCCCCCCCCCCCCACCATCTTGTTCTAAAAGCCCTGATGAACTCGCACCGTGGGACAGGGCTTTAAGTCAGTGTTTTGAGGTGAATGCAGGTTCATACTGATCTTCTGCAGCAACTTTAATTGGAACCTTCTACTATCCTACGCAACTGCAGGCCAAGTCCACCTTTAGCCGTTTGCAGAGGCGTCTTTTCTTCTTTGTTTTCAATATAAATACTTGCTCCGTTCTCCACCAACAGCTTGGCTTCCTCAACCCGGTCTTCATCACATGCCAAATGTCTGAAAGGAAAAAGTTTAAAACATGGTCTTAATTTACATCCCAAATGTAATACGGAAAAAACATTACCTACAACATCCTATTTGCTGATTGCCATAGTTTATAGCAGTAGTTACCTAACATAAATATGGAGAATTCAGTCTTTTTTTTTCAAATTCGCAGATATTCACGTCTGCTACAATTTATATACAAGATAAGATTTTATTCAGTCTTCAAGTGTATGTGTTAGTCGGCTTACGTCCACAAAGCAGGGGGAGGGGCGCTTTGGTTAGCAGTTTTATTTATTTGTACACAGGATGTGGATACTGCAGCCAGGGTCAGCATTAAATGTTCAAATGTAAATGCTCCTGAACTAAGGAGACTATTCAGAGTGAACCACATTGAAGTTTGAAGTTGCACATTAGCTAGACCATTTGAGGATGACATTAGCGAACCACATGGGTTTTTATAGCAATTTAGTGTTTTCTGCTTACCGTTATGCTGGCTTTCGTTAATTCCAGATGTACTTATTTACACAAAGTTGGCAACAGCAAGGGAGACCACCAGCAGTTTGATTGCTGTGTTTATTCAAGGGTGGCCACTAATGCCTTCTTGTAATATCCACACGATTCACCCAAGGAAAACCTCAGACACAATCTCACAAGTAGTTCAAAACACAGGGAAATAGTTGGAACTTTATGAGCTTCTAAATAAAGCACATCTTTCTTAACATCTATATTGATCTGGCTTTCTTGCCAGATCAATATAGATATCTTTAAATGAAAAAAAAAAATCAAGGAAACTCTAACCTGGCACGCACAGAACTCTGATGATGTTAGACAGGCAGATTTCTGGATTATTGAATGTTATTCCAGTTAATGCGCCAAGTGTCTTTAAAATACATTTTTAAATGTTACACAGTACAGTAGAATAGTAAATGTATAGGGAGGAACGGCATATGCTGGTTTAAACCGAAGATACACAAAAGTCTGAAGTAGGGTCTCGACCCGAAATGTCACCCATGCTTTCTCTCCAGAGATGCTGCCTGTCCCGTTAAGTTACTCCAGATTTTCGCCTCTATCTACAGTAGAATACTAAATGTTCTTGGTTACTTGGTCCTCCAAAATATTCCAACTGGAATTTAAACTGGAGTTTATAGTGAATGGTATGTTTCATTGGTGTGCAGGATCTCAGGACTTGGTGTGTCAGAGGGAATCAGTTTGGTGGAATATTTGGGAGTATAATATTAGGTCTCTATTTGAATGAAACCATTCTCCCTCAGGAGATGATACTTTAATATCAAAGTCCTCAAACTTGGTTTAAAGTGGCCATAGTAACAGACGGCAACATATGAAGGATGAAGGCTTGTCAAGTGTCAGTGACAAAGTTATCAAAATGCAGCATACAATGTTAACAACCACACAGAACCATCCACGTTTCAACAAGATGCTATCATGTTCACATACAGTTTAACACTCTAGCTGATATTTTAACCTTGTTAAAACATTTTTTTGGTAGTGGAATATTACGATGCATCTATAAATAGGTCACGGTGGATATTATTTTATTTTAAAATAATTCATAAGATGAATGTCCCCTGTACAAAGTGAACCGAGAAGTGAGATTTATCTCAGCTCCCATGTTCCCGTTCATAGTTTGAATAATGATGTCCATCGAAGAGGGAGGAAATGTCTTAAAAATAAATGAGTATTTAAAAATGAAAGATAATTTAAAAAAAGACTAAAACCACCAGCCACATTAAACTCATTTGGACATTAGCTGCACGATTTTATCAACAGTTCTCCAGAAAAATACAATTGAAATTTATCACAAGATTAGGGAGCTCAAATGTTTATAATGACCAGAACTGATAATGACCAGTAACGTGAACTGTGATAAATAACAATCAAATTTATAGCCTGTTTCATTAATTTTGAGCCATTAGTTACTATATTTATTCTAGTTTCCTCTACATCAATATCAGTATGTAAATACTCTAGTTTATTATTGTCAAGTACCATGGTACAGTGAAAAGCTCATTTTGTTGTGTGCTATCCTGTCAGCAAAAAGACACTACATGATTACAATCAAGCCACCCATAATGTACAGATACAGGATAAGGGAATAACCTTTGGTGCAAAATAAAGTCCAGTAAAAGATAGTCCAAGGGTCTCCAATTAGGTAGATGGTAGGTCAGGACCACTCTCTAATTGGTTCAGCTGCCTCATAATAGCTGGGAATAAACTGTGGACGTGAGGGGGGAATTGATGGAGGAATAAATTTAATAAGGGTAAGATTTGTGTACAAAAAACATAAAGATAGTTGTTGGTTGGTATAGACTCGGTAGGACAATGGACCCGTTTCCAGGCTTATATCTCTCTGTGACTCTGACAATTTCTGGAGCAGGCATTTGCTGCCTTTTGCAAATTGGGTCTGCCTTTACTTGTCAATTATATAAGTAAGTAAATCATTCCCAGCGGGTGAGGCAGCACGAGCCTGAAGAAGGGTCTCGGCCCGAAACGTTGCATATTTCCTTCGCTGCATAGCTGCTGCCTCGCCCGCTGAGTTTCTCCGGCATTTTTGTCTGCCAGCAACTCTCTTTTTGTCATTTTTATACGAATCCTACCCAGACTAGTTTTATACCTGGATTAATTCCTTCACACCACAATGTATTTACAACGTAATTGACCTATCAACCTGCATTTTTGGAACGGGAGAGGAAACCAAACAACATGTGGCCACAGGGTGAATGTGCAAGGGTTCTGAATGACAGAAGGCGAGGGTTGGGTATCAGGGTTGCGAGAGCGGTGACATGGCTGCTTTACTAGCCACACCACTCTGCTGCCTCAAGGATGATGCAGTCTGGTGTCTGAAATACATAGCAGCTAACAGCTTACAATCACAATGTGTTGGTTGGCACAGGACCAACAAAAAGACAAGTAAACAAAATCTAATGATCACAAAATAATTACTTCCAAATTATAAATTTGGTCAGCATGGATTTTTTTAAATAGCATGCCATCAGATCTCCTGAGCAAAAATTGTCAGTGTGGGGCTTTGCTAATGTAAAGCATAATTCTTACAGCGCTGATGAAAGGATTTGAAAACATATTTTAACATTTGTAACAAATGTGTTCAAAGGCTTACATTCTTTTATTTGACCACCCATCATCCACAACCCCAATGATTCATTCTGCCACTACATCATGGCTGCAATATTTACTGTTTACAAGTGCACTGCATTTTACATTAGTCTTTACTTTAGAGCTACAGCGTGGAAACAGGCCCTTCGGCCCACCATGTCGTCGACAATCAGCGATCACCCCATATCCTACACACTAGGGATAATTTACAATTTACAGAAGTAACCTAGAAGTAACCTAGGAACCTGCATGGCTTTGGAGTGTGGGTGGAAACGAGAGCACCCGGAGAAAACCCAGTTATATGGAGAACAGACAGAGTCTGGCACCCATAATCAGGATCGAACCCAGGTCTCTGGCGCTGTATGGCAGCAACTCTATGCTGAATGACTACACCACCAGTCGTTCGCCAAGGCTACTCCAATAGCATTTGCCAAACTCCCAAACTCCACCACTCAGCACGCGTTAAACTGACAGCGCTCTGTTTAAACTGCAGCGGGACAGGCACATCAAATTACTTACAATAATAGACAATAGACAATAGGTGCAGTAGTAGGCCATTTGGCCCTTCGACCCAGCAGCACCATTCAATGTGATCATGGCTGATCATCCCCAATCAGTACCCCGTTCCTGCCTTCTCCCCATATCTCCTGACTCCGCTATTTTAAAGAACCCTATCTAGCTCTCTCTTTAAAGCATCCAGAGAACCTGCCTCCACCGTCCTCTGAGGCAGAGAATTCCACAGACTCACCACTCTCTGTGAGAAAAAGTGTTTCCTCGTCTCCGTTCTAAATGGCTTACCCCTTATTCTTAAACTGTTGCCCCTGGTTCTGGACTCCCCCAATATCGGGAACATGTTTCCTGCCTCTAGCGTGTCCAAACCAATTTTATATGTTTCAATGAGATACCCTCTCATCCTTCTAAACTCCAGAGTGTACAAGCCCAGCTGCTCCATTCTCTCAGCATATGACACTCCTGCCATCACTGGAATTAACCTTGTAAACCTACGCTGCACTCCCTCAATAGCAAGAATTAGGGGACCAAAACTGCACACAATACTACCGGTGTGGTCCAGCTACGGATATCCCTTATGCCATCACATATAGGTTAGAGGAAATCATGATTGGGTTGGGGAGTGGGGAATGCTGCAAGAGGGAAATGGTATGAATGGGATTGCTCTCCCTTATGCACACCTGCCAAGTTTGGTCACAGTATTTCAATATTCTAGTAACTGAAAATCAGTATTTTGCTGAGGAAATTGGTGTTTTTATGCGGTGCCATTTTGCTGAAAAAATGTTTTTGTTTTTTTAAATGTGCGGTCATACCCAAAGATTATAGAGGAGCAAGACAGGCCACTCCTCGGAAATCTAATGGACTGGTGTGTAGTACATAACGGAACGTCACGGCCGCCATTTTGGCGGACTGTCTCCCTCTGTGTAATCCGCTCCAAAGCTACAGAGCAGTTGCAAGCAAAGATTATAGAGGAGCGAGATGCATTAGAAAGTTATTAGATTTATTTGTAATAGATCTTTACTTACCTCTCGATCCCTCTCTATCCCCTCCCTTCTCGCTATCTCTCTCTATCCCCTCTCTTCTCTCGATCTCTCTCCCCTCTCTTCTCGCTATCTCTCTTTATCCCTTCTCTTTTGTCGATCTCTCTCTTCTCTCGATCCCTCCCTCTCCCCCCCTCTTCTCGATCTCTCCCCTCTCTTTTCTCAATTTCTCTCCCCTCTCGATGTCCCTCCCTCCCCCCCTCCCTTTTCCCCCTGTTCCCCCATTTCCCTCGCATCTTTCCTCCCCAGCCCCCACCTTTGCGTAGTTTCCCTTGCATTGTATTGTGCAGCTTCCCTTGTATTGCTTTAACACACACTGTGCACAAAATTACAGGCACACACATTCATATAAATATATGGTGAGACAGATAGAAGAGCTTATTAAAATCTTTTACAAAGACCATTATGCAATTTATTTCTATCCTCTTTTGGGCCTAAGGCATAGCAGGACTGCCAACTCTCACACAGAGGGAAGGGAGGGAGAGAGGGAAATCGAGAAGAGAGGGGGGAGAGAGGGCGGTCGCGAGGAGCGAGGGCGGTCGAGAGGAGCGAGGGCGGTCGAGAGGAGAGAGGAGAGAGGGCGGTCGAGAGGAGAGAGGGCGGTCGAGAGGAGAGAGGGCGGTCGAGAGGAGAGAGGGCGGTCGAGAGGAGAGAGGGTCGAGAGGAGAGAGGGCGGTCGAGAGGAGAGAGGGCGGTCGAGAGGAGAGAGGGCGGTCGAGAGGAGAGAGGGCGGTCGAGAGGAGAGAGGGCGGTCGAGAGGAGAGAGGGCGGTCGAGAGGAGAGAGGGCGGTCGAGAGGAGAGAGGGCGGTCGAGAGGACGGTCGAGAGGAGAGAGGGCGGTCGAGAGGAGAGAGGGCGGCCGAGAGGAGAGAGGGCGGTCGAGAGGAGAGAGGGCGGTCGAGAGGAGAGAGGGCGGTCGAGAGGAGAGAGGGCGGTCGAGAGGAGAGAGGGCGGTCGAGAGGAGAGAGGGCGGTCGAGAGGAGAGAGGGCGGTCGAGAGGAGAGAGGGCGGTCGAGAGGAGAGAGGGCGGTCGAGAGGAGAGAGGGCGATCGAGAGGAGAGAGGGCGATCGAGAGGAGAGAGGGCGATCGAGAGGAGAGAGGGCGATCGAGAGGAGAGAGGGCGATCGAGAGGAGAGAGGGCGATCGAGAGGAGAGAGGGAGATCGAGAGAAGAGAGGGCGATCGAGAGAAGAGAGGGCGATCGAGAGGAGAGAGGGAGATCGAGAGGAGAGAGGGAGATCGAGAGGAGAGAGGGAGATCGAGAGGAGAGAGGGCGATCGAGAGGAGAGAGGGAGATCGAGAGGAGAGAGGGAGATCGAGAGGAGAGAGGGAGATCGAGAGGAGAGAGGGAGATCGAGAGGAGACAGGGAGATCGAAAGGAGAGAGGGCGATCGAGAGAAGAGAGGGAGATCGAGAGGGATCGAGAGGCAAGTAAAGATCTATTACAAATAAATCTAATAACTTTCTAATGCATCTCGCTCCTCTATAGTCTTTGCTTGCAACTGCTCTGTAGCTTTGGAGCGGATTACACAGTGGGAGATCAAGAGACAAAGATTATAGAGAAGCCTAGTTTCCCAATGATGTAGACGCCATAGTCGACGCCATCTCTGGTCCGCTAATATGGCGTCGACAATCACACATGTGATACTACGCCTTTTCTACCGAGTGGCGCATCTTGCTCCTCTATAATCTTTGGTCATAACCATGTAAGAGTACAAGAATGGATAACTTTGCTACCAATTGACATGTCTTCTACGCACCTTACTTGACAGTGCAGTCATTGCCATCTCTTTGTATACTGCCGTTTGAGCGGCTGCTTCCTGCTTTTAGCACCAGGTGATGATGTAGAAGCCATTTTGGAAGCCTCCCTCTCCCCACCTTGCTCTCTCTCCCTCTTTCCTCTCCCTCTCTCTCCCCCTCCTGCCATCTCTCCTTCCCCCCTCCTTTTTTTCTCCGTGCTTCTTGGATTCCCACCCTACCTCTCCCCCCCTCCATCTCCAACACTTCCTCCTCTCCCTCTCTCCCCCTTGTGCCCACCCACCGTTCTGTAAAATCAAGGCCAAGCCCAATGTAACTGCAATCCCACTGGTAACCTTTCATCTCTAGGCTTATCCAAAATTCTACCACTGCCTGAAAAATAAGCAAAGGCTCAACTTCCACTGAGAAAGAGAATTGCAAAGACTCATTGTTATACGAGTATTTTCCTGAACAGTGTGTGACCCATAGCGCAGTGGCCAAAGCGCTATGTGTGAAGCCCATAGCGCTCCAGCCGGTAGTGCTATATTTAGAATCCTTAGCATCGTAGCCGACAGCTCTTTGTTTAAATTCCAAACTGGAGCGGGACAGGTAGATCAAAGCTTACAATAATAATCACCCAGATCTTTACATTTAAAATACTAATAGATTTAATCTCCTATAATTTTTAGACACACAGTATGACTTTTTATATCCTTGCATTTTTTAAGCAGCAAGATCTTAAGTCAATTTCACCGGGTTATTATTTTTCCATTGGCGAGTGGAATGTTAATGAAACAGGAAGTCGGGCCAATTTAAAAAAAAAATCATATTTAACAATGCAAAATCGTACACCAGTATTCTTATCGCATCTCCGTACAAAATACGGAAAATCCGTACTACTTGGCACCTCTGCTGACGAGTTGGCATGGATGCAATGGACTGAATAACAGTGCAGAAGGTTGTCATAAGGTTAATATTGATGTACACTACCCTTACTTAGAAATATATTACAATACCTTCCTGCCCAACAGCCCAATGGGACTGTGTAAGAAGGAACTGCAGATGCTGGTTTTCACCAAAGATAGGCACAAAAAGCTGGAGTTACTCTGCAGGACAGGCAGCATCTCTGGCGCGTAGGAATGTGTGCTGTTTCGGGTGAAACCATTCTTCAGACTGGTTAGGGATAAGGGAAACGAGAGATATGGACAGTGGAGAGATAAAGAACAATGAATGAAAGATATGCAAAAAAGTAACAATGATAAAGGAAACAGGCCATTGTAAGCTGTTTATCGGGTGAAAATTAGAATCTGCTGCGACTTGGGTGGGGAGAGATAGAGAGAGAGAGAGCGAGAAAGAAAGAGAGGGAATGCCGGGGCTACCTGAAGTGAGAGAAATAATTCACGCCGCTACTGCCACCAGAGGAACTGCAGTGTTTCGGAGACTAGAGGGAAATTTAAAATGGGCAACAAAAGAGTACTGCCGGAAACCTGAGCATGGTTTACATAGATCAAATGCAACACTAAATGTCCACAAGGCAGAATTAAAATTCCAAGTAAACAGGACATGTTTTCAGAGTTTACTTGCTTGTTCAGAGAATGCCTGGGATTGAATTATGTGCACAAGTAGAAAGTTAGAGATGAACGTTCTGAAGTAACATGACATTTCTAAAGCATTACATGTATTAAAAAAGCAAATCTCCTGCACATGACAGTTTAAGACCCATGTATACAGAGGATTTAGACCTTTTAATCCCATTTGTAGAGCTTCCATGGAATACCATAGTGGATGTGACGGGGCAAAGCTATTATAGCGTAATCAGTTTATGGGAAGGAAGAACGGTGCTGTAATTTGGGCGTATTTTCCAATCTCTTTTCATTACATCCCCGAGATTCAATGTTTGCTTTCAGATTTGCAGTATAAAATCATTCATGACAAAAATAACTATCCGTTGCATCATATATGCTAACTCCCTTTCTAACAGGAATAATTTTAACAAAAAAAGTTAACTTTTCATAAAATCTGTTTTAAATGAATGGTTTAATTTTAACAACATTATGAATGATGAATAATTTTAACAAAAACCCGTTAATTTTTCATAAAATCAGTTTTAAATGAAGGATGTTTAAAATCCCTATAATTTGTTTCACGTATATGAGGGGGAGCTTCTTTACTCAGAGAGTGGTGGCTGTGTGGAATGATCTTCCAGCAGAAGTGGTGGAGGCAGGATCGATTTTAACATTTAAAAGTAAAGTGGATAGGTATATGGACGGGAAGGGAATGGAGGGGTATGGTCTGAGTGCAGGTAGATGGGACTAGGGGGAAAGAAATGGTCGGCACGGACTGGAAGGGCCGAGAAGGCCTGTTTCCGTGCTGTAATTGTTATATGGTTATATGGTATACCGATGACAAAGGCAGGAATAAGTGAGGACCCAAAGTTGCTGAAGCTACTTCAGGTTTGACCCTTATTTGTCAATACATTTCTCCCGTATGACCTCCTCCTGATAATAGAGTTTCAACTCACAGTGGCGTGTTTCCCTCCAGATCCTGGAGGTTTGTGGAGGCTCTGTGCTTCAGTAGAAGCTGTACCAGATGGAGATTTCCTTTTGCTGCAGCTCTATGCAAAGGGGTAGAGTGGATGTTATCCGTAACATTGGGGTCTGCTCCATTCTCCAATAACATGCTTGCGATCTAAATCAAGAGAATCAAATCAAAGGTGTTCATTTGCCATAGGCACTGGATAGGAAAAGGAACAATAACATTTTTACTTGCTGCGGCTTTATAGATTGCACTTAAAGACACCTCATGTAACAGCAACGACAATAAATAATAAGTTAATCTCAATAAGGTGCACCATGATAGTGCGAAAACAAAGTGCATAGAGAAACCAGTTCGAGAAAACAGATTAGCGCCGTTCTAAAAGAAGCGATGCTTTAGAGCTATAAATATTTTAATGTGCAAAGACGACAGTAAAACGCTGAGGAAATCTAAAACAGAAGGTGATGGAAACATTCAGCAGGTAAAGCAGCTGTTGTGGAGAGAAAAACAGAGATAATGTTTCAGATCAATAGATGAACCACAAATGTTAGCTTTACTTTGATTAAAGAATGAAGTTGAGCATTGGCATGCAAGATAGTTCTGCAAAACAGCATTTGTTTTACAGGAAAGGATTTGCAAAGAGACAGTTAAATCTCATTCGCAACTGGATAACAATCACCCTCCCACTCAACTACTGGAAATAGCTGCAATAAAAAATCCAAATATCTATCAAAATAAAAGATATAAAATGCTTGTTGCAGACGGCTTCAATATAAAACAGAGATCAGGCTGATTTCAAAATCCCATACTACAGCATCTCCTGCTTGTCAGAGAATGCAACTACTTTCACTGAAAGGAGGTGAAGTTGGTATATGATACACACTTATTTTGTGCTACTATCCAAAAATGTGTGCCTTTTCATTCCAATTTACAGTGGCTTGCAAAAGTTTTCATACCCCTTGAACTTTTCCACATTTTGTCACGTTACAACCACAAATGTAAATGTATTTTATTGGGATTTTATGTGACAGACTAACACAAAGTGGCACATAATTGTGAAGTGGAAGGAAAATGATACATGGTTTTCAAATTTTTTTACAAATAAAAAACTGAAAAGTGTGGCGTGCAAAAGTATTCAGCCCCCTTTACTCTGATACCGCTAAATAAAATCCAGTGCAACCAATTGCCTTCCGAAGTCACCTAATTAGTAAATAGAGTCCACTTATGTGTAATCTAATCTCAGTATAAATATAGCTGTTGTGTGAAGGCCTCAGAGGTTTGTTAGAGAACATTAGTGAACAAACAGCATCATGAAGCCCAAGGAGCACACCAGACAGGTCAGGGATAAAGTTGTGGAGAAGTTTAAAGCAGGGTTAGGTTATAAAAAAAATATCCCAAGCTTTGAACATCTCACGGAGCACTGTTCAATCCATCATCCGAAAATGGAAAGAGTATGGCACAACTGCAAACCTACCAAGACATGGCTGTCCACCTAAACTGACAGGCCGGGCAAGGAGAGCATTGATCAGAGAAGCAGGCAAGAGGCCCATGGTAACTCTGGAGGAGCTGCAGAGATGCACAGCTCAGGTGAGAGAATCTGTCCACAGGACAACTATTGGTCGTGCACTCCACAAATAGGGCCTTTATGGAAGAGTGGCAAGAAGAAAGCCATTGTTGAAATAAAGCCATAAGAAGTCCCGTTTGCAGTTTGCCACAAGCCATGTGGGGGAGACAGCAAACATGTGGAGGAAGGTGCTCTGGTCTGATGAGACCAAAATTGAAGTTTTTGGCCTAAATGTAAAACGCTATGTGTGGCGGAAAACTAACACTGCAGATCACCCTGAACACACCATCCCCACTGTGAAACATGGTGGTGGCAGCATTATGCTGTGGGGATGCTTTTCTTCAGCAGGGACAGGGAAACTGGTCAGAGTTGATGGGAAGATGGACAGAGCCAAATACAGGGCAATCTTGGAAGAAAACCTGTTAGAGTCTGCAAAAGACTTGAGACTGTGGCGGAGGTTCACCTTCCAGCAGGACAACGACCCTAAACATACAGCCAGAGCTACAATGGAATGTGTTAGAATGGCCCAGTCAAGGTCCAGACCTAAATCCAATTGAGAATCTCTGGCAAGACTTAAAAATTGCTGTTCACAGATGCTCTCCATGCAATCTGACTGAGCTTGAGCTATTTTGCAAAGAAGAATGGGCAAAAATTTCAGTCTCTAGATGTGCAAAGCTGGTAGAGACATGCCACATCTTCACAATTATGTACCACTTTGTGTTGGTCTATCACATAAAATCCAAATAAAATACATTTACGCTTGCGGTTGTAACGTGACAAAATGTGGAAAAGTTCAAGCAGTATGAAAACTTTTGCAAGTTAATGTATATACTTGCACTATTTCAATGTATATTATTGAGGAAAAAAAGCTTGCAAAAAAATAACGTTCAAGTATTTGAATAGTTGAATACACGAGACAATGCAATTTTTAAATAGAAATTGCCTCTTGAAATCTGTTTAATTTCCATCCTGTTGGAGTTACTCAGCAGGTCAGGCACCAACTGTGGAGAAAATTTGGGACCAAAACGTTATCTATCCATGTTCACCAGAGATGCTTCCAGAGTTACTCTAGTGCTTTATATGTATCTTTGTAAAGCAGCATCTGCAGTTCTTTGTTTCTACAATATGCATATAGTGTCTGATGTGTAATTGGGTTTTGATACCAATGAGCAACCATGGACTGCATCCTTCCAACTGATAAATAGGTCAGTTGTTTTAAATAATGCACCCCACTTTAAATGACCATCAGTCAAGATTCCATTGTAAAAAAAAAATGACCTGGACCAGATTGAACAATAGATCAACAGAAAAATAATGTTACTTTTACACGCAGAATAAAAGATAGATGGATTATTATTAACTAGAAGCTGAGTACAAACATTTTTTTGCCACTCGGATATTAATACAGTGCAAATCAATTTTTGTCAAAATATGCTTTATGTTTTCGACATGCTCTTCCCACTCATCAAAATTATATCTGCAACCGAAAAGGAAGTACGTGGTCTCAAATATGAAACGAGCAGGAGCCTGAGAAAAGAATCCAGAGAAAACTAAATGCTGAGCGTTGATGAAAATTAACCTAGTCCACTGTGAATAATATTAATTAGATGCTTTATTGGCCTGAGGGGCAATACTGAAGTGTAGGAAGGAACTGCAGAAGCTGGTTTAAACCATAGACGCAAAAAGCTGGAGTAACAGTGGGCCAGACAGCATCTCTGGAGAAAAGGGATAGGTGTCGAGACCTATCTTCAGACTTAATCAGGGGAAAGGGAAACAAGAGATATAGACGGTGATGGAGAGAGATAGCACAAACAAATTAAAGATATGCAAAAAAGTTACGATGATTCTGTTAACTGTGGCCTAGGTGAAAACGAGTATAGACAACGAAACTCAACAAGATGACTTTGAAGTTGGTACGACATGGGTGGGTGGGTGCGGGGGGGGGGGGGAAGATAGAGGTGGGATGCAAGGGTTAGAGAAATCAATATTCATACCGAAGGTAGACACAACATGCAGGAGTAACTCAGCGGGTGAGGCAGAATCTCTGGGGAGAAGGAATGGCCCATTCTTTCTCTCCAGAGATGTTGCCTCACCCACTGAGTTACTCCAGCATTTTGTGTCTATCTTCGATTTAAACCAGCATCTGCAGTTATTTCTTCCACATCAATATTCATACCACTGTGTTGTAAACTGCCCAAGTGAAATGAGATGCTGTTCCTCCAATTTGCGTTTGGTCCCACTCTGACAAAGGCGAACTAGGGCAGAAAGGTCAGTGTGGGAATGCGAAGGGGTATTAAAGTGTTTGGCAACCGGGAGAGTCTGGGACCAAAGGTCATAACCTCAGAATTAAAGGGTGCGCTTTTAGAAAGGAGGCGAGGAGGAACTTCTTTAGTCAGAGGGTAGTTAATCTGTGGAACTCATTGCCACAGAGGGCTGTGGAGGCCAAGTCAGTGGATATGTTTACGGTAGAGATAGACAAATTAGTGATTAGAATGGATGTCAACGGTTACGGGGAGAAGGCAGGACAATGGGATTAGGAGGCAGAGATCAGCCATGATTGAATGGCAGAGTAGACTCGACGGGCCGAATAGCCTGACTCTACTCCTATAACTTGTGAACATGAGATCAGGTAGGTCCAGGCAGAATGAGCCAAGGTGTTCAGCGAAACGATTGCCCAGTCTACATTTGGTCTCACCGAGGTACTCTCATACATCGGCGAGTTATTCAAAGTCTAGACTCATACATTGGCCTTCATCAGCTAGAGTATTGAGTATCGAAGTTGAGATGTCATGTTGCAGTTGCACAAGATGTTGGTGATGCTGCATTCAGCGTATTGTGTTCAGTTCTGGGCACCATGTCACAGGAGAGATGTTCTCAAGCTGGAAAGGGTACAGAGAAGATTTACAAGGATGTTACCAGGATCAGAGGGTCTGAACTATAGAGAGAGGTTGAGTAGGCTGGGACTCTATTCCTTGGAGCACAGGAGGATGAAGGATCATTTTATAGAATTGTAAAAAATCATGAGAGGAATAGATTGGGTAGATGCACAGAGTTTCTTGTCCAGAGTTGGTGAATCGAGGACGAGAGGACATGGGTTTAAAGTGAAGGGGGAAAGATGTAACAGGAATCTGAGGGGTAACTTTTTCCATACAAAGGGTGGTGGGTGTGTGGAAAATACTGCCAGAGGAGGTAGTCGAGGCAGGGATTATCCCAATGTTTAAGAACGTGTTAAATAGGTACAAGGATAGGACAGGTTTAGAGGGATACGGAACAACGTCGGCAGGTGGGACTAGTGTAACTGGGACACGTTGGCTGGTGTGGGCAAGTTGGGCCGAAGGACCTTTCACACTGTATTCCTCTAGGATTATGATATATCGTGATGCCCTGAAGCACTGAATACCTGCAAGCCACGTTCAAGTACGACCTCTGCTGCAGTCAAATGTCAACTTTGCCTTTATTTCATCAGATTTGGTGACTTTAAAGGAAGATTTTAATGTTGTGTTCAATGTTATGTAATGGAGGTTCTCTATTCTTATAACAGGGATGGAGAATATTAGTTCAAAATATATTAAGAACAATTGTGAGTTATTCCAACATTTTGTGTCTACTTGAGAGTCACTACCTCTTCTACTTCTCAGGCAATGAATATGCGTTGAATTAATCATAATGTGCATTCTAATGTCACAAGTGCAGGTCCACCACCGATTCTCTGACAAAATTACGAGGTCACACTTGCAATCCCTGAGAAGTCCACGCAAAAACATGACGCCTAGGCCGGGTGAGGCGGCCGATCTCGACCACATCGAGACTTCGTACCAGCAGGTCGAATTCCCATAGCCAACTTCCAACTTCCCGGCCCCACAGCGCCCAAAGCGGACTGTTCCAGTGCGTTTTGACTCTACTCAGTGGCACGCGTCACGATAGAGGCGGCGGGCACATCTTCCCGATTGAGTTTTTCGGCAAATCTCTAGTCAGTGGGGATCAGCCCGGTAGCACTGACGGGAAAGCGACGCCATGGTCCCGTGGGCGGCCGGCTTTCCTACCCTCATCAGGACTTCCGAGGGCAACTCGTAAACCGGCCCCTGGACTGCCCGTGCGAGAAATACAAGTTTTGCTGCAGATTTAATTGACATTTAATATTTGTTTCATTTAAGATTTTGGCAGTCCATGGTACTTTAGAGTCATGGGAGGGGTATAATTAGCTGGCCACCTTTATCACCTTCCCACAGCTAACAAAGAACCATTCTATATTTCCTTGACCATTGTCTGCTTTGATCTGTCAATTTCACACCTTACCCTTCCACATCTCTGTTTTCTCTCTCCCTGACTCTCAGTCTGAAAAATGGTCTCGACCCGAAACGTCACCCATTCCTTCTATCTAGAGATGCTGCCTCTGGATTACTCCAGCATTTTGTGTCTATCTAACCTGCAATTCTTTGCAGATGGAAGTTAAAATTACCAGTTACAACTGAATGATACGGAACATACAAATATAATAATGGATACTGAAAAATAAAGTTAAATAAACTAGTAAAGCATGCAAAACCAATAGAAAAAGAGGGAAAAGTTAAATGAATCAATAAAGACAAATGATATTAAAATTCTTCAACAAATTAGTTAACAATATTTCTCCAGTACTCTTCTAGTTTTTTTTCCACTCAACTAAAAATATTATTAAAAATACCATTCGCTCTAAATGCAACTGAAAAATTAAGTATTTGCAACAGAAATAATACAAGGTCTACAAAACATGAACCTTTCTGGTTTCTTGCAGCTTGTCGATCAAAAACGTTAAATTGTGAAGCAAGCTATTGGTATCAGCACTATCCAAAGCACGACTCACGAAAATATGTATCGGCAGGTCAAATTCAACATTTGATGTGAAATTAAGTCTAGGGCAAAAGGAAAATGGATAAAGTTGTTTCCATATCCTTGTCAGAAAGTGCCCTGCTTAATGGCAGGGTTCAGGGCAGGTTCAGATAAAGGAATAGTCTATTTTTACACTAATTCACAATGTATACACTTCTTAGGTAAATACTAAGGGCTGCAAATATTTGTTCCACCACATTCCAACTCTGGTGGAAAAGTTAAATTGGTCATAGAATAAATGGAGACAGGAGGAAGTCAGGTGGTCAATATCTGAACTTTTTTTTAAGTAAACAAATTAGAATCTGTCTGGTTTATTTTGAATCAAAAATATTATAATGGCTAACAAGCCTTTGATGATATGGATTGGTGTAAATGAGTAATCCTTATGCTTTTCATACTGGTTTGAAACTTTAACAAAGGCTGAAAGATTGTGGAGCAACTATAAATCAACGTCCTGTTTTATTCTGGGGCAGATAATGTAGAAAGACAATGAGGTATTGCAGATTTATACGTTACAACCGGTGTAACTAAGGAAGGACGATGTGACATTGGGCATCACTGAGGAAAAGCATTGAAGTATGCACTAGAATAAGACTTTAAATTGTTTATGGCTGAATAAGCCAGTCGAAAGATTCACAAGAGTACATTAAATCTCAAACCCAAACAAGCATAAGACCGTCAAGGACATGGCTTACTACTTCAAGAGAATTGTCAAACAGAGCAACAATAAAAATGGATGTTGGCCAAACAGAAACTGACTCCTATTTCAATGTTAGTCTAATACCTCATATCTGTTTCGAGAAGCAGCATAATGCAGAGGGGAGCAACCATTCTGATTGACAGCATTGACCTGAGCTCCTTTGCTAATCAGCACTCTCACGATTTCTTCTCGGCCTGCTGACGCAGCAATGTGCAAGGGAGTCCAGCTGACCTGCAATGAGTAAAAAGTCAGCAATCATTCACATGCGTGATAAAATGCTGGACCCAAGAGACAGAAAGTAATCGAATTGCACACATTGAGTCAGTGCCGTCAACAACAAAAGGAAAAACAACAACAAAATCCGACAGCAGCCCTCTTTACTGGCAATGAATGTACGGATGCCGACCGCCTTGCCATTTTTCACTTTCTGCCTTTTATGTTGGTTGTCCCACATTTGTTGCTTAATCTTCTATTTATCCTTTGTTACATTATGAAACACAATTGAAAATTTGTTCTGCTTACTCTCAGATTTTTGAACCAACCCCTGTAGGGGACATCCCCAGATCAGAATTATGTGATTTGTCCCCCCATAATTAGCCAGTTTGCCATTATAGATGAAGGAATTGTTTAGTTCAGTTGAGATACAGCGCGGAAACGTGCCCTTCAGCCCACGCCAACCATTGATCCCCATGCACTAGCACTATCCTACATCCTGGGGACAGTTTAGTCCTTATCAAAGCCAATTAACCTACAATCCTGAATGCCTTGAGTGTGGGAGGAAACCAGAGCATCCGGGGAAAACCCACATGGTTACAGGGAGAACGTACAAATTCTGTACAGACAGTCCTAATAGTCAGGATCCAACCCAGGTCTCTGGCTCAGGAACTTTACCGCTGCGCCAACATGCTACCCTAAATCTTGTCTGTGCAAGTTTATTTATTTTATGCAGGGTCTTAGTTACAGGGAGAAACACTACAGATACGGTCCACAGTTGATTTCAGCCCACATGCCGATCAACATCCCAGATTCTACTACTCGCCCACAGTTTACAGCACTCAATTAATGTACCATCACTGGCCATTACTGTGTGCAAGGCATCAGCTGGAAAGAAGCAAGAGGGGACGCCTACTTTGATTGAAGAGATTTCTGCAAATGATAGTATATTTCCTCCATGTCTCACTGTTCGCCCAAAATTAGATCTTAGCAAGATCACAACGAGCAGTCAAGAAATAAGTTTGAATTGGATTGCGATAGACAGAATGATTAAACCACAATGTGAAGGACAGAACGAGTAAACCACCCGTCCTTGAGCAGCACTGATAACGCAGTGCACAAAGACAGGAGTAGACTGCACAGGCAGCTGTAACCTTAAGAAACTGGCTACTAGGCTAAAGGGGATAAATAGGTTAGATGAATAACTACTGCGCTTGCTTAATGAGGTAAATGAATATTGCTTATACACCCCTGATCGGGAAACTGCTAATTACCATGAACATGCGATATATGGTCTGGGAGGTAACCTGGGCGGTACAGGAAGAGTGTGCACCTCAGCCATCCGATTGGAAGGAGCCAGAACGGGAGGCTGATTCAATGTAATTGTGTGGTATAAAGGGGGGGATATTTTCTTGACCTCAGTGTGTCTTGGTTTGGAGAGGTACCCGATTCTGAAGACTCATACACAAAAGCATTTCTTGTTTCCACGGCTTGTCTCTGGCATAGTGATTGTGAGCACCAAAACTACATCTCACATTGGAGAAACAGAATTCTGATTTTTTTTTAAGTTTAGAGATACAGCGTGGAAATGGGCCCTTTGGCCCACCGAGTCCGCACCGACCAGCAATCCCCACACATCCTACTATCCTACACTAGGGACAATTTTTAAATTGATACCAAGCCAAATCATCTACAAACCTGTACATCTTTGAAGTGTGGGTGGAGGGTGTGCTGATGCTGAAGGCGTGTGGCTGCAGTTTAGAGATTAGAGCAAAGGACAGATAGACCTTTATCTTGCCTTATGAAAGGTCTGGAATTATATAGTGCTAAAAATAGTTAATGTCAAAGAAAACTGTTCAATTTCTTAGCAATATAACTTTAATTTGAAAATCAAGATGCTGCAAAATGTACTAAGTTCGAAACAAAAGCAGAAAGTGGCGGAAACACTCAGTGGATCAGGCAGCATCTATGGAAAGAGAAACATTTCAGATTGAGGAACTGGTGAAGGGAGGGCAATTTATTCTAAAACACCAGAAACTAGGATCTGCAGACGCTGGATTCCAAAATAAAAAGTGATGGAGTAACTCTAGCACCATGACTAGAGCTCTCTTCCTGCAGATGTGGCCTGACCTACTGAGTATTTCCAGCACTTTATATTTTACGTCTCCCGCTTTGGATTTTGTAAATTTATTTTCATTTTAGTTCCAAGTTGCAGAGAAGGAGAGGGGAGGGGGGAGGGGCGGCTGAGTTACGATGGGATAAGGAGCTCTTCTGGTCGATGGGAGCAATTATAGCATGTAAGAAAGAAAAATAAGAGAGCTTAAAATGTAAAATGCAGGTCTGTAGGACATGCTCAGCAATCAAGCTATGCTCAATGAAAAACCGAGCCAATATCACAATTGGATGACTTTAGTTTAAAGAGTGCGGAAACAGGCCCTTTGGCCCACCGAGTCCGTGCCAACCAGCAATCCCCGCATACCAACACTATCCGACACACACTAGTAGGTATGTTACAAAACTTACCTTTAGCGGCGCTGCAGTTCCGTGTGCGCGACTTTGGCGCCTCTGAGAGGGGGTGGGTTTAAAATGCAATTTTTCTTCAGACTATTCAATTCAATTTTGAACAGGCTTTTTAGCTGCTGAAGAAAAATCGCTTCAACTGCCGTTTTATTAAGTTTATTAAAATTAGCGCTGGAAAAATTAAAAGGAGTAAAATTAAAATCATCTTCTAATGCCGACAACGGGACGGATCTCATGTAGGGGACAAGGCAAGGTACACCTTTTATTTTTTCATATAAACTTGCTTCTTAGGATGCTTTTAATCAAAGTTTCACATTGCAAAAAGGCGACTTAGGACCCATAGGAACCGGCAGTATTTTTCCTGCCGATATGGGGTTTAAATTCACCGTAACATTACATAGAAACATAGAAACATAGAAAATAGGTGCAGGAGTAGGCCATTTGGCCCTTCGAGCCTGCACCGCCATTCAATGTGATCATGGCTGATCATCCAACTCAGTATCCCGTACCTGCCTTCTCTCCATACCCCCTGATCCCTTTAGCCACAAGTGCCACATCTAACGCCCTCTTAAATATAGCCAATGAACTGGCCTCAACTACCTTCTGTGGCAAAGAATTCCAGAGACTCACCACTCTCTGTGTAAAGAATGTTTTCCTCATTTCGGTCCTAAAGGAATTCCCCCTTATCCTTAGACTGTGACCCCTTGTTCTGGACTCCCCCAACATCGGGAACAATCTTCCAGCATCTAGCTTGTCCAACCCCTTAAGAATTTTGTAGGTTTCTATAAGATCCCCCCTCAATCTTCTAAATTCCATCGAGTACAAACCGAGTCTATCCAATCTTTCCTCATATGAAAGTCCTGACATCCCAGGAATCAGTCTGGTGAATCTTCTCTGTACCCCCTCTATGGCAAGGATGTCTTTCCTCAGATTCCAATTGATCTCTTTCCACAAAAACCCACTGGCAAGATGATTTAAATGGCCATTAATTTACAGGAATTAAACACTAAATTCCTTCCATTTGGCCTATAAATTCATGACAATGAGATTTAAAAATAATGTTATATTGTGAATTCTTATGTGAATGTTATTTGGACACTTAGGCTTTTTTTAAATGTTAACCTGTTCTTAAGAAATGGATAGATGTTTAGATCTAGTAATTGAATATTGTAATTAGCTACAATTAGATAACTAACTAATTATATGCTTTAATTTCAGGTCATCCAAGTAAGATTGTTTCATATTTGTTTCAGAATGCTTCAATCTATTTCATTCAGTTCTCTTAATTTTTTAAGAGTGTTATGGGCTTTTGACTGTCCTTGATCTCAGCTTTTGTGTTAAGTCAATGCAAAAGCAATAGGGAACAAGATGTTGATTTCCGAGTATGAAAATTGCCATAACCTTTTTAATACTAAAGATATGAAAGTGAATTAGGTGTCAAATTAAACTTCTTTTCATGCTTTATCGGATGGGATAAATTGCTGACTTGAGTTTTTAAATCTCAAAATTTTGTAACATTGCTAACACTAGGTATAAATGTATAAATTTACATTTATACCAAGCCAATTAACCTACAACCCTGTATGTCTTTGGAATGTGGGTGGAAACTAAAGATCTTGGATAAAACCCATGCAGTCATGGGGAGAACATACAAACTCCGTAATGACAGCACCCGTAATTGGGATCGAATCCGGGACTCCAGTACTGCAATGCAGCAACTCTACCGCTGCGCCACTGTGCCATCAATGGAGGATATATAACCATGAAAATACAACGGCTTTCATTTTGAAACATTATAAAACAATCTAAGACATTTAATTTTAGGGCATTTAATCGACACCTGGTGGAAGCAACACCTGGTTCAGGGTTGCGTTATATTCCTTCCCTAAGAAACTCAGTTGAGGCTCCACAATGGAGCAAGGACTCTGAGTTACTAGCAGGCGCAATCTGTCCAGTGAGTAAAAAATAAATAAATAAACCAGCATTAAACAAATGGATGAATAAATAAAAGGAAAAAAGGAAATGTGCTTCTGGCTCAGGAGACACTTACAGACTGTGCCAGTCAGATGTCTGTGGAAGCAACACCTGGTTCAGGGTTGCGTTATAATATTTCCCGCTCAGAAGAAGGGAAGCAACACCTGGCTCAGGGTTGCGTTACAATATTTCCCACTCAGAAGAGGGGAGTGTTGGAGATTATTACATAGGCGACTCCAACTATGTGGATATTGATAAGGAAATCGAATCCCTTGAACTAATGGGGGATATGTTTCAGTTTAATCATATGAGGGAGCTACCGACTCTTGTCACATATTTGCCATCCCTTTGGGGATAGGAGATTCACTGGAGGAAGATCTGGCTAAGAGTATCAGGGAAATATGCCAGTCCAGATAACCGTCAGACTTTTGGATGTTCCATACGTCAATTTCATCAGTTGGGATATCTCAGTGATGGTATGTAGGCAAAGAATTATGTCAGCGAGTCCAAAAACCACTCTGGAGTCATTACGGCCTTTTGCAAGTCAGTACATGGGGCTCAACTCTCTGAAATGCAGAAAGCTGCATTAACACTTCTCTGTAATACACATTCCAGGCTATTGCCTTCGCAAAAATGCTATACGGCATGAGATAATTCCCAAAATGGCTCATTTTTACAGGGCCAGTAACGTGCAGCCTCCATAGTATCTCTTCAGAGAGGACTTATGTAACAAGTTGAAGACTTGCAGGGGGAATTTAAGGCGGCTGCGGGGCTGGAGTACCATTCTCTGTGGGTAAAGCTCCAGTATTCCGGCGGGCATTTCACCCCTATATAACAAGGGGCAGGAAGCGCCGTTGAAGCACCGGAAAGGAGCAGTCGGGAGTCACTAGCTGGCAAGAGCAGCCTGTTGAACCAGGCTTGCAGTACTGGCAGGTGCAACCTGTCCAGTGAGCCCCGCTGAGGCTCCGAAGGAGCAGCTGGCCAAAGGAGCAGCTTGTCGATCCAGGCTGGGAGAAACTGGCAGCCCGATCTGCACAGTCAGCTCTAGCACAGGCTCCAAAAAAGGCAGAAGGCCCGCAGGAGAAGCCTGGTGAGGCAGGCTCGGAGTAATGGCAGGCGCAGACTGTTCAGCGAGCTCCGCTAAGGTTCCGAAGGAGCTGCCTGTCAAACCAGGCTGGGAACAGCAGATAGAGTGGTCTGCACAGTAAAGCTACAGCAAGGCTCTAAAGAGACTGTAGGCCGAAGAAGTAGTCTGTCCCATTGGGCTCAGAAATGCCCAAAATAAATAGATGCATCTTCCGCGGCAAAGCCAAAATTTCCATCCGTACGGTCAATAGAGGAAACGATGGTTATCCAAGTGGAAACAGAGACATCTCACAAAGGATGAGTAGTCTTCCCAAGAACAAGAGGGGTATATTTTTAATATTTTCTCAAGTTTGCAGAAAAGTGCAGCATGCCAAATCAGGTTAGGATTTGGCTAGTCTAATCGGGTGTCTGGTTAACCAGTTTAAGATGGATAATTGTCTTTCAGCAATTTAGCTGATTCTAGAGGATTTAGGGCCTCAATCAATCTTTCCATATCTATACACGAGAGGCACATATATCTGGTGTTTGATGACAAAGCCAGTGGTGGAAAGTTTTGGCTCTACCTAGGGGTTGTCTTCAGGCCTATCATTTTATCATTGTAAAAGGCGGCTGAAAGAAGCTCCTATTTACTCGAAGTCACGAGCGATGGCTAGTTCAGCCTAGCTCTACGGTTGTATGGGAAGGTTGTGAAGAAAACATGCAAGCTACTTTTAATCAGAAGTAGCAGAGGTTTGTGTTTCTTTCAGTTTGGGCTTAGAGAAGCGATTATGTTATAGCACAATTGACACTGCTTTGTCATTCTCTCTAGTACCATAAGTGGGACAATAAATGATTGGTTATTCACCCACTGTTGACTAACGTTATGCAAGGTGTCTTTTATATGAACGCTCTAAAGCCCAGACTCATAGTAGTGTGGAATGTGTATCAGTAAATTATTATGCAGATATTTATCTACTGTATTCCTAATGGGAGCAGAATCTTTTAAGTTGATTATGCTTTTAGCAACTGATTTCAGCACAAAGAACACAGTCTTTACTCAATCTCTGGCTCGGTCAATTTAACCTTCCAGTGTAGCCTACCATGTGGAACCATATCAAAGGCCTTGCTGCGATCAATACAGACTATCTCTACCGCCCAACCCTGGGAACAAGCCAAATAGGAAGTTGAATGCAATGTGTGGGATTATGAGGGTAGCTTGTTATGGGAATGATCTCATAAAGCAAAACGGGCTTGGTTGGGTACAATTTGGAGTTGACAGCATATCCACCAGATCGGAGATTGGGGGTGTTATTATGTATACAGGTACACTGAGCTTGCTAGTACCTATGAGATAAAGGATAGTTTCTTCACTGTTATTTAATAGTTTTCTCAAGAGATTGCTGGCGCAGATCATTTCAACATGAATAGAGTGCAAGCAGCTAATAGTGGGTGTGAATTCAAATAATTTCAAGTCTCGCTCTTCCAAGGGGGCTGGCTCATTAGCAGCCAATAGAATGGATACTCCCATTTGATCATCTTCTTGCAACAGCAGGAGCCTTACATAGTGCAGTTTCAGAAGTTATAAAATTTGGTTGAATATGCCTGGATGATTGCAGATAGAATTCAGTGTTGCATGAGTTATTGTCCAAATCAAAGTCAATTGGGACTGTGGTCCAATTAAGGGAAATGGACATGTATGCAAGTTAGCATAATGTTGTTAATAACCCATGTTTTTTCTACCATTTATGGTTTATCTGTTTAAGTGTTTCACACCCAGATTGGTTTACTGCATGATACCACAGAGCTTTGAAGGCTTCAGGTAGTCACGCACGTGACTTTGATATAAAATAGAAAGTTAAACAAGAACTTACCGTTTGAAATTTGATCTTTATTTGATGAGAAGTTGAAGTGAGGGACTTCGTGCCCTCCACTCCCAACCCTGAATCTCATAAAGATAATTTGGTAATTCAACACTTACTAATCTTTCTAGTTTAAGTTCGTGCAAGTGGTCTGTAGTTTCATACAGTTGTTCTGAAGATTGACGCGCATGCGGGCTGGCAGGTTCTTCACGTAGTCCCTCACTCCAACTTCTCATAAAATAAAGATCAAACGGTAGGTTCTCGTTTAATCTTTCTATTAAAGTGGAAACCAGAAATATTGGGAGGATTGTGGGATGATACTAAATACAGAAATGGGAACAGAATATCCACAGAAGAATTTAACAGGTGAAGGAGAATTTTAAAATGGACTGCAGCTGCGGACAATAAGAAATAGTTGCAGAAGAAATAATTAACTCCACTTACGTCATCTATAGGATCTACTGGTACTCCAAGATGTAGCAGGAAGTCTACAATGTCCTTGTGTCCAGCTGAGCATGCCCAATGTAAAGCTGTCCTGTTATCCTACGCAAATAGACAGGAAAAAGATTTCAAACTACTCACTTTAACATGGGAGAACTTACATACTTTAAATAAGTAACTTCATAACTTCCAGAGCCATCCAAACATGATTTAAGAGTGCTCTGTGGTCCATGCACTGTAATGCAGGGGAGGCAGGCAACCAGGGTGGACAGGTTCTACAAACAGGGGATAATAAGATAATCTTCCCCCCCAAAAAAAATGTCACATTGATTGAAACCTGGGCATGGAGATAGCTTAATTATTTATCCAACTGGGAATACAATGCAGTGCAGTTCTGAGGGATTAAAGTAGGATCCAAAAATTCCAACTATTCAAGTTCAAGTTCACATTTATTCGTTCACATTCACATTTATTGTCACATGCTCCAATTAAGGTACAGTGACATTTGAGTTACTATGCAGC
Organism: Raja brachyura; assembly: GCA_963514005.1. Next base: position 62,846,484 of record OY740793.1, read on the forward strand.
CACACAATCAAAAACACAATACACAATATGATTTAACATAAACATCCACCACAGTGGAATCAGCATTCTTCACTGATGGAAGGCAATAAAGTTCAGTCGGTCTTCCTCCTTTGTTCACCTATGGGCGGAGCCATGAACCCTTGGTAGTTGAAGCTACGGACGGCCCGATGTGCAAACCCTCTCGTCGGGATGATCGCCACTTCAACGTCGGGATGGATCGGGTCGCACACTCCGCGGCTTGGATTTCCCGAATGGGTCACTTTCTTACCGGAGACCGCGGTTTCACGATGTTATAGGCCGCAGGCCGGAGGTCGGAGCTCTTCTCCGGCAAGGGATCGCCCCTGCTCCGCGATGTTAAAGTCCGCTCCACGCCTGCTGCTAGACGTTCCGCAGACCGAAGCTTCAGGATGTTATAGGCAGCAGGCCGGGGCACTTCTTCTGGCCAATCCCGGCAAGGGATCCCTCTGCTCCACGATGTTTAAGTCCCGCTGCTGAACCCCACACCATCCCCAAACCCAAAGGACAGACACGCTGCTGGCGAGGCTGCCGCTTGTGGCGCCACCCGATATTCCTTTCTTTTTTCCCCCCGTCTGCAGACCAAGCCATCAAGAGCAACCAGTGTTCTTCGGCCCTCTCTCAACCATTGCATCTCCAACTAAACCTCTCCACTCCCCTTACCCACTCCAACTTCATCCCCTCTGAATGTTCAGCCCTCTGCTCTCTCAGTCACAACCGCACTATTGCCGTCAAACTCGCTGATGTAGTCTGGCAGGCTCCCGGATACCTCCTCACTCCTACCCCTTGACCATATCTTCACTGATGGACACCAAGTCACATCTCCAAAACCATCACCATCATTGCCTCCCCTTCACAGCCTCCAACCCTGTACTGGGTTCCTTTCTCTTTACTAAAATCCACAAGGATCTGCTTCTGCCTGCTACTGCCCCACAAACGCCTCTCCAGACACCTTCATTGGATCTTAACCCCTCATATCCAGTCCCTTCCGACTGCATCCGAGACAACTCACACACCCCTCACCACTTCGATAACTTCCAATTCCACAGAGTCCATACCAGCCATCAATCACCCGTTTACAATAATTCTACGTTATCACACTCTCTCATCCATTATACCCTAGAGGCAATGTACAGAGGAAAATTAACCAGACAAAACCTACGTTGTCACAGAGATAATAACCTGCCAACTCCACACGGACAGCAGCCGAGGTCAGAATCAAACACGTGTTTCTAGCGCTTGGTGGCAGCAGCTCTACCAGTTGTACCACTGCGCTGCCCTTAAGGTTGGGACATTTTTTTAATTTGGTGGTTAGGAGGCTGAGGTGTACAAGATCACGAGGAGCATGAATAAGGTGAATCCTCAGTCGCCCCTATCCACAGTCCCCCAGAGTTGAGTCCAAAGCATGAGAGGATAGGCTTAAGGTGAGAGAGGAGAGATTTAACAGGGACTTCAGGGATCACTTTTCCACATTAATGGCATTGCAACAGACAACAGGTCTGAACCATGATATGTTGCACTATATATTAGAAATTGCAAAAATTAAAATAAAATTAGCCAGAACAAGAAACTTTAATGCAAGATGTTCTGTTGGTTAGTCATTCTAGTCAATCATTATTCCCTTCAGACTTAAAAGGGCCAGCATGTAGTACTCGTTTACAAACAAGGTGTCATTCCTTCGGAGCTAAGTAAACTGCAGGTGCTGAAATCCTGAAGTGAAGAAAGGCAAGATATACTTGGCAGGTCAGACAGCATCTGTGGTGAGAGGTAGGTAACACTTCATTAGATCAGATCAAATAAATGTTACTAAAGTCACTGATTGGAAACGATCTCAGTTTCTCTCTTCACAGAATCTGCCTGATCTGCTGTGCAAGTGTAAATCTGCTTTCTGTTCTGATTTTTGTCAGAAAAAGATATTGAAAGGGAGAACAAGAGATGCTCTTTAAATTTCTTCCCATATAATATTCACAGGAAATCAATATTTAATCTTATTAATTTGAAAGACATTTCTGACATTACTAAGTTGATAGATCAGGTTAGACAATGTCCATTTGGACTTCCTGTACATCTTATTCTACAAACAATTCCTTTTGCATTCATTATCGGAAGCAATTTGTTGCAGGGGCACTGCTGGAGTATACATTGATTGCTGATGCCTTGAGATAATATTCCAAACAGATTACATAGTTAAAAGTGAGATTGTGGAAAACCAAAATATGCAAATCTGTGAAGATAGACCAAAAATGCTGGAGTAACTCAGCGGGACAGGCAGCATCTCTGGAGGGAAGGATGGGTGACGTTTTGGCTTGGGACCCTTCTGCAGATTAAGAATCAGGGGGAGGGAAATTAGCAGGTACGGCGTGAAAAGAACAAATCAAAGCAGACAATGTTTAAGGAAATGTAGAATGGCTCAGGGGAAGGTGACAACAAGGCAAACAGTAATATTAGTATAGATAAGTTAATTGTCATGGGTACCGAGGTACAGTGAAAAGCTTGAGGATAGTGAAACTAGTCTGAGAAGTAGAGTGGGGCAGGGAAGGAGAGAGAGGTAATAGGGTTATTGAAGTTAGAGATATCAATTTTCAAACCACTGGGGTGTAAGCTGCCCAAGCGAAATATGAGGAGCTGTTCCTCCCAATTTCTGTTTGGCCTCACATTTACTTGTATCTAAGATATGCATTGCTTCCTTTAAAGAACACTGTCTAATCAATGGTAGACAAAATGCTGGAGAAACTCAGCGGGTGAGGCAGCATCTATGGAGTGAAGGAAATAGGTAACGTTTTTGGTCGAGACCCTTCTTCAGACTGATGTGAGGGTTGGGGTTGGGGGGTGGGGGGGGGCGGGAAGAAGAAAGGAAGAGGCGGAGACAGGGGGCTGAGGGAGAGCTGAGAAGGGGAGGAGAAAGTAGGGACTACCTGAAATTAGAGAAGTCAATGTTCACACCACTGGGGTGCAAACTGCCCAAGCAAAATATGAGGTGCTGCTCCTCCAATTTACGGTGGTCCTCACTCTGGCCACGGAGGAGGCCCACCGTAAATTGTCTAATCAATTATCTGATTGGACGAGCAATTGTTTTGCTAGTTTGACCACAGACAGCAACAATGTTGCAATAGCAAACCTTTTGGCAACTAGATAGTTTATCTGCAAGCCAAACAGCAGCTATCAATTGTGGGTACACAAAAGGCTGGAGAAACTCAGCAGGTGCAGCAGCATCTAAGGAGATAGGTGACGTTTCAGGTCGAGATCCTTCTATCGTTTCCCTGATTCCTAACCAGTCTGAAGATATAGATGGTGATGTGGGGAGATAAAGAACAATGAATGAAAGATATGCAAAAATTAATTGCAGTGTTTGGCTTTGGCTAATGAGGCACAGCTCTTTTACCAATTCCAATAAGATTTCAGTCACTACAAGCTAGTTCTTGTTATAAAGAGCTATGTCCTAGCTCTTCTTATAAAGGGCTACTCAGACATGGACGATACTAGCAAAATACATATATTAATATACAACTGTTTCACATATATCTTTTTCCATTACTTTTCTTCCAATTTGCTGTTGCAAAAATAGTCTGAAAAAGAACCTGGTTGCAACCCTGACATTTAGGAACTCAAATAAAGTAATCCCAAACACTATTTAAACACTGCCCAGTAAAGCACCCTGCGTCTAGTTGCAGTAGACATCCATATGCATCTTGTGATTAAGCTGATGTCGTTGAACTTGATATCATTGTTTGATAAAGCTTTAATACAGCTCTTTCACTACTAGTGGATTTTCAAAAACATTTGTTCACCGGATCCATCTCTGCAAGCTTGTAAACTGACTGTGATCCAGCAATAAATAGACATGCCACCCAACGGACATGAAGTTAGCTATTCATGGGTGACCAAAGACTCAATGAAGATAGACACAAAATGCTAGAGTAACTCAGCCGGACAGGCAGCATCTCTGCAGAGAAGGTAGACAAAAATGCTGGAGAAACTCAGCGGGTGTAGCAGCATTTATGGAGCGAAGGAAATAGGCAATGTTTCGACCGAAACGCTTCTTCTCTGGAGAGAATGAATAGGTTTTGGGTTTGTTTCTTCTTTAGACTACAAAGAATAAACTAATCTGCAGGTCCTTCCTGCACACAAACTCAATGAATATCAGCAGCTAAAGACAAGCAAAGATGCTGTTCAACACAAAATATTCCATTACTCCAAACCATTTAATGCTGATGGTGGCTCAGCAATAGGAACGTTCTGCAATGCATCTTGCCAGACAATTGTGAGCCATGTCCAACAAAGATCCTAAAGCTCGGAGCTATAGGATCTTTGATGTCCAATGGAATTTTAGATTAGACTTTTGCACCTTCTTGAGGAATCCTCGCTTTGGCCAAAGTAACAGTGAAGTGGCTGTGCTTACTTGGTCCGTTTTTGTAGCTAGGCTCTTGTCTGACAGAATGAGGGCCTTGAGCTGCTCCAGATGGCCGGCATAGGCCAGGCTGCAGATCTCCACATTGGACACAGAGCCGTCCATGTTGCTGAATCACCGCCCTGTGTTGTTGGTGGTTGTTGTTGCTGCTGGTGGTGCCGCCAACCGGCAGGGGGCGGCCGGGCGCCCCGGGCCCAGACTACCGCCGCCGCCGCCTCCGCCGCCGCCTCACTTCCTACCCAGGGCCGCCGCTGCGTTCAACTCAAAGATCTGTGGTTGAACTTGCCACAGATTTCAAACACCCTGGACCTGTAACTCGCAATATCCAGCGAAGAGAGAGGCCCGCAGGCAGGCAGGCAGGCAGCCAGGCATCGCGTTGAGCCCTAGCAACCAAAGATCCTACAGTGGAGCAGGAGAGACCAATGCAATGGGCTGACGTGTAGTACGCAACGGAGCGGGACGTGGGCCTTTTACACGTCCATTTCAGTAACCCGACCCGACCCGACCCGACCCGCAGTTTGTGTGTGTGATACAGGGTTAGATTCATAATTCTGTTAGTTCATAATTCTGTTAATTCCCGTTAAAGAATAAAATGTTTATGCATTTTGACCCTGGTAATTTTATTTTTAGAAACATAGAAACATATAAAATAGGTGCAGGAGGCCATTCGGCCCTTCGTGCCAGCACCGCCATCCATTATGATCATGGCTGATCATCCTCAATCAATAACCTGTGCCTGCCTTCTCCCCATATCCCTTGACTCCACCAGCCCCTAGAGCTCTATCTAACTCTCTCTTAAATCCATCCAGTGATTTGGCCTCCACTGCCCTCTGTGGCAAGGAATTCCACAAATTCACAACTCTCTGGGTGAAAACGTTTTTTCTCACCTCAGTCTTAAATGACCTCCCCTTTATTCTAAGACTGTGGCCCCTGGTTCTGGACTCGCCCAACATCGGGAACATTTTTCCTGCATCTAGCTTGTCCAGTCCTTTTATAATTTTATATGTTTCTATAAGATGCCCCCTCATCCTTCTAAACTCCAGTGAATACAAGCCTAGTCTTTTCAATCTTTCCTCATATGACAGTTCCACTTTCCCATGTTTATTTAATGTTTTATAAATAATTTCTTTTTAAATGGCTCATACGCTGTGTTTGAGTTGATTTTGCATTACACTTGCACTCTGTGATTCATTCATCTAATCACACTGTTCACAAGTGCAGTATTTGGGGGGAAATAACAGCAATATCAAGATTCCAGTATTAAAGAAGGAACTGCAGATGCTGGAGAATCGAGGGTGCACAGAAGGCTGGAGGAACCCAGCGGGTGCAGCAGCATCTAAGGGTCGAGACCCTTCATCAGGCTGGAGGAACCCAGCGGGTGCAGCAGCAGCAGCATCTAAGGGTCGAGACCCTTCATCAGGCTGGAGGAACCCAGCGGGTGCAGCAGCAGCAGCATCTAAGGGTCGAGACCCTTCTTCAGGCTGGAGAAACCCAGCAGCAGCAGCAGCATCTAAGGGTCGAGACCCTTCATCAGGCTGGAGGAACCCAGCAGCATCAGCATCAGAATCTAAGGGTCGAGACCCTTCTTCAGGCTGGAGGAACCCAGCAGCAGCAGCAGCATCTAAGGGTCGAGACCCTTCATCAGGCTGGAGGAACCCAGCAGCATCAGCATCAGAATCTAAGGGTCGAGACCCTTCATCAGGCTGGAGGAACCCAGCAGCATCAGCATCAGCATCTAAGGGTCGAGACCCTTCTTCAGGCTGGAGGAACCCAGCATCAGCAGCATCAGAATCTAAGGGTCGAGACCCTTCATCAGCTCTGGCCCTGGATCTGGATCTTTGCTGAGCGGCTGGGTGGGTACGTCACTGCCGGGAGTGAGGCCTTCTGGGAGCTGTAGTCCCGCTGCTGATGACGCGCACACAGGAGGAGGGGCCGGGGGACTACAGGTCCCAGAGGGCGCTGCGCGGGCGGGCGGAGGGAGGAGGAGGAGGAGGAGGAGGATGGAGGCAGGTAACGTCCCGGCTCGTCTGTCTGTCCGTCGGTCGGTCCCTGGGCTGTAAGGTCGCCTCACTCACTCACTCACTAACCCCACACTGGTCGCCGTGGAGAACACAATCCGGCAGCATTGGCCGATTGGCCGGCTGGCCGGGGTTGTTGTGGCGGCAGCAGCTGCAGCTGTCATCAGACAGACAACAGACAGAGCTGCCTGGTCCTGCATGTTGTCATCAGTTATTTATTACGCTCTGTGTATCTCCGGCACAAAGGGAGGGCACTTGATGCCGTCTATCGTTGTCAGGAGCCGTTGCTAATTGTACCAGCTCTCTTTCTTGTCCTTCGTTTGTCGATATTCCGTGTTTGGGGGGGGGGGGGGTGGGGAAGCGAGCTCCATGGGGTCTGGGTCAAGTGGGGCTTGTTTGTAATGTCCCCTTTCAAGCCAGCTTGCTGACGCTTTCTTTCACCATGACGTGTGGTGGACTTCAAGTAAATAATGATTTGGGATCCAAATAGTAACCGCATCCATCCTTGGTGCCGAGTGTCGATCCTCTGACAACTTGTGAGGATTGGCCACAGCTGCCCCAGCTAGATAAGTTTCAACATGCCAGGATGAATCTGTTTTGCAAAGTGTTGCAATTCTCCTCGATACCGCAACAAAAAAGAAAAGCTTGGGTATCACATTTATCTTTTCCACCTACAAAGTAAATAAGTGGATATTAAGGAATCCAACAGTTGGAATGACTAATCAAAATTGGGACTAAAGCCAGGGAGATTAAAAAACAAATTGAATCACTTGACTTCTGTAAATTAATTAGTGAGTAAATGAAAAGAGCTGTGTGGATGAAGAAGCTCCCATGTTCAATCTGTGCTAAAGCATAGAACGGTACAACTCAGGAACAGGTCCTTCGGGCCACAATGCTCGTGTCCAATGTGATGCCAAATTAAACATCTCCTCTTCTGCACGTGACCCTATTCCATCCATTCCCTGCATGTTCTTGTCCCTACCTTAAAGCCACTTAAACCTCATTATTATATCTGCCTCCATCCACCACTGTAAACATTATTGCTCTCGCACTTTAAAGGTACGCCCTCTAATCTGTGACATTTCCACCTTGTGGAAAAGGCTTGTCACTGTCTATCCACATGCTTCTCATAATTTTATAAACTTCTATCAGATGACCTCCCAATTTCCAAAGTACCAGACAAAGCAACCCAAGTTTGTCCAACTTCTCCCTATACCCTCTGATCCAGGCAGCTTTCTGGTAAACATCTCATGCCCCCTCTTCTAAGCTTCCACATACTTCCTGTAATGGGGTGAGCAGAAATCTGTGCTCTTTGATGAATTTCTCTGATCTCAGAGGAAAGTGCCGCGGGTTATTTATGTTGAATGATTAATGCATTCACTTACATGGGTGTGAACCTCTGATTGGGGAGAAGGTCTGTTAGGCAGTCGTACATCCTGTAACCAGGCTCGTAGTAGTTATTCTACATACTTCCCTATAAAGAGAGCCACGTTTATGAAAACCTGACATGTACTTAAAGTAAAATGATTTGGATCCAATTAGTAACAACATCCTCCTGAAGTATTTACTCAAAAGTTAAATATTTAGACAAAGGGAGCAACTGCCAGTGTGTATCACTCCTTCAATCATCCACTGAACCTGATAAAACAGTAAAAGTATTGTTCATGAATTATTAAATTAAAATTACTCATCCCTGCAATATAGTATTGTTGGCAAGACTGATATTTATTGCCTACCCCTTGTTCGTTAGGAAAGCCATAGCAGCCATCGTCTCATTATGTCGTTGAAGGTTTGATGCAGCTGGGTGGCTTGTTTGGATACTTTAGAGGGCAGTTGAAGAAATGTCATGTATTGGTATAGAATGGTCGATGTCTTTTCCTATAGAAGCATGTTTGTGAACAAAGCTTTTGGTTTTGATGACAATTAAATGTCTCCATTGTTACGTTATCGACAACACAACATTGTGGTTCCAGTCTTCCACTACCCTGGGCTTGCTTTTTTTCTAATTATGTTTTTTTCTGTATCTTCTTTTAGAATACCTTAAATTTTATTTTTAAGCCAATGTGCTTGTGATGATGCTGCGAGCAAGATTTTTCATTGCACCTGCAGCTTACGGTACTTGTGTGCATCTGACAATAAACACAACCATTTTCTGAATATCCTAGTTAGCTGGGTTAGAATGTTGTTGGGAGTTTAGAATAGTTAGTCAGAAGTGTGTTTTGTTTGTGAAGAATAGCTGTTCTTTACTGGGCCATCTGTTTTCTATCACTACAGTTTTTGCTAAGTGTGAGAACCAAATACCTGGCTTTTCTGAACTACTTGAGGATTTTCCAGACACCGAAGAGCCTACATGGATTCTGGGAAAGCAATATTACCTAAAAACAGGTAGGTTGGTTAAAACAAATAAACTCATTTAAACTATGTTATGCCAGCTCAGATAGTTCCAGATTTTGAAATCTGAAATAAGCATTGCGAATGCTGGACATCTTCAGCAAGTCTCTAGCTGGGAAGCATTTGGGGGAATATGGGCCTAATGCAGGCAAATGGGACTAGCCCAGAAAGCCAACTTGATTTGCATGGGCATTGGACCAAAGGGCCTGTTTACAGGTTACATAGCTCCAGCTTGATGTCAGGAAAGAGCTATGTAGGGAGTATGAGAGTTAATGTTTCAGGCTGATGACTGTTCTGTTGAAACTGTGCATGGAGGTGTATGTGGATCAGTGGGTGAGAGGGAGATAAAAGTTGTAGGGATCTGCATTATGCAATAAAAACATAAATGCACAAAAACATTTGAAATAGAAACAGGAGGAAGCTGTTTACTTCAGTGCCACTTTGCTGTCCTAAATGACGAATCACACCCTGGCCACTCCCTCTTCGCCCCTCAGGCAAAAGGTGAAAACACACACCTCCAGATTCAGGAGGTGTTCCCGGCTGTTAGCAAGCAACTGAATCATCCTATCACAACCAGTGAGCAGCGCTGAACTATCTACCTCATTGGTGCAGGGCTGACAACTCTCACGCATTGAGCGTGAGACTCACGCATTTCACGAAATGCTCACGCTGATCACAGAATTTCCCACGCTCAATTTAAAATAAATAAATAAATAAAGTCACTGGGAATTAAATTTGCCCAAGGCTTCCAGATCTCCTCCACACTCACCAATGAGAATAGGTTTCTGTCGGCGGGTTTCCCGTAAAGAACGAGCAATTTGATTGTCTTAAGCCCATCGCACACTATTTAAAATGGCAATGTAACTGCAGTACTAATAATTCCATTTGACATACACGGAACCAAAATCTGCAGGTGCTGGAAATTCAAAATAAAACAAAAATTGGCTTAGAGGTGAGTAAAATCCATGAGGGGAATATACAAGGTCTTTTTCCCGGGATATGTGATTCAAGAATGAGAGGGCATTGGTTGAAAGCAGGGGTGTAAAACTACTGGCCCGTGAAGGGGTTCAATCTGGCCTGCAGGATGATTTGGAGGAAAAAAGTAGTTTAGTTTAGAGTCCCAGAGGCACCGCTCACACTGCCCACCCTCACCTCCAGCGGCTCTGTGTCCGTTGGCCGCTCTGTCCACACCCCATGGAGTTTTAACCCCGGCCCGGAGCAGCGGACCAGGTGAGTGGGGGGTCGGTGCCACCTCCGGAGTCGTGGGGATGAATTTCGGGCTAAGGCTCCGCTCTGATGCCTGACTCACGGGTCACTGTCTCTTGCCTCCCCCGGACCCCAGCTGGACACTGAGCACCTGGGCCGGCCCACAATCCCGGGGAGGGGGGGGGGGGGGGGGAAGAGGAAATGCCACAAAAGCTTTTCAGTTTTCCTTGTTACATGTGACAATAAACTAAACTGAGCTATAATAGTCCCGATAGGTATAATCAGAAAATGTATTTTCAAAATACATTCTGACTTATAATGATCCATTGTTTTGAGACTAGACTAGTAGAATTGGAGCACCAGCAGAAGAATTTACCTGCCAAGCTCCATAAGAATTTTGTTTTTTCCATGGGATCGTCTCTCATCAAATTGAGACAGTAGAGATCTAATTTGTAGCTGGTTTATATTCCTTGGTGCATGAGTGTGTAACTTCAGTTGCTGTTGTGGAATGCAATTTTACCAATACTTCTGTAACAGTGAATGTGTTGCTAGATCCTCAGTGTTCACTGTTCACATGTCTTCTTGTAGAAAGATCCGAACTCCTCTCTGATGTCAAGTCAAGGTTTTGGTTTACATATAGGAAGAAGTTCTCCCCTATTGGTAAGTATTGTGATTTTAATCAATCCAGTGACCCAGCATTTCTTTAGTACAGTTGGTTAAATGCAGTGTATGATTTGGAAGGGGTATGTCTTTGCCCCTCACTTCCCAAATATCAATATAAATTTTGAGAGTTGCATATTTCAAGACCAGGCAGCAATAACTTTCATTCATATAACACCCTGAAGAGATCTTCTGAGATTGTCCTTCAGTCTGGTCATTATACTCTAAGGATGAAGTATATTGAAAATGGTTCCATCACAGCTAACCTATCTCATTTTTATTTGGAACACCAAAGGACCAATAATAATCATAATATAATAATAATATATTTTATTGTCATTGCACATAGGTGCAACGAGATTTGGTATGCAGCTTAAGTTATCTCATAACTCAAACACCTAATAGAATTTAGATACCCCGAGAAACATGGTTTATAAAAAAACCAGTAAAACAGTCTAAAGTGAAAATATGTCTGTGCCGGGTCGATGTGCGACGTGACCATCCGAGGGCTACAGTTCATGGGGGTGGGGGGCACTCAGCAGGGCCGGTTCAGAGCAGCTATAGCTCTGGGGATGAAGCTGTTCCTAAGCCTGGAGGTGCGGGCATAGAAGGCCTTGTAACGTCTGCTGGAAGCTAGGAGTTCGAACAGACTATTGCCAGGGTGCGAGGAGTCTTTGTGGATGCTGACGGCCTTCCTGAGGCACTGTGTGTGGTAGATGCCCTCCAAGGCTGGTAGCTGTGTCCCAATAATCTTCTGCGCTCTGAACGACGTGCTGAAGAGCTCTCCTCTCCGTGCAGTTGAGATACCACACAGAGATGCTGTATGTTAGTATGCTCTCTGTGGTGCAGCGGTAGAAGGTTGTCAACAGCTGTTGGGGCAGACCATCTTTTTCAATGTTCTCAGGAAGAACAGTTGTTGCTGTGCCTTCTTGACCAGCGCAGCAGTGTTGGTGGACCATGTGAGGTCCCCCACAATGTGTGTGCCCAGAAACTTAAAGCTGGACACTCTCTCCAGACTGTCCCCGTTGATCGAGATTGGGGCGTATTCCCCATTCTGTGTCCTCCTGAAGTTGATTATCAGCTCCTTGGTCTTGGAGGTGTTTAGGGACAAGTTGTAACGTGTGCACCAGTCCGCCAGGTTCTGCACCTCTGTTCTGTAGTTTGTTTCATCACCGTTGGTGATCAGCCCGATCACCGTTGTGTCGTCTGCAAACTTAACAATGGGGTTGATGTTGAGTGCAGGGACACAGTCGTGGGTGAAGAGGGAGTAGAGCATGGGGCTCAGTACACAGCCCTGTGGTGTGCCGGTGCTCAGGGTGATAGTGGAGGACAGGTGCGGCCCCAGTCTCACTGCCTGCGGTCGCTCCGTCAGAAAATTCAGGATCTAGTCGCATATCGGCGAGCTAAATGATACATTCAGTAATTTTTCTGTTGCAACATCTTGTCAGTCTTCCATGTCTCAGATTATAATGTAACTTTGTTAGGCAGTAAAGTAATCCATGGAATAATTTATCCATTTTGACGTCCATGTGATATTCCTTGTTTTTGTACTTTTGCAAAGAAAGAAAGGCCAAGGGCTCCATTTCTGATCTCACCTGATATTTTCTAGACCTGACCTGATAGAAGGTCTCTCCACAGATGGTGCCTGACTTCAGCATTTTATGTCTTTCTTCGGTGTAAACCAGCATCTGCAGTTCCTGCCTACACAGCTTTTTCCTTTGTTGTCTCTCGAGTATCAGCAAAGATTTAGAGTCATTCAGAGGAGAGGGTGTAACCCGTCGTTCTCCAAGGATGTTGCCCGCCCGACCCGCTGAGTCACTGCAGCACTTTGCATCCTTCCCTGCTGTAAGTGGCTCATAATTCAAGATGGCGGCAGCAGACACAGGGATACAATGGTGCCGGTAAGCGGATTAGTGTTTTACCTCCTACACCCTCAAAAACGCTCCGGGTTCTACGAGGCCGGCTGCGGGAGGCTCCCCCAGGGGACGATGACCGAATGGTGGTCATGTGAGACGAGGGACGACACTGAAGGAAGACTGGGAACCATTCTTGGGTAGGCCAGTTGGGAACAACAAAAATACCCGTTGCAGAGTCTTGCTTGATTTTTTGTAAGACCCGACTGATGAGGCAGAAGGGGAGAAATGCATAGAAAAATAAATCCCCCCAATGCAGCGTGAAAGCATCCATCGCTGCTGCCCCAGGGTCTGGTTCCCAAGCAACATATGTTGGTAGTTGGTGTTTTAATCTGGATGCAAAAAGGTCGATATCTGGTGTCCCATACCATTTTATAATATCGGCAAACACTTTCCGATCCAACATCCACTTTATTCCACCCATATGATTAATATAGGCCACCACAGTGGTATTATCAATCTGTAATCGTACATACAAATGGTGCATGTCTGAGCAGTAGGCCCGGAGTCCATGAAATGCTTCCAGCATTTCTAGATAATTAATCCCTAGTGCTCCAAACAGGGTTAATTCTTGTGCACTTTATTTGCCACCACAACTAGTGGTGGTATTAGTTGCTCCCCAACCTTTTGCACTGGCATCAGTCTGTAATGTAACCAAGAGATTAATAATGGTGATGGGGTTAGAACAACGCTGAATATTGTCTATCCACCAATTTAACTCTAATTTTGCTTTCCCTGGTAGTTCCATAGGCCTATCAAAATGGCCTGCATGAGTTTTAAGAGCCAATATTTTTGTTCTTTGTATATTTTGGTAATGGAGTGGTCCAAATTGTGCTGCTGGAAATGCAGCCACTAGTTTCCCAATTACTCAGGTTACTTGCCGAATGGATGGTTTTCTGATGCTAGTGAGGCTTTTACATGCTTCTGTCAAGTCTGCCACTTTGTTTGGTGGCAAGGTGATAGACATTTGAAGGGGACAAAGATTGGCCAGCAAAAGGACATGAAGTGCTGGAGTAACAAAGCCGGTCAAGCAGTATCTCTGGAGAATGTGGACAGGTGACATTTTGGGTTGAGGCGTTTCATCAGACTCTTTAAGAGATGGAATGAGGTGACGAAGTACGATGCATTGGTTGCGCAGACTGGTGGGATGAAAGGTGAGGACCAAGGGAACACTTATTGTTCGGTCTGGGGGAGCAAGAGCAGAACTACAGGACACAGAGGAAATGCGGGTGAGGGATCGCTCTATGACATAAAGAAATGACGTGGAAACCACGTTTACTAAAGAAAGAGGATGTTGGATGTCCTAGAATTGAGATCAGATGTGACGGAGAGTGAGGAATTGTGAGTAAGGGGCAGGATGGGAGGAAGTGTAGTCCAGATAACTGGAAGTTGGTAAGTTTATAGTATGTCTCCTGTGATGGACACCGAGAGATCAAGAAAGGGGAGAGGGGTTTCCGACACAGTCCTGTTGAAATTGAGAGTAGGGTGGAAGTTAGTGGTGAAGCTAATGAAATCCATGAATTCTGCACAGATACAAAAGATAATCATCTGTTGAGGGATAGGGCCATGTGTATGCCTGAAACAAGGGCTGTTCAATGTAACCGGCAAAAGGGAAGGCATAACTGGGGCCCCTGTGAGTGCACATGGCTACTCCTTTAACTTGGAGAAAGTGAGAGGAGGCAAAAGAGAAGTTGCCAACTCCAACTGGTTGCAGGCACTATCAATCTGCGGACTGACTGAGCAGAAGATGATGACATAGTCCATGTACAGGGAGGTTTTGATTTCAGTAGCCCCTCTGCCAGGCAATGTCATAGAAACATATAAACATAGAAAATAGGTGCAGGAGTAGGCCGTTCGGCCCTTCGAGCCTGCACCGCCATTCAATATGATCATGGCTGATCATCCAACTCAGTATCCTGTACCTGCCTTCTCTCCATACCCCCTGATCCCTTTACCCACAAGGGCCACATCTACCTCCCTCTTAAATATAGCCAATGAACTGGCCTCAACTACCTTCTGTGGCAGAGAATTCCACAGATTCGCCGCTCTCTGTGTGAAAAATGTTCTCATCTCGGTCCTAAAAGACTTCCCCCTTATCCTTAAACTGTGACCCCTTGTTCTGGATCTCCACAACATCGGGAACAATCTTCCTGCATCTGGCCTGTCCAACCCCTTAAGAATTTTGTAAGTTTCTATAAGATCCCCCCTCAATCTTCTATTGTCTATTGTCTGTGGCAACCAATCAAGCTTCCACGTGCAGCAATGTAATGATGATCAAATATTCCCTTATATATGTCGATTGGGGAATATTATGGGTCAGCAATTTTGGAAGAATTTCCTCCGCTGTTGTTCAAAATAGTGTCACCGAATCATTTGCGTTCATTTAGGGGAGTAGATTTGGTTTAACCTCAAATCTGAAAAAGGGCAGCTTGAAAATGTAATACACTCTCACAACAGCAATGGAAAATCAGCCTAGTATTTTGTGTTCAAGTCTGAAGTAGGAACCCACAAGACTCTGACATAAAGCCCAGAGTCATAACGATCATGAAAATAAATTGTCAGGGACTGCAGATGGTGGCCTATAAAAAATAACGCAAATTGCTGGAGTAACTCAGCGGGTCAGACAGCATCTCTGGAGTAAATGAAAAGGTGATATTTTGGGTCGGGGCCGTCTTTTGCCTTGCAGTTTGTGGGGATTAAGTTCAATGGAGATCCTTTTCAGTATTCTTAAAGGGAGCTTTATGTTATCAAACAGTGAAGGCTACAGTCAAATGGAAGTCCTAATGTGTGCACGATTAAGATTCTAAAAATGTCTTTAATTCAATTTTTTAATTATTGGATTATATCTAATTCAGAAAATTCCACAGAATCACCACTCTCTGTGTGAAAAATGTTTTTCTCATCTCGGTCCTAAAAGACTTCCCTCTTATCCTTAAACTGTGACCCCGTGTTCTGGACTTCCCCAACATCGGGAACAATCTTCCTGCATCTAGCCTGTCCAACCCCTTAAGAATTTTGTACGTTTCTATAAGATCCCCCCTCAATCTTCTAAATTCTAGCGAGTACAAGCCGAGTCTATCCAGTCTTTCTTCATATGAAAGTCCTGCCAGCTCAGGAATCAGTCTGGTGAACCTTCTCTGTACTCCCTCTATGGCAAGATTGTCTTTCCTCAGATTAGGAGACCAAAACTGTACACAATACTCCAGATGTGGTCTCACCAAGGCCCTGTACAACTGCAGCAAAACCTCCCTGCTCCTATACTCAAATCCTTTCGCTATGAATGCTAACATACCATTCGCTTTCTTCACTGCCTGCTCCACCTGCATGCCTACTTTCAATGACTGGTGTACCATGACATCCAGGTCTCGTTGCATCTCCCCTTTTCCTATTCGGCCACCATTCAGATAATAGTCTACTTTCCTATTCTTGCCACCAAAGTGGATAACCTCACATTTATCCACATTATACTGCATCTGCCATGCATTTGCCCACTCACCCAACCTATCCAAGTCACCTTGCAGCCTCCTAGCATCCTCCTCACAGCTAACATTGCCCCCCAGCTTCGTGTCATCCGAAAACTTGGAAATGTTGCATTCAATTCCCTCGTCGAAATCATTAATATATATTGTAAATAGCTTGGGTCCCAGCACTGAGCCTTGCGGTACCCCACTAGTCACTGCCTGCCATTCTGAAAAGGACCCGTTTACTCCTACTCTTTGCAAAGGACAAAGGACATTTATTATCATATACACCGATTGGTGTAGTGAAATGTGACTTGCCATTGCAGCACACAAATAAAGGTAAGACACACCATCAATAATTTAACAGTAAACATAAAAACATCCCCCCACAATGGTCCCCACTGTGGGGGAAGGCTGCGAGGTCCAGTCCCATCCCCAGCTCACCCATAGTCGGGCCTATTGAGGCTTCCTGTCTGCCAGCCAGTTCTCTATCCACATCAATACTGAACCCCCAATACCATGTGCTTTAAATTTGCACCCCTCCTTAGCTCCCATTGCCCCTGATGAATTCAGCAAAACATTCTGTACAGCACACAAACAAGACAATGGTATGAGGAAGTGTTTGAAAGCTGGTGCCTGACCTCAGCACGGTAGAGGTCAGCCTACCTGGGAACTGGCAGTCTGTTACGTACACAAGTCTCATTTAGTACATCGTAATGACTTAATTCACGTCTATCTACATATTTGACATTTCTACTTTGCATTCCATCAATATGGGTTTTGGGGGAAGTTCCGAATTAGTGTTGAAGTACTTGGTTATTTGTTTTATGGTCTTTTGCTTCATAGAATCTAGAGGAGATTGTCCAGTCCGGTTTCAAGTGGATTCCTCTGGGGCAGCAGGAAAGCTGGCTGCCTGCCCGTAATGTTCTTTAAAGTATCTTCCGAGGCATTATAGTGTGCAAAAGTTAAGCATCTAAATTGTGCTGAACCTACTGAGTTGTCAAATTAGTTGATTTTATCTGCTCAGTAGATTGTCCAATTGTCTGTGATTTCCTCTATCTTCTGTTTGTCCATTCTGTCAAAAATGAATCTTGCGCACTTGTATGTACTGTAATCTTGACCCAGATTATGCATTGTATACAATTTATGTACCTCAAACTAATAAAGATAACAAATCTAAAACAAAAAGATTAACATACTCACGAGGTCAGATGCAAAATAGTGTTTGTTTAGCGTTATATAAATAACAAGATTGGTCCCTGGAGTGAATCGTCATCATGATCATTTCTGGGCCTTCCGCCGACACTCTAAAGCTTTCACCCACTCACATCCAAGTGTGAGTCAAGGATCAGACAATGGTTTTTCCAACGTGTAGTTACTCTAGGATAATAATCTGAATACACAGTCCACTACAGGGAAGTGCTTTATTGTCAGGCAATGTCCTTTGCTTGGAAGCTGGAAAGAGGCTGATATGCCTTTGTGCTTGTGATATGGACGGATATAGATCTTCATGCATGTTTTGAGAAACAAGAGCTATCTGAGTTATATCTGAGATGATGCATTGCGTAAAGCAGCACATGGTAATAATGACTACAGTACAAAGTGTTGCATTGTGTGTGTGTAGTTGAGGTTCAAATAGACCATGATAACATGTTAAATAAATGACAGTGAAGGGATATAAAAATAACATTCTTAATGTGGTATGAATATTGATTTCTCTTCAAGTAACCTTTGCTTTCCCTCTCTCTGTCCCTCCACCACCATAGTTCTCCGACTAGGTTCACTGTCCTCCTGATTATTTTTGCTGATTGTATGCCTCGTTGTCACCTTCCCCTCAGCTAACAATTTTCACACCTTGCTCTTCCATATCTCTAGTCTCCTTGACTCTCCCCTGATTCTCAGTCCGAAGAAGGGTCTCGACCCGAAACGTCAACCATTCCATCTGCCTGTCCTGCTGGGTTACTCTGGCTTTTTGTGTCAATATCTGCAGTTCCTTCCTACAAATAATATTCTTGTGCAGTATTCAGAATTTTGAGTTGTATCATAGAATCCCAAATTATTGCTGAACAGAAGAAAGCTGTATTGCTCATTGTTTCCACTAGCTCAGTGTAGAGGAAGCTAGATGGTCCCATTGCACTCATTAGCCTGGCACAGTTTTTACCTTAAAGTGTTTGAGCAATTGTCTCTTGAAAACCAATGTTAAATTTGCAGCCAGCACATTGTTCTAGTGGGTTCAATTGGTATTTATTGTCATATATGTTATTAAACATTACCTAGTGAAATTCATTTAACATATTATGCCACTGCTGCCATATTTGGTACCATAGTTATGGCTTTCCTTTTTTCCACCTTGCAATTTTTGCCTACTGCTTGAATGTGTGTCCTAAGCCCTTGGGTATATTATGGTGAAATTTGCTGATAAAAGGACAAAGGACATTTATTATCACATACACCAATTGGTGTAGTGAAATTTGACTTGCCATGCAGCACACAAATAAAGATAAGACACAACATTAAAGAATTTAACAGTAAACATAAAAACATCCCCCCCACAATGGTTCCCATGGTGGGGGAAGACAGCAAAGTCCAGTCCCATCCCCATCTCTAGCTCCAGTCCCATCTCCAGCATCTGCAGTTCCGTCTTTAACACCCAGTTCACCGATCGTCGGGCCTATTGAGGCCTCCACAGTCGCCACTATGGCAGCCGGATGATGAAGCTCTGCCGTCGGGTGAACACTCAGCGGCTCGGAGTGCCTGGTATGGCCGCCTCCTCCCTGGAGACCGCAGCTCCCAAAGTCCACGGGCCGTGCTGGTCGGAGCTCCGACTGGCGACCTTGTCGTGAGATCCCAGGCTCCGCGGTGTTTAAAGCTCAGCGCCGCCCGCGGCTGGAAGCTCCGCAGACCACAGACTGCAGCTCCGCAATGTTGGAGTCGGTGGTCCCAGCCCTCTGAAGCCCACCGCATGGCGACCCGGGCAAGGCATCGGCCACTACACGATGGCGCCCCAGCGCTGTGCCGTCGTCGAAGCTGAAGTCCCGGCCGGTCCCGGCAGGAAACGCCGCTCCAGACTTGCCAGTAGGCCGTGAGGAAGGGGCGAAAACACGGCTCGGAGAAAAGCCGCATCTCCGACCAGGTAGGTACTGAGAAAAATAGTTTCCCCCTTTTCCCCCCCACATAAAAAGACTAAAAGACCTCCAAAACAAACACCTTTAACTAACTAAAAATTAAAAAAAGGGTGAAAAGACTAACAGCTGCTGGCAGGGCAGCCATACTCAACGGCGCCCCCTATTCAGCGGATGAGTTGCGGAAAATATTCTGGCATGGAATCAACAAAGTAATTAAAGACAGTTTAATCAAGTGAGTATAAACTTAACAGAAGGAGAAAAAATAGAATATTACTTAAATGGACGTTGACTAGAGACACAAACAATGCTGGAAATTCAGCAAGTAAGGCGGCATGTGTGGAAGAGAAACTTAATAGTTCAGTTCTAGAATACTTCTGATAAAAAGCTTAGGCCCGAAAGGCAATTCCCCACCTGCTGAATATTTCCAGCATTTTATGTTTCAGTTTTTATTTCAGATTTCCAGTCTCTGTAATTTTTTATATTGTAGACAATAGAATGATGGGTGTACAGAGAATTCTGGGTATCCTTATACATGAAAGAGGAAAATAAAAGAGTAGCACCCAGGCAAGTAATTGGCAACACAATTAGAGTGTTGGCTTCAATGCGATACAATACAACTGTATTGCTGCAATACAACTGGTGGAGAAACTCGGCGGGTGAGGCAGTATATATGGAGCGAAGGAAATAGGCAACATTTCAGCCCGAAACGTTGTCTATTTCCTTCACTCCATAGATGCTGCCTCACCCGCCGAGTTTCTCCGGCATTTTTTGTCCACCTTCAATTTTCCAGCATCTGCAGTTCCTTCTTAAACATACAATACAACTGTATTGCTACACTTGTACTGGTCATTGTAAAATCAAGATGGAGTTCTCTGTATGGATTTGGTCACCTTATTTAAGGAGATAAATGTTTGCCATCAATATTCACTAGATCGATTCTAAAGTGAAGTGGGTTGTCTTGCAAGGAATGATGGAGCAGATTTATTAGTTGGGGTGGGGAAGCAAGGGAGATAAGGTAATTGACACTCACTTGTCCACCTAGTTTTATTCTCCCTTTGTTCCCTTTTCCTATTCCCTTGATCCATCTGGTTCCAATCGCCAACCATCCCATCCCCATCTGATTCCACCATTCATCTACCAGGCTCCATGCGACCCCATTCATACCGCTATAAAATGGCAGTCTTTCCTAATTCCTCAGACCTGATGCAGGGTCTGGACCCTGAATGTTGACTTGCTCAATCTGTCTGCACAGCGCTGCTTCATCTGTGGTCTCCTTTGGCCCTAGATGAGGCATATGTTCGATTCCTGCTCCTACTTCTATTACGTTGATCCCACTTCCAGTCTGAGGAAGGGTCTTGACCCGAAACGTCACCTATTCCTTCGCTCCATAGATGCTGCCTTATCCGCTGAGTTTCTCCAGCATTTCATTTTACCCACATCCAGTGATATCTATTCTTCTTTGCTCTGTATAAAGCCATCAATATTTTGTGCAGCTCCAGCAAATCTGTATTGTGTGTCTGTGTTTTACTTGAATATTTATCTATTATGTTCTTTCCCCCACATTAATTAAACAAAAAAAACATATTTGAAATTCAAATCAGATTGGGGGAAAATGACACAATTTATAATTTAAATTCCTTTGCAAACGTAAAACATTCATACAGGGAGTGGTGCTGAAAATGTATAGCAAATTATGTCTTCTGTTTACACAGGAGGAACTGGCCCCTCTTCTGATGCTGGCTGGGGGTGTATGCTACGCTGTGGGCAGATGATCCTGGCACAAGCATTGATATGCAAGCACCTTGGCATAGGTATGTCTACTGTAATGTCTTACTACTGTTGTGACTTTGAATTAGGAACGCATTCATAGAATCATACAGAATGTTTCCAGTGGTGTGAATATTGATTTCTGTAACGTCAAGAAACCATTGCTTTCCCACTCTCTCCATCCCTCCCTCATCCTAGTCTCTGACTAGTTTCACTATCCTCCTGATTACATTTAGTGTTTGGATGCCTTGTTGTCACTTTCCCCTCGGCCAACAATGAATCATTGTACATTTCCTCGATCATTGTCTGTTTTGATCTGTACTTTTCCACACCTTGCATTCTTTTTGTACCCTTCCATATCTCTTGTTTCCCTCTCCCCTGACTCTTAGTCTAAAGAAGGGTCTCAACCAGAAGCGTCACCTATTCCTTCTTTCCTGAGATGCTGCCTGTCCCGCTGAGTTACGGCAGCATTTTTTATCTCCACAAGCTACTTCATCTGCCAGCTCATTCCGTGCATCCACCGTTCTCCATGCGAAAAAGTTGCTCCTTGGATTCCTATTGTTTTTCTCCTGTCAGTTTAAACCTATGCCCTTTAGTTCTTGAATCCACTACCCTGGGAAAACAACTCTGTGCATTCCCGTCATTTTATACACTGTGCACTGTGCACCCAGGACTAAAGAACTAACCTGCCCAACCTCTCCCTAAGGCTCAGGCCCTCCAATCTTCAAAACAATATCCTCATAAACTGTAGATGTTAGAATACTTTATTCAGCACAAACAGATACACAGGGAGACCTGGTAGAAGAATCTTGTGATAGAACTTTCAGAACTCGCACAGCAGGTCAATAATTTCAAGATACAATAGCAGTGTTTTTAAGCGCCCTCCATAATGTTTGGGACAAAGACCCATCATTTATTTATTTTCCTCTGTACTCCACAATTGAGGTTTGTAATAGAAGAAATCACATGTGGTTAAAGTGCACATTGTCAGATTTTAATAAAGGCGTTTTTATACATTTTGGTTTCACCGTGTAGAAATTACCATGCAGTGTTTATACATAGTCCTCCCATTTCAGGGCACCGTAATGTTTGGGGCACAGCAATGTCATGCAAATGAAAGTAGTCCTGTTTAGTATTTTGTTGCATATCCTTTGCATGCAATGACTGCTTGAAGTCTGCGATTCATGGACATCACCAGTTGCTGGGTGTCTTCTCTGGTGATGCTCTGCCAGGCCTGTATTGCAGCCGTCATTCAGAACTGTCCTAGCAGACCCATTGTTTCTGCTTGTTCATGTCCCACTGAATTAATTTCCACAAACCTCGACTCCATCCTATCTCCCCCTGGTCCAATCCCTCCTTACAGATGTCCAAGTCACCTCACATTAACTTCTGATTTCCAGGCCCCCACTACCTCATATTTACTATGGATGTGCAGTCACTCTACACCTCCATCCCCCACCGGGTAGGTCTTAAAGCCCTCCGTTTCTTCTTTGGCCGCAGAACCAACCAATTTCCATCTACCACCACTCTCCTCCGCCTAGCGGAGCTGGTCCTTACCCTTAACAACTTCTTCGATGACTCCTACTTCCTCCAAATCCAAGGCGTAGCTATGGGTACTCGCATGGCCCCAGCTATGCCTACCTCTTTGTAGGTTGTGTTGAACAATCACTGTTCCAGGCGTACAGGGGCCCTTCCCAGAACTCTACCTCCGCTACATTGACAACTGCATTGGTGCTACCTCCTGCACCCATGCAGAACTCACTGACTTCATCAACTTCACCACTAATTTCCATCCTGCGCTCAAATTCACTTGGACCATCTCCGACTATTCCCTACCGTTTCTAGATCTCATCATCTCTATCACAGGAGACAGACTATCGACTGACATATAATATAAACCCACTGACTCCCATAGCTATCTTGACTACACTTCTTCCCTGCTTCCTGTAAAGACTCTAACCCCTACACCCAATTCCTCAGTCTACGCCGCATCTGCACCCAGGATGTGATGCTCCATACCAGTTCATCGGAGATGTCCTCATTCTTAAGGGAACGGGGGTTCCCCTCTTCCATTATAGATGAGGCTGTACTAGGGTCTTCTCGATATCCCACAACTCCACTCATGCTCCCCCTCCCCCCATGCATAACGAGGACAGAGTCCCGCTTACGGTCCTCACTTTCCACTCCATCATCCGTCGCGTACAGGCTATAATCCTCCAACATTTTCGTCAACTCCAACGGGATCCCACTACTAGCCACATCTTCCACAGAGACCGTTCCCTCTGCAACTCGCTGGTCAACTCATCCTTTCCCACCCCCTCCCCAGGTACTTTCCCCTGCAACTGCAGAAGATGCAACACCCGTCCCTTTACCTCCCCCTCAACTCCATCCATGGACTCCAACAGTCTTTCCAGGTGAGGCAGAGGTTCACTTGCACCTCCTCCAACCTTATGTACTGTATCCGCTGTTCCTGGTGTGGACTCCTGTTTCAGGGCGAGACCAAGCGCAGGCTCGGCGATCGTTTCGCTGAGCACCTCCACTCAGTCCGCCTAAACCTACCTGATCTCCCGATTACTCAACACTTTAACTCCCCCTCCCATTCCCGCACTGACCTTTCTGTCCTGGGCCTTCTCCATTGTCAGAGTGAGTTCCAGTGCAAATTGGAGGAACAGCACCTCATATTTCGCTTGGGTGGTTTACATTAACCTCTCTAACCTCAAAGAGCCCTTGCTTTCCCTCTCTCTCCAACCCCTCCCCCTTCCCAGTTTTATCTCTGTACCGCCCACTCCCCTGACATCAGCCTGAAGAAAGGTCTCGACCCGAAACGTCACCCATTCCTTCTCTCCAGAGATGCTGTCTGTTACTTGAGCATTTTGTGTCTAACTTCGTATGGTTTCAGAACTGGTTTACCAATAAAACACAGAGGGTTGTAATAGGACAATATTCAGGCAGGAGGTCTATGACCAGTGGAGTTCCGCAAGGATCTATGCTGGGACTTCTGCTATCCGATGTTTATAAATGATTTGAATGGGTTGGTTAGGAAGTTTGTAGATGGTACCATGAATGCTGTAGTTGCGGACTGTGAGGAAAAGTATGTCAAAGTGTACAGTGGGATATTGATCAGCTATAGAAATGGGTGGAGAAAGGGCAGATGGAGCTTACTCCGAGCAAGTGTGAGGTGAGGTACTTTGGGAGGTCGAACGCAAGAGGAAAATATATAATTTAACAGCATTGATCATGAAGTCCATGTCCATAACTCCCTGAAAGTGGCATCACAAGTAGATGGAGAGGCAAAGAAGGCAGAGAGGTAAACTTGTCCTCGTAGGTCGAGGCAATGAGTATAAGAGTCAGGAAGTCGTGATGCAGCATTATAGGATTTTGGTTAGGCCGCTTTTCGAGTCGCCCCATTATAGGAAAGATGTGGAGGCTTTGGAAGGGGTGCAGAGGAGGTTTACCGAATGAAGCCTGGATTAAGGGTGAGGTTGGACAGGCTTGATTTCTCTGGAATAACGGAGGTTATGGGGAGATCTGATCGTCATTTCTAAAATGGGCAAACAGTCAAACCTTTTTTCCAAGGATGGAAACATCAAATACTAGAGGGCATAGCTTTATGATGAATTGGAAAATGTTTAAAGGAGATGTGCGGGACAAGTTATTTTACACAGAGGGTCGTGAGTGCCTGGAACCTGCTGCCAGGGGTAGTGATTGAGGCAAGCACAATAGTGCCAGTGAAGAGACTTGGATAGGAATATGGATATGCAGGGAATGGAGAGATAAAGATTTTGTGCAAGAGATGGTCTTGGCATGTTCGACACAGACATTGTGGACCAAAGGGGCTGTTCTTGTGAATGAATGAATGAATAAGTTTATTGGCCAAGTATTCACATACAAGGAATTTGCCTTGGTGCTCCGCCCACAAGTGACAACATGACATACAGTGACAGCTAAGAATGACACATACATTAAACATTAATAATAAAACCCCATCAGCTATCGCATACAGCATATAATCCTCCAACATTTTGGTCACCTCCAACGGGATCCCAATACTAGCCACATCTTCCCATCTCCACCCCTTTCTGCCTTCCGCAGAGACCATTCCCTCCACAACTCACTGGTCAACTCTTCCATTCCCACCCAATCCACCCCCTCCCCAGGTACTTTCCCCTGCAACTGCAGAAGATGCAACACCTGTCCCTATACCTCCCCCTCCAAGGACTCTGACAGTCTTTTCAGTTGAGGCAGAGATTCATTTACACCTCCCCCAATCTTATCTACTGTATCCGCTGTTCCAGGTGTCAACTTCTCTACATCGGCGAGACCAAGCGCAGGCTTGGCAATCATTTCGCTGAACACCTCCGCTCGGTACTGCTGAACTGTTCTACGTTCTACGACCGTTTAGTTGTCTGATAACATTCATTATGAGAGTAAAGTTGGCACTTAATATCTAGAGAAACAGTTTCTATACATACCAAAAAGGAAGAGATAGTTAAAGTAGCAATGTTACAAAATTTTGAGATTTTAAAAATCAAGTCTGCAATTTATCCCATTTGATAAAGCATAACAAGAAGTTTAATTTGACACCTAATTTACTTTCATATCTTCAGTATTAAGAAAGTTATGGCCATTTTCATGCTCGGAAATGAGTATCTTGCTTCCCATTGCCTTTCAATTGACTTAACTCAAAAGCTGTGATCTGGAAAAATTAAAAGCCCATAACTTTATTAAAAATTAAGAGAACTCAATGAAATTTTCAGTCATTATAGATTGAAGCATTCTGAAACAAATATTAAACAATCTTACTTGGATTACCTGAAATTAAAGTATATAATTAGTTAGTTATCTAATTGTAGCTAATTACAAAATTCAATGAGTAGATCTAAACATCTATCAATTTCTTAAGAAAAGATAAACTTTTTTTTAATTGCCTAAGTGTCCAAATAACATTCACACAATAATCCACAATATAACATAATTTTTAAATCTAATTTTCATGAATTTCTGGGCCAAATGGAAGGATTTTAGTGTTTAATGCCTGTAAATAAATGGCCATTTAAATCAACTAGCGAGTGGGTTTTAGTGGAATGCGGTGGATTGGAACGTTGCGGTTAGCGGTGAAGTCGGGGGGAAAAATACTGGGGGTTCATACATTTTTTGGGGACCCCATTTCGCAACATTAAAATAGTATTTATGCCTCCCAAAAAACCAACTTTTAATAAAAAAATAAAGTATTTACCTTTTTTTCTCCCCTACGCAAAATGCTTCCGGTGGTCTGCGGTCACGGCTTTTGAAGGTGATTTTTAAATTACTCTAGTTAACAAATAACTTAGAGTAATTTAAAAATACCTTAATGGATGAAATGTCGGAGCGATTTTTCTTCCGCAATTAAATCGCCCGACATTCATCGATTATCCTGGTCTGGTGAAAATCGGCACTTTAAGCCCGCCCCCCCTCTGCAAGGCGCTAAAGTCACGCACACGGGGAGCGGCAGAAGTGCAGCGCCGCTAAAGGTAAGTTTTGTAACATACCTAGTTAAAGCAACTCGAGGGTGAAGCTGGGGAATTAATAACAGGAAAGCCAGTACGTTGCAACAGGTTTTATGGTGGAGTGAATTGCAAATATCCCAAAGGTAACAGATGGGCTAGTTTAACAAAAAAATCACGGAAGAACTTTTAATAACTCCTATCACAAGGGACAAGATATTGGAAAAAAGAATTGGGATTAAATGCAGGTAAATTGCGAGTTGGGGGTGGGGGGGGGGGGGGGGGGGGGAGTCAGTAATATAGGGAGAGATAATTAGACATTTATGGAAGCTTAATGCCAAAGAAAGGTAACTCATGTTTGATAAATTTACTAGAGTTTACAGATACAATAAGCAGAGTTGATGGGAGGAAAACTGGAGATATAATGTGTTTAGGTTTCCAGAAGGCACTCATAAACCACATAAAAGGCTGTTGTACAAGAGTTGGTGTATTGGGGAAAGTGAATTAACATGAATTAAAGACTGGGTATTACATGGAAGACAGAGTGTCAGAATAAGTGGTTCTTTTTCAGACTTGAAAGTACATCCAGTGGTGCCTCAAAGATCAGACCCACAATTCTTTATTATATGAATTTGCTAAGGGTGGCAGGCTGGTAAAACTGGTAGAGCTGCTGCTTCACAGCGCCAGGGACCCGGGTTCGATCCTGACCTTGGCTGCGGTACTTATGGAGATTGCATGTACTGCCTATGGGCCGGGTGGACTCCATCTGAGTGTTCCGGTTTCCTCCGACACCCCAAAGGCGAGCTTGTTTGTAGGTTAGTTGGCCTCTAAATTGCCCTTAGTGTATAAGGAGTGGATACAAAAGTGGGATAGCATAGACCCCCTGTGAACAGAATATTGATGACCGGTGTGGACTTGGTGGGCCAAACTGCCTGTTTTCATGCTGTATTTCCAAACCAAACCAAACCAAACGTCAATGACTGGGACGCGAGACCAGTGTGTGAGGACTTTTGATTGATTGAGTGGCCAAAATCTTGGCAAATGGAGTTTCATTTTGGTAGCTGTGAGGTCCTGTACTTCAGTAGGTGCAATCAAAAACAGTCTATATCTAACTGAAAAGAAGCAGCAGGTGACGGGAATACAGAGGGATCATCATGTTTTTGTACATGAGGCACAAAATGGTTGCATGCAAGTGAAAGAAGTAATTAAGAAGTCAAAATAGCATGTTGTTTGTTGTGGCAGGGAGCTAGAAATTAAAAGTAAAAATTATAATTGTTGCCAAGGTTGCACCACGTACAGTGTACAGTTTTAGTCCTTGTATACTACGGGGTGCCAACTCTCACGCTTTGAGCGTGAGAATCACGCATTTGAAGAAACTCTCACGCTCTCACGCTGATCAGAAATTTCTCACGCTCTGTGGTGAGAAATTCTGTGAGCAACAAAAATGTCAAAACTCCGATAAACTGCGTGGTCCGCGGGTGTTGGAGAGCCGGGGCTGAGGGAGGGATGGGAGCAGATGTAGCGGCGGGAACAGATGCGGACGGAAAGCCGAGTGTTTACGGGGCCAACGAGTCGCTTGCTGCAGCTCCGGCCATGGAGCAGTGCAAGAGTCCCGGGCCGATCGGAGGCGTCGGAAGTGTTGCGCCGCTGCCGCGAGAGTCTCTGTGCCGATGGGACAGAGACTCTCAAAGGGAGGTGGAGAGAGAGAGAGGAAGGAGACGGAGACAGGGGGGAGAGAGAGAGGGGCTGAGAGGGGAGAGAAGGAGTGAATGGGAAGAGAGGAGAGGGAGCGAGAGGGGAGAGAGTGAGGTGGGCAGGGGAAGAGAGAGAGGTGAGAGAGAGAGAGAGGGGAGAGTGTGGAGAGAGAGGGGGAGATAGAGGGAGGGAGAAAGAGAGAGGGAGAGGGGGAAGCGAGGGCGAGAGAGAGGAGAGGGGGAGAGAGAGAAGAAAGAGGGAGAGAGAGAAGAAAGGGGGAGAGAGAAGAAAGAGAGGGGTAGAGAGAGGGGGGGAGAGAGTTAGGGGAAAGAGCGGGGAGAGAGGAGAGGGGGTGAGGGGAAGGGGAGAGACAGGGGACAAGAGAGAGGGGGAGAGTGAGGTGGGAGAGAGGGCGAAGAGAGAGAGGGGGGAGGGAGAGAGGGGAGGGATGAGGGAGAGAGAAGAGAGACGGGAGAGAGGGAAAGGGAGGAGAGAGCGAGAGAGGGGAGAGATGAGAGCGAAGGGGGAGAGACAGAGAGGGAGAGAGAGGGGAGAGGGGGAGGGGAGAGAGAGAGGGGGGGTGAGAGGAGAGAGAGCGGAAGAGAGGGGGAGGGAAAGAGAGAGGGATGAGAGTCAGGTGGGAGACAAAGAGGTGGAGAGAGGGGAGGGAGAGAGAGGGGAACAGAGAGGAGAGAGTGAGTGAGATAGAGGGGGAGGAGAGAGAGGGGGGTGCACTGAGCGTGAGAATCACGCATTTCGCCAAATTCTCACATTAATCACAAATTTCTAACGCTGTGGTGAGAAATTCTGAGATCAACGAAATTGTCAAAACTCATATCAACTGCATGGGCCATGGGAGTTGGAAGCAGAAGCAGCGACGGGGACAGATGCAGACGGGGAGCGGGGCTGGCGAGTGTTTGCTGGGCTGGCGAGTCGCTCACTGCAGCTCCGGCCATGGAGCAGCCTCAGTGCAAGGCGTCGGAAGCGTTGCGCCGCTGGCGTGAGAGTCTCTGTGCCAAATTCGCCCAGGTGACCGGCATGGATCAAGCTGCGGCTCGGTGCATCCTGGAGGACAACCAGTGGCTGGTGGAAGTAAGTACCAGGCACTGGGTAGAAACAGTGGAAGATAGTGGACTTCACATGGGAGTGGTTGGAGAAAGCATCATGCTTGCCTGATAGATTTTCACTTACTGTAACTGCAGGAAAAATGTTCCTGATGTTGGGGGAGTTCAGAACCAGGGGTCACAGTTTAAGAATAAAGGGGGGGGGCAGTTAGGACTGAGATGAGGACAAACCTTCTTCACACAGAGAGTTGGGAATCTGTGGAATTCTCTGCCACAGAAGGCAGTGCAGGCCAATTCACTGGATGTTTTCAAGAGAGAGTTACATTTAGCTCACAAAATCAAGGGATATGGGGGGAAAAACAGGAAAGAGGTACTGATTCTAGATGAATAGCTTGAGTATATGGCAATAAAACTCGATCACTTGATTTTGAAGCATTCATGCAAGGTGGAGGTATAATGTGGTCATAGAGTGATACAGTGTGAAAACAGGCCCTTCAACGCAACTTGCCCGCTCCCGCCAACATGTCCCAGCTACACTACCTGCTTTTGGTCCATACCTCCAAACCTGTCCTATCCATGTATCAGTCTAACTGTTTCTTAAATGTTGGGATGGTCCCTGCCTCAACTACCTCCTCTGGCAGCTTGTTCCAAACACCCACCACCCTTTGTGTGGATAAAGTTACCCCTTAAAATGTTACCTCTTAAAAATACTTCATACAAAAAACATTGAAATCATACTTCTACAAAGCACTAAAACATGATTTTAATACATCAAATTTCAAAACGTTCCTACCCTGGGAGAAGGGACCTTTCTTCCACACCCTCTCCCCACTCGGATGCTCCACTCCCTCACCGGGTACCCCCAAGGCCAGTGATCAGTGATCGCTCAGACTCCCCACTTTCAAAAACGCTCTGCGGCCCCTGGTTCAGTTGGAGAACACTGCCAGATGTGAGCGGGGAACTGAGGCCAGTTGTCCATGATGTTTGGATCCCAATGCTCAGCGCTTCATGTTTCGGAGTTGGCTAATGTTATTGATTTGTAATTAGCTTGATGACTTCAGGACAGTTTGTTATGAAAATGAAAGAAATGGTATCAGAATACTTATACAGCTGAGTGAGTATAATTTTATGGATGGGAATTGTGTTCAAACAATTGATGACTTCTTTGACAAAGTGACTAGCATGTTAGGTAACAAGGGAGCCAATGAATGTAGCAAATTTTGTGATCCATAATTTGGTCTGTGAAGTGCCCCATAAAGGATTACTGCATTAGCTAAGCTCCTGTGGACATGAACGTAATAGGTTAAGTCCAGTGGGTCAGATATGGGGCTTTATGTGTGGGCCAGATATACTGTCAGTGCAAAGGGGCTAGGAGCCAGATCAAGTGTGCATCCAGAGTCAAGGTCTGGAATAGCACTAGGTGTGCAGTCAAAGCTGGGACCAGGGGCGTGTTCAGCACTGGGAACCTAAGCAGGTAAGCAGCTATGGTCAGGGTAGAATAGGGGGGCAGGTGTAGGGCTGGACTCGGGGACAGGAATGAGAGAAGGTATGCAACTGGAGTCAGGGCCAGGAGTAGTACCAGGTGTGCAGTGAGACCCAGGTTGGTCAACATGGGCCAAGTGCTTGATTATAATCTGATTTCCATCCATGAATACACTAAGACCATTCATGTGCTGTAACTGTTGATCAGAGCCTGGGCTCTACTGTGGAATGTAATTTACTCTAACCTTATTCATAGCTAATCCAATTTAAAGCATATATATTGCATTCAAGTGTAAGTTAAAAGACTCGCTACAGTATGCACCATATTGCACAATTTCAAGCTGAAAAATGCAATTGGACGGGGGACACCCTCCTCTCCCCTAGCCCCCCCACCCCCGATCGCTACACTCCCTCGGGTTTGGTCTCGCAATTTCTCACTCCCAACTCTCAGCCAATGTTGGCAGCCCTGATGCTAGAAAGGATATATTGGCATTGGGGGCCATGCAGGAGATATTCCATGAGCTAATTCCTGGGATTACAGGGTTATCCCATCAGTTATGGCCAAAAAAAAAAATTGTACTCTTTAGAAGACTAACAGGTGGCTTATTGATCCTAATGCTTACTGATCCTAAATCCCAACGGGGGGCCTCCGACCAAGGAAGAACAAAAGGAAGGCCTTGAACTTTATTTCACCTTCCATCACAGTGAGGAATGTGTATGAGTCACTGTGGTGGATGTTCATGTTAAAATGTGTTTTTTTGAGTGTTGCTTTTATTTTCATTGTATGACTGACCTGGCCTGTGAAATTTCACTACACCAATTGGTGTATGTGACAGTAAATGAACTTTATGATCCTAAGGCAGCATGGCAGGATGGACGTTGAGATGCTTTCACCCGAAGGAGAATCTCAAATGATCACTTAAAACTGAGATGCATAAGAATTACTGCTTGTGTTTCTGTGGAGAAGTTAGATCACTGGAGGCATTCAGCGAGGAGGCAGATACATTTTTCAAAGATCTCAGAATGGAGACCTGTATGGAACTGACACAGAAGAGGAGACCTGGGATCATATTGAATTGGGGAGCCAGACAATGTGTTTCTACTCGTATTTACATGTACACAGCTTTAACAGTGGCTTGGCTGATGAACACTCACTGAATCCCATGTGCCTGTCTTTTTTGCTCAATTGTGGTGACGATATGGTTCTTTTCATCAAACTGCAACCTAATTTCCCCCCACCCAAATCACTACCCAGCACCTTTGCTCTGAATACCTGTCAATCCCTTCATTTACTGGATGTTAAAGGCCATTTGGCCCACTAGTGGACATCGATCTATGTTAATCCCATCTTCCATGGCTTTCAATACCTAGGTGATTGAAGTGCACCTCGTAAGTGCTGTCAGTGACGGCTTCCATCCTGCTCTCTAGCAGGCTATTCCAGGTACACACTGTTCTCTTCTAAATCTCTTATTCCTCATTCTAAATCTTTGACCCTTAGTTTTATTCACCTCTGATAAAGGCAAAAGGTTCACAGTCTACCCAATCTGTACCCTTCACTTTCTTTCGTAGCTCAGTCATGTCCCCTCAACTTCCTCCACTCTAGATGTTTCCTCTCCATTTTCACCTTGTGACTCGAATGCATCGTCGCAGGCAGCATCCTGATGCATCTACACTGCACTCTTTTCAGCACGATTACATCCTTCCTGTAGTGTGGTGTCCTAAACTGCACACAGTAGTCCAGCTGAGGTGTGACCAAGGTTTTATGAAGTTTGAGCATAAGCTCCCTGCTCTTGCGTTCAATCTACAGACTATTGTGTTTTTGTGTGTTCTTTTTTCATTGTACCGCTGCTGGCAAATTCTTTTCACTTGCACTTTATCATCTTAAAAAGCATCTATTGCCACCTTCAAGCTTCCTTGTACTTGCAATTATGCTATATCACACTATATCTTTTTACATCATCTACTTCCTGTACATTCTGTAGTCCTTGTATATTAATTGATTTTAAATCTCCTCAATTAAATTAATTGAGTTGCCTTCCATTGCATTGTTTCGTCAATGTAAAATGACAAAGTTGAGAATATTGACTTGCGAAGCATTAACTTAGTTAATTTTAGGAGTGTGTTAACGATACTTCCGATGTTAATAAAATGATACCAATGTACTTGAGTAATTCCTCCAAAAAATGTTGTTTTTCTTAGCAGCTACCCTGATTAAATGCAGTACTGAAACAAGCAGGTATTAATGTTAATTTTTATGTAAATGTGTGTTGATTAGTTAGTTAACAAAATGTTTTGATGCAGATTGGCGATGGGAGAAAGGCAAATGGCAGCCGGAGTCTTATTACCGGATTCTACAGTGCTTTCTGGACAGAAAGGATAGTTGTTACTCGATTCACCAAATGGGTAAGGGAGATTTGATTTATTAAACAACATTAAAACTGCTGAGAATTAGCTGCACATTTACTCTACTGTGCAATAGTGCAGAACATAGAACACTACAGCACAGGAAGAGGCTCTTTGGGCTACAATCGCCATGACAAACATAATGCTAAGTTAAACTAATCGCCTCTGCCTTGCATGAATATCCATGTGCCTATCGAAAAGTCTCTTAAATGCTACTATTGTATCTGCCTGCATCACCACTCTCGGAGGGCATTCCAGGTACCCACCACTCTCTGTGATTTAAAAAAAAAACTTGCCTGCACATCTCCTTTAAACTTTTCGTCATTCACATAAAAGCTATGCCCTCAAGTCTCTTCATTTCCAACCTGGGATAAAGGTTCTGACTGCCTACCCTATCCATGCCTCTCATAATTGTACATACCTCTATCAGGGCTCTCTTCAATCTCCAATGATGAAGAGAAAACAATCCAAGTTTGTCTACCCTCTTGTTACAGCTAATACAATGTAATCCAGGCAGAATTTTGGTAAATCTCTGCATCCTCTCCAATGCCTCCATATGCTTCCTTTTATACGGTGTCGTAGAATGATAGTGTGGAAACAGGCCCTTAGGCACTACTTGCCCACACCGACCAACATGTTCCAGCTTGTTCCATACACCCACCACTCTTTGTGTGACAAAGGTTCCTATTAAATCTTTTCCCTTTCACATTAGACGTATGTCCTTCTTTCGTCAGAGGGTGGTGAATCTGTGGAATTCTTTGCCACGGAAGGCTGTGGAGCCAAAGTCAGTGGATATATTTAAGGCAGAGATAGAAAGATTCTTAATCAGTACGGATGTCAGAGACGATGGGGAGAAGGCAGGAGAATGGGGTTAGGAGGGAGAGATAGATTGGCTATGATTGAATGGCAGAGTACATGTGATGGACCGAATGTCCTAATTCTGCTCCTATCATTTATGATCTTATGATCCTCCTGTCCTCGATTTGCCTACTCTGGGCACGAGACTGTGCATCTACCCGATCTATTTCTCTCATGAATTTAAGATCACCCCTCATCCTCCTGTGCTCCAAGGAATAGAGTCGTAGTCTACTCAAACTCTCCCTATATCTCACACCCTCTAGTCCTGGCAACATCCTCAAAAATCTCCTCTGTACCCATTGCAGCTTGACAACATCTTTCCTATAACATGATGCCCAGAACTGAACCCAATATTCTAAATGTGGCCTCGCCAACATCTTATACACCTGCAACATGACCTCCCAACTTCTATACTCAATACTCTGATTGATGAAGGCCAATGAGTCAAATGCCTTTTTGACCACCCTATCTACCTATGACGCCATCTTCAAGTAACCATGCACCTGGCCTCTGCTCTACAACACCCCCAGGTGGCCAGAACTGCACACAATACTCCACAATACATAAACTAATGTGAATCTGATCGTCAAGGTACTACTATCTATACTCAGTAATGACTATGCTTTGCATGGAATGCAAGTCGGGGTTGTTTCATTCATGCTATGAGAATGCTATACTATATCCCAACCTTTGTAGTAGCAAACCGAGTTCCCATATGGCAGAAGTTGCCTGCAGCACTGAAACAGCCGGCAGAGCCATCCTGCCAGTTCCCCAAACACTAGCTCGGGTGTACAGGCTATCCATAAGTCAGGGGTTTGTAACCTGTGGAGGACCTGTACTTCACAAGCTGAAGTATTACCTGTGTTTCTGTCTCCACTAGCACTGATTACAGATGGTGCGGCTAATAGAGCACACCATCAGAGGCCCCAGATCTACCCCGTTATCAGGCACGGTCTGTAAAGACTTGGCTTGTTCTCTTTGTGACAATTTTGAGTTTTCTTCCAAATGCTTGTGGTGTGGTCGGTGAATTGGCTGCTGTAAATTTCCTGCAGTCTACTGGTGAGTGGTAGGAGTCGGTTAAAGTCGATGAGAGTGTGTAACTGGGTGGGGTGTGGTGAGTGTGAACTCGGATGGCTGAAGGACCTGTTCTCATGAACCCTGAGCTGCTGCTCCAGTCATGGGGGAAACACATATCTGTATATCATTGAAGGCATAGTCATACATTTTGAATAAGAATCTGTCTGGTCAATTAGTGAAAACTAGTGATCATTTAAATGGAAAATTGCAACTCTTTCTACACTGTTGAAATGGTTAATTCAAATTCAATGTTTCAATGAGGTAAGCACTAGTGTTTGATGCCAGAAAAATACAGCAGCTGGTCTGAACTGTCTCATTAACAAAGCTGGTTTATGCACAGGATTTCTGCTAATTTTATCTCTTTGGATTGGATAAGTAAACAATTGGCTGTTACCAAAATGCTATGAACTGACAGCTGTAAATTTGAGCCTGATTGCATGTCACCATCCAAGCATATCACTCAAAGGATTGAATGGCTTTCTTGTAGAACCATATTGTGATGCACACTCATAGTTGTCCTGGTGAAATTCTGACTCTTGCCTTTTTTAAATCTTTTTAACAGCTCAGATGGGAGTTGGGGAGGGCAAATCTGTAGGGGAATGGTACGGACCCAACACAGTGGCTCAAGTCTTAAAGTAAGTGAATATTTAGAATGTGAAAAATGCCGCCAGCTGTTCCAGGCATCCTTTTCTCTGTAGTTAAGTGTTTAGAATAGCATAATATCTAAATAGGTAACATGTGGCTTCAACTGCCTCTGATGCTAATTATGGACGTATAAAAGGATTTGAGTGGACGTTCCTTTTAAGAACAAGGAGTAAGCCATTCAGAACGGAGACGAGGAAATACTTTTTCTCACAGAGAGTGGTGAGTCTGTGGAATTCTCTGCCTCAGAGGGCGGTGGAGGCCAGTTCTCTGGATGCTTTCAAGAGAGAGCTAGATAGGCTCTTAAAAATAGCGGAGTCAGGGGATATGGGGAGAAGGCAGGAACGGGGTACTGATTGGGGATGATCAGCCATGATCACATTGAATGGCGGTGCTGGCTCGATGGGCCGAATGGCCTACTCCTGCACCTATTGTCTATTGACATAGAAACATAGAAAATAGGTGCAACAATGTAATGACAATCAAATATTTCCTTATATATGTCGATTGGGGAATATTATGGGTCAGCAATTTTGGGAAAATTTCCCCTGCTGTTGTTCAAAATAGTGTCACCGAATCATTTGCGTTCATTTCGGGGAGTAGATTTGGTTTAACCTCAAATCTGAAAAAGGACAGCTTGAAAAATGTAATACACTCTCACAACAGCAATGGAGAATCAGCCTAGTATTTTGTGTTCAAGTCTGAAGTAGGAAGCCACAAGACTGACTTAAAGGCCAGAGTCATACCGATCATGAAAATAAATTGTCAGGGACTGCAGATGGTGGCCTATAAAAAAATAGGCCACCAAAGAGATACTTTTCAGTATTCTTAAAGAGAGCTTTATGCTATCAAACAGTGAAGGCTACAGTCAAATGGAAGTCCTAATTTGTACATGATTAAGATTCTAAAAATGTCTTTAATTCATTTTTTAAATTATTGGATTATATCTAATTTAATTTATCTTTATGTAATCACATCTAGGAATGCATTTTTCTCCACTCCTTATAGACAATAGGTGCAGGAGTAGGCCATTCGACCCTTCGAGCCAGCACCGCCATTCAATGTGATCATGGCTGATCATCCCCAATCAGTACCCCGTTCCTGCCTTCACCCCATATCCCCTGACTCTGCTATATTTAAAGAGCCCTATCTAGCTCTCTCTTGAAAGCATCCAGAGAACCCGCCCCCACCGCCCTCTGAGGCAGAGAATTCCACAGACTCACCACTCTCTGTGAGAAAAAGTGTTTCCTCATCTCCGTTCTAAATGGCTTACTCTTTATTCTTAAACTGTGGCCCCTGGTTCTGGACTCCCCCCAACATCGGGAACACGTTTCCTGCCTCTAGCATGTCCAAACCCTTAATAATCTTAAAGAAGGAACTGCAGATGCTGGAGAATCGAGGGTTACACAATAAGCTGGAGAAACTCAGCGGGTGCAGCAGCATCTAAGGAGCGAAGGAGATAGGCGACGTTTCGGGTCGAGACCCTTCTTCAGACTGGTCAGGGATCAGGGAAACGAGAGATATAAACAGTGATATGGAGAGATAAAGCAAGAACAATGAGTGAAAGATATGCAAAAAAGTATTGGTGATAAGGGAAGCAAGCCATTGTAAGCTGTTTCTGGTGTGAAAATGAGAAGCTAGTGCGACTTGGGGGGGGGGGGGGGGGGAGATGGAGAAGGAATGTCAGGGCCCGAGGGCTGAGGGAGAGGTGGGGGGGGGGGGGGGGGGGGGGGAAGGGAGCAGTCTGGGTTAACAGAATTGAGAAAATTCAATGTTTAAGCCCAGAGGATGCAGACTCCCCAAGCGGAATATGAGATGTTGTCCCTCAAACTTGCGGTGTTGTTCACTCTGGCCATGGAGGAGGCCCAGGACCGAGAGGTCGGATACGGAGTGGGAGGGGGAGTTGAAGTGCTGAGCCACCGGGAGGTCGGGTTGGTTATTGCGGACCGAGCGGAGGTGTTCGGCGAAACGATCGCCTAGCCTCCGCTTGGTCTCACCGATGTAGATTAGCTGGCATCTGGAGCAACGGATGCAGTAGACGAGGTTGGAGGAGGTGCAGGTGAACCTCTGTCGGACTTGGAATGACTGCTTGGGTCCCTGAAAGGAGTGGATGGGGGAGGTGAAGGGACAAGTGTAGCATCTCTTGCGGTTGCAAGGGAAAGTGCCCGGGGAAGGAGTGGAGCGGGAGGGAAGGGAAGAATTGACGAGGGAGTTGCGGAGGGAGCGGTCTTTGCGGAAGGCAGACAGGGGGGGAGATGGGAAGATGTGGCGAGTGGAGGGGTCACGTTGGAGGTGGCGAAACTGGCGGAGGACTATCTGTTGTGTCCAGCTTGTGTCCAGTTCTCCAGCTTTTTGTGTAACCCTTAATAATCTTATATGTTTCAATAAGATATCCTCTCATCCTTCTAAACTCCAGAGTATACAAGCCCAAGCCCAGCCGCTCCATTCTCTCAGCATATGACAGTCCCGCCATCCCAGGAATTAACCTTGTAAACCTACGTGCACTTCCTCAATTGCAAGAATATCCTTCCTCAAATTAGGGGACCAAGACTGCACACAATACTCAAGGTGTGGTCTCACTAGGGCCCTGTACAACTGCAGAAGGACCTCTTTGCTACTATACTCAAATCCTCTTGTTATAAAGGCTAACATGCCATTAGCTTTCTTCACTGCCTGCTCTGTACCTGCATGCTTACATTCATTGACTGATGAACAAGGACCCTCAGATCCTGTTGTACTTCCCCTTTTCCCAACCTGACACCATATAGATAATAATCTGCCTTCTTGTTTTTGGTACCAAAGTGGATAACCTTAGATTTATCCACATTAAACTGCATCTGCCATGCATCTGCCCACTCACCCAACCTGTCCAGGTCACCCTGCATTCTCATAGCATGCCCCTTCAGTTCCTCCTTCAGTTCCTCCGTTATCCCCAAGATGAATGTTTCTTTTCCCACAGGAAGCTTACATTATTTGACGACTGGAATGCGCTGGAAGTTTACATTTCTATGGATAATACTGTGGTTATTGAAGATATCAGTAAGTCTTATTATTTTTGCTTATTTAAAGCCCTGTCCCACGGTATGAGTTCATTCCAAGAGTTCTCCCGAGTTTGCCCTGATTCGAACTCGGAGATTTCCGGTAATGGCCACTCGTCGGTACTCGGGGCTCTCGTGGACATTCTTCAACACGTGCTTAACCTGCTGTTAACGAGTCTTACCTGCCGTTAGGGTTACGAGCCGCT
This sequence comes from Raja brachyura, assembly GCA_963514005.1. Next base: position 62,885,396 of record OY740793.1, read on the forward strand.
AAGAGACGTCCCCGAGCTCCGATGTACCCGCTACGTTCATTCTCCGTGCTTACCACGAGTTTGATTTTTTTTTAAACTCGGGAGAGCTCTTGGAATGAACTCGTACTGTGGACAGGGTTATATGTTACCAATCCATAATCTGTTATTTAACATGGAAACGTTGCAGGATACAGTGAGATTAAGGTGGTGTGACTTCTGCAACTTAATGCAACAAACTTAATGCAACAAACTGTTCCACGGCCGGCCAGATCAGTGGGATTATTATGTCAGCAATAGGTGGGTTAATTGTAAACTACATTGTATAAGGATTTTTTTTTTCTGTCTCTACATATTTTTGGTGCAAGTGTTGAATGCCAACTGTAGCAATCTGTACCTAAACAGATCCTAGTATTGATTGACAATAACATATTCTATTCTAGGTGTTCCAAGAATATCTATTTCTACTCCCTCTACGCCTCTACATCTTTGAAGGCTTAGGTAGTGTGGCATGTCCTCTACAATTCTCACCAGCTTCTGCAGGTGCACCATAGAAAGCATTTTACTAGGATGCATCACAGCTTGGTTTTAGAACAGCTCCATCCAAGACCGCAAGAAATTGCAGCGAATTGTGGATGCAGCCCAGACCATCACACAAAGCAAACTCCCACCTATTGACTCTATTTTTACCTCCCGTTGTCTCGGCAAGGCCAGCATCATAAAGCACTCTGGCCTCTCCCTCTTCTCCCCTCTCACATCAGGCAAAAGGTATAGAAGTGTGTAAATGCACACCACTAGATTCAGGGACAGTTTCTTCCCAGCTGTTATCAGGCAACTGAACCACCCCACCACAACCAGAGAGCGGTGCTGAACCAAGTCAGTCAAGTCAAACAAACTTTATTGTCCTTTAGAAATACATCGATATATGCAATTCCAAACGAAATTCCATTGCATTTGGCTCCCTGTGCAACACGATAATTAACAGAAGGATAAACATGGATAAAATGGATAAAAAGGATTAAATGGATAAAATAGACAATGGTGGCAGCCCATTACATGGCATTCAGGAGTCTGATGGCTCGTGGGAAGAAGCTGTTGCACAGCCTTGATGTTCTGCTCCTTATGCTATGATATCTTTTGCCCGAGGGCAGCAGAGTGAACAGTCCGTGATGGAGATGTGTGGGGTCTTTTATATTACTGCTGGCCTTAGACACGCAACGTTTGGTCGCAATATCCCCGATTGAGGGGAGAGAGGTCCCGATGATTTTTTCCGCTGTCCTCACCACTCTCTGCACGGACTTCCAGTCGGAGGCTTTACAGTCCCCAAACCAGACAGAGATACAGCTGGTCAAAATACTCTCTATGGTGCTCCTGTAGAAAGTGGTGAGGATGGGATGGGGGAGGTGAGCTCTTCTCATCCGGCGCAGAAAGTGCAACCGCTGCTGCGCTCTCTTAACTGTTGATGAGATGTTATTTGACCAGGTCAGACTGTTAGTGATCTGCACCCCCAGGAACTTAGTGCTACTGACCACCTCCACATCGCTGTCATTGATGTGAAGTGGTGTGGGACTGTGCCGGTTTTTCCTGAAGCCGACGATGACCTCCTTTGTTTTTTCGACATTCAGGATCAGGTTGTTCGTATTGCACCAGTCCACCAGTTGTTTCACCTCCTCCCTGTAAGCCAGCTCATTGTCGTCCCGGTTGAGGCCCACTCGTTGATGAGCCTAGGACTATCCTTGATTATACTTTGCTGGCTTTACCTTGCACTAAATGTTATTCCTTTATAATGTATCTATACACTGTAAATGGATCGATTGTAATCATGTATTGTCTTTTGCTGACAGATGGCATTTTTGTTGACCTTTGCTGAGACACGACAAAAAGCTTTTCACTGTACCTCGGTACACCTGACCATAAACTAAACTGAAACTGTATCGACCTCATGCCAAACCCAAATTGAGCATCATAAGAAATTGAACCCTTTCCATCAGCCAGTTGTTGCTGTGGCACAATTGTATGATGATATCCTAATTCTTTAATTTTCATTTTATTAAACCGCCATTCAGAATGTCACATCTTTGCATTCTGCCCGCAACCCATTTAATACTAATATTGCCTCCCCTCTGTCTGTCCTGCTATTAACTTCCTCAAAGAACTCCTGCAGATTCGTCAGGCAAGATCTTCCCTTCACAAAGCCATGCTGACTTCGGCCTATTGTATTTCTAAGCACTGACTTATAATTGACTCTAAAATCTTACAAACCACCGAAGTCAGACTAACAGGTCTATAGTTTCCGCTCTTCTGCTTTGCTCCCTTCTTATACAGCGGGATGATATTCACAATTTTCCAATCTTCAGGAACCACTCCTAACTCTAGTGATTCTTGAAATACCACAAGTAATGCCCCCACAATCTGTGAGGCCACCTCCTGCAGAACCCTGGGGGTGCTGTCCATCCGGTGACTTTATCCACCCTCGGACCTTTCAGTTTTCCTAGCATCTTCTCCTTAGTAATCACAGCTCCACTAACTTCCAACCCCTGACTCTCTAGGATTGCAGGCACACTGCTCGTGGCTTCCACTGTGAAGATTGATGCAAAAAAAGTAATTAAATTCCTCTGCCATTTCTTGATTTCCTGTTATCACTTTGCCTGCATCATTCTCCAGTGGCCCAACGTCCACTCTTGCCTCTTTTTTACTCTTTATATATCCGTAGAAACTCTGCCTATCCTCTTCCATATTATTGGCTAGCTTACATTCGTACTTCATCTTTTCTTTCCCTATTGTCCTTTTAGTTACCTTTTGTCTTCTCCAAGGTCTTTGGTTTCCTCCCACACTCCAAAGACGTACAGGTCTGTAGGTTAATTGGCATGGTATAAATGGAATTTGTCCCTAAAATGTGTGTGTGTGTGTGTAGGATAGTGTTAATGTGTCGGGATTGCTGGATGGTGCAGACTCAGTGGGCCGAAGGGCCTGTAACTCCAAAATAAAGTCAAAAGAATTGCAGTTGTTCGGAATCTGAAATAAAAATAGAAAATACTAGAAAAACTCAGCTGATCAGGCAGCATCTGTGGAAAGAGAACCAGTAAGCATTTTGGAATCCAAGATGTTTAATATATCCCCTTCCACAGATGCTGCCTGATGGAAGTTTAGTCTGCATTTTTACTGGTTTTTAACTGGCAAAGGCAATATATGTACAGATTGAAGCGCTCAATGGAAAAATGAATAGACGATGAATATGCCTACCCACTTTCAACAAAATTACATGTTTTGGTATAGACACTCTAAGAAACAATATATTTTACACCTTTTCCTTTTATTCTCCACTGGTTACTGTTTTGAATTTGTGCATTTCTTAATTTTTTAATTTTTTTAATTGTTTCAGAAAAACTGTGCAAAAATAGGTCTGAGAATTACAGGCTACAAACGGACACGTCTCTGTACAGAGGTGATGTTACCAAAACCCAGGCTGCATCTGTACACCATCGAGACTGGAAACCACTTTTGCTGATTATACCTCTCCGTATGGGCATAAACCACATAAATCCGGTTTACATCAACGCGTTAAAGGTAAGTCCATCGTGCTTTCCACAAGTGAAGCTGAGCTAGTGTTACATCTATGGTTGTAGGGGAATGTACCTGGGGAGGGTGTGGATTTGCTGGGAAGGTCAAAAGGTTCAAACGGTTATTTTATTGGTCACATACACCAATTGGTGCAGTGAAATGTTTCTTGCCAATGCAGCACATACAAAAAAGAATACAGACATAACAATAATAAAGAGATTTTAAACATAAAAACATCCCCCCACAACGGTTCCCATTATGAGGGAAGGCACAAAGTCCAGTCCCCATCCCATGTCCACCCATAGTCGGGCCTATTGAGGCCTCCGCAGTCACCTTCACGGAGGCCCGATGTTCCAGACCGTTCTCGCCGGGTGATGGTCCTCCGGCGTTGGGAGAATCCTCTCCACGGCTTGGGACATCTGGAACGGCTGCTTCCTTACCAGAGTCCGCGGCCTCCGAAGCCAACAGGGTTGAGTGAATCAAGGAATTGCAGAGGGAATGGTCTCTGCATGGAACGGTCTCGAAATGGAAGGTGAATAGGGGTGGACATGGGAAAATGGGACTGATGGTAGGAAATGGGAGATGATGAAAATGTCAAAGGGTGATGATTTAGATGCAGAGGCTGTTTGGGTGAAAGGTGAAGACGAGGGGAACTGTATCCTTGTTCCATCTGGGTAGAGGGGGAGTAAGTCCAGGATCACAGGACACGGAGGACATGCTAGTGAGGGATCCTTATGTGATAAGAGCCCACGGTATCAAAGGGCAGATGCTTGCATGGATCGCAGGTTGGCTAGATGGCAGAAAGCAAAGAGTGGCAATAAAGGGGGCTTTTTCTGGTTGGCTGCCAGTGACTAGTGGAGTTCCGCAGGGCTCGGTGTTGGGGCTGCTACTCTTCACGTTGTATATTAATGATTTGGACGAGGGGATTGAAGGATTTGTGGCCACGTTTGCGGATGATACGGAAATAGGTGGAGGGGCAGGTAGTGTAGAGAAAGCTTGGACTCTGCAGAAGGACTTGGACAGGTTGGGAGAGTGGACAGAGAAGTGGCAGATGGAATATAGTGTAGAAAAATGCGGAGTCATGCATTTTGGTAGTAGGAATAAAGGCATAGACTATTTTCTAAATGGGGTGAGAATCCAGAAATTGGAAGTGCAAAGGAACTTGGGAGGGCTGGTGCAGGACCCAAAACGTTTATCTGCAAGTCGAATCAGTAGTAAAGAAAGCAAACTCAATGCAAGCATTTATTTCAAGAGGGTTGTATACAAAAACAGAGATGTAATGTTGAGGCTCTATAAGGCGCTGATAAGGCCGTATTTAGAATATTGTGAGTAATTTTCGGCACCATATCTGAGGAAGGATGTGCTGACTCTAGATGGTCCAGAGGAGGTTTACAAGAATGATCCCGGGAATGAGGAGGTTAACTTATGATGAGCTTTTGTCGGCGCTGGGCCTGTACTCGCTGGAGTTTAGAAGAATGAGGGGGAACCTCATTCAAACATTCAGAATAGTGAAAGGCTTGGATGGAGTGGATGTGGAGATGATGTTTCAATGAGTGGAGAGTCTAGGACCGGAGCCTCAGAAGGACATTCATTTAGGAAGGAGATGAGGAGAAAAGTCTGGAGTCAGAGGGTGATGAATCTGTGGAATTCTTTGGCACAGAAGGCTGTGGAGGCCAAGACAGTGGATATTTTTAAGGCAGAGATAGATACAGTGGCTTGCAAAAGTATTCATACCCCTTGAACTTTTCCACATTTTGTCACGTTACAATCACAAATGTAAATGTATTTTATTGGGATTTTATGTGATAGACCAACACAAAGTGACGCATAATTGTGAAGTGGAAGGAAAATGATACATGGTTTTCAAATTTTTTTACAAATAAAAAACTGAAAAGTGTGGTGTGCAAAAGTATTCAGCCCCCTTTACTCTGATACCCCTAAATAAAATCCAGTGCAAACAATTGCCTTCAGAAGTCACCTAATTAGTAAATAGAGTCCACTTGTGTGTTATCTAATCTCAGTATAAATACAGCTGTTCTGTGAAGGCCTCAGAGGTTTGTTAGAGAACATTAGTGAACGAACAGCATCACAAAGCCCAAGGAACGCACCAGACAGGTCAGGGATAAAGTTGTGGAGAAGTTTAAAGCAGGGTTAGGTTATAAAAAAATATCCCAAGCCTTGAACATCTCACGGAGCACTGTTCATTCCATCATCCGAAAATGGAAAGAGTATGGCACAACTGCAAACCTACCAAGACATGGCCGTCCACCTAAACTGACAGGCCGGGCAAGGAGAGCATTGATCTGAGAAGCAGCCAAGAGGCCCATGGTAACTCTGGAGGAGCTGCAGAGATCCACAGCTCAGGTGGGAGAATCTGTCCACAGGACAACTATTAGTCGTGCACACCACAAATCGAGCCTTTATGGAAGAGTGGCAAGAAGAAAGCCATTGTTGAAACAAAGCCATAAGAAGTCCCGTTTGCAGTTTGCCGCAAGCCATGTGGGGGACACAGCAAACATGTGGAGGAAGGTGCTCTGGTCTGATGAGACCAAAATTGAAGTTTTTGGCTTAAATGCAAAACGCTATGTGTGGCGGAAAACTAACACTGCACATCACACTGAACACACCATCCCCACTGTGAAACATGGTGGTGGCAGCATCATGATGTGGGGATGATTTTCTTCAGCAGGGGCAGGGAAGCTGGTCAGAGTTGATGGGAAGATGGACGGAGCCAAATACAGGGCAATCTTGGAAAAAAACCTGTTAGAGTCTGCAAAAGACTTGAGACTGGGGCGGAGGTTCACCTTCCAGCAGGACAACATCCCTAAACATACAGCCAGAGCTACAATGGAATGGTTTAGATCAAAGCATATTCATGTGTTAGAATGGCCCAGTCAAAGTCCAGACCTAAATCCAATTGAGAATCTCTGGCAAGACTTGAAAATTGCTGTTCACAGACGTTCTCCATCCAATCTGACTGAGCTTGAGCTATTTTGCAAAGAAGAATGGGCAAAAATTTCAGTCTCTAGATGTGCAAAGCTGGTAGAGACATACCCCAAAAGACTTGCAGCTGTAATTGCAGCAAAAGGTGGTTCTACAAAGTATTGACTCAGGGGGGCTGAATACTTTTGCACGCCACACTTTTCAGTTTTTTTTATTTGTAATAAAATTTGGAAACCATGTATCATTTTCCTTCCACTTCACAATTATACACCACTTTGTGTTGGTCTATCACATAAAATCCCAATAAAATACATTTGCATTTGTGGTTGTAACGTGACAAAATGTGGAAAAGTTCAAGGGGTATGAATACTTTTGCAAGCCACTGTAGATTCTTGATTGGTATGGGTGTCAGAGGTTATGGGGAGAAGGCAGGAGAATGTGGTTAGGAGGATCAGCCATGATTAAATGGTGGAGTAGACTTGATGGGACGAATGGCCTAATTCTACTCCTATTCCTTATGATAGCGGGGGAAAACTAACAAAGAAGACATTGGATGTTCTTGAATGGAGGCAGATGCCGTAGAGATGAAGAAGTTGAGAGTAGGGTGTAGTGTATTTGCCAGAGGAGGTATATTCCAGACAGCTGGGAGTTGGTAGGTTTGTTGCAGCTGCCAGTTGATAATCTGTCCAACGTGATGGACACGGAGAGATCAAGAAAGCAGCGAGCTGTCAGGTTCTCCAGCTTTTTGTGTCCATCTTCGGTTTAAACAATCAAACTATCTTACACGCGTATCAGCGTTAGGACAGGGTGCAAAGCTTAGTGGTAAATGTAATGAAATCAGAGGTTCTCCATGGGTTCAGTCAGCATCCCCGATAAAGTCGTCGAGGTAGCAGAGAAAGAGCTGGGGGATGGTGCCAGTGTACGTTTGGAGGAAGGATTGTTTGACGTAACCAACACAAAGACAGGCACAGCTAGGGCCCATGTGAGTGTCCATGGCTACACTATTGGGTCTTTGTTCAAGAACCAGAGGGCCTTGAAACCTTCCTGGTGGGGGTGAAGCGTAAAGGGACTAGAGGTCATGGCAAAGATGAGGCAATGGGGCCTAGAAAGTGAAGCACATTGGCCAATTGCCCATCGTCTCTTTTGGAATAGCGTTCCTTGATTGATTGGTTGCAAGATACAGCATGGAAACAGGCCCATCAGCCCACTGAGACCATACTGAACATCTATCACCCATTTGTACAAATGTTATGTTACCCCTCTTTTGTATTCACTCCCTGGGGACAATTAACCTAAACCCACATGACTTTTGGGATATGGAAGGTTATCGCAGGATGAGTGTGAATACCAACCAACTGGCATCCTTCAGCTTCAATACAAGAAACTTTGTAACCTCCCATTAATCATGGTCAAAATGTTTGCTGGTTAATTTTAGTTAAGTTTAGTTTAGAGATACAGCATGGAAATGGGCCCTTTGGCCTACCGAGTCAGTGCTGACCACCAATCACCCTTTCACTCCATGTCAACCCATCTTCTCATTCATTCCCTACAAAGTTGGGTGGAATTTTACAGAGGCCAATTAACCTATAAACCCGCATGTCTTTGGGATGTGAGAGGAAACTGGAGCAATAGGTGCAGGAGTAGGCCATTCGGCCCTTCGAGCCAGCACCGCCATTCAATGTGATCATGGCTGATCATCCCCAATCAGTACCCCGTTCCTGCCTTCTCCCCATATCCCCTGACTCCGCTATCTTTAAGAGCCATATCCAGCTCTCTCTTGAAAGCATCCAGAGAACCTGCCTCCACCGCCCTCTGAGGCAGAGAATTCCACAGACTGCCCACTCTCTGTGAGAAAAACGATTTCCTCGTCTCCATTCTAAGGTGGAGGTCGTCTCCGTTCAGGTGGAGCATTCAGATGAAACTTCTGCGATTACAGGGAGAACGTGCAAACTCCACGCGGACACCGCACCCTAGGTCGGGATGGAAGCTTGGTGTGTGGTGCAGTGAGGCAGCAGTTGTACTGGTTACATCACTGTGCCGTCCTTTTTGGCAGTTCATCCAGTTAACAAGGCTGAGACTGGAGTCACTGTATTGTTCTAAGGAATGGTGTACACCCAGAAGGTTAATCTTAGTTTCATACAACTTGGCCGACCTACTTTATACTTCCAGCAATTTTTTGGTTTAGATTTAGATCATTCTTACTGTATTTTTTGTTTATTCATTGATTATCAGATCTAAAATTTGAGCATTGTGTCCTTGTGCTGATCAAAGTATATAATTTTTAATTCTGATGTGTATTTCTTTTTTCTTGTTCCAGGAGTGTTTTAAGATGCCTCAGTCGTTAGGAGTTTTAGGTGGAAAACCAAATAATGCTTATTATTTTATAGGATTTCTTGGTAAGTAATTTTTCAAGCTTCATTGGTGAACAGAATTGAAGTTGTTTGCACCCTTTTGCCAGGTGGTGATGTTGGGTATTGCAGCCTATGACAGGGATATAATGTTGAATAATAGCAACTATATACTTGTGGAAAAGAGAGATATAGCAGATATTGCATGTTTTGATAATATTGGGAAACAATACTGTCGAAACAGAATGTAGTACTTGAAACAAAATATACCATCACCTTGATTTTACAAATTCTGTCGATCCTTACGAATGGTTACCTTCTCGTTGCCAAAGGGATTTTAAATGATTTATGCAGAATATCGGCAAAACATTTCTCCAACTATTGCGATATGATTATTTTCACTAGCCTCAGCTGCCATATTTCTTTTATAAAATGAAAGTAAGGAGAGATTTGTGAAACTAAAACAACGTTGAAATATTTTTTTTTGCGGTTGTTTCCTCATTTCACTGACTTGGGGGTTTCCAGCTGCTAGATCTTCACAGATTCAGCCATTTCTAGATTGCTGTTATCTTCCACATGCCCCATGCCTTCAGCTTTACAAAGTATTTTGCTCATTTACAGATTACTGATCGGCTCTGTGATGCTCCTTTGATCTGGAACATAACCTAGTCAAATATGTAGGAAGGAATGGCAGATGCTGGTTTCAACTGAAGATAGACACAAAAAGTAACTCAGCGGGTCAGACAGCATCTCTGGAGAAAAGGAATAGGTGACATTTTGGGTCAAGACCTTTCTTCAGCCTGACTCTCGGTATGAAGAAGGGTCTCGACCCGAAACATCACCTATTCCTTTTCTCTGGAAATGCTGTCTGACCCGCTAAGTTAGTCCAGCTTTTTATGTCTGTACCCAGTCAAATATTATCTATTATACCAACAAATTCTGTTAAACTGATCTAAGTTTTTCAACAAAATAATTTTTGATTCTCAGTTAACACTGTATTTTTGCAGAGCAAACTATCCCAACTTCACATGCTGACCTGCTGCTTATGTTCTAATTACCAAGCGCACAAAATGCCTCCATTGTGCATTCAACATAACAATTAAATTATTCAAACAAGGGAGTTGTCAGTAACCACAGTTTCTGGGGAAAGAGTACCAGAGATTTTGAAGCTATTATAATGTTGTGCCGCAGCAGGCCTCATCCCACCGAACTGCTAGTATAACAGCATCAAAGATTGTCAAAATATTACATGGGTTGGGAACATTTAGTTCAAGTGCCAGAGTGAGGACCACCGCAAATTGGAGGAGCTGCACCTCATATTTCACTTGGGCAGTTTGCACCCTAGCGGTATGAACATTGACTTCTCTAATTTCAGATACTCCTTACTTTCTTCTCCCCTTCTCAGTTCTCCCTCAGCCCTCTGGCTCCACCTCTTCCTTTCTTCCTCCTTCCCCCCCCCCTCCCCCCACCACATCAATTTGAAGAAGGGTTTTGACCCGAAACGTTGCCTATTTCCTTCGCTCCATAGATGCTGCCGCACCCGCTGAGTTCCTCCAGCATTTGTGTCCAACTTCGATTTTCCAGCATCTGCAGTTCCTTCTTAAACATTTAGCCATTTTATTATTGCCTTGATAAAATTAAAACCCGTCCAATCGCAAACTGACCCAAGCCCAAGAACGTGCAAAATTGACCAAACCTAAATCAGACACACGGTTTTGGGTCAAATAGCCAGGCTCTATCACATACACTGAATGGCAGGGCTCTGGGGAGTGTTGTAGAGCAGAGGGATCTAGGACTGCAGGTGCATGGTTCCTTGAAGGTTTAGTGGCTGGGAGATAGGGTGGTCAAAAAGGTTATAATTGCGGTATGATGTCTCTACCTTTCTATTCCAGCCCTTTTGGAAAAAGCCATTTGAAAAAAGGGCCACCATTCCTTTCACTGGCTGCAATTATACTTTCTGCATTTCAGAGATGACCCCTAATCCATTTGTTCTGCAGCCTTCTGCAATATATCTCCATTTAAATGCAATAAAAACCCAATAATTTGACATTCACAATCTCAGTAGCGACTTATTGTAGGATCCAAGGATGCAAACCGTCTGAGCCAGAGGACCTATCATCCTTTGAGCTCCTTCAGCCTGTAGAATGCTAATTCTTTTGTGGTAGTGTTGGTATTTAATTTTCCTTAGCATTATTCAGTGCTGGGATATCATGCTGGGATGATCATACAATATCTTCTGCCGTAAAGACTCCAGTAAAGTATTAGTAATTCTTCTGGCATTTCCTTGTTCCCTATTGTTATTTCCTGAAATTCATTCTCCAAAAGACCAACATTCATTTGGAGCTCTCTCTACCTTTTTGGACGTTTAAAGAAACTTTTATGATCTCTTTTACATAATTCTCTCCAGGTTTCCCCTCAATGTTTATTTTCTTTCTCTTTAATTCTTTTGCTGGATTCTAAATCCATCCAATCTGTGGATCTATCACCAACAAATGCCTTCTTATGTTTATCCACCCAAGAGAATTTTCAGTTACAGAGGTTAATAATCCTGCCTTAAGTTTTCTTGCATGTTAAAACAATCCTTTCTTCTGAGAGCCATATTCCTCAGTTAGTTGTAAATTCACTTAATCATCCAAGATTTTGTCTCTGATTTTGTTTAGCTCTGCGTTCAATAAAGTTCACTCGTCATTAGTATGCTTTTTGCTCATGGATGGTTGAAACATTAAAAATACTGATCTGGTTTTCTCTTTGAATCTTTTGTCTCTCCATCTCTCCCTCTCTCCATTCTCCCCTTTGTTGCCAAGGAGCGAGGGGCCAGGCGCAGGCCATCCTCAGAGACAGTTTCCCATCCGTCATTTTGCAATCGCCCCATTACCCACCCACCAGCACCAGATCTGGAGGTGCCGCGGCCAGGTTCAGGCTGTAGCCCTGGAATCTCAGCAAACTACAGTGGTCTCATCATAAACCTCTAGTTTATGATGAGACCTTTCATAAACCTTTCTTTGGAGCGCAGAAGGTTAAGGGGGGACTTGATTGAGGTCTTTAAAATGATGAAAGGGATAGACAGAGTTGACGTGGATAAGCTTTTCCCATTGAGGGTAGGAAAGATTCAAACAAGAGGGCATGACATGAGAATTAAGGGACAGAAGTTTAGGGGTAACATGAGGGGGAACTTCTTTACTCAGAGAGTGGTGGCTGTGTGGAATGATCTTCCTGCAGAAGTGGTGGAGGCAGGATCGATTTTAACATTTAAAAGTAAAGTGGATAGGTATATGGACGGGAAGGGAATGGAGGGGTATGGTCTGAGTGCAGGTAGATGGGACTAGGGGAAAATAAATGGTGGGCACGGACTGGAAGGGCCGAGAAGGCCTGTTTCCGTGCTGTAATTGTTATATGGTTATAGTTAAAGGGATTGTCTGTCAAATGTTCTCTCATAACTTTAATATGCTGATGCCCGATTTTATTATCGATATATCTACACTGTTATCCTATCACTCTTATTTTTATTTCAATCACCTGCAGCCTCTTTCCCCTGGTTCATGATACTTTTCCTAAAGAGAACACTTTCTCCGTGCCTACTCTGTTTATACTAGTTATATTTTTTTAACCTCCATCTAGCCCAGCATGATCCCACACCAACCCTTGGCCTATGTTGATATCCTGAGGTTGGTATTTTTAGTTGGGTCCTTTTGGGGCTCTGCATAGCCAAGCTGTAAGTTGTACAATCAAGTTGTACTCGGTGTAATATTGTACGACAGCGATCAGTGTAAGAGATTGTCACTTGGAAGTTTTTTCGTGAATGATTGATTCATTAATTAATTCTTTCATTCCTTTACCTCGCACTGTGGTACAATTTCTCTAATTCAATATAGAAACATGGAAACTACGTGCAGGAGGAGGCCATTCGGCCCTTCGAGCCAGCACCGCCATTCATTGTGATCATGGCTGATCGTCCCCAATCCATAACCCGTGCCTGCCTTCTCCCCATATCCCCTGACTCCACTAGAGCGAGATTGATAACCGAGAGCTCTATCTAACTCTCTCTTAAATCCGTCCAGTGACTTGGCCTCCACTGCCCTCTGTGGCAGGGAATTCCATAAATTCACAACTCTCTGGGTGAAATTGTATTTTCTCACCTCATTCTTAAGTGACCTCCCCTTTATTCTAAGACTGTGGCCCCTGGTTCTGGACTCACCCAACATTGGGAACATTTTTCCTGCATCTAGCTGGTCCAGTCTTTCTATAATTTTATATGTTTCTATAAGATCCCCCCTCATTCTTCTAAACTCCAGTGAATGCAAGCCTAGTCTTTTCAATCTTTTCACATATGACAGTCCCGCCATCCCAGGGATCAATCTCGTGAACCTACGCTGCACTGCCTCAATCACAAGGATGTCCTTCCTCAAATTAGGAGACCAAAACTGTACACAATACTCCAGATGTGGTCTCACCAAAGCCCTATACAACTGCAGAAGAATATATCCTTAAGTGTAGATTCCTCAAAAACTACCGTAGCTTCTATTCAATTTTATTAATTAATTGGGAGAACCCAGAGAGGGGGAGAACAAAGGAGGACCTGGCGGGGATAGTTTAATTTGTCAGTGCCCTTTACAGGTGACTGTTTGCATACCTTGGGTATGCAAGCAAAGAATCTCACTGTGACTGGTCACGTGTGACAATAAAGTATTCATTCGTTCATTCTGGTGTTTCACTGAATATTGTACCTATGACTGAAATATTTCCTGCTGTTTTACATAGGAGATGAATTAATCTATTTGGACCCCCACACAACTCAGACTGCAGTGGAGACAGAGGACAATGGGAGTGTGGATGATTACAGTTATCACTGCCACCGAGCTCCACATCGCATGAAAATTACACATCTTGACCCTTCGGTGGCCTTAGTGAGTGATGCGTCTCAATCCTTTGTTTGCTGACTTGACCAGGACTATCACATGTAATGACATGTGAGATCAAAAAATGGGTGAGGCAGCATCTATGGAGAGAAAGAATGGGTGACGTTTCGGGTTGAGACCCTTCTTCAGACTGATGTCGGGGGGGGGGGGGGGGGAGGATAAAAAGTGGGCTTTCTATTTTTTTCACGCTCCCAACCCCCTCCACCTCCATCCCCGACATCGGTCTGAAGAAGGGTCTCGACCTGAAACGTCACCCATTCCTCCTCTCCATAGATGCTGCCTCACCCGCTGAGTTACTCCAGCAATTTGTGTCTACCTTCAATTTTATCCAGCATCTGCAGTTCTTTCTCACAGATCAAAAAATGGGTTTGCTCAATCTGAAGAATACACCTTTAACACCAATAGTTAGCTATAGTGTGTTGGGACACAGATTTCTCTATAATTTCCACAGGATGTGGCACTGAAACAGGCTATTCAGGTCAACCACTGTACATACATTTAGACCTCATTCAAGTCTCATCCCGACCTTCCTCGCATAAATTCTTCTGCAAAACCCTCTATCCTTGTTTGGCTCAAATGCTTAACCTGGCTCCTTCAAGTATATTTATAATATTCACCGCAATGAAACCCTGTTGTAGCAAATTTCACATTCTTGCCACTTTTGGTAAGTAGCTTCATCTGAATTCTTTAATGAATTTCCGGTATTGTGGCCTCTAGTTTAGCTTTTCACCACAAATGGGAAGATTTTTTCTATGCCTGTCCTCTTACTAAAGATGTAAAATACCCAGTCTGTACATTCTTTCCTGATATGTACCCATGCATCTCTGGTACCATGTGTATGAAGGAACTGCAGATGCTGGTTTATGTTGAAGATAGACTCAAAACGCTGGAGTAACTCAGGGGGACAGGCAGCATCTCTTCTATCCAGGAATGCTGCCATTCTTGCGGAGTTACTCAGCATTTTGTGACCATTTATGGTTCCATCCTTGTAAATCTTGGCCCCAGCATCTCTGCATCTTTTTATAATGTGGCAACCAGACTGGGGAGTTCAAGCTACTGTAAGCTTCAAAATAGATTTAGCAAACTTCCATTTGCTGTTTTCGGTGGCATTCTCTAACCAGTAATATATAACCAATGTATAACCAATAGCCTATTGATCGTCCAAAACCATTTGCCTCCTTTATTCAGCCTGAGCTCTCACCTTCAAACCATTATATTCTATTTCATATTTATCTGGGTTGAACTTCATTCAAGAATGATTTCCGATTTTGCAAATGTAATAATGTCCTCCTGTAATTTGTTGCATTTCCCCCTCAATATTGACCATCCTCACCAACTCTGCCCCAGTTTAATTCAATCTACACACTTAAAATATGGGCATTTTTAATTTCAAAGGCTAATTCATTCAGTTTAAAAGAAATTAAAAGCAAAAATAGTTACCTGGAGATTGTGGGTGGCTGCCTTGTATTCATTCATACAATGGTTCATTTCTATACAGTTTGTTTAACTACGCTATTTAAACAGTCCTTCTGAATAAAGATTGTCGTGGTTAAGAGACTCAGAGTTGGATAAGATAACAGAGACACGGAGAAATCACAAGAAGAAGAAAGCCTTTATTTGCAAACATAGGCTGGAACACTCAGAGACGACACCCGCCTGTCCGTTGTCTAATTGCTCTCAGATCACAGAAAAAGGCTGGTCTTTATTACAATGTTACAGCGGTATCTCCTCTACCTTATCTTGCATGCTGCACTCCTCTCGCATCAATCTATCTTCGATTCTAACATTCTCTGTCTCGCCACCATTAACTTCCGACCTTGGTTCAGTCTTATAAACTTATCTGGATTCTTACATTTCCCCTTATATCTCTTCCTCTTTCGCCACCCTTAAATTCCAACTGTTACTCTAATCTCCCAGCTGTGGCTACTTCGCCACCCTTATTTCCTAGCTACAGCTAAAGGTTATAATGTTACATACTAGTTTATAAGTTGAGTACAAAGATACAAATGTATTTATTAAGAATACAAAGATGCAAAAGTAGAATTAAGTAACTTGTTTAGTGTCTTGTTTGCTGGACAAATGATTAAATTAAGTGCTGCTAAATGACTAACAATCATGTGAGGTTAAGTAAAATAAGCTGATGTCCGATTACGTAAAATAGCTGACATCTGCTGCTATGTATACTTCTATATAACTTCCATAAGATCTGTGTGTATACGTTTCCATGTGTGGAAAATGAACACATTGTATGCTGTATAGAATGAAATGCTCGGAGAAGGAGAAAGAGTCGCAGCGCGCAGGCCTTGAACCTGGTGAGATGCAGGAGGAGCCCGGCTGGGAGCCACCCCACAGAGCCCAGGCCCTCCATGCAGTAGAGTCTCCCAACCCCTGCAGAGTGGTTACTAAGATGGCTGATCCGTGAGCGGTTGCTGCTGGGACGCAAGTCAGGGCCTGATCAACCCCGGCTGGGTCGCCTGGGCGAGGGTGTCTGATGTTGTGAGACCCGAAGCGCCCGATGACCCCAGGTCACATCACTGAAGATGCGTCCCAGCGCATCTAGAAGATGTATCTTTTTCACACTACTCCGAATTACCCGCTTCTGAAACTATCCATTTCCTTCTCATCTCTGGAATACAAAGATGTTTTATAGTCTTTGGCACTTTTATCTGCTATATAGAAAACTAAATTTGATAATTGTTTGTATGAAAAGCTTCACTGAAATTAACACTCTAGAAGAAGGCTATTGCTTTGTTATGCCTGTATTGACTTTTTGAAAAAATATTTGTACTTAGTACCACACTTCAATCTTTGTTCATGAGATTCATCAGTTCATTGTCCTGGGTACTCAAACATGCTTCTAATATTTTCCTTCAACCACATTTTAATGAAACATGTAGGTAGGAACTGCAGCTGCTGGTTTAAACTGAAAATAGACACAAAATGCTGGAATAACTCAGCGGGACAGGCAGGATCTCTGGAGAGAAGCGTCTGAAGAAGGGTCTCGACCCGAAACGTCACCCATTCCTTCTCTCCAGAGATGCTGCCTGTCCCACTGAGTTACTCCAATATTTTGTATCTATCTTTAATTAACATTACACCAGCCCTCTGAAAAGATATTCAATCTTTCCATTATATTTATTGCCATTGATTTTAAATCTATGATTTGTTATCCATGCACTTATCACAAGGAATGCAGACAAGGAAGATTTTCTACATTTGCATTGTGAGGTCTTCTCATTAATTGAGAAACTGTTACCAATCTCACCACTTAACTTATTGTGTGGCATGAAGAACACCCACATTGTTTATATCCTCTCCACATCCATCATGCAGAGTTTCATACACCTGCATTCGTTTTACCGTCACGTGAGCAACTGAGCCGAGGTGTGTGAAATTTAGAAAGCAGACATTAGTGTGATGCCAGGTCATTTTCAGTGAAAACAGCTGAGAGGAGGAGCAGTGTGTGAGATTTAAAAAGTAGCCATTAATGTCCCGGGGGGACTGCTCCTTGTGGAGTAGGCAGTCAGGGCCATTCGGAAGTGGACATTTTGGAGAGGCTGCGCTGAGGTGCAGTGCTGTGTGTGAGGGAAGTGTTGAGGCTTTGTCTCAAGAGGCTTCAATGAGGAGACTGATGGCATTTGTGTTTTATTTTTAATTTGTATTTCCTAATACTTGAATATTGATTTGAAATGCCTTGCAAATGTTTTCCTATTTTAAGGGAGTATATAGGGTAGTATATATATATCTAAGCTTGATGTTTTGTGTAGGAAGAAACTGCAGATGCTGGTTTATCCCGAAAATAGATACAGCATGCATATTTTAACATGAAAATTAGGGTTTACAGCAAAATTAGCATAGCAAACATTACATTTTATTTATGGAAAGCCACCTTGTTTGGCACATGTGTCTATTTGCCGCTCCTTCATGTCCTTGAATTATCGACATACAGTTCTGCATACTTGACTCTCACCATCCACGTTTACAAGGATCCAGTTCCTCCCTTGTCCACTGGCTGTTTGGGTTAAGTGCCTCTTTGTATATTGCAAGCCTCATTTGTTTTTCATTTATTTTCAATTTCCTTTTCTGGTTTTTGTATCTTCGTCTGAAAATATTCATCGGCATGATGATAGATTATGAGGTACATGGTTAGACTTGGGAATGTCTTTTTATAGCCATGTGACTGTCTTTTTCCATGCCATTCTGTGAATTTCAGAATCTCTATCATCTCTCCTACTTGGACGACAACCTTTAGTCTACTTGATTTTTATAAAAAATACTTAATGTATATGCTTTGCTTTTATCAAACTTTGAGTTTTTAATTCTGTCCTTTCCCTTGGGTCAGGCCACATCTGTGGGAAGTGAAACACAGTTAATATTTCAGATTGAAGACCCTTGTTCAGCACTCATTACAGTTCTTTTGCTCTTCGCATAGGAATAAGAGTTGTGCTTTTTAGTCCCTTAAGCTTGTCCTTGCATTCAGTGAGATCGTGATCTGTGAACTAATTTCTTGATCTGCCTTTGTACTCTAGCCATATAAAAGTTTTATGTCTTTTCCTCTCCATATCACACCTAACGTTCACAATTTTACCATTCAAGTCATGTACACCCAATCCTATAGTACTGTTTTTTTAATTCAGTTTCCCCTTGGGTATTCATTTTATCGTGTACCTAGTTGAAATCCTGCTCATTAAACCAATTTCAGCCATGCTACTTTCACATTTTTTTAAAGTACTTCTCTCCAATTTACCTGATTCTTAGTGCTGTCATTTTCCACCTGTGCTCATCATATATTATCTTCAATATCTTGTTCAAATTACTTGGTCTCCCAACTGCCCCATGTTTGGGAGTTATGTACAACTTGACTATTTTGAATCTGATATGTCATGTTGAAAGTGTCCTCTTTGTGCTCCTGCCATCTGAAGAATGAGGAGTGCCCATAATCAAACATATAGCAATCTAAGAGGACTTGACAGGGTAGATGTTTCCCATAGTGGAAGAGATGTGAACAAGAGGACAATCCCAGAAAATAAGGATCAGCTCATTTAAAATTGAGATGCACAGAAATTCTTCTCAGAGAATGGGGAACCTCTGGAATTCACTACCCCAAGGCTGGTGGAGGCCTGGTGAGTAGTTTTGTTTAAGGTGAAGATAGGTAGATGTTTGAAAGATTGATGACTTGAGGGTTATGGGGACAGAAGAGGAGTCGACGCCTGCATAGATGACCAACCAAGATCATATGGAAGGATAGAGGGCCCTGGTGACCTACTCCTACTTCCCTGGGATGTCTGGCTTCAAAATCATGGTGGTGGCCATTCCAGCATTTAAAATATACAATGAAAGAAGTACTGATTGTGGATGATCAGCCATGATCACAGTGAATGACGGTGCTGGCTCGATGGACTGAATGGCCTACTCCTGCACCAGATGTCTATTGAAGGGCAACATCGTAACATTAAAGTGGACGAGACAAATGAGCACGACTCTTTGTGAGGTGCTGAGCACTGCTGCAGACCTGAGAATAAAAAAAACATTCACACTGCTTATTTCAGAAAGTGCAATAGCCCCATCTGCTGACAAAATTAGAATCCACCACACATTGACATAACAAATAGGCATAGGAAGATCTGAAAAACCAATGCGGACATGCCGTTCATGAAGACCAGAGATGTGTCACAACCTATCAGTCAGAGTTCCAGAGATATTGTCAGGCAGGAATTTTACAGGCTATAGACAAAAAGGAATTGTTTTTTTCCCCTATCAGCCTTTGCTTTGTAACAGATTGGTCAAAGTACTACACAAGCTGTGGTAGCTTTTGATACCATGACCTACACTTCGGGATATGTTGAATTAGAGCAATTGCACTGCAGTGTTAGGTTAATAAAACAAATAATTTAGTGATGTAGAGGGAGCTCATTTGATCCAGCATGAATGGACACTTTCTCCATTAGAACTAAGTATTCAGACCAATTTGCTCCATTCCTTATAAACTTTGGAGAAATAACATTTTGTTTCTGTAATATTCCTGGGGATCATTAAACATTCCAGCAACCTTCCAAGCAAAGATATTTTAATACTCAGTCAACATTCTTATGGTTATCTTAGACACAAGCACCCTAATTATCAACATGCCGACCAGTGGAAGTCATTTTTCCCAAATTACTTAATCAAAATCCTCACTGTGCTTCTTGTTTTGGTAACATTTGCAAGTTTCAAGTCGAGTCAAGAGAGTTTATTGTCATGTGTCCCAGATAGGACAATGAAATTCTTGCTTGGTATCGTGGCAGATTTGCACCAGGGTAATTATTGCATCTGTTAACATGGGGGATGGATGCCATGAAGACCAGAGATGTGTCACAACTATTGATGATAACACTGTTGATGTCCTACCAATGTGACTGCATCCCAGCTGCTCAGAAGTGTAAATCACCACCGCGGGATGACTCGCGCAATGATTCTAATAATTAGTCTCTGGAGGAAACACAATACTTGGTTCCTCCTTTATTCATGTATTCCCAAAAGAACCAGACTCAGAACAAAAACATTTAAATTGGCAAAACTTTGTGTTCAGATGGTTACAAGTTGCCTCATTTTGTTTTGACTTTCGGGTATAAATTTTCTGGAAGGTTTTCCAGAATCGCACGTCATTGCCGTGCGACTGAATCATTTGTTCAGCTATATATTTGCCATGAGCAGAAATTCATTTTCATATTTAATTCTCACTGCACTGAGCTACTCAGAAGGACTCAAAAGTAAATTCTATGAATCCAAAATGGGTGACAAGTCCTATTGCAGAGCAACCACCCCATTAATCAAGTCCAAACAACAGAAGTACACATTTTGTAATAATGAAGATGAATATCCCCAAATGTGGACAAATGTAGTGCTCCACCTTGTCCAGTGGAAAGGATCTCACTACATATCTTGCAAGGAACAACCTGCCTGATGGACCATTAACTTGATAGACTCTCTCGACTCAAACGGGACAAGTTTCTGTTTTACATCAGCTGCTTTTGTTTCAGGTCCTATAACAAAGACAGATTGGCTGCTTCATTCTTTTTTGAACACTGTTTTATAGAATCTTCCACAGGGTGTGGTAAATTCTCATTTTCTATTTCTAGTGATGTCATCTTAGAAAATGTTCTACGGCAAAGCAGTTCACTGATTTCCCCCCCCCCCTCTGCGTAAAGGATGAGAGTCACTAAGTTGTCCCTTGCATGGCTTTGCGTTATTTGCAGACTAACACAGGTTCTTGGAACTCATGACACGATTCTCCTTGACGCCTTGGTGTGCCAGGTGTCACAGGCTCTGAAGGAAGTACCGTATTTCAGTTTTAGAGGTTTCTGAGCTACGCGCCTTAGATTTGATCTGTGAGGGAGAAATAGAAAAGAAAGTTGCCTTGTAGTTCTTCAGCATAGGTTTAAATAAAAAGATTCCTCTCAGATCTCCACTGATGCTGAAGCAAGTGCCAAGGGCATCAGAGATCAGCTTGAGGTTTCTTGGTCTTATCTTTTTTCACATCCTGTATGGCAGGAGCGTGTTCACAGTTTTCAGCTTCTTGTATATGTCAGCATGACGGCTGAATATTCATCGACACAATTTTGTCTGCTAACATTTAATTAACATGTTTTAAGTCTAGTGCTGTCAGAGCACAAATTTAAAATATGTCAATTAAACGTTTCAACCGCAAATGCCTGGTATGCATGATTGTCTAGACTTGTATCTTATAGTGTCCCTGCTGTTTCTGACATTTGCTTCCTTTTACAGGGCTTTTATTGCAACACTGAAAGAGATTTTGAAAGCTGGTGTAATTTCGTACAGAAGGTATGAAATAAAATAACTATTTTTAGTAATTCTGGTTTTATTAAATTATTTGTGTAGAAAGGAACTGCGGGTGCCGCTTTAAACTGAAGATAGACACAAAAGCTGTAGAAACATAGGAAATAGCAGCAGGAGGAGGACATTCGACCCTTTGAGCCAGCACTGCCATTCATTCTGATCATAGCTGATCATGCACAATCAGTAACCTGTGCCTGCCGTCACCGCCTATCACTTGATTCTGCTAGCCCCAAGAGCTCTATCTAACTCTCTTTTAAATTCATCCAGTGAGTTGGCCTCTACTCCCGTATGTGGCAGAGAATTCCACAAATTCACAACTCTCTGGGTGGAAACGTTTTTTCTTATCTCAGTTTTAAATGGCCTCCCCTTTATTCTTAGACTGTGGCCCCTGGTTCTGGACTCCCCCAAACATTGGGAACATGTTTCCTGCATCTGACTTGTCCAGTCCTTTTATAATTTTATATGTTTCTATAAGATCCTCTTTCATCCTTCTAAATTCCAGTGAATACAAGCCAAGTCTTTCCAATCTTTCCTCGTATGACAGTCCCACCATCTTGGGAATTAACCTTGTGAACCTAGGCTGTACTCCCACAATAGCAAGTATGTCCTTTCTCAAATTAGCAGACCCAAACTGCACACAATCTCCAGATGTGGCCCTGTGCAACTGCAGAAGGATCTCTTTTTACTCCTATACCCAAATCCTCTCGTAATGATGGCCAACATGCCACGAGCATTCTTCACTGCCTGCTGTACCTACATGTTTATTTTCAGTGACTCGTGTACAAGGACACCCGGGTCTCGTTGCACTTCCCTTTTTCCTAATCTGACACCATTGAAATAATAATCTGCCTCCTTGTTCTTGCCGCCAAAGTGGATAACCTCACATTTATCTACATTATTCTGCATCTGCCAAGCATCTGCCCACTCACTCAACCTGTCCAGGTCACCCTGCAACCTCCTAGCATCCTCTTCTCAGTTCACACTGCCACCCAGCTTTGTGTCATCTGCAAATTTGCTAGTGTTACTTTTAATTCCATCATCTAAATCATTCATATATATATTGTAAATAGTTGCGGCCCCAGCATCGAGCCTTGCGGCACTCCACTCGCCACTGCCTGCCATTTTAACAGGGACCCGTTTATCCCTACTCTTTGTTTCCTGTCTGCCAACCAATTCTCTATCCATGTCAATACCCTATCCCCAATATCATGTGCTCTAATTTTGCCCACTAATCTCTTGTGTGGGACCTTATCAAAGGCTTTCTGAAAGTCCAGATACACTACATCCAGTGGCTCCCCTTCATCCATTTTACTTAATCAAGCAGGATTTCGCCTTCCTAAATCCATGCTGACTTGGCCCAATCCTTTTATTGCTATCCAAGTGCGCTGTTATTACTTCCGTAATAATTGACTCCAGCATCTTCCTCACCACCGAAGTCAGGCTAACTGGTCTACAATTCCTCGTTTTCTCTCTCGCTCCTTTCTTGAAAAGTCGGATAACATTAGGTACCCTTCAATCCACAGGAACTGATCCTGAATCTATTGAACATTGGAAAATGATCACCACTGTGTCCACAATTTCTAGAGCCACCTCCTTGACTACTCTGGGATGCAGACCATCAGGCCCTGGGGATTTATCAGCCTTCAATCCCATCAGTCTACCCAATACTATTTCTCGCCTAATGCAAATTTATTTCAGTTCCTCTGTCTCCCTAGATCATCTGTCCTCTAGTACATTTGGGACATTGTTTGTGCTTTCCTTAGTGAAGACAGAACCAACGTACCTGTTCAACTCTTTTGCCATTTCCTTGTTCCCCATAATAATTTCACCCGTCTCTGCCTTTATTTGTCTTTACTAATCTTTTTCTCTAAACAGACCTAAAGAAGCTTTTACTATCCTTCTTTATATTCTTGGCCAGCTTACCCTTGTACGTCATCTCTCCACTCCGTATTGCCCTTTTTGCTACCTTCTGTTGTCCTTTGAAAGTTTCCCAATCCTCTGGCTTCTGGCTGCTCTTTGCCATGTTATACACCTTTTCTTTTAGTTTTATACCATCCCTAATTTCCCTTGTCAACCACGGTTGCCTCTTACTCCCCTTAGAATCTGTCTTCCTCTTTGGAATGAAATGATCCTGCATCTTCTGGATTATGCCCAGAAATTTCTGCCACTGCTGTTCCACCGTCATTCCTGATGGGATCCTTTTCCAGTCTACCTTGGCCAGCTCCCCTCTCATGCCTTCATACTCCCCTTTATTCAATTGCAACACTGACACTTTTGATTTAACCTTCTCCGTCTCAAATTACAGATTAAAACTTATCATATTATGGTCACCACCTCTAAGCGGTTCCTTTACCTCGAGTTCCCTTATTAAATCTGGTTCACTAGACAACACTAAATACAGAATTGCCTTCTCTCTGGTCGGCTCCATTACAAGCTGCTCTAAGAATTAATCTCGGAGGCACTCTACAAACCCCCTTTCTTGGGGTCCAGAACCAACCTGATTTTCCCAGTCTCCCTGCATATTGAAATCGCCCATAACCACAGTGGCATTACCTTTGTTACATGCCAATTTTAACTCCTACTGCAACATGCACCCTATATCCAGGCTACTGTTTGGGGGCCTGTAGATAACTCCCATTAGTGTCTTCTTACCTTTACAATTCTTCAATTCTATCCACAGCAGCTCTACATGGTCAGTCCCTATGTCACCCCTTGCAAGGGACTGAATTCCATCCCTCACCAACAGAGCTACCCCACCTGCTCTGCCCACCTGCCTGCCCTATAGAACGTATAACCCTGACTATTCAGTTCCCAGGCCCGATCCTCCTGCAGCCATGTCTCTAAGCCCCACAATGTCATATCTACCAATCCCTAAGCGAGCCACAAGCTCATCCACTTTACTTCTTATACTTTGTGCATTCATATATAATACTTTTAAATTTGTCTAGTTCCCCCCACTATTTAGTTTAAACCCACCCGTGTAGCAGTGGCAAACCTGCCTGTCAGAATGCTGGTCCCCCTGCCTGTTAAGGTGCAACCCTTACCACAAAACAGGTCCCATTGGTGTAAGAATCTAAATCCCTGCCCCCTGCACCAGCTCCTCAGCCACACATTCAGATCCGCTATCTCCCTGTTCCTGCCCTCACCAGCACAAGGAACTGGAAGCAAACCGGAGATAACCACCCTGGAGGTCCTGCTTTTCAGCCTTCTTCCAAGCTCTCTAAAGTCACGCTGTAGAATCTCTTTCCTCTTCTTCCCGACGTCATCTGTGCCGACATGCACTCCCACATCCGGCTGCTCACCTTCACCCTTGAGGATACTCTGCAATCGGTCCATGACATCCTGGACCCTGGCACCAGGGAGGCAACACACCATCCTTGAATCCTGCCTGTTGCCGCAGAAACCCCTGTCTGTTCTCACTATGGAATCCCCGACTACCACGGCTCTGCCTGACGTCTGTCTCTGTCTCTTTGCCTCAGTGCCACGTTTTGACTCACAGACCCGTCCCCCGCTCATAATGACAGTGTCTTCTGTCCCGACAACTTCCAAGCGGGTGAACCTGTTTTCAAGAGGTACAACCTCCGGGGTCTCCTGTACTCCAAGCCACCTTCCCTTCCTCATCATCACCCACCTTCTCTCTTCTGGTAACTCAGTGGGTCAGACAGTCGTAACTCAGTGGGTCAGACAGCATCTCTGGAGAAAAGGAATAGGTGACGTTTTGGGTCGAGACCTCAGACTCCGGTCTGGAGAAGGGTCTCGACCCGAAACGTTACCTATTCCTTTTGTACAGAGATGCTGTCTGACCTGCTGAGTTACTCCACCTTTTTGTATCTATCTTTATTAAATGATTTATTGACTATTTGACATGTGGCTGTCACTGACAAGGCTGGCATTTATTCACCATCCCTATTGGCCTTGAGAAGGTGCAAATTAGCAGCTGGAACTCCTGCAGTCCATTTTCAGTTTGCCCGAGCTCAGTATCTTATAGATTCCTCATTTTCTAAGCTGATTTTGCATTTTGGTTTCAAGAAAGTAGTAACTTCTATATTAAAAGCAGCATGGCCTTTTTTTGTCATTGGTAGCCACGGTACCTCTTCCAGAAATATGTCATACTCTTGTAGATAATGTTTTGGTTCTTTGCTCAGTCAAGAAGGAATAGGTTTTTGTAAAAGGAGGTCTGACATTTCAGAAGGATCTTCTTTCTGAGTGAGTCTCATATAATATTTGTTAGAGTCATGAACGGTGGCATTTCTGAGATTAGCTTTGCATAATACATTTGCATTAGTTTGCATGTATTGTGGACTCCTCTTCGCCGGGGCCTGGGTTTTGATGCTGCAGATGGTGGGAGTTGGCATAGACACCAAGAAAAGGCTTTAACCTCTCTCAGTCTCCATTTGCTTCAGACCCAGAACCTAGAGACAAAATGGATGTGCAGGGATGCGGTTGTGCATTATGTATTTACTCTATATTTAATCTATAGTACAAATTCAATACGTTGTTTAATTTAGGCGTAATTATGTGAATATTACATTGTTAGGAGATCCTGAAGACACGAAATTTCCGGATGTTTGAACTGGTCGAGAAGCATCCTGCTCATTGGCCACCATTTATTCCTGCAACTAAACCCGATGTGCAGACCACAGGTGCAGGTGAGGACAATGCTGGGACACTTAGAGTCATAGAGTGATGCAGCGTGGAAACAGGCCTCCAGCCCAACTTGCCCACAACGGCCAACAAGTCCCAGCTACACTAGTCCCACCTGCCCACGTTTGGCCCGTATCCCTCCAAACCTGTCCTATCCATGCACCTGTCTAACTGTTTCTTAAACGTTGGGATAGTCCCTGCCTCAACTACCTCCTCTGGCAGTTTGTTCCATACATCCACCAGCATTTGTGTGACAACGTTACCCCTCAGATTCCTATTAAATCTTTTCCCCTTCACCTTGAAACTATGTCCTCTGGTCCTCGATTCACCTACTCTGGGTGACAGACTCTGTGCATCTACCCGATCTATTCCTCTCATGATTTTGTACACTATAAGGTCCCCCTCATCCCCCTGCTCTCCGAGGAATAGTGTCCCAGCCTACTCAACCGCTCCCTATAGCTCAGAATCTCTAGTCCTGGCAACATCTTTGTAAATCTTCCCTGTATCCTTTCCAGCGTGACAACACCTTGCCTAATTAATTCGATTTAATATCCCATTTGTCATTTCAACTCTTCAACATTCTGTGCCAAAGTTGCACCCTATCTTGCATTATGCCTGGTATGACATTTGCCCAATTTCTGTTTGTTCCTTCTCTCTTCTGAACACCCCTTCCTTTCACTGAACAAAAAATTCCACGGCAGTTTAGGATTCTTCCCAGGACTTATTTCAAAGGAAGTGCAGTGCGCACTCTTTCTCTTGTTGCTGATAGGGGTCCACCGCCAATTTTCTGGCAACTGCTGCTCCGGCGCCTCCTTTAATCCGGACAAATTCATAGAGGGCATTTGGAAATTCCCCCCCACCTCCCTCCCAGGATCCCCCAAAAATGTGGCTCCCAGTCTGGATAAAGTGGCCGATCTAAACCTCATCGGGACTTCCGTGCCCATTGGCGGGTCAAATCTGCCTCCCTGTGGCCACGGCTCTGGAACTCCAGTCTAGCTGAAGCTGGAGATCTGTGACCTGTGGAGTTCTGCTGGGCTCTGTACCGGGACCTCTGCTGAGGTTGACTGTGAGGAAGGCTGTCAAGGCCTACAGCAGGATCTAGATCAGCTACAGAAATGGGCGGAGAAGTGGCTGATGGAGTTTAGTCTGAGCAGGTGCCAGGTGGTGAAATCTGAGGGGAAAATATACTATAAGTGGCAGGACCCTCATCAGCATTGATGTACAGAGAGGATCAAAATCTATAGCTACCTGGAAGTGGCAACTGAAGTAGATACAGTGGTAAGGACAACACATGGTGTGCTCGCCTTCATAGGTCAGGGCATTGAGTGTAAGAGTCAGGATGCCGTGTTGCAGCTTTATAGGGCTTTGCTTCAGACACATTTGGTATAGTGCGTGCAGTTCTTGTCGCCCTGTTACAGGAAAGATGTGGAGGCTTTGGAAAGACTGCAGAAATGGTTCACCAGAATGATGCCTGGATTAGGGTATTAGCTGCAGGAGAGAGGAGAGAGTGTGGACAGACTTGGATTGTGTTTGGAACACTGGGGGTTGCAGGGAGACCTGATAGAAGTATATTGAATTATGTGAGGCAAATATACGGTAGACAATCAGAACCTTTTCCCTGGTTGGGCATGGCTTTAAGGTAAGAGGGGCAAAGTATAAAGGAGATGGGCAACTTTTTTTAACACAGAGGGTGGTGAGCATCTGGAGCGCGCTAGATGGTGGGGGCGTGTACACAAAAACAGGGATGTAATGTTGAGGCTCTATGGGGCACTGGTCAGGCCACATTTGGAATATTGTGAGCAATTTTGGGCACCATATATTGAGGAAGGATGTGCTAGCTCTGGAGAGGGTCCAGAAGAGGTTTACAAGAATGATCCCAGGAATGAGTGGATTAACCTCTGATGAGCGTTTGTCGGCACTGGGCCTGTACACGCTGGCGTTTAGAAGAATGAGGGGGGATCTCATTGAAACTTACAGAATAGTGAAAGGCATGGATAGAGTGCATGTGGAGAGGATGTTTCCACTAGTGGGAGAGTCTAGGACTAGAGGTCACAGCCTCAGATTTAAAGGATGTGCTTTTAGGAAGGAGATGAAGAGGAATCTCTTTAGTCAGAGGATTGTAAATCTGTGGAATTCTTTGCCACCGAAGGCTGTGGAGGCCAAGTCAGTGGATATATATTTAAGGCAGAGATAGATAGATTCTTGATTAGTACGGGTGTCAGAGGTTATGGGGGAGAAGGCAGGAGAATGGGGTTAGGAGGGAGAGAGAGATCAGCCATGATTGAAGGTGGAGTAGACTTGATGGACGGAGTGGCCTAATTCTACTCCTATTCCTTATGACATTGTGGGCTGAAAGGCTCGTTCTTGTGCTGTACCATTCTATATTGTACGTTCTAACCTCCTTAAACCATTGCAAGGTCCTTTTGTTATTTTAGTCCTTTCAACAAGATCATGAAAAATTGATTCTTATTTTGCTGAATAAAAAAATACTAACATAAAGAAAGTCGGCAATGAGAAAGTACATTGGGCTAATTGAAGTTCCTTCCTCGAGTACACGATGTCCCTCATTATTTTTCATTGTTAATGAATTACCCTGTGACTTTACTCATCTTGCTCAGTACTATGAATTAAAATGCTTTTCTTTATTTTGAAAAATTTCCAAATTGACATCTCAATTTTCAGCTATTTCTCTCTTTAGTATTTTATGAAGTAAAAAATGTATAAAAATATATTATATTTATGTTTTTATAATATTAAAACCACATTTTTTGTTTTTGTGTTCATTGACCTCTCCAGAGTTTATCGAGCCAGCTGACAAGGTGTTTGAATCGGAGGAAGAATTTGAAATCCTGAATGTCTAAAGTATATGGTTGGACTCCCTCCAATGCATCAAACACTGCTGCTGAGTCACAACCACTGAGTCTCCCCAGTGTTTTTACCAGCTGAGCAGCCTTTTAACAAGTGCCTGATTTCATAAGGATAGAACAAACTTTGCAGCTCGATTGAAGATGATGAAATCATTCCCATTCTCTGAGCAACTCGCTTGCCTTGTTTATCTCCCAACCTCGCGTATTTCACTTTCCTTTGAACGAAACAAGGAAAGACAGTTTTCCAAAGATTGGATCCTCGTCTGTTTTAGGGATCTAATAGAAACGAGTGTTAATTAGAAAATGTTCTTGAAAGGAATTGATGTCGTGGTGCAGGACGACACTGAGGGAAAAGTGTCCTGGAATCCAGTTGAAGAAGACTTCTGATATAGAAAGATGATAGTGTAAAGCAGTGCTTGTGGTGTGTTTGTGACAGAGCTGTCACATAAATCATCACATTCTTCAATAGATGAGGATTTTCCCCTTCAACTAGCTGAGTGCTAGACTGCATGCCTCGGATTGTACTGAGGAATCTTTTTTTAAATGCTGCATTCTCCTTCAACTCTCTTGATTTTTTTTTAAATTTGGAGGTTGAGGTATCTATAAAGATTAATTCTGTTCATTAATTTTCAGTATTACTGTGTTTAATTCTGTATAAATAGTGCAATCCATCTTTGGTCAGATACTGTATGTACTGATTCTGCATTTACAATGTGTCTAAGACAGAACCGCAGATGCTGGTTTAAATCAAAGGTAGGCACAAAATGGTGGACTAACTCAGCAGGACGGGCAGCATCTCTGGAGAGAAGGAATGCGTGACATTTCAGGTCGAGATCCCCCCCCCCCCCCCCCCCTTTGAGTCTGAAGAAGGGTCTCAACCCGAAAAGTCACCCATTCCTTCTCTCAAGAGATGCTGCCTGCCCCGCTGAGTTACTCCACCATTTTGTGTCTACCTGCATTTACAATGTATTTATAGCATCCTGTCCAGTATTTTGTATGTTCCATTATTGTTCATTTGTTTGGTAGTCCCAAAACATTGAATACAGATTTTAGTATAATGCATATTGATGCAATATTCCTGAATGGTATTTTAGATCTCCCAAAATGTTTGTTTCATGATTGGGAAACTTTGAAATGTAAAAAAGACCAGGAAAGCACTGTACTGTTGAAAAAGGCATGTGAGATACCACTGATGCATGTATAAGACATCTGGGAGCTGGATTTCAGCTTGATAATAGTGATTTTCTCAACAAAAAGATATTCCCCATTTAGCTATTGAGAATATTAGATAGGAACACCATCTTTTCCTCGTGTTAGTGTTGCCTGTCCTACTGTGCCTTTGGTAGGTGGGCACACAACGTATGTAGAGTGTACAAACATGAGTGGATAATGCTGGGTTTAAGACACTATGCATTACAATCTCAATCTCAAAGGTTAGTTAGCAGCTTCTTAAATTTTCTTAAATTCTCAGTCAACCTTTACTGGAAAAATGTCTGAGAGAATAATATATAATATTAGCAATTTTTAATAAAAATCGAGCTTGAAATCTCACTGAATATATCTCTTTGAGAATATGCTCAAGACGCTGAGATAATAAAGTCAAATTCATCTTGCTCCTTTCTGGCAAATCTTTTGACCATGTGTCTTTTTTTCCTACCTTTACCACTTTGTTCATTTATACTTGTCAAATATCATTCCCCATAGATTTGATTGATAAAGTGCAAATCAGCAGGGCATTTTACCTGGAACATATATTTTCAAACAGCTTTACCTCTTCTACTTTCATTCTTTGTCTTGAATATGAATTATAAGCACTGAGCAATATTAAAAAGTATCCCCTATGTGGTGCCATCACATACCTGATATTTTTTTGACTCTGCCTCTGCCTCTGCGTCTCCCTCTGCGTCTCCCTCTGCGTCTCCCTCTGCGTCTCCCTCTGCGTCTCCCTCTGCGTCTCCCTCTGCGTCTCCCTCTGCGTCTCCCTCTGCGTCTCCCTCTGCGTCTCCCTCTCCGTCTCCCTCCGTCTCCCTCTCCGTCTCCCTCCGTCTCTCTGTCCGTCTCTGTCTCTCTGTCCGTCTCTGTCTCTCTGTCCGTCTCTGTCTCTCTGTCCGTCTCTGTCTCTCTCTCTGTCTCTGTCTCTCTCTCTCTCTCTCTGTCTATATGTCTCTGTCTCTCTCTCTCTGTCTCTGTCTCTGTCTCTCTCTCTCTCTGTCTCTCTCTCTCTCTGTCTCTGTCTCTCTCTCTCTCTCTCTCTGTCTATCTCTCTCTCTCTGTCTCTCTCTCCCTCTCTCTGTCTCTCTCTCTCCTTTCTATCACAGACCTCTTTAATTCCCTTCATCCCTCCCTTTCTCTGCAACAGGAAACCTGATTGATTTGTAATTTTTCCTTTAGTATTTTTAATTGAGAGATACAGCATGGAAACAGACCCTGCTGCCCACCGAGTCCGTGCTGACCAACAATCAGCCATACACGAGTTCCATCCTTCACTCCAGGGACAATTAACAGAAGCCAATCAACATACAAACTTGATTGTCTTTGGAAAGTGGGAGGGGAAAGGAGCTCCCAGAGAAACCCCTTGCGAGAATGTGCAAACTGTGTGCAGACAGTACCTAATTCAACTCCTATTCCGTATGACATTGTGGGCCGAAGGGCATCCACTCCAAGGCTGTAACTCTCCCACAATGCCACTGTGCAGGACACGCGTTCTGATGCAATCAGGTTTGGACCATTTAATCTTTCCCCATTATGCCCGGACTTCTGAATAGGTCCAGCACATTCATTGCGGAAACGGGCTACAACAAACAAAATATTATTTAAGGAATGAGAAATCTGTAGTGGTTTATAAATTTATGGTTGTAATTTTCAGAGCACCTGTGTTCTCTATGCC
Organism: Raja brachyura; assembly: GCA_963514005.1. The sequence goes on from OY740793.1 coordinate 62,917,374, forward strand.
ATGGTCCCATTCCACCCCGATCCTCCCACATATATCCTTCTTTGACAAAATACCATGTGCCTTCTCGCCCCTCTTACTCACAGCATCTGTCATCACCCACGCACTCCTCACATTACGTCTGAAGTCTGAAGAAGGATTTTGGCCCGAAACGTTGCCCATTTCCTTCGCTCCATAGATGCTGCTGCACCCGCTGAGTTTCTCCAGCACTTTTGTCCACCACACATTGGCCCTCTTTCTTTCTTGCCCCCCCTTCCCATCTGCCTACCCCACATCCCTTCTATGGCCCCATACTCCACTTTCCATCAGATTTCATTATCCTCAGTCCCTGGTCACCTCCAGTGATCATGTCCCAGTTTCTGTTGTTATCCCCACCCCCCTCTGCCACCTTGATTCTATCCATCAATCCACTCCTCACCTCTCCTTCACCTATTATGTGCCAGTCTTGCACATTGCCAGGCCTACATTTGGAATCTTGTGAGCAGTTTTAGGCCCCAATATCTGAGGAGGGATGTGCTGGCGTTGGAGAGGGTCCAGAGGATGTTTACGAGAATGATCCTGGGGATGACTGGGTTAATGTGTGCAGAGCATTTGGGGGCTCTGGGCTTGTACTCGCTGGAGTTTAGAAAGATGAGGGGGGGGGGATCTCATTGAAAACTACCCAATAATGAAATGCCTAGATGGAACGGATGTGAAGAGGATGTTTCTAGTAATGAGACAGTATAGAACCAGAGGGCACAGCCCCAGAATAAAAAATATATACCTTTAGAATGGAGATGAGGAGACATTTCTTTAGTCAGGGGTGTTCAATCTGCGGAATTCAATGACACAGGTGGCTGTGGAAGCCAAGACATTGGGTATTTTTACAGCAGAGATTGATTGATAGGTTTTCGATCAGTAAGGATATCAAAAGTTTGGGAATCAGCCATGTTCGAATGGCTGAGCAAACTCGATGAACTGAATGATCCACTTCTGCTCCTAAGTCTGATCATTATCAAAACTAATTGTTCTAAATCAGAATCAAAATGATACATTTCTATTTCAGATATTTACTCAAGTAATTTGAATGGTTGGAAAGGAGGCTCACCAGATAATACAAAACTTGATTGTGATATCATTCCAGAGCATTGGAAATCGAGTTCTTTCACTTTCTTTTATCTTTCACATTAGGCTTAGGAAGGAAGCAATTGCCCATGTGAGTGACAGGAAATTGAAAATAGACACATAAGCCCAGTCACACATGGTTTCATTTCCTCATTCAGCAAACTATTCATAAATTAAACATAGTCGGTGCCTGCCTTCCATTCATCACTACTGTAAGGTTTTAACTATTAACATCATAGAGTGCTCTGTTACTAGTTAATATTTCATATGTTGACTATCTTTTTCAATAACTATACCATTGAAGGATTTTTAAGTGTTGGGTAGATTTTAACTTTTCAATAATGTGGAGAAGGAGCGATCTTTCCATTGGAACATCAAATAGCCTTATTTGTAGGCCCAGGCTGCTGTGAAATGGCAGTGGACAGTTTTCTAAACCCCAACTATTGCAAATTCAGTTGTCCTTGGCAGCAGCAAGCGAGCTCCTGAACTGAAGTGGCCACAAAGGCAAATGTGATAAGGAAGGGCCTCAGTATAATTGCAAGGAGAACAATGACTATTTACAATGTTAACCTTCAGCTGCATTTCATTGTAACCTGTGAAACATGTCTCATAATCAATGGGGAGACACAAGGTCAATTTGAAACCGTGGATAAGTTTTAAAACTCCAGGATCCTGCCCTCCCACCATAACCTCACTTCCTACCCACAAGTCTCAGTCACCCACCCTTTCCTCTACCCACGCAGTTATTTAAGGGATGACAAGCCGGCCTGCAATCTTTATTTGATATGGTTTAGTTTATTTATTGTCACAGAGATACAGTGAAATGCTTGTGCTGTATACTCTCCTATCAAATCCTGCTATACGCGAGTACAATAGTTCTTCATATGGAACTGCACACAGACAGAGAAACGCTATGTTCTGGTGGCATCTGCCAACTCCCAAGTCTCGGTAAGGTCTGATCTTGGGGCAAGGAGATATGCAATTTATTTCCTCACTTGAAGGACTGGTTGTAGGGTCATAGAGTGATACAGTGTGGAAAGAAGCACTCGGCTCAAATTGCCCACACCGGCCAATGTGTCCCAGCTGCACTAGTTCCAACTGCCTGCATTTGGTCCATATCCCTCCAAACCTGTCCCATCCATGTACCTGTTTAATGTTTCTTAAACATTGGGATAGTCCCTGCCTCAACTACCTCCTCTGGCAGCTTGTTCCATACACCCACCACCCTTTGTGTGAAAAAGTTACCCCTCAGATTCATATTAAATCCTTTCCCCGTCACATTAAACCTATGTTCTCTGGTCCTCGATTCACCTACTCCGGGCAAGTACTGGCGGCAGCGGATGGATGAAGTAGGGATCAGTCTGGCCCAACATGATCCCATCGGCTCCTTCCGCCACTGCACCATGCAGCTGGTGCAGGCCGTGCTCGATTCACTCCTTCACCCCGCTGCTACAGTGCCTCTCGTGGCTGCATTTAGGGTTAGTGTTAGGCAACGCACCATCCATCACCTGCCCTACGTTTCAGTGTGCTGTATTCATGTCCCACTTCCTGAACCGATCATGGATGTTTAGGGCAATTTTGGAGAAAGCAGGTGGTGAGTTGTGGACTTAGTTAGTGAGTTAAGGGCCTGTCCCACTTGGCCGTCATTTGCACCTCGTTTATGCATCATATGTAAAATAGGTCAATGCGTCATGACGCGTGGGTGACATAGAAACATAGAAAAATAGGTGCAGGAGTAGGCCATTCGGCCCTTCGAGCCTGCACCGCCATTCAATGTCATCATGGCTGATCATCCAACTCGGTATCCCGTACCTGCCTTCTCTCCATACCCCCTGATCCCTTTAGCCACAAGTGCCACATCTAACGCCCTCTTAAATATAGCCAATGAACTGGCCTCAACTACCTTCTGTGGCAGAGAATTCCAGAGACTCACCACTCTCTGTGTAAAGAATGTTTTCCTCATTTCGGTCCTAAAGGAATTCCCCCTTATCCTTAGACTGTGACCCCTTGTTCTGGACTCCCCCAACATCGGGAACAATCTTCCAGCATCTAGCTTGTCCAACCCCTTAAGAATTTTGTAAGTTTCTATAAGATCCCCCCTCAATCTTCTAAATTCCAGCGAGTACAAGCCGAGTCTATCCAATCTTTCCTCATATGAAAGTCCTGACATCCCAGGAATCAGTCTGGTGAACCTCCTCTGCACTCGCTCTATGGCAAGGATGTCTTTCCTCAGATTAGGAGACCAAAACTGTACGCAATACTCCAGGTGTGGCCTCACCAAAACCCTGTACAACTGGTGTAGAACCTCCCTGCTCCTATACTCAAATCCTTTCGCTATGAATGCTAACATACCATTTGCTTTCTTCACTGCCTGCTGCACCTGCATGCCTACTTTCAATGACTGGTGTACCATGACACCCAGGTCTCGTTGCATCTCCCCTTTTCTTAATCTGCCACCATTCAGATAATAGTCTACCCTCATGTTTTTGCCACCAAAGTGGATAACCTCACATTTATCCACATTTATCCATATTATACTGCATTATGACGCACGCATTGCGCAGGGTGAGGCATGGAATCGCATGCGGTGGCGAGCGGCGCACCAGGATTTCGTAGTGTAATGAAATCCTCGCTCACCAACTGCGTGACGTATCGCGTACGCACGCTGATGCATTGGCATTGCACGCTGGCGTCCCGACGTCTCACGCGTATCGCATGGTTATGTCACCGTGCGTCAAAGTCCGTAACCATGCGTCGCTGCGCGCCACAGGGTACTCTAATAACGTCACGCGCACCAGACAGCTGTGCTGACGCCTGATTTGCATGCGATGTCGCGCATCACAACGCGTCGACCTATTTTACATATGACGCGTAAATGAGGCGCAAATGACGGCCAAGTGGGACAGGCCCTTTAGTGTTCTCCTCTCCTATCTGCTGCTTTATCACTGGCCAAATATGTCTCATTAATCAACGTGGGTTGGTGTGCAACAGGATATCCATTCCCGTACGGAATGACGGATTACAATGTGTGACTTTGCACTGCTCCCCGGACATTTGCCATCCCAACTTTTGGAGATACTTTTCCAGGGCTCCAGAAAAACAGTTTATAGTCGAAATCTAATTGGAAAAGCAAAAGATGAGGATGATGCTAAGGGTCCTCAAACAGATACTTTGAATAAGACATTGGTGGACAGTTAAAAAAATAATGTGTTAACATTGTTTTTGATGTGGTTGGAGGAATAGTAAAACAGAAGATAAAAAAAAATATTGGGAAACTGGTACACAAAATCTGGTGGAATGTACTGCATGTAGAAAACTCACATGTTCATCGTAGATATACAACTGCACTGGGAGTTTGAAAGGGAAATAGCAAGCGTTCATGCCCACCGTGTTTGTCAGAGGGAAGTCCTGAGGTAACGTGGAGGGGGAACCCTGGATGTCGAGGGATACTGAAGTGTGGATAATGAGAAAAAATGGAAGCTGAAGACATTTACTTAGCTTAGAGATACAACGTGTTTAGGAAACATAGAAACATAGAAACATAGAAAATAGGTGCAGGAGTAGGCCATTCGGCCCTTCGAGCCTGCACCGCCATTCAATGTGATCATGGCTGATCATCCAACTCAGTATCCCGTACCTGCCTTCTCTCCATACCCCCTGATCCCTTTAGCCACAAGTGCCACATCTAACGCCCTCTTAAATATAGCCAATGAACTGGCCTCAACTACCTTCTGTGGCAGAGAATTCCAGAGACTCACCACTCTCTTCGGCCCATCAGGTCGACACTGACCAGCGATTCCTGCATATTAACACTATCCCACACACACTAGGGACAATTTTACATTTATACCAAGCCAATTAACCTACAAACCTGTACGTCTTTGGAGTGTAGGAGGAAACCCACGTGGCCACGGTGAGAACAGACAAACTCCGTACAGACAGCACCCGTAGTGGGGATCGAACCCGGGACTCTGTCACTGTGAGGCAGCAATGCTACCACTGTGCCACTATATAGGGAAGTGATATTAAGGGGGGACCATTACAGAAGGTCCTTCTCGACCTGAAACATCACCCATTCCTTTTCTCCAGAGATGCTGCCTGTCCCGCTGAGTTACTCCAGCGTTTTGAGCCTATCTTGGGTTTAAACCAGCATCTGCAGTTCCTTCCTACACATGTTGACCTATATTGTTGAGAAGTGGTGTACAAGAATAAGGAAGTCTTACCGTAAAGAGCAGAGTCTTGGTAAAACCATCCCTGGAGCATTGTGCACAGTTTTGGTTGCTCGAACTTGACTCCAGGGGATTCTGTGAGGAAGTGTATGGTAACCTAGATCCAATGAAACGAGGACAAATTAAATTCCAGACATGATCCACTAGTAGCGTGGATAGGGGAGAACCAGTGGATGTGGTGTATCTGGACTTCCAGAAGGCTTTCGACAAGGTCCCACATAAGAGATTAGTATATAAACTTAAAGCATATGGCATTGGGGGTTCAGTATAGATGTGGATAGAGAACTGGCTGGCAAACAGGAAGCAAAGAGTAAGAGTAAACGGGTCGTTTTCAGAATGGCAGGCAGTGACTAGTGGGGTACCGCAAGGCTCAGTGCTGGGACCCCAGCTATTTACAATATACATTAATGATCTGGATGAGGGAATTGAAGGCAATATCTCTAAGTTTGCGGATGACACTAAGCTGGGGAGCAGTGTTAGCTGTGAGGAGGATGCTAGGAGACTGCAAGGTGACTTGGATAGGCTGGGTGAGTGGGCAAATGTTTGGCAGATGCAGTATAATGTGGATAAATGTGAGGTTATCCACTTTGGTGGCAAAAATAGGAAAACAGACTATTATCTAAATGGTGGCCGATTAGGAAAAGGGGAGATGCAGCGCGACCTGGGTGTCATGGTACACCAGTCATTGAAAGTAGGCATGCAGGTGCAGCAGGCAGTGAAGAAAGCGAATGGTATGTTAGCTTTCATAGCAAAAGGATTTGAGTATAGGAGCAGGGAGGTTCTACTTCAGTTGTATAGGGTCTTGGTGAGACCACACCTGGAGTATTGCGTACAGTTCTGGTCCTCAAATCTGAGGAAGGACATTATTGCCATAGAGGGAGTGCAGAGAAGGTTCACCAGACTGATTCCTGGGATGTCAGGACTGTCTCATGAAGAAAGAATGGATAGACTCGGTTTATACTCTCTAGAATTTAGGAGATTGAGAGGGGATCTTATAGAAACTTACAAAATTCTTAAGGGGTTGGACAGGCTAGATGCAGGAAGATTGTTCCCGATGTTGGGGAGGTCCAGGACAAGGGGTCACAGCTTAAGGATAAGGGGGAAATCCTTTAGGACCGAGATGAGAAGGACTTTTTTCACACAGAGAGTGGTGGGTCTCTGGAACTCTCTGCCACAGAGGGTAGTTGAGGCCTGTTCATTGGCTATATTTAAGAGGGAGTTAGATGTGGCCCTTGTGGCTAAAGGGATCAGGGGGTATGGAGAGAAGGCAGGTACGGGATACCGAGTTGGATGATCAGCCATGATGACATTGAATGGCGGTGCAGGCTCGAAGGGCCGAATGGCCTACTCCTGCACCTAATTTCTATGTTTCTATGTTTACTTCTCCTTATATCAAGGGATTTTTCTCTGAGTGGATCATTAAGACGTATTAGTAAAACTTAAATCAATGAGAGTCAAAGATTGAAAATCTCCAGTGCCTGTAGACTGGACAAAAGGAAGAACAGATGAACAGATCTCTCTTGGGTTAGCAGGCTATGACCATGGAGATCCCATAAGATTTCATTATATCAACAATATGGCTGCAAAGTTCAAATGTCCAAGTTTGCTGATGATGTTAAACCAGTGGGTTGAAGAGTGCAGGATGTAAACAAACATACAGTGGTTATGGGCAAGTGTAGCGACCAGGCGATACGTTGACAGATAGTATTTGTATGTGGGAAAGGGTGTGGCGCAGATAGGAGAAAACCAAAGTATTTGTTAAAAAGAGAGAGTTTTGTGGTGTGCAAAGGATTCTATGTGTGTAGGTACACCAGTCACCAAAGGTCAACCTGAGATACATGCGCTGCAATGAAGAGATAATGGCTACTATGTCTCTCAAAGTGCTATTCCCACTGTGTCCACATATCACGGGATCCTCATTCTGCGGTGAACCAGACGGCTGTGGAGGCCAAGTCATTGGGTATTTTGTTAAAGCGGAGATTGATGCGTTCATGATTTGTATGGGCATCGAAGGTTACGGGGGGAAGGAAGGAGAATCGGTTTGTGAGGAAAATATTGATCAGCCAAGCCATGGCAGAGCAAACTCGATGGACTGAATGCGCTAATTCTGCCCCTGTGTCTAATGAACTTGTGTGTTCAGAAATCTCTCTATTTCATAAGTTCTTAAGTTCACGCTCGTAAGTGATCAGAGCAGAATTAGGCCAGTCTGGCCATCAAGTCTACTACACGATTCAATCATGTCCGATCTATCTCTCCCTCTCAACCGTATTCTCCTGCCTTCTCCCCGTAACCCCTGACACCCGCCCTAATCAAGAATCTATCCGCCTCTGCCTCAAAAACATCCATTGATTTGGCATTTGTTTCCTTTTTCAATATATTCAGTGACTCGGTCACCGTAGCTTTCTGTCATATTCACAGGACTCTCACGATCATCTTCACCACGAGAAAACCAGGCAACTCCGCCTGTCTCAGAGGCACCTCCGTGGCGAAGAGCCATCACCAGTAATATCCCGAGGAGCCTCCATGGATCAGAAACTGAACTGGAGCAGTGGTTTAAATGCTGCAACCGCTGCAGGAAGCCAAAGCCTTGTGCAATGCAGTAAAATATCCCATGTTAACACCACCAAATAAATGAAAACTGTTTATTATCTATGAACTCCAGTGAGTGGAGACATTGAGACACTGTCCAGCAGCAGAAAATGGGGGTCGATGGAGTAGAGGAGGAGAGGAGAAGAAAAGGAACGGTCATTAGACACAAAATGCTGGAGTAACTCAGCGGGTCAGTGAGCATCTCTGGAGAGAAGGAATGGGTGACGTTTCGGGTTGAGACCCTTCTTCCGACTGAGAGTCAGGGAAGAGGGAAACACAGAGATATGGAATGGTAAGGTGTGAAAATTACAGATCAAAGCAGTCGATGATCAGGAAAACGTACAATGATTCATTGTTAGGTGAGCGGAAGGTGGCAACGAGGCATACAATCAGGAAAATTAATCAGAAGGACAGGGAAGAAAGGAACAACGGTCTTTTGAGTGGGGTGACACATTCAGGACAGTGTTTCTATTCTTGGTTGGCTGCTGATCCCAAGGGCTGATTTTCTGAAATAGGCTTGTGATGGCATTGGCTGTTTCGGGGCAAACTAGCCTTTGGATAGGGATGTCGGACAGGTGTGATTCCCCTTTCTTTGTTTATGTAAAGGTTAATTCAGGTGTGAATAAAGTGTGCCTTTTGTCTCTCTTTGCCAATTCTGCATTTGGCCTACTTTTGATCTGTAGCGTACCTGCTGTGCACTTAGGTGATCCCACATCTGAACATTTAATGCAAGAAATAGTCGTTGCACAGCGAACTATATAGGTAATTCCCCTGCAGTTTATCTATCACTCCTGATTGGAAATGTAATGCCATATCTTCACATAGAGTCATACATCAAGGAAACAAGTTCTTCAGCTAAGTCCATGTCAAGTATAGAAGTTGGGAGGTCATGTTGCAGTTGTATAAGACGTTGGTGAGACCGCATTTAGAATATTGTGTTCAGTTCTGGGCACCATGTTGTAGGAATGATATTGTCAAGCTTGAAAGGGTTCAGAAAAGGTGTACGAGGATGTTGCCAGGACTAGTGGGTGCGTGCTATAGGGACAGGTTGCGTAGGCTGGGTCTCTATTCCATGGAGCGCAGGAGGATGAGGAGGGATCTTATAGAGGTGTACAAAATCATGACAGGAATAGATCAGGTAGATGCACAGTCTTTTACCCAGAGTAGGGGAATCGATGACCAGAGGACATAGGTTCAAGGTGAAGGGGAAAAGATTCAATAGGAATCCCAAGGGTGGTGGGTGTATGGAACAAGCTGCCAGAGGAGGTAGTTGAGGCTGGGACTATCCCATCATTTAAGAAAAAATTAGACAGGTACATAGATAAGACAGGTTGAGGGATATGGACCAAGCACAGGCAAGTTGGACTTGTGTAGCTGGGACATGTTGGCCAGTGTGGGCGAGTTGGGCCAAAGGGCCTGTTTCCACACTGTATCACTCTATCATTCTCTGACTAATCCTCAAGCATTTGCATCAATCCCACATTGATTCCACTTTGTTCTACTCACCCTTCATCAACTTTAAGGATAATCTCAAAAGGTTTTATAAGCACATGAAAGGGAAACGGATACCCAGAGGGAGAGTGAGTGGGACTCCTCAAAAGCAGTCAACTCTGTGTGGAGCCACTGGAGGTGGGCAAGTTCCTCAGTTAGTACTTCTTCCCTGTTGTTACTGTGGAGAAAGACATGAGGACAGTGGAACTTGGAATAGTCACTGGAAGTGTCTTGAGAGCAGTCTGTATTATGTTTGCAGAGGTGCTGAATCTCCTGACGCGTATAATGATAGACATCTCCCGGCCTGATCAGATATATCTGAGTGCACTGTGGGAAGCTAGAGAGAAAATTGGGAGAGCCCTGGCTGAGATTTAAGAGTTGTCATTAAATAAAGGTGAGGTGCCGCAGGACTGGACGGAGGCAAATGTTGTGTTCTAATCAAGAATCTATGTTGTGTGTCTATTTCTGCAGGGAAACGGCTGGGAACTACAGGCAAATGAGCTTAACATCTGTGGTCGGAAGGTTACTACAGAATATTCTAAGGGATAGGATATACAGGCATTTAGATGGGCAAGGGTTTACCAATGGTATTGGACATGGGAGGCCATGTCTCATCATGAATCTGATTGAGTTCCTTGAAGATATGACCAAAACGTTTGATGAGGGCAGAGCTGTAGATGTTGTATACATGGACTTTAGTAAGGCCCTTGACAAGGTTCCACATGGTAGGCTGCCCTAGAAGGTTAGATACTATAAGATTCAAGGAGCGATAGCTGGATGGGTCGAAAATTAATGGAAGGAAGCAGAGGGTGAAAGTTGCTTTTCGGAGTTGGAGGCCTGTGACTATGAGGCCTACTAGAGAGAGTACAGAGGAGATTTACTAGAATGTTGCCTGGGTTCCAGCAACTAAGTTACAGAGAAAGGTTGAACAAGTTAGGTCTTTATTCTTTGGAGCGCAGAAGGTTAAGGGGGGACTTGATTGAGGTCTTTAAAATGATGAAAGGGATAGACAGAGTTGACATGGATAAGCTTTTCCCATTGAGGGTAGGGAAGATTCAAACAAGAGGGCATGACATGAGAATTAAGGGACAGAAGTTTAGGGGTAACATGAGGGGGAACTTCTTTACTCAGAGAGTGGTGGCTGTGTGGAATGATCGATTTTAACATTTAAAAGTAAAGTGGATAGGTATGTGGACGGGAAGGGAATGGAGGGATATGGTCTAAGTGCAGGTAGATGGGACTAGGGGAAAATAAATGGTCGGCACGGACTGGAAGGTCCGAGAAGGCCTGTTTCCGTGCTGTAATTGTTATATGGTTATATGAACTAGTGGTGTGCCTCAGGGTTCGCTACTGGGCCCATTGCTGTTTGTTATAGAAACATGGAAAAATAGGTGCAGGACTAGGCCATTCGGCCCTTCGAGCCTGCACCGCCATTCAATGTGATCATGGCTGATCACGTGATATCTATATCAATGATTTGGATGAGAATGTACATGGCATGCTTAGCAAGTTTGCAGATGACACAAACATGGGTAATATTGGAGATAGTGAATGTGGATGTCAACATTTAAAGCAGGATCTTGGCTGGTTGGGCAGGTGGGCTGAGGAATGATTGATGGAATTTACTACAGAGAACTATGAGGTGTTGCATTTTGAAGCTGCATGGTTGTTTGATTGTGGAGTCGCAGGTCGAAGTAAGGTGGCACATTGGCTTTCATTGGTCAGAGTATTGATTATAGAGGCTGGGAGCTCATGTAGAAGACATTGGCGACGCTGCATTTAGAGCATTGTGTTCAGTTTTGGGCACCATGTTATAGGGAAGATGTTGTCAAACTGGAAAGGATTTATGAGGATGTTGCCAGGACTCGAGGGCCTGAGTTATAGGCAGAGGTACAGTAGGTTAGGACTCTATTCCTTGGAGCGCAGGAGGATGAGGAGTGATCTTATTGAGGTGTATAAAATCATGAGAGTAATAGATCAGGTAGACGCACATTATCTCTTGCCCAGAGTAGGAGAATTGAGAACTAAATGATAGGTTTATGGTGAAGGGGGAAATATTTAATAGGAACCTGATTGGTAACTTTGTCACGGTAACTTTAGGTGTATGGAATGAGCTGCCGGAGGAGGTAGTTGAGGCAGGGACTATCGCAACATTTAAGAAACATGGTAAGTGACAGGTACATTCATAGGACAGGTTTAGTGGGATTTTGGAGACAAATGCAGGCAGGCGGGACTAGTGTAGCTGGGGCATGTTGGCCAAAGGGCCTGTTCCCATGCTGTAAGACTCTATAACTTCCCTCAGAGTCTACCGTCTTCCTAAACATTAAGAGCAATTTACAATGGTGAGTTATACCAATGAAGCCAGCCCACTTGGAGGAAACCCAGAGTCACAGTGAGAACTATCAAGCTCCAGGTAGACAGTGCCAGAGGTTGAAGCCGGGTCATTGAGACTGAGACTGCAGCTCAACTACCTGCACCGTTACGCTGCCCCTTTAATAAGAGTCCTGGGACTTTCTACATTGATGATGACTTGGCCATCATGGCCACACTTTCCTTCCCCACCTCCCCAAAGTGGAAGAAAAGAAAATAAGGAAAACATACTTTGCCCTCAGCCTCCTTCACACAGTCAAAACCATCCCTTTTTCAGGACAATATGAAGAAATTGCTCCCACAATATGGGCACGGACCTTCCCCTGGAATACAGTCAGCAACATCACACCAACTGGCAAAACCTCTCGGAGGCTCATGATGACTCTGGGTGTAACGAAGGACAGAGCTCCATTCAAGTTGGTACTTTACCACACAGTTTAAACTCATGTCATGTGTTTCTCATCAACCTGCAACATTGAAGTCCTCTTTCTTACAGTTTGGCTTTCTTCCCAACCCATTGTTCAAGCGCTTTTGATTGCAACATGCGCCTTAATTTAGTTCAACAAAGAAACTGACGAGTTACTATAGAATTGATAATTAATTCTGGACCTCTGACATTCACCATGAAGTATCTACATTTCTAAAGGCCTGCGTAATAACGTTTTGCTCAATCTGAGAATCGCTCTTGCAATTCTCTGGATTCTTTCCAAGATCACCAAAATGCTGGGAGCATCTCTGCCACAAGGATTTAGTGATTTTAGTTTAAAGATACAGCATGGAAACAGGCCCTTCGGCCCACCGAGTCCGCACCGACCAGTGATCCCCGCACACTTTCACTATCCTACACACACTAGGGATAATTTTACATTTTATACATGTATACCAAGCCAATTTAACCCACAAACCTGTACGTCTTTGGAGTGTGGGAGGAAACTGAAGATCTTGGTGAAAACCCATGCTGGTCACGGGGAGAAGGTACAAACTTTGTACAGACTAGCACCCGTAGTCAGAATCGAACCCGGGTCTCTGGCGCTGTAAGGCAGCAACTCTTCCGCTGCTCCATCGGAAGATGTTCTCAACCCTATTCAACTCCGATTCAAGAAGAAAATTTACATCCAAGGGCATATAATACGGACAATAAACAGCAGACTTACCAGAATTATCTAAATTCCAAAAATAAATATTTAAAAGTTCTGAGCTCCACTCCTTAATCATAACAGATGATAATGCCCTTTAAAAATGTTTAATAATGCAAGTGTTTCAATGAAATACAATTTCCTGTTGTCATTGCAAAATAACGCCTTCAGTCATACGAACTTCCTCTGTTGAGCGAAAGAATTGTCACCACATTGACTGGAACTAAGAAAGAAGAATGATTTAAATAACCATGCAACCCAAACTCTGGAATCATTTACCGGAATCAAGAACCAGATCTATCATGAGAGGGTTTGTTATAACTGTTGTCATCCTCTTCTTGGCTGTTTTATGCTGTTTATCGCTGCTGATGATACTACTGCAGCAAATTAGTGATCTGCACCGCGAACTGGCAAATGTCCACAAACAGCTTCGTGTTTTTAACAAGAGGACAAGAGTATATGTTGGGGATAGCTCAACGCAGCACAAGAAAGATATGGTAAGGAAATATTTCCACTCAATCTCTTGGATTTTGTTTCATTTACGGGGGTAAATTCTAAGTGTCGCCCTCTTTTCTCGGTTGTCATAGTAAGACTTAATTCTAAAGACCAAGTGACAACTGAGAATGAAGGATAGCAACTTTATATTGATAAATGCAATAAAGTTATTCCATTAGAGATAGACACAAAATGCTGGAGTGACTCAGTGGAGAGAAGCAATGGGTGACGTTTTGGGTTGAGACTCTTCTTCAAGAAGCGGCTCGACCCGAAACGTCACCCATTCCTTCTCTCCAGAGATGCTGCCTGTCCCTTCTGAGTCACTCCAGCATTTTGTGTCTGGCTTCGATTTAAACCAGCACCTGCAGTTCTTCCCTCATACACATTTACAGTGTGTATGAGAAATATTACATTAATGGAACTGCAGGCCAGGTAGAAAATAGCTTACTTGGAGCAAAAGCTTTCAAGCCCTGTCCCACTGTACGAGTTCATTCAAGACTTCTCCCGAATTTCCCCTGATTCAAACTCGGAGATTTACAGTAATGGCCGCTCGCAGGTACTCGGGGCTCTCGTGGACATTTTTCAACATGTTGAAAAATCTTCACGAGTCTTCCCGAGCTTACCGCGTTTCCCGAGTACCTGCCGTTAACGTTACGAGCCGTTAAGAGACGCCCCCGAGCTCCGACATACCCGCAACGTATATTCTACGTGCTTACCACGAATTTGATTTTTTTTTTAACTCGGGAGAGCTCTTGAATTAGCTCGTACAGTGGGCCAGGGCTTCTATTCTGCTGCCGTAGGTTACTGCAGCACAGTATATATAAGCATCTGGATAAACAGGGTCTGATCAGGAACAGTCAACATGGATTTGTGCCTGGAAGGTCATGTTTGACAAACCTTCTTGAATTTTTTGAAGAGGTTACTAGGGAAATTGATGAGGGTAAAGCAGTGGATGCTGTCTATATGGATTTCAGTAAGGCCTTTTACAAGGTTCCCCATGGAAGGTTGGTTAAGAAGGTTCAATCTTTGGGTGTTAATGGCGGAGTAGCAAGATGGATTCAACAGTGGCTGAATGGGAGATGCCAGAGAGTAATCGTGATTGGCTGTTTGTCAGGTTGGAAGCCGGTGACCAGTGGGGTGCCTCAGGGATCTGTGTTGGGTCCACTGTTGTTTGTCATGTACATCAATGACCTAGATGATGGGGTGGAAAATTGGATAAGTAAGTATGCAGATGATACTAAGATAGGGGGTGCTGTGGATAATGAAGAAGATTTTCAAGGTCTACAGAGAGATTTGGGCCATTTGGAAGAGTGGGCTGAAAGATGGCAGATGGAGTTTAATGCTGATAAGTGTGAGGTGCTACATCTTGGCAGTACAAATCAAAATAGGACGTACATGGTAAATGGTAGGGAATTGAGGAATGCTGTGGAACAGAGGGATCTAGGAATAACTATGCATAGTTCCCTGAAGGTGGAATCGCATGTAGATAGGGTGGTAAAGAAAGCTTTTGGTGTGCTGGCCTTTATAAATCAGAGCATTGAATATAGGAGTAGGGAAGTAATGTTAAAATTGTACAAGGCATTGGTAAGACCAATTCTGGAGTATGGTGTACAATTTTGGTCGCCTAATTATAGGAAGGATGTCAACAAAATAGAGAGAGTACAGAGGAGATTTACTAGAATGTTGCCTGGGTTCCAGCAACTAAGTTACAGAGAAAGGTTGAACAAGTTAGGTCTTTATTCTTTGGAGCGCAGAAGGTTAAGGGGGGACTTGATTGAGGTCTTTAAAATGATGAAAGGGATAGACAGAGTTGACGTGGATAAGCTTTTCCCATTGATGGTAGGAAAGATTCAAAAAAGAAGGCATGACATGAGAATTAAGGGACAGAAGTTTAGGGGTAACATGAGGGGGAACTTCTTTACTCAGAGAGTGGTGGCTGTGTGGAATGATCTTCCTGCAGAAGTGGTGGAGGCAGGATCGATTTTAACATTTAAAAGTAAAGTGGATAGGTATATGGACGGGAAGGGAATGGAGGGGTATGGTCTGAGTGCAGGTAGATGGGACTAGGGGAAAATAAATGGTCGACACGGACTGGAAGGGCCGAGAAGGCCTGTTTCCGTGCTGTAATTGTTATATGGTTATATGGTTATATGGCACAGTAATATGGCCTACAGCCAATGTCAATACGTATTAATGCCTGTTTATGTATTGCAACCAATGTGTCTAAATATTTGGATTACATGCTCTCCCCCCCATTAACAGTGCATCTCTGTACTGATGGTCATAGTATAAAGTCATTTAAAACAATCTCAAACTCCATAAATATCTCCTTTCTTATTACTTGAGTCTCCTCTGCAAACATAGACTGCAAGTAGTGTGATATCACCTTCCTCCTGTACCTTTCAGCAGCTGTCTAAAGAGGACCATTGGTAGAGCCAGCACTAGCAAGCATCAGAAGCCATCAAATTCTTTCCATCAGCCAATTGAGTGGGCCTGAGATGAGATGGGCCAGATTGTGTGGATGGCAGGGTTATGGTTGGAGAGGGGACAGCTTGCTGGCTGGCCTACTTCAGTACATGCGTCAGTGCATTCCAGACCTCTGACTGCAGTACATGCGTCAGTGCAGTCCAGACCTCTGGGCTTGTGCCCAGCCGGTGACATGATGGGGGTACAAGGGACTGCAGATGAGGGAATCTTGCATAATGCACAGAGTGCTCGAGGAACTCAACAGGTCAGGGAGCATCTGTGGACAAATAACCTTATGGGTCCAAACCCTTCTTAAGATTAATTGCAGTAGGGGGAGGAGCTGGAAATGAGAGATGGGGATTGGGACAAAGCCTAGTAAGTGGATTGAACATGGCTCGGACTCATAGAAACATAGAAATTAGGTGCAGGAGTAGGCCATTCGGCCCTTCGAGCCTGCACCGCCATTCAATATGATCATGGCTGATCATCCAACTCAGTATCCCGTACCTGCCTTCTCTCCATACCCTCTGATCCCCTTTGCCACAAGGGCCACATCTAACTCCCTCTTAAATATAGCCAATGAACTGGCCTCAACTACCCTCTGTGGCAGAGAGTTCCAGAGACCCACCACCCTCTGTGTGAAAAAGGTCCTTCTCATCTCGGTCCTAAAGGATTTCTCCCTTATCCTTAAGCTGTGACCCCTTGTCCTGGACCTCCCCAACATCGGGAACAATCTTCCTGCATCTAGCCTGTCCAACCCCTTAAGGGAATGTCTCGACCCGATACATCACCTATTCCCCTGAGATACTATCTGACCTGCTGAGTTACTCCAGCATTTTGTGTCTGCCCTAGTAAGTGATGGGTGGATACAGTGAGGGTTGGCAGATGTGTGGAGTACATTTCAACGGACAATGATGAGAAGGAGACAAAAGAGTCAGATAAGGAGAGAAGAAGAATGAAATAGAAAGTCAGAGAGACAGAGATAGGTACAGGTTTGTAGGTAAACTGGCTAGGTGTTAATGTAAAATGATCCCTAGTGTGCGCAGGGATCGCTGGTCGGTGTGGACCCGGTGGGCTGAAGGACCTGTTTCCACGCTGTATCTCCATACCAAACACAACTAAAATAAGAGGTCGATATCCAGCAGGCGTTGGTGGACAAAGTGCAAGTGTTTGGCTAGTTTAGACTCGGCAATGTGAAGGAGGCTACATTGGAAACACCGAATGCAGGAGATGAGGTTTGAAGACATGTAAATGAACCTCTGTCTTACCTGGAAGAGCTGCTGGGCTCTGCAGGGATGTGAGGGGGGAAGTATAGGGACAGGTGTTACGTCTCCTGCATTGCTGGCGAGGGGGTGGTTTGGGTGGGAAGCGATGAGTGAACCAAGGAGTTGAGGAGGGAACGGTCTCTGCGGAAAGGGGTGGGGATGGGAAGATCCGACTAGTGGTGGGATCCCGTTGACGGTGGTGGAAATGTCAGAGAATGATGTTGCGTGGGAAAGCTGGTGCGGTGAAGGGCGAGAACCAGGGGAATTCTATCCTTGTGTCTGGAGGAAGGAGAAGTGACAGCAGAATAGTGGGACACGGAACAGCCACAGATGAGAGATCCATCCACAACAGCACCATATTTGCTGATGTGATTCCTTTGGATAGCCTTGAGTGGAAAGCCTCATCTTGGAAGCAGATGCGGCGGAGACGGAGAAACTGCGAGTAAGGGATGCAGTCCTTGCAAGGGGCATGGTAGGAGGACTTGTTCAGTTCACTTTAGTTTATTGTCACATGTACTGAGGTACAGTGAAAAGCTTTTGTGCGTGCGATCCAGCCAGCAGAAAGACAATACACAATTAGAATCGAGCCATTTACAGTGTTTAGATGCATAATAAGGGAATAACATTCAGTGCACGGGTAAAGCCAACAAAGTGCGATCAAGAATAGTCCAAGGGTCACCAATGAAGTAGATAGTAGTTCAGCACTGCTCTCTGGTTGTGGTAGGATGATTCAGTTGGCTGATAACAGCTGGGAAGAAACTGTCCCTGAATCTGGAGATGTGCGTCTTCACACTTCTGTAACTTTTGCCTGAGGGGAGAGGGGAGAAGAGGGAGCGGCCTGGGTACAACTCACCCTCGATTATGCTGCCGGCCTTGCCGAGGCAACTGAATCATCCGACCACAACCAGAAAAGTAGCGGAGATTGATCAGATTAAGATCATGCCTCCACTGTCAACATTAATTGAATACATTCACACATGAAGAAGGATGATATATGAGGAATTAGAGAGTATTTTCCCAATCTATAGGGTGGCGCAGTGGCCGAGCTACTGCCTTACAGCGCCAGAGACCCGGGTTCCATCTTGACTATGGGTGCGTGTCGGTACTGAGTTTGTACGTTCTCCCCGCGACCTGTGTGGGTTTCCTCCAAGATTTTCGGTATCCTCTCACACTCCAAAGACGTACAGATTTGTAGGTTAATTGGTTTAGTATAAGTGTATAAAATGTAAAATTGTCCCTAGTG
Source organism: Raja brachyura (assembly GCA_963514005.1). The sequence goes on from OY740793.1 coordinate 62,935,759, forward strand.
TATGTAGGGTAGTGTTAATGTGCGGGGTACGCTGGCTGGAGTGGACTCGGTGAGCAGAGGACCTGTGTTCACATTGTATCTCCAAACTAAGCTTAACTAAACTATGGATTTAGGGGAGAGGAAACGCAAATACTAATTTTTTTTTCTATTCACATTTTGTTCTCAACTCTCCTCAGGAAGATCTGCTGGAAAATGATAGTCATGGCCAGTTCCAAATAAGTGAAGAGTTAACCATACGGAATGTTAAGAGTTATGAATTCACGAGTCTTACAAGAAAGAGGAGAGATACGAGACATGGTGAAAGTAAGCAGATGAATTATAAATCATAATTAAAGACTAAATACAGCCGACATGGAAGGAACGCTGAAAGTATGATTTCGCAAATCTATTTTTCAGTACATACTCCAACATACATACACAGCACAGGAGCAGCTGATAATATCTGTGCCGAACATGATACCAACACAAATTAATCTGCCTACACATCATCCCACCCCACCGTTCCCCATTTTTATAAGCCTTTTTAACCCACCAGCAGCACATCTGCCAGCAATTTGCAGGCACCTCCCACTATCTACAGTATGCAAAACACTTACACCGCATACCTCCTTTAAACTTTGCCCTTTTGCCTTTCACCTTAATGCTATGCCCTGTAACCTTTAACCCCAGACAAAAAAAATTCTCTCTACCCGATCTATGCCTCCCATTCTTTTATAAAGTTTGAGAAGTCTCCCCTCAGCCCCTGGCATTCCAGAGAAACATCAGTGAACACGAATGTCAACTGTCCAAAAATATAACCCTTTATCCAAATCACGTGCGTAAAACATAAAATACTATTTTTTCCCTCTTACCATCAACTTGAGGCCATTCAAAACTTTGTTTCAACATTCTATTATCGACCAATTCTTACATTGCTGGTGTTATTGAACAAGATTGGCCAAGCATTGCCTGTTTAAAATTCTCCGCTCTTATTTTCAAAACCTTTTTTTCCCTACGTGTCTCTTCCTCGGGAATCTCTTCCAGCTCTACCATCATAAGGTCATAGGTCATAAATGATAGCAGCAGAATTGGGCCATTCGGCCCATCAAGTCTACTCCACCATTCAATCATGGCTGATCTATCTCTCCCTCCTAATCCCATTCACCTGCCTTCTCCCCATAACCTCTGACACCTGCACTAATCAAGAATCTGTATCTCTGCCTTAAAAATATCCACTGACTTGGCCTCTACAGCCTTCTGTGGCAAAGAATTCCACAGATTCACCACCCTCTGATGAAAGAAATTCCTCCTCATCTCCTTCCTAAAGGAACATCCTTCAATTCTGAGGCTATGACCGCTCACCCTAACTCTCCCACAAGTGGAAACATACAGCTGTCCTACAGACGCCTATCTCCTTCGCTCCTTAGATGCTGCTGCACCCGCTGAGTTTCTCCAGCCTTTTGTGTAACCTACAGATCCTACAGATGTCTGTGCTCACCCAAACCTGAGTAACTACACATCCCAGATCCAAACAGCATCTTTGGTGTCTTGCCTTTCAATATTCACATACCTCATCTCTGATGTTCTCTCCCTCAACCTCTAAAGGGCCTGTCCCCCTTGGGGGTGGTTGGGTCCTGACGCATGGTGAAGCATGTAGTGATGCGCGGTGACATGCAGTGTGTCCCTGGCACCCCTGGATTTTGGAATGTTCAAAATCCAGCGGCGACATCTGGGTGTCTCATCATGTTGTGCGCCCTATCACACGCTGACGTATGCGGCCCTGCGGGTGGTGACCGGTTGGGGTTAGGGACCACAGATGGGCTGTAAAATATCCTTCCTTCAATGCATGTTTTTAAAACATTCACATATTAAAATTAATACAATAAAATCAATTGTGCAAATGAAAAGATGTCTAAGTCGTTCAGTTTTATTTACAGATGAATTGGTCCCCTTCCAGATCCAATCACCGTCTCTAACTTTTCACAGGGATGGATTCAGTGAATGTAGACTGAACTTCCCTCTCCCCTCCCGCCCCATATCTCCTTCTCCACGCCACAAAACCCTTCTCCCCTCCCCTCTTCTCCCCCCTCCCCTCGTATCCCCTTCTCCCCCTCTCACTCACTTCTCCCATTCTCCAACCCCCCCCCCCCCCACTTTCCCCGACCCCCCCCACAGTTGTGGACCCAGCCTGTGACAGCTAGATCCCACTAAGAGTACAGCACAGAGGCCACTTCATCTGTTTTAACCCTAGCCCTAACCCTAGCCCTAGCCATAACCCTAACCCTAACCCTAACCCTAGCCATAACCTTAACCCTAACCCTAGCCCTAACCCTAACCCTAACCTTAACAAACCCCTACCCAGGCGTCACGCGCAGGACAGCATACGCCGGCGTGTATGTCGTGCAACTTGACGTGCTTTATGGGCGTCAGTCACTGACGCTCCGCAGTTGCCGAAAAAAACGCAAAGTGGGACAGGCCCTTAAGTCTCTAATTATCTTTCCCCTTTTTACCTAATCTCTGAAGAGAGGTTCTTTGTTCAACATTGAATAATTTGCTCCGCTAACCCATTGTATTTCTCTGTGACAACTTTGTTTGCACCCTTCTTTAGAGTGCCAGTGTAATATTAAAATGAGAGGCTAAACGCTGAAATGGTCACTGCGGGCAAACGTAAGATTCCTCTTTGAGAACAAATAGAGAGTCAGACAATTATAAGGCAGCTAGTTCGACACTGGATATCAGTATAAACACTGGAACCCATCATTAAAAAATATGACAAGCCAGTTCAACATGATTTTATGAAGGGAATCTTGTTGCACAAACTTAACATCGTTTTTGAAAATGTAATTGGCTGGGTGGAAAAGCGACCCAAATCAGCATAGTGGAACCAGATTTTCAAAAGGGGTTTGATCGGATGTTACTATAACATAAGTATCTACAAAGTAAGAGGTCACATATAGGCAGATGTGGAGCTTTGGTTAAAAGGCAGAAAACTGAGTAGGAATAAACAGATGATTGTTCGTATTGGGCCTCCAAGTATTCAGAATTCACACAAGTGACAATAATGACAAAATAGATTGCAAGATTTCCAAGTTTGCAGAAGTTACAAAGTTGGACAGGAAGGAGAGCTGTTAGGCAAAGAAAACTAGCAATGTGTTCACAAACCTCTGGGCAGATCAGTGCACTTCATCAGCAGGTGTGTGGAGTGGTGTGTACCAAAGAAGATGATGCATATGTTCCCCAACTGGAAACCATGGATCAACCGTCAGGTCCACTCCCAGGTGAAGTTCAAGCCTGAGGCTCAAGCCAAACGAACGCAAGTGGTACAAGAAATCTATCACAGTGTCGTTAAGGATGCCAGAGGGAGTTCTACCAGGATGGAGTCCCGAGGCAAGGACTTGGATACCTGTAGATTCTGGCAAGGCCTGAACGCTATAACGGTCATGGTGGCGCAGCGGTAGAGTTGCTGCCTTACAACGAATGCAGAGCCGGAGACCCGGGCTCGATCCCGACTACGGGTGCTGTCTGTACAGAGTTTGTACGTTCTTCCCATGACCTGCATGGGTTTTCTCAGAGATCTTCAGTTTCCCCCCGCACTCCAAAGACGTAGAGGTTTGTAGGTTAATTGGCGTGGTAAATGTAAAAATTGTCCCTGGTGGGTGTAGGATAGTGTTGATGTGCGGGAATTGCTAGTCAGCGCGAACACGGTAGGCCAAAGGGCCTGTTTCCGCGCTGTGTCTCCAAACTAAACTAATAACGGCCTCTGATTGCTCTCTATGCTGGCTTTGAACAGAAGGTCATTGGAGGAATGTCACCCACCGCGCCGGTCTTGGGCATGCCCGTCCCAACGATGACTATGACACATGTAAGATGGGCTTCCTGAGAGAGAATCCACGGAAAACAACTGATCCAGATGGAGTCCCTGGCCACATCTACAGGATCTGTATGGATCTGTACGGATCAGTTGGCAGAGGTATTCATAGACTTTTTTCAACCCTCACCATTTCATTCTGAGGTCCTCATCTCCTTGAAGACGACACCACTCACCCCGGTGCCAAAGTAAGGCAGCATGCCTTCATCTCCACCATCCGGTAGCTCTGACATGTACCATCATGAAGTGCTTCAACATGGTGCACATTCATTGCAGCCTGCTTCCATCAACGGCAACACCTCTACATCCTGACGAGAAGAGACTCAGCAAGACCCGACTGCAAACTTCGACTGTTGCACCATAGAAAGCATAGAAAGTTGAGTTGTGTCACAGCTTGGTTTGGGAACAGCTCTGCCCAAAAACGCAAGAAATAGCAGAGATTTGTAGATATAGTCAAGTCCATCACACAGACTAGACTCCATCCACACTTCATGCTACCTCAAGAAAGAGCCAAGATCATCAAAGACATGTCCTGCTCCAGTCGTTGCTTCCTGTTCCTGCCCCTGTCAGGTACAGAGGCTTGCAAACATGCTCACCAGACTCAGGAACAGTTTCTTTCTCTCTGCTATCAGGCTTCTCAATGGTCCTTCCATAAGCTAGGGTATTGTTCAATTCACCACTACCGCCTATGTCTTTGTTACCACATTGCGGACATTGGGCTGTATGAAACTGAAGTACTGTAAAGTTGGGAATAATATCTGCACGCTGGATCGTCCCCTTTGCTCTTCCAATTGTACTTGAGTTTGACTTGATTGCAATTATGTATAGTTTTATCGGATTAAATTGGGTAACATCCAATGCAAAGCTTCACCGTACCTCAGTACACATGACAATAATAAACCGGAACCAAAAATGTTGGTCAATATAATAGTAAGATTAAACGAGAACTTACCAGTTCGAAGTTTGATCCTTATTTTATGAGGAGTTACGTTGAGGGATTACGTGAAGAAGTCCCGCCAGGCGCATGCGCATCATACTTCAAAGCAGTGGCGTGAAAACACAGAAAACATATATAGCCGATGTAACATAGTAAGGCTTTTAGTAGACCAGAACTACCAGATGATCTCTTAGGTTATGAGGGTGGGAGCGGTGGGCACGTAATCCCTCAACGTAACGCCTCATAAAATAAGGATCAAACTTCAAACTGGTAAGTTCTCGTTTAATTTTACTATTTTACTTCGGAGTCACGTGAGTGACTACGTGAAGACTTCAAAGCTCTGTGTTTACATGCCGTAGATGCACTCCATACGACAATCTGCTTCGGTTGACACAGTAGTGAATAAATAATATATTGAATATTGCTTCAAATTATTCAATAACTATTTTTAATAATAATAACAAAAATCAGTTATAACCCCTCTATCCCAGGAGAAAATTACAAACAATTATATAAAACAAAGCAAATGAATTAAATGGAACCCAAAACCAGCATGCCCAAACCGTGGCACTGTCTGTACAGGTTTATCATAAAATTGTGAGAATGTCGATTCTCTAGACCATCCTGCGGCCGCGAGGATTTGGTCTAGCGGCACGTCCTGAGCCTTCGCCGCGGATGTTGAAGCCGCCCTGGTGGAGAGAGATTTAAATACATGAGTGTTGACTCCAGCATGATTCAGAACCTGTTTCAACCATCTAGAAATAGTTTGTACTGACACTCTTTATATGGCTTTTTGTGACTAATGAGCAGTGTTGTCTCAGAACCCCCGAGACTCCTTGTTATCTCAAGATATTGGCTTAAGTGTTTAACTACACATATATTTGATTGTACACAGAACATCTCCCATTGCTTTATGTGAACCACATATTAGTTTTTAGTACTATTCCTCCAGGCTGCATTGATAACCTCCATGGTCCTGTTTGACAATCCAAAGCCTTGGAATGGTCTGTTCAGAATCTGCAGACCAACAAATTGATACGGTCATGTAATGGGTGACTTTCTCCTGTAACCAGATGCACCAACAAATTACTGCAGCTGGGAATCATCATGAATGGCTGAACCATCATTCTGAGTACCAATGGGAACCATGGTTGTGTTGGCCAATCTGGGACCACCAAAACGCCTGTGGCGGAGTCACGCTCTATTTTGGTTAGACATTTCGTAATCAGACAAAATGGAGGAAAAGCATAAAAGCATGAGTGCCCCCTAATGTAACAAAAATGCATCCACAGCTACTGCTCCTGGATCTGGCTCCCATGAAACATATTTAGGCAACTGGTGATTCAGGCTGGATGCAAACAGATCAATATCTGGCAATCCAAATTGAGTGACAATTGTTTGAAAAATTTTAGAATTCAACATCCATTCTAAATTGTCATTAAATTTTCGTGACCTATGGTCTGCCACCACATAGTCTACCCCTGGTAGATAGATGGCTGAAACCCAGATGTTTCTCGAAATACACCAATACCATGTAAGATTCGCTATGCTATCACATGAAACTGATCTTGCTCCTCCCATATGATTAATATATGCCACTACCGTGGTGTTATCAATCTGGAGTTGAACGTGTAATTTATTCATTGTGGAGCAATATGCCTTTAACCCATAAAATGCCCCCAATAATTCCTTGTGTGTGTAGAATCAAACCTTCTTGTTCATTCCATCTACCCCCACAGCTAGACTCAATGTCCGTAGCCCCCCCATCCGAGAGCACTTACATCAGTCTGTAAAATCATTGAAGGTCCCTGCACCAAAATGTTATTGGTAGCTTGACTAACATTAACAATCCACCACTGCAATTCTGCTAGAGCTGTGGTTGGTAACTGCATGATCCAATCAAAATGGCCTGCATACTCTTTTAGTGCTTGTTCTCTTGCTCTTTACAAATGTTGATAATGCAAAGGACCGAACTGTACTGCAGGGAAAGCTGCTACCAATTTCCCAATGACCTTAGCGACTTCTCGGATGGAGGGATAAAGTTTTTTGTGTGAGGCAAATACAGACATCGGCAATATCCACAACCTTGGCTGTTGGTAATGTTACTGTTATATCAACTGAATCAATAAGAAATCCCAAATACTCAATATTTTGGGTTGGCTGTAATTTAGACTTAGTTGGATGGACCAAAAATCCTTATGTTTCAAACACATTTTTGGTTACTGCAACCGACTCCTCAGCTGACTCTTTATTGTTGCTGATAATTAAGATATCATCTAAATAAGCCATGACAATGTGATTATGGGCCTTCAATAACACCAGCACAGGTTTTAACAATTTAGTAAATAGCCTAGGTGCTGAACTTAATCCATTAGGCAATGCTTTATATTGCCACAGCTGTCCCATCCAATTAAATTTCAAGTACCTGCGATAATGAGCATGAATTGGCACTGAATAATACGCATCTTGCAAATCAATAGTTGCCATATAACAACCTTGTGAGACCAGCTGTTTTGCAGTAACGAAGGTGTCCATTTAAAATGTCTATTGAGAACTGAAGAATCTAAGTGGGTGTGGTCCACAATTACTCTACAACCCCCATCTTTCTTAGGTCTGGGGAATATATTAGACACAAATTGTTGAGGATGAGTAATGGCTTTCTCAATCACTCTTTTTTGGCATAAATTCTTAATCTCATTGTTAACCTGTTCAGTCTCTGGAGCAGAAAACACCAACATTTTATTTGGCTTGTGCTGCTGAGGAGGATCTATCCCAGAGATAAACTCAATGGTAGAACCTGACACAGTATTTAGTATAAACATATCACATGTTATACAGCACCATTCATTGTAAAACAATTGTAATCTACCTCCAATAGGAGGTTGTGCATCAGAACCTTTAACAAAAGTTCCCTGTACCTCTGCAGTTGGCCTGAAAGCCTGCTGTCTGCTCATATTGGGGTTGAAGCCGCTCTGTCTTAGTGGGTAACCTCGTTGCCCCACTGGCCTCCCCCTGCTCGTGGATCTGGATCCGACCTTCAGTACACAAACCCTGGTTTGCGAATAGGTGGCCATGATATGCTTGGCTTCATCAAACCAATTGTTTTTTCCTCATCATCAATATCACGTATTTGTTTGACAAGGTCCGTTCCAAACAGGAACTCAGGCGTTTGTATATTTGTCGCCTTACTTAGTGCAATAAAACTTTTGATTGAGAGTTGGCCTGATGGCGATTTTTCTAATGCAATTTACTTCAAAGAATGCATTGCATAATAGAGCTAACATATCTTTTTGAGTTTGAGTAATTATGGTCACTTTGACCACAGTGCCAAATGCAAAATTGCTGCAGCCACCAGTTGGAGGACGTGTTGATGCTGAACCTCCTGTCCTCTCATAGAAGGACTCATGGGTGCCCAGATTACTGGGTTCACCGTGGGCACTTTCAGTGATGCACAGTAAACAGGTGTCTTATATTTATAAGTAGTCTCTTGCATTATAAATTGCTGGAGCTGGTGAGACACTAAATAATTGATATTGTTGGCAAGGTATACCTCCATTGCCTCACTAGTCCCCTCCGGAATAGCAAAACTCATTGCAATATCCGGGACACCCGGAGCGTGGCTCTTGTGCTCTGGTGTTTGCACATAAGCAGGGACACCGGACATGGGGTCAGCTGCATCCTGCCCCGCTTCTCCCAAGTCATATATTAGGGAGGCATCCTCCAGTCCTAAACAAGGCGCTGGAAGGAAATCCCCTTGTTGATAGTCCACATATTCCTCTTGATATGGGCCTTGTTGAACAGCTGCCTGGGGAATCACTGGGCCCTTAAACCCTTGTTTTATCAGAGTTTGGAGCATCTTCTCCATATTCTGCATCCTCCCCCACATTCTTTTATTATCTGGAGGGGAGTCACATTCTTCTTCAGACTCGAGTGATAACACGGGTCTAATAGATTTTCTTTTAGCCTTTCTATGGCTGTCGGTGGCCTCAGCCTCCTGAGTAACTGGAACTGGTGTGGAAGTTCACTTTCTAATGAAACTGCTGTCGGTAAACGGCACCCGGCATCGGAACTGGCGTTGCCGCGCTAATCTCCCGACCCGATCGATTTAGTGAATCCGTGGACCCACGCTTAGAACGAACTCTCCTACCTGACTGCTCCATACCACCAACTCCTACTGACTTCTCGAGCCAGCTTTACGGAGTTAAATACTCGCAGGCAAAGTTTTTAAAACCACTTACCTGTGAGTTTTCTACTTACCGCTGGTGGAGCTGCGCCCTCCAGCCCGTTCAGTGCGACATGCGCGGACGTAATGATGCGCATGCGCCTGGCGGGACTTCTTCACGTAGTCACTCACGTGACTCCGAAGTAAAATCCCAGATTTCTTGGTACAATTTTTATTTGCCCTAATACCACCTGTACTCCGTTTAGAACTGCCCAACGAGGTTAACATTCCCAATTAAACATTCACTGTAAAATGAGAACTCTCATATAGTCACAGGATTACCAGGTTGTATTCATTTCCCTTGAATCCATGCATCTTACAGAGCTTCTCAACTCTTGAGACCTCGTGTTAATATATTTACCCTTGTTATCATGGGAGGACCTCAATGAAACTTACCGAATAGTGAAAGGCTTGTAAAGGGTGGATGTGGAGGGGATGCTTCCACTAGTGGGAGAGTTTAGGACAAGGGGTCGTAGCCTCAGAATTAAAGGACGTTCATTTAGGAAGGAGATGAGGAGGAATTTCTTTAGTCAGGACAGGGGGAGGTGAGTGGGGGAGGTGAATCTGTCAAATTCTTTGCCACAGAAGGCTGTGGAGGCCAAATCAGTGGATATATTTAAGGCAGTGAAGATGGATTATTGATTAGTACGGGTGTCAGAGGTTATGGGGTGAAGGCAGGAGAATGGGGTTAGGAGGGAGAGATAGATCAGCCATGATTGAATGCCAGGGTAGACTTGATGGGCCGAATGGCCTAATTCTACTCCTATCACTTATGACCTTATGACCTTGTTCTCAGTGAGGTTTGTGACCTCGTGTTAATATATTTACCCTTGGAGGTCAGAATGATGGTCTCAGCTTTGTTCCAACTGCTGCTCCTTGTCTCTGTCTTTCAGGGCTTGCTGCTCATCACAGCATTAGGGTGGTTGCCCACACTCCAAGCCCAAGCCTCATTAAACTTTTATTTGGCTTAGTTCAGTTTAGAGAAACGGACCCTTTGGCCCACCGAGTCTGCGCCGACCACTGATCCCCGCACGCTAATACTATCCCACACAATTTTGGCTAAAGCCACATGGGGTTTGTGATGACTTCCCTAGACTGCAGGGGTTCACAGGCTCCACTCTTGTGGTGCTATGCCTTGCAGTGGTGTCCCCAGCAACCTCCAGCCAAGAGCATTCAACCAATTCTCAATCGGCTTTGGGCCAGATAAACATGCTTCTTGCAGGTACCATTCTTCATCATCCTCTCCACCTCCCCTGATCCCTGGGAACATTGCAGCTCCCAAGTACCTGAAAGAGGGTTACACAAAAAGCTGGAGAAACTCAGCGGGTGCAGCAGCATCTAAGGAGCGAAGGAGATAAGCGACGTTTCGGGTCGAGACCCTTCTTCAGACCCCTCTTTCAGTAGCTGAAAGACTTTGGCTAGTATTATTGCACACCCCTTGAAGACCCGACTGCAGAGATAATACCTGCTCAGATAAGTACCAAGATCCACGAGAACCTGCATTGAAACTGCAATGCAAGTATCAGCATGGTGTAATACAAGAAAAAAATAGAAACATAGAAAATAGGTGCAGGAGGAGGCCATTCGGCCCTTTGAGCCAGCACCACCATTCACTGTGATCATGGCTGATCGTTCCCTATCAATAACCCGTGCCTGCCTTCTCCCCATATCCCTTGACTCCACTAGCCCGTAGAGCTCTATCTAACTCTCTCTTAAATCCATCCAGTGAATTGGCCTCCACTGCCCTCTGTGGCAGGGAATTCCATAAATTTGCAACTCTCTGGGTGAAATCGTTTTTTCTCACCTCAGTCTTAAATGGCCTCCCCTTTATTCTAAGACTGGAGCCCCTGATTCTGGACTCGCCCAACATTGGGAACATTTTTCCTGCATCTAGCTTGTCCAGTCCTTTTATAATTTTATGTTTCTATAAGATTCCCCCTCATCCTTCTAAACTCCAGTGAATGCAAGCCAAGTCTTTTCAATCTTTCCTCATATGACAGTCCCGCCATCCCAGGGATCAATCTCGTGAACCTATGCTGCACTGCAAAACCTACACATGTAGATTTACATTTGAAGATCTTGATCTTAATGTAGGTTACACAATTAACATTAGGGTCATGGTGCTTTAAAGTCATTCAAATTACTTTTTCAAACAAAATTAAGTGAGTAGGCAAGGAGATGGTAGATGGAGTACAATGTGGGAACATTTGTGTTCATGCAGTTGGTTACAAGAATAGGCAAATCAAGTCAAGTCCATTTTATTTCTATAGCACATTTAAAAACAACTCTCG